>CM049584.1:28800438-29507938 GCA_027123335.1 Amphiprion clarkii | reverse complement strand
ATTTTCAGACGACAGCCTAACTTATGACGTTTTTGTGCATTTTCAGACGACATGCTAACTTATGACGTTTTTGTGCATTTTCAGACGACATGCTTACTCATGACGTTTGTGTGCATTTTCAGACGACAGCCTAACTTATGACGTTTTTGTGCATTTTCAGACGACATGCTTACTCATGACGTTTGTGTGCATTTTCAGACGACAGCCTAACTTATGACGTTTTTGTGCATTTTCAGACGACATGCTAACTTATGACGTTTTTGTGCATTTTCAGACGACATGCTAACTTATGACGTTTTTGTGCATTTTCAGACGACATGCTTACTTATGACGTTTTTGTGCATTTTCAGACGACATGCTAACTTATGACGTTTTTGTGCATTTTCAGACGACATCCTAACTTATGACGTTTTTGTGCATTTTCAGACGACATACTAAACTACGACATTTTCACACCAGTGTGATGGTATAAAATGTGTAAGTATGTACATTTTTTCAAGAAAATATAAAGTGATGTCAAAGGTAGAAACTGTTAAACTGTATTGAACTTTAATACTGAAGTATGCTCTAGTATAACTTGTGTAAAGGCAGGTTTTACTGCTGTTATAGTAATCACCCGCTCTTCAAAGAATCTGACCTCCAACATCACTTTTCTTTGAAAAACTGACAAAAAAGCAGACAAATGTTCTTTGTTCAGGTGAAATCTTTACTGCAGCAGCAAAGGCACAAACATTATGCAGATGAAACATCATTACTTATAACAGCAGCAGATTTAGTCATCATTATGTGAAAAAAAGGCCATAGTCACCTTCAGCCTTTCAAGTATAACTTTCCAAACATGAAAAAAAAATCACAAAAGCTAAAATAAAAAATAGATCTACTCTCTGACTGAGACACTGCAGAGAACGTATTTAATACCTCTGTGGCAGCATGTTGTAGGGAATACTAAAGTGCATATTTGAGGATAAATAGTTTGTGCATTTTGTTCTTCTGCTTCTGTTTTTTGCTACAACAAACGTTCCTCAACGAAGCCATCCAGAGGAGCCACAAAAGTCTTCATAGGCAGCTTTCTTCAGCTTTCGTCCTCCGGTAAGAACCTGATGGTAAATTCTGATTTGATGTTGTGCAGGCCAGAAGATGTTTACCTTGAAACTGGGTTAAACTAAATTGGTGTCTCTTATTGTAAACATTTAATACACGTGAGGATTCAAAACTGTCTGTAGATGTCAGCAATGACCGTCGAACCGCTAGAATCCATCCTCATCTCCGTCAAAGCCATAATCTGGAAGACACACAAAGCATTTTGTCACATTTCTGCCGTCATAATAAACTATGACTTTTTTTTTTTAAACGTTTCTGGATGTTTTTGGTTACACTTCGGACGACATACGAAACTATGACTTTTTTGTTTAAACATTTCTGGACGACATACTAAACTATGATTTTTTAAAAACATTTTGGGACATCATATTAAACTATGAGGCTAGTTGAGGCTGTTTGGTTTTGGTTAAATTTTTGAACGACATACTAAAGTATGACTTTTTTGTTTAAACATTTCTGGACGACATACTAAACTATGATTTTTTAAAAACATTTTGGGACATCATATTAAACTATGAGGCTAGTTGAGGCTGTTTGGTTTTGGTTAAATTTTTGAACGACATACTAAAGTATGACTTTTTTGTTTAAACATTTCTGGACGACATACTAAACTATGATTTTTTAAAAACATTTTGGGACATCATATTAAACTATGAGGCTAGTTGAGGCTGTTTGGTTTTGGTTAAATTTTTGAACGACATACTAAAGTATGACTTTTTTAAAAACATTTTGGGACATCATATTAAACTATGAGGCTAGTTGAGGCTGTTTGGTTTTGGTTAAATTTTTGAACGACATACTAAAGTATGACTTTTTTGTTTAAACATTTCTGGACGACATACTAAACTATGATTTTTTAAAAACATTTTGGGACATCATATTAAACTATGAGGCTAGTTGAGGCTGTTTGGTTTTGGTTAAATTTTTGAACGACATACTAAAGTATGACTTTTTTGTTTAAACATTTCTGGACGACATACTAAACTATGATTTTTTAAAAACATTTTGGGACATCATATTAAACTATGAGGCTAGTTGAGGCTGTTTGGTTTTGGTTAAATTTTTGAACGACATACTAAAGTATGACTTTTTTGTTTAAACATTTCTGGACGACATACTAAACTATGATTTTTTAAAAACATTTTGGGACATCATATTAAACTATGAGGCTAGTTGAGGCTGTTTGGTTTTGGTTAAATTTTTGAACGACATACTAAAGTATGACTTTTTTGTTTAAACATTTCTGGACGACATACTAAACTATGATTTTTTAAAAACATTTTGGGACATCATATTAAACTATGAGGCTAGTTGAGGCTGTTTGGTTTTGGTTAAATTTTTGAACGACATACTAAAGTATGACTTTTTTGTTTAAACATTTCTGGACGACATACTAAACTATGATTTTTTAAAAACATTTTGGGACATCATATTAAACTATGAGGCTAGTTGAGGCTGTTTGGTTTTGGTTAAATTTTTGAACGACATACTAAAGTATGACTTTTTTAAAAACATTTTGGGACATCATATTAAACTATGAGGCTAGTTGAGGCTGTTTGGTTTTGGTTAAATTTTTGAACGACATACTAAAGTATGACTTTTTTGTTTAAACATTTCTGGACGACATACTAAACTATGATTTTTTAAAAACATTTTGGGACATCATATTAAACTATGAGGCTAGTTGAGGCTGTTTGGTTTTGGTTAAATTTTTGAACGACATACTAAAGTATGACTTTTTTGTTTAAACATTTCTGGACGACATACTAAACTATGATTTTTTAAAAACATTTTGGGACATCATATTAAACTATGAGGCTAGTTGAGGCTGTTTGGTTTTGGTTAAATTTTTGAACGACATACTAAAGTATGACTTTTTTGTTTAAACATTTCTGGACGACATACTAAACTATGATTTTTTAAAAACATTTTGGGACATCATATTAAACTATGAGGCTAGTTGAGGCTGTTTGGTTTTGGTTAAATTTTTGAACGACATACTAAAGTATGACTTTTTTGTTTAAACATTTCTGGACGACATACTAAACTATGATTTTTTAAAAACATTTTGGGACATCATATTAAACTATGAGGCTAGTTGAGGCTGTTTGGTTTTGGTTAAATTTTTGAACGACATACTAAAGTATGACTTTTTTGTTTAAACATTTCTGGACGACATACTAAACTATGATTTTTTAAAAACATTTTGGGACATCATATTAAACTATGAGGCTAGTTGAGGCTGTTTGGTTTTGGTTAAATTTTTGAACGACATACTAAAGTATGACTTTTTTGTTTAAACATTTCTGGACGACATACTAAACTATGATTTTTTTAAAAACATTTTGGGACATCATATTAAACTATGAGGCTAGTTGAGGCTGTTTGGTTTTGGTTAAATTTTTGAACGACATACTAAAGTATGACTTTTTTGTTTAAACATTTCTGGACGACATACTAAACTATGATTTTTTAAAAACATTTTGGGACATCATATTAAACTATGAGGCTAGTTGAGGCTGTTTGGTTTTGGTTAAATTTTTGAACGACATACTAAAGTATGACTTTTTTAAAAACATTTTGGGACATCATATTAAACTATGAGGCTAGTTGAGGCTGTTTGGTTTTGGTTAAATTTTTGAACGACATACTAAAGTATGACTTTTTTGTTTAAACATTTCTGGACGACATACTAAACTATGATTTTTTAAAAACATTTTGGGACATCATATTAAACTATGAGGCTAGTTGAGGCTGTTTGGTTTTGGTTAAATTTTTGAACGACATACTAAAGTATGACTTTTTTAAAAACATTTTGGGACATCATATTAAACTATGAGGCTGTTGGTTTGGTTAAATTTTGAACGACATACTAAAGTATGACTTTTTGTTAAACATTCTGGACGACATACTAAACTATGATTTTTTAAAAACATTTTGGACATCATATTAAACTATGAGGCTAGTTGAGGCTGTTTGGTTTTGGTTAAATTTTTGAACGACATACTAAACTATGACTTTTTTAAAAACATTTTGGGACATCATATTAAACTATGAGGCTAGTTGAGGCTGTTTGGTTTTGGTTAAATTTTTGAACGACATACTAAAGTATGACTTTTTTGTTTAAACATTTCTGGACGACATACTAAACTATGATTTTTTAAAAACATTTTGGGACATCATATTAAACTATGAGGCTAGTTGAGGCTGTTTGGTTTTGGTTAAATTTTTGAACGACATACTAAAGTATGACTTTTTTGTTTAAACATTTCTGGACGACATACTAAACTATGATTTTTTAAAAACATTTTGGGACATCATATTAAACTATGAGGCTAGTTGAGGCTGTTTGGTTTTGGTTAAATTTTTGAACGACATACTAAAGTATGACTTTTTTAAAAACATTTTGGGACATCATATTAAACTATGAGGCTAGTTGAGGCTGTTTGGTTTTGGTTAAATTTTTGAACGACATACTAAAGTATGACTTTTTTGTTTAAACATTTCTGGACGACATACTAAACTATGATTTTTTAAAAACATTTTGGGACATCATATTAAACTATGAGGCTAGTTGAGGCTGTTTGGTTTTGGTTAAATTTTTGAACGACATACTAAAGTATGACTTTTTTAAAAACATTTTGGGACATCATATTAAACTATGAGGCTAGTTGAGGCTGTTTGGTTTTGGTTAAATTTTTGAACGACATACTAAAGTATGACTTTTTTGTTTAAACATTTCTGGACGACATACTAAACTATGATTTTTTAAAAACATTTTGGGACATCATATTAAACTATGAGGCTAGTTGAGGCTGTTTGGTTTTGGTTAAATTTTTGAACGACATACTAAAGTATGACTTTTTTGTTTAAACATTTCTGGACGACATACTAAACTATGATTTTTTAAAAACATTTTGGGACATCATATTAAACTATGAGGCTAGTTGAGGCTGTTTGGTTTTGGTTAAATTTTTGAACGACATACTAAAGTATGACTTTTTTGTTTAAACATTTCTGGACGACATACTAAACTATGATTTTTTAAAAACATTTTGGGACATCATATTAAACTATGAGGCTAGTTGAGGCTGTTTGGTTTTGGTTAAATTTTTGAACGACATACTAAAGTATGACTTTTTTGTTTAAACATTTCTGGACGACATACTAAACTATGATTTTTTAAAAACATTTTGGGACATCATATTAAACTATGAGGCTAGTTGAGGCTGTTTGGTTTTGGTTAAATTTTTGAACGACATACTAAAGTATGACTTTTTTGTTTAAACATTTCTGGACGACATACTAAACTATGATTTTTTAAAAACATTTTGGGACATCATATTAAACTATGAGGCTAGTTGAGGCTGTTTGGTTTTGGTTAAATTTTTGAACGACATACTAAACTATGACTTTTTAAAAACATTTGGACATCATATTAAACTATGAGCTAGTTGAGCGTTGTTTTGGTTAAATTTTGAACGACATACTAAAGTATGACTTTTTTAAAAACATTTTGGGACATCATATTAAACTATGAGGCTAGTTGAGGCTGTTTGGTTTTGGTTAAATTTTTGAACGACATACTAAAGTATGACTTTTTTGTTTAAACATTTCTGGACGACATACTAAACTATGATTTTTTAAAAACATTTTGGGACATCATATTAAACTATGAGGCTAGTTGAGGCTGTTTGGTTTTGGTTAAATTTTTGAACGACATACTAAAGTATGACTTTTTTGTTTAAACATTTCTGGACGACATACTAAACTATGATTTTTTAAAAACATTTTGGGACATCATATTAAACTATGAGGCTAGTTGAGGCTGTTTGGTTTTGGTTAAATTTTTGAACGACATACTAAAGTATGACTTTTTTGTTTAAACATTTCTGGACGACATACTAAACTATGATTTTTTAAAAACATTTTGGGACATCATATTAAACTATGAGGCTAGTTGAGGCTGTTTGGTTTTGGTTAAATTTTTGAACGACATACTAAAGTATGACTTTTTTGTTTAAACATTTCTGGACGACATACTAAACTATGATTTTTTAAAAACATTTTGGGACATCATATTAAACTATGAGGCTAGTTGAGGCTGTTTGGTTTTGGTTAAATTTTTGAACGACATACTAAAGTATGACTTTTTTGTTTAAACATTTCTGGACGACATACTAAACTATGATTTTTTAAAAACATTTGGGACATCATATTAAACTATGAGGCTAGTTGAGGCTGTTTGGTTTTGGTTAAATTTTTGAACGACATACTAAAGTATGACTTTTTTGTTTAAACATTTCTGGACGACATACTAAACTATGATTTTTTAAAAACATTTTGGGACATCATATTAAACTATGAGGCTAGTTGAGGCTGTTTGGTTTTGGTTAAATTTTTGAACGACATACTAAAGTATGACTTTTTTAAAAACATTTTGGGACATCATATTAAACTATGAGGCTAGTTGAGGCTGTTTGGTTTTGGTTAAATTTTTGAACGACATACTAAAGTATGACTTTTTTGTTTAAACATTTCTGGACGACATACTAAACTATGATTTTTTAAAAACATTTTGGGACATCATATTAAACTATGAGGCTAGTTGAGGCTGTTTGGTTTTGGTTAAATTTTTGAACGACATACTAAAGTATGACTTTTTTGTTTAAACATTTCTGGACGACATACTAAACTATGATTTTTTAAAAACATTTTGGGACATCATATTAAACTATGAGGCTAGTTGAGGCTGTTTGGTTTTGGTTAAATTTTTGAACGACATACTAAAGTATGACTTTTTTAAAAACATTTTGGGACATCATATTAAACTATGAGGCTAGTTGAGGCTGTTTGGTTTTGGTTAAATTTTTGAACGACATACTAAAGTATGACTTTTTTGTTTAAACATTTCTGGACGACATACTAAACTATGATTTTTTAAAAACATTTTGGGACATCATATTAAACTATGAGGCTAGTTGAGGCTGTTTGGTTTTGGTTAAATTTTTGAACGACATACTAAAGACTATGAACATTTTTTTAAAAACATTTTGGGACATCATATTAAACTATGAGGCTAGTTGAGGCTGTTTGGTTTTGGTTAAATTTTTGAACGACATACTAAAGTATGACTTTTTTGTTTAAACATTTCTGGACGACATACTAAACTATGATTTTTTAAAAACATTTTGGGACATCATATTAAACTATGAGGCTAGTTGAGGCTGTTTGGTTTTGGTTAAATTTTTGAACGACATACTAAAGTATGACTTTTTTGTTTAAACATTTCTGGACGACATACTAAACTATGATTTTTTAAAAACATTTTGGGACATCATATTAAACTATGAGGCTAGTTGAGGCTGTTTGGTTTTGGTTAAATTTTTGAACGACATACTAAAGTATGACTTTTTTAAAAACATTTTGGGACATCATATTAAACTATGAGGCTGTTTGGTTTTGGTTAAATTTTTGAACGACATACTAAAGTATGACTTTTTTGTTTAAACATTTCTGGACGACATACTAAACTATGATTTTTTAAAAACATTTTGGGACATCATATTAAACTATGAGGCTAGTTGAGGCTGTTTGGTTTTGGTTAAATTTTTGAACGACATACTAAAGTATGACTTTTTTGTTTAAACATTTCTGGACGACATACTAAACTATGATTTTTTAAAAACATTTTGGGACATCATATTAAACTATGAGGCTAGTTGAGGCTGTTTGGTTTTGGTTAAATTTTTGAACGACATACTAAAGTATGACTTTTTTGTTTAAACATTTCTGGACGACATACTAAACTATGATTTTTTAAAAACATTTTGGGACATCATATTAAACTATGAGGCTAGTTGAGGCTGTTTGGTTTTGGTTAAATTTTTGAACGACATACTAAAGTATGACTTTTTTGTTTAAACATTTCTGGACGACATACTAAACTATGATTTTTTAAAAACATTTTGGGACATCATATTAAACTATGAGGCTAGTTGAGGCTGTTTGGTTTTGGTTAAATTTTTGAACGACATACTAAAGTATGACTTTTTTGTTTAAACATTTCTGGACGACATACTAAACTATGATTTTTTAAAAACATTTTGGGACATCATATTAAACTATGAGGCTAGTTGAGGCTGTTTGGTTTTGGTTAAATTTTTGAACGACATACTAAAGTATGACTTTTTTGTTTAAACATTTCTGGACGACATACTAAACTATGATTTTTTAAAAACATTTTGGGACATCATATTAAACTATGAGGCTAGTTGAGGCTGTTTGGTTTTGGTTAAATTTTTGAACGACATACTAAAGTATGACTTTTTTGTTTAAACATTTCTGGACGACATACTAAACTATGATTTTTTAAAAACATTTTGGGACATCATATTAAACTATGAGGCTAGTTGAGGCTGTTTGGTTTTGGTTAAATTTTTGAACGACATACTAAAGTATGACTTTTTTAAAAACATTTTGGGACATCATATTAAACTATGAGGCTAGTTGAGGCTGTTTGGTTTTGGTTAAATTTTTGAACGACATACTAAAGTATGACTTTTTTGTTTAAACATTTCTGGACGACATACTAAACTATGATTTTTTAAAAACATTTTGGGACATCATATTAAACTATGAGGCTAGTTGAGGCTGTTTGGTTTTGGTTAAATTTTTGAACGACATACTAAAGTATGACTTTTTTGTTTAAACATTTCTGGACGACATACTAAACTATGATTTTTTAAAAACATTTTGGGACATCATATTAAACTATGAGGCTAGTTGAGGCTGTTTGGTTTTGGTTAAATTTTTGAACGACATACTAAAGTATGACTTTTTTGTTTAAACATTTCTGGACGACATACTAAACTATGATTTTTTAAAAACATTTTGGGACATCATATTAAACTATGAGGCTAGTTGAGGCTGTTTGGTTTTGGTTAAATTTTTGAACGACATACTAAAGTATGACTTTTTTGTTTAAACATTTCTGGACGACATACTAAACTATGATTTTTTAAAAACATTTTGGGACATCATATTAAACTATGAGGCTAGTTGAGGCTGTTTGGTTTTGGTTAAATTTTTGAACGACATACTAAAGTATGACTTTTTTGTTTAAACATTTCTGGACGACATACTAAACTATGATTTTTTAAAAACATTTTGGGACATCATATTAAACTATGAGGCTAGTTGAGGCTGTTTGGTTTTGGTTAAATTTTTGAACGACATACTAAAGTATGACTTTTTTGTTTAAACATTTCTGGACGACATACTAAACTATGATTTTTTAAAAACATTTTGGGACATCATATTAAACTATGAGGCTAGTTGAGGCTGTTTGGTTTTGGTTAAATTTTTGAACGACATACTAAAGTATGACTTTTTTAAAAACATTTTGGGACATCATATTAAACTATGAGGCTAGTTGAGGCTGTTTGGTTTTGGTTAAATTTTTGAACGACATACTAAAGTATGACTTTTTTGTTTAAACATTTCTGGACGACATACTAAACTATGATTTTTTAAAAACATTTTGGGACATCATATTAAACTATGAGGCTAGTTGAGGCTGTTTGGTTTTGGTTAAATTTTTGAACGACATACTAAAGTATGACTTTTTTAAAAACATTTTGGGACATCATATTAAACTATGAGGCTAGTTGAGGCTGTTTGGTTTTGGTTAAATTTTTGAACGACATACTAAAGTATGACTTTTTTGTTTAAACATTTCTGGACGACATACTAAACTATGATTTTTTAAAAACATTTTGGGACATCATATTAAACTATGAGGCTAGTTGAGGCTGTTTGGTTTTGGTTAAATTTTTGAACGACATACTAAAGTATGACTTTTTTGTTTAAACATTTCTGGACGACATACTAAACTATGATTTTTTAAAAACATTTTGGGACATCATATTAAACTATGAGGCTAGTTGAGGCTGTTTGGTTTTGGTTAAATTTTTGAACGACATACTAAAGTATGACTTTTTTAAAAACATTTTGGGACATCATATTAAACTATGAGGCTGTTTGGTTTTGGTTAAATTTTTGAACGACATACTAAAGTATGACTTTTTTGTTTAAACATTTCTGGACGACATACTAAACTATGATTTTTTTAAAAACATTTTGGGACATCATATTAAACTATGAGGCTAGTTGAGGCTGTTTGGTTTTGGTTAAATTTTTGAACGACATACTAAACTATGACTTTTTTAAAAACATTTTGGGACATCATATTAAACTATGAGGCTAGTTGAGGCTGTTTGGTTTTGGTTAAATTTTTGAACGACATACTAAAGTATGACTTTTTTGTTTAAACATTTCTGGACGACATACTAAACTATGATTTTTTAAAAACATTTTGGGACATCATATTAAACTATGAGGCTAGTTGAGGCTGTTTGGTTTTGGTTAAATTTTTGAACGACATACTAAAGTATGACTTTTTTGTTTAAACATTTCTGGACGACATACTAAACTATGATTTTTTAAAAACATTTTGGGACATCATATTAAACTATGAGGCTAGTTGAGGCTGTTTGGTTTTGGTTAAATTTTTGAACGACATACTAAAGTATGACTTTTTTAAAAACATTTTGGGACATCATATTAAACTATGAGGCTAGTTGAGGCTGTTTGGTTTTGGTTAAATTTTTGAACGACATACTAAAGTATGACTTTTTTGTTTAAACATTTCTGGACGACATACTAAACTATGATTTTTTAAAAACATTTTGGGACATCATATTAAACTATGAGGCTAGTTGAGGCTGTTTGGTTTTGGTTAAATTTTTGAACGACATACTAAAGTATGACTTTTTTGTTAAAACATTTTCGGACATCATATTAAACTATGAGGCTAGTTGAGGCTGTTTGGTTTTGGTTAAATTTTTGAACGACATACTAAAGTATGACTTTTTTGTTTAAACATTTCTGGACGACATACTAAACTATGATTTTTTAAAAACATTTTGGGACATCATATTAAACTATGAGGCTAGTTGAGGCTGTTTGGTTTTGGTTAAATTTTTGAACGACATACTAAAGTATGACTTTTTTGTTTAAACATTTCTGGACGACATACTAAACTATGATTTTTTAAAAACATTTTGGGACATCATATTAAACTATGAGGCTAGTTGAGGCTGTTTGGTTTTGGTTAAATTTTTGAACGACATACTAAAGTATGACTTTTTTGTTTAAACATTTCTGGACGACATACTAAACTATGATTTTTTAAAAACATTTTGGGACATCATATTAAACTATGAGGCTAGTTGAGGCTGTTTGGTTTTGGTTAAATTTTTGAACGACATACTAAAGTATGACTTTTTTGTTTAAACATTTCTGGACGACATACTAAACTATGATTTTTTTAAAAACATTTTGGGACATCATATTAAACTATGAGGCTAGTTGAGGCTGTTTGGTTTTGGTTAAATTTTTGAACGACATACTAAAGTATGACTTTTTTGTTTAAACATTTCTGGACGACATACTAAACTATGATTTTTTAAAAACATTTTGGGACATCATATTAAACTATGAGGCTAGTTGAGGCTGTTTGGTTTTGGTTAAATTTTTGAACGACATACTAAAGTATGACTTTTTTGTTTAAACATTTCTGGACGACATACTAAACTATGATTTTTTAAAAACATTTTGGGACATCATATTAAACTATGAGGCTAGTTGAGGCTGTTTGGTTTTGGTTAAATTTTTGAACGACATACTAAAGTATGACTTTTTTGTTTAAACATTTCTGGACGACATACTAAACTATGATTTTTTAAAAACATTTTCGGACATCATATTAAACTATGAGGCTAGTTGAGGCTGTTTGGTTTTGGTTAAATTTTTGAACGACATACTAAACTATGACTTTTTTAAAAACATTTTGGGACATCATATTAAACTATGAGGCTAGTTGAGGCTGTTTGGTTTTGGTTAAATTTTTGAACGACATACTAAAGTATGACTTTTTTGTTTAAACATTTCTGGACGACATACTAAACTATGATTTTTTAAAAACATTTTCGGACATCATATTAAACTATGAGGCTAGTTGAGGCTGTTTGGTTTTGGTTAAATTTTTGAACGACATACTAAAGTATGACTTTTTTAAAAACATTTTGGGACATCATATTAAACTATGAGGCTAGTTGAGGCTGTTTGGTTTTGGTTAAATTTTTGAACGACATACTAAACTATGACTTTTTTGTTTAAACATTTCTGGACGACATACTAAACTACGATTTTTTTAAAAACATTTTGGGACATCATATTAAACTATGAGGCTAGTTGAGGCTGTTTGGTTTTGGTTAAATTTTTGAACGACATACTAAAGTATGACTTTTTTGTTTAAACATTTCTGGACGACATACTAAACTATGATTTTTTAAAAACATTTTGGGACATCATATTAAACTATGAGGCTAGTTGAGGCTGTTTGGTTTTGGTTAAATTTTTGAACGACATACTAAACTATGACTTTTTTAAAAACATTTTGGGACATCATATTAAACTATGAGGCTAGTTGAGGCTGTTTGGTTTTGGTTAAATTTTTGAACGACATACTAAAGTATGACTTTTTTGTTTAAACATTTCTGGACGACATACTAAACTATGATTTTTTAAAAACATTTTGGGACATCATATTAAACTATGAGGCTAGTTGAGGCTGTTTGGTTTTGGTTAAATTTTTGAACGACATACTAAACTATGACTTTTTTAAAAACATTTTGGGACATCATATTAAACTATGAGGCTAGTTGAGGCTGTTTGGTTTTGGTTAAATTTTTGAACGACATACTAAAGTATGACTTTTTTGTTTAAACATTTCTGGACGACATACTAAACTATGATTTTTTAAAAACATTTTGGGACATCATATTAAACTATGAGGCTAGTTGAGGCTGTTTGGTTTTGGTTAAATTTTTGAACGACATACTAAAGTATGACTTTTTTGTTTAAACATTTCTGGACGACATACTAAACTATGATTTTTTAAAAACATTTTGGGACATCATATTAAACTATGAGGCTAGTTGAGGCTGTTTGGTTTTGGTTAAATTTTTGAACGACATACTAAACTATGACTTTTTTAAAAACATTTTGGGACATCATATTAAACTATGAGGCTAGTTGAGGCTGTTTGGTTTTGGTTAAATTTTTGAACGACATACTAAAGTATGACTTTTTTGTTTAAACATTTCTGGACGACATACTAAACTATGATTTTTTAAAAACATTTTGGGACATCATATTAAACTATGAGGCTAGTTGAGGCTGTTTGGTTTTGGTTAAATTTTTGAACGACATACTAAACTATGACTTTTTTAAAAACATTTTGGGACATCATATTAAACTATGAGGCTAGTTGAGGCTGTTTGGTTTTGGTTAAATTTTTGAACGACATACTAAACTATGACTTTTTTGTTTAAACATTTCTGGACATACTAAACTATGATTTTTTTAAAAACATTTTCGGACATCATATTAAACTATGAGGCTAGTTGAGGCTGTTTGGTTTTGGTTAAATTTTTGAACGACATACTAAACTATGACTTTTTTTTTTAAACATTTCTGGACGACATACTAAACTATGATTTTTTAAAAACATTTTCGGACATCATATTAAACTATGAGGCTAGTTGAGGCTGTTTGGTTTTGGTTAAATTTTTGAACGACATACTAAACTTTGACTTTTTTTTTAAACATTTCTGGATGACATACTAACCTATGATGTTTTTGGTTACACTTCGGACGACATACGAAACTATGACTTTTTTTTCAAATTTTGGACGACATACTAAACTATGACTTTTTTAAAACATTTCTGGATGACATACTAAACTATGATTTTTTAAAAACATTTTGGGACATCATATGAAACTATGAGGCTAGTTGAGGCTGTTTGGTTTTGGTTAAATTTTTGAACGACATACTAAAGTATGACTTTTTTTTTTAAACATTTCTGGATGACAAACTAAACTATGATTTTTTAAAAACATTTTCGGACATCATATTAAACTATGAGGCTAGTTGAGGCTGTTTGGTTTTGGTTAAATTTTTGAACGACATACTAAACTATGACTTTTTTTTTAAACATTTCTGGATGACATACTAAACTATGATGTTTTTGGTTACACTTCGGACGACATACGAAACTATGACTTTTTTTTCAAATTTTGGACGACATACTAAACTGACTTTTTTTTTACATTTTTGGACGACATACTAAACTATGACGTTTTTGTCACATTTTTGGACGACATACTAAACTATGATTTTTTTTTTTTTAAACATTTTCGGACATCATATTAAACTATGAGGCTAGTTGAGGCTGTTTGGTTTTGGTTAAATTTTTGAAAGACATACTAAACTATGACTTTTTTTAAACATTTCTGGATGACATACTAAACTATGATGTTTTTGGTTACACTTCGGACGACATACGAAACTGACTTTTTTTTTCAAATTTTGGACGACATACTAAACTGACTTTTTTTTTACATTTTTGGACGACATACTAAACTATGATGTTTTTGGTTACACTTCGGACGACATACGAAACTATGACTTTTTTTCACATTTTGGACGACATACTAAACTATGACGTTTTTGTCACATTTTTGGACGACATACTAAACTATGACCTTTTTTTTCAAATTTTGGACGACATACTAAACTATGACGTTTTTGTCATATTTTTGGACGACATACTAAACTACGATTTTTTTTTTTTTTTTTTAAACATTTTCGGACATCATATTAAACTATGAGGCTAGTTGAGGCTGTTTGGTTTTGGTTAAATTTTTGAACGACATACTAAACTATGACTTTTTTTAAACATTTCTGGATGACATACTAAACTATGATGTTTTTGGTTACACTTCGGACGACATACGAAACTATGACTTTTTTTTCAAATTTTGGACGACATACTAAACTGACTTTTTTTTTACATTTTTGGACGACATACTAAACTATGATGTTTTTTCAAATTTTGGACGACATACTAAACTATGACGTTTTTGTCCAGTTTCGGACGACATACTAAACTATGACGTTTTTGTCACATTTTTGGACGACATACTATGACGTTTTTTTTCAAATTTTGGACGACGTACTAAACTATGACGTTTTTGTCACATTTTTGGACGACATACTAAACTATGACGTTTTTTTTCAAATTTTGGACGACGTACTAAACTATGACGTTTTTGTCACATTTTTGGACGACATACTAAACTATGATTTTTTTTTTAAACATTTTGGGACATCATATTAAACTATGAGGCTAGTTGAGGCTGTTTGGTTTTGGTTAAATTTTTGAACGACATACTAAACTATGACTTTTTTTAAACATTTCTGGATGACATACTAAACTATGATGTTTTTGGTTACACTTCGGACGACATACGAAACTATGACTTTTTTTTCAAATTTTGGACGGCATACTAAACTGACTTTTTTTTTTTACATTTTTGGACGACATACTAAACTATGACGTTTTTGTCACATTTTTGGACGACATACTAAACTATGACGTTTTTTTTCAAATTTTGGACGACATACTAAACTGACTTTTTTTTTTACAGTTTTTGACGACATACTAAACTATGACGTTTTTTTTCAAATTTTGGATGACATACTAAACTATGATGTTTTTGGTTACACTTCGGACGACATACGAAACTATGACTTTTTTTCAAATTTTGGGCGACATACTAAACTGACTTTTTTTTTTACATTTTTGGACGACATACTAAACTATGACGTTTTTGTCACATTTTTGGACGACATACTAAACGATGATGTTTTTTTTCAACATTTTCGGACATATTAAACTATGAGGCTAGTTGAGGCTATTTGGTTTTGGTTAAATTTTTGAACGACATACTATGACTTTTTTTTAACTTTTCTGGATGACATACTTAACTATGATGTTTTTGGTTACACTTCGGACGACATACAAAACTATGACTTTTTTTTCAAATTTTGGACGGCATACTAAACGGTGACGTTTTTGTCACATTTTTGGACGACAAACTAAACTATGACGTTTTTTTCAAATTTTGGATGACATACTAAACTATGACGTTTTTGTCACATTTTTGGACGACATACTAAACTATGACTTTTTTTTACATTTTTGGACGTCATACTAAACTATGATTTTTTTTTAACATTTTCGGACATCATATTAAACTATGAGGCTAGTTGAGGCTATTTGGTTTTGGTTAAATTTTTGAACGACATACTAAACTATGACTTTTTTTAAACATTTCTGGATGACATACTAAACTATGACGTTTTTGGTTACACTTCGGACGACATACGAAAGTATGACTTTTTTTTCAAATTTTGGACGACATACTAAACTGACTTTTTTTTTACATTTTTGGACGACATACTAAACTATGAGGTTTTTTTCAAATTTTGGACGACATACTAAACGATGACATTTTTGTCCATTTTCGAACAACATATTATACTATGACGTTTTTGTCACATTTTTGGACGACATACTAAACTATGATGTTTTTTTTAAACATTTTCGGACATCATATTAAACTATGAGGCTAGTTGAGGCTGTTTGGTTTTGGTTAAATTTTTGAACGACATACTAAACTATGACTTTTTTTTAAACATTTCTGGATGACATAGTAAACTATGATGTTTTTGTTTACACTTCGGAGGACATACGAAACTGACTTTTTTTTCAAATTTTGGACGACAT
Source organism: Amphiprion clarkii (assembly GCA_027123335.1). Classification (NCBI taxonomy): domain Eukaryota; kingdom Metazoa; phylum Chordata; class Actinopteri; family Pomacentridae; genus Amphiprion; species Amphiprion clarkii. The sequence continues at coordinate 29,491,077 of CM049584.1, read as the reverse complement.
ACTAAACTGACTTTTTTTTTTTTTAACATTTTTGGACGACATACTAAACTATGATTTTTTTTTTTTTAAACATTTTCGGACATATTAAACTATGAGGCTAGTTGAGGCTGTTTGGTTTTGGTTAAATTTTTGAACGACATACTAAACTATGACTTTTAAACATTTCTGGATGACATACTAAACTATGATGTTTTTGGTTACACTTCGGACGACATACGAAACTATGACTTTTTTTTCAAATTTTGGACGGCATACTAAACTATGACGTTTTTGTCACATTTTTGGACGACATACTAAACTATGATTTTTTTTTTTTAAACATTTTCGGACATCATATTAAACTATGAGGCTAGTTGAGGCTATTTGGTTTTGGTTAAATTTTTGAACGACATACTAAAGTATGACTTTTTTGTTTAAACATTTCTGGACATACTAAACTATGATTTTTTAAAAACATTTTCGGACATCATATTAAACTATGAGGCTAGTTGAGGCTGTTTGGTTTTGGTTAAATTTTTGAACGACATACTAAACTATGACTTTTTTTTTAAACATTTCTGGATGACATACTAAACTATGATTTTTTAAAAACATTTTGGGACATCATATTAAACTATGAGGCTAGTTGAGGCTGTTTGGTTTTGGTTAAATTTTTGAACGACATACTAAAGTATGACTTTTTTAAAAACATTTTGGGACATCATATTAAACTATGAGGCTAGTTGAGGCTGTTTGGTTTTGGTTAAATTTTTGAACGACATACTAAAGTATGACTTTTTTGTTTAAACATTTCTGGACGACATACTAAACTATGATTTTTTTAAAAACATTTTGGGACATCATATTAAACTATGAGGCTAGTTGAGGCTGTTTGGTTTTGGTTAAATTTTTGAACGACATACTAAACTATGACTTTTAAACATTTCTGGATGACATACTAAACTATGATGTTTTTGGTGACACTTCGGACGACATACGAAAGTATGACTTTTTTTTCAAATTTTGGACGACATACTAAACTGACTTTTTTTTTACATTTTTGGACGACATACTAAACTATGACGTTTTTTTCAAATTTTGGACGACATACTAAACTATGACTTTTTTTAAACATTTCTGGATGACATAGTAAACTATGATGTTTTTGGTTACATTTCGGATGACATACGAAACTATGACTTTTTTTTCAAATTTTGGACTACATACTAAACTGACTTTTTTTTTTACATTTTTGGACGAGTGTAAAAATGTAGTGTGCTTAGACTCACCGTTTCCTCCCATCAGCTCCATGGCGCTGACACAAGCCTCCTCGTCGTCCTCGTCCTCCTCGTCGGCGGCTCCGTCGTCGTATACGACCGGTCCGCTCTCCACCACCACCGATTCTCCACCAGACGCTCCTACCGTCACCGGCAGGGGGTTGGACATCTGAGTAGACAGGAAACACAGAGCATCGTTGAGTGTTTTTAATATTTTCTGGAGCGTCCTCCGGGGAAATCTAAAGCTGAACCTTTAAAATGAGGGAATAATAAACCTCCAGACCTTCGCTGTGCGTCGCATTATTGCTTCATTCTAAGGCTTTAAAATGCACTTTGTGTCGTACAGGAGGTCAGAAATGAAGCAGAGCCTCAGGGTGAAACAGGAAAACACTCTTCAAAGTTCACGAGGGCAAAAAATCTAATTAAAGGCTCTTTTTAAAACTTTTTTTTTTACATTTCACTTCCTTCCCTTTGTGTTTTTATGCATGAATGTGACCGACTGCAGGTGATTCTACAGAATAGAGAAAACAGGTTGATTCTGATCAGAAATAAACGAGAGGAAACGCAACGGAAGAGTAAAGAAGTGCTGTAATAATAGTAGAAGAAAACAAACAAAGCTGCAGCAGAAGAAGGAAGAACCGTTTTCCAGCAGACATGATGATGAAACTAATGTCAGACGGACAAATTTACAGCAGAGCAGAGTCTCAAAATTGGACCTAAAACTATCCAAAATCATTAAAATTGTCCAGAACGACTCAGATATTGCCATTTTTTGATCATTTTGAACAAGTTTTAAGCAATTTTTAACAGTTTTTCAGTCATTCTGAACATTTTTTTTGTTGCTTTGGACCAATTTTGAGTGAGATTGGGCAATTTTATGTTACTTTGGGATGGTTTCACGTTACTTATTTTATATAGAAAAATCAAAGCTACTGGATGAATAAATTAATGCAGCATGGCTGAGAAACAGTGAACAGAGCAGCAGGTTGTTGGAAGATACATTCAGCATGGAGAAACATCTTTCTACAGATGATGAGCAGAGTAGAGAGAAACAGTCTGTAAAAATGGCTGTAATAATGTACATATATATGTTTATAGTTTGTATGTTTTTCCAATATTGGTAAAATGTGTGGGCAGTTGGAAAAATGTTTGACATTTTAGGTTTTTAGAATTTTGTAAAAAAAAAAAGAAGCAGCTATTTTCGCCTTTTCTATTTTGTGATTTACGGCATTCTAATTGTGTTTAACTGCATGAAAAACAGTTTTCTCTCCTTCTTCATGGTTGTTCTGTTCCTAAAGAGCTGCAGGACTTTAGATTTTAGTGAAAAATGAACCAACAGTGAGTAAAAATGTGAGTAAACTGCAGACTTTATGTAGCGTTGGGATGCGCTGCAGTCAAATAAATTCACTTTCTGATTCGAAGCTGCACGACAAAGAAAGTTTCCCTTCGGAAGACAATAAAGCGCATCTAAGCTCAGCGTGAAGAATCTCATCATCTTCAGTCTGAGTTTTATTTATTGTTCTTGAAACGTTCAGATATCAAACAAACTTCTGCACTGGGGAGGACCAGGTTTAGTCTTTAGAAGCCAATAAAACATCTCTGTCTAAAAGCTGCAGATTTCTCAGCTCTGGAACAAAAAGAAGCCACTTTTTCTTCACTTCTTTCCTTTTCTTTTTTCACAGGGAGTCTATCAAGCTCAGACTTTCAGCTCGGCAGCTGAAAGGAAACCTGCACGTTTTCACTTCCCTTCAGCCGAGGCTAATTACAAAGCTGGAGGAGAGGCAGGTGGAGGTCCACAGTGTGACCGAGGTATTTCTGGGTCTCCTCAGCAACAGCCTACTGGATTCCCTGCTGGGCCTCCACCTCCAATTTGCCTTTCACTGCCTCCTCCGTCCATCCTTTCTTTTATTTCATGTTCTGCCCACATCCTTCCTCACTTCGTTCTTATTTTTGCTCCTTTCTGCAACGATTCCTCCATTATTCCATCCTCACATTTGGATAAACGCCAACAAAACCCATCAAAAACCACAAACGTCCTCCTTTAAAAACCCTTTCTGCTGTTTCCCTTCTCCTTTTTCTGGCTTTAACCTCCCCGACGCCTCGCTAACTGCTCAATCTTAACACAAGGAAATTGGAAACAACAATGAAATAAATATCAGACGGACAAATTTAGAGTCGACCAGCCAGCAGGACTTTTGTATTTCACATTTCAGACCCTACATTAACAATTTAAACCTCAAAACGCAGCGACAGGTTTAAAGGTCTTGATGTTCTTTGGTATTGTTTTATAAAAATCACCAAAACTACAGCATTTATCAGAGCCAATAACTGTAAAAACAGAGAGCAACGTTGATCTTTATGATGACGTCCTGAGCTTAAAACTGATTGGAATCTTTACTTCTGCAGGTCTCATTTAAAAAAAAAAAAAATCTGCAAAAATAGATCGTTTGCAGTAACTCTGCGCTATAAAAAACTAAAAATTATGCATTTCTTTTTATGACGGCGATGCTAGTTAGCGTTAGCCGGCACCTAAAAGGGCACGGCTAACCTCTAAATGTTAGCAATCATCAAAATTACTGCGTTTATCAGAGACTGAAAAAACTGATGTGTGGCTGCATCTTGAAAAACAACTAAATCTAAGCTCAAAATTGTGATTATTTTATTGCATCATCCACTAAGGCCTTAATCACAAAAGCTTTGTCAGTTACTGTTTTCCAGACTCTGTTTCAGTTTAATCTGTGGCTGTCTGCTAACTTAGCCACGAGCCATTAGCCAATTTATTAATTTAATTTATTATTTAAGTAGCTAATGTCCGGACTTGTGGCAACAGATTGTGTTTCTCGTTCAGTTTTTTCAAGTTGTGCAGGTTCGAGCAGAAAGCTAAAGCTAATAGCTAATCTGACTTTAGAAGAATGCTACAGTGACTCCAGATAGCGTTAGCACAGCAGACCTCTCAGTGTTAGCATTAGCATAACACCATTTTCTGTAGAAAATGGAAAAAAAAGTTGGATTTTCAACTTTTTGATGGTCCTTAAATCTTCTAATCTGTGCTCTTACCAAATCTAAGCCGGAAATCTTATTTTATCAAGCTCATTCTATCCGTCTTACTTAAGAATTCACCAAAAAAATGGCTGTTTGAATTAAACAGATTCTGTAAAAGACAAAAAATTCTGCACAACTCAATACAACTGAGAAGCCATTAGAGACTCAGCTGTGACCAATAGTGATACGGCAAAAATTCAGAGAGTTTCTGGGTTGAACTGCAGGCAGTGTTTTCACAGAGCAAAGAGGAAAATCAAAGCCACTGGATCAATAAAATGAAATCACAAGTTTCAAGTCATTCTGAACATTTTTTGTTGCTTTGGACCAATTTTGAGTCAATTTGGGTAATTTTAAGTGGTTTTTTTTCATATAGAAAAAATAAACCTACTGGGTCAATAAATAAATGCAGCATGACTACAACAGTGAACAGAGGAGCAAGTTGTTGGAAGATACATTCAGCATGGTGAAACATCTTTCTACAATTGATGAGCAGAGTGGAGATAAAAAGTCTGGAGAGACGGGAAACATGGAAATAATTTATATCTAAAGTATGTGGAGGCAAAACCACCAGAAAAGGACACAAAATGACAAACAAGACACAAAGCAACAAAAACAAGGCACAAAACGTGGAATAACTATACACAAAAAGACAAAAACAAGGCACAAAACACACAAATATGAAACACAAATGATCAACAAGACACAAAACTAAGATGACAAAAGCGCCCGAGAGGAAAATCAAAGCTACTGAATAAAATGAATGCAGCATGGCTCAGAAACGGTGAACAGAGGAGCAGACTGTTGGGAGATACATTCAGCATGGTGAAACATCTAACTAATCACTTTTGATGTTGAAAATGAACCAAATCTCGTCCTTTCTTTTTTCTTCTGTAAACCGCCCGGCTTTAACTTCACCGACGCCTCATTAAGTGCTGATTCTTAACGCGAAGAAATAATAAAAAAAATTCTCATAACGGCACAAACAGCGGACTAATTAGGAGGTGAGAGCGGCTAAATGGGTCAGGATGAAGCCGTGAAGGAGGACGAAGCAGAAGTTTTTATTCAGAGATGATGCTGCCGAACAAACAGTGGATGCGACTCCGGAGCCGAGAGGAGCATTTACAGCCACTAACGAGGGAGCTGCTCGTTAGGACTGAGAAGGAAACGGCAGGAAACGAGCCTCCGACAAGGTTTTTATGGTGCGAGGATGTTGACATCTGATAGCCGGCAGTCACTCAAGCATGGAACAACTGGAGCAGCTAAATGAACAGTCTGGACTCAGGTTTCTGTCTGGAGCGTAAATTACACCAAACTACGGGTCAACTTGAGGTAATCAGGAGCCTCTTGTGTGGAATGATGACTTCCTGCAGATTTAAATCACAAGAAGGACTTTATTTGGGTTCTTGGGTTGTATTTTTGGGGGGAATGCAGCACAGATGGAAAATAGTATCGCCTTACAGTAATCAGATTACTTCTAACTTTAACAGTAGGGTATTTACGATGACGTCAAGCTAAAAACTGATGGTTCTAATTAACTAAATTAAAAATATTGATCCCAATGTAGGAGTCAGTCAGTAGAAGCTTTCATTACTGAGCAGTTATTGACCCATATGTTGTTGTTTTAAGGCTGATACTGATTATTGGTTCTCAAAAAAGATCAATAACCAATATCTGCAGCCAGAACAGGGAACCTGACACTCATAACGAGGTTACTTCATTTACTATAAATGAAAATGTACAACAGAAACAGGAGTTAGCGTGAAATTGATTAAGATTCATCAGTTTGTCTCCTGCTGTTCTTCTGTTTTCTTACATTTTAACTGTTCTGCTACTTTTATTTCCCACTGAAGTCCAAATCTTAAAGTATTATTAGTTTTGTTTTCCAGATTCTGTTTAAAGTCAATCTATTGGTGCCTCCTAGCTTAGCCGCTAGCTGTTAGCATAACCTTAGCCACTGTGAAAGTAGCTAATGTCCTGATTTATGGCGACAGATTGTGTGATACAGTTAATCTGAGTTTAGAAAAATGCTGTGGTTCTCCAGTTAGCGTTAGCCACCACCTAAAAGCCACAACAAATATCTTAGTGCTAGCATTAGCCTAGCACTGTTGGTTAAATAAGTTCCAGCTGTTCTGACACCAACAAGTGAATTATTCAAGTATTTTCAGGAGAAACTAGGCTTTTTTTTTTGTGGGGGTGGGGGGTGGGGGGGGGGGATTCTAGCATTTATTACGATCTTTCAGACACAGCTAAGCTAATTTGACTCTGTTTCAGGTTAATCTGTTTTTGTCTCCTAGCTTAGCCACTAGCCTTTAGCATAGCCTTAGCCACTGGGAAAGGAGCTAATGTCCTGATTTGCTGAGATGTTTGTGTTTCTTGTTAAGTTTTTGCAGGTTTGAGCGGAAAGCTAAAGTTAATTTGCCTTTAGAAAGATGCTACAGTGCTTCAGATAGCATTAGCACAGCAGACCCCTTAGTGTTAGCATTAGCCTAGCACCGCTGGCTAAATAAGTTCCAGCTGTTCTGACACCAACACGTGAATTATTCAGGTATTTTCAGGAGAAACGAGGTATTTTTGTGTAAGATTCTAGCGTTTATTACGTCCTTTCAGACACAGCTAAACTAATTTATAGGAACCGCTCTGTTCTGTCTTTGTTTGTAAACAGTAGCTTTCATTACTGATTGGTTCACTTGTTGGTGTGACTCCAAATCTAACGTTCACATCTTGAAACATTATTAGTTATTGTTTTCCAGACTCTGTTTCAGATTAATCTGTGGCTGCATCCTAGCTTAGCCGCTAGTCGTTGGCATAGCTTAAGCCACTGTGAAAGCACCCATGGGACTCAAAATTGCCCGAAAATGGTCATTTTGAACTAATCTGGAGTAATTCTGAGCAAGTTTAAAGTAATTTTGGACAGTTTTCAAGTTATGTTGGACAATTCTTGGCTCAATTTGAACAATTTTATGTGACTTTGCAGAATCTTTGAGGTTTTTTTGGACAATCTTAGACTAAGAGGAAAATCAATTCTGTTGGCACAATTTTAGATTGGACTTTAGACTAGAGATTTAAAAAAAAAAAATAGCTACTGGATCAATAAATAAATGCAGCGTGGCTCAAAAACAGTAAAATGGCATAAATCAACTCGTCTAAGCGGTAAACGGATCCTTTCCTCCTTCGGTTTGTTTGGAAAATGTTGGGACTAATTGCCGGGTCGCCGCTGAGGGTGAAGGGAACCTGATTTTGTGAAGCAGAAGGAGTTTGGCAAGGCACACACATCTCTTTTCAATCGGTGTTACACAACACAAGAATCATCCAATCCCGGCGGCCGACCGCTTCCAGTTCCCAGGGGGGAGGCGAGGGGGTTGCTAGGTAACAAGCCTTGTTGACCCGGCCCCTCGTGGCCACGTTTTCTTCCTGGTTGACGGAGTCTGAGCTCCCGAAACTCCTCATTCAGAGCTGCCAGCAGCACATGACGGAGGGAAGACAAAAGCCGGGAGACGGAGGGACGACGGGAAGGAATGTGGAGGACGGAGAGGAAATGAAATCAAAAACGAATGGCAGCAGAGAAGAGGAGATCTGGAGGACTCCTGGGAGCGATGTACAAAGTGAAATATGAAGGAGAAAGAAAAGAAATCTGCAGGTTTAGCAACTTTTTGCAATTTCACAGTTTTATCCTTGAAGAAACTCAGAGCTGCAAGTAAAAGTGAAGAAACTAACCGACAACAGCGATGGAACCTCAAAAACTCCCACAATATCCTGATCAACCTGTTCGCTGAAAACACCACTCAATTAAAAAAGATGAAAATCTGTGAAACTGGGTCCAACTTAAACCCCCTGACCTCCCAGCTGATTTCACATGAATTTCTTCTATTTAAAATAACATCAAAACTACACATTTAATCAGAGCCACAAACTGCTAATAGAGACAAATTAGCTCACACGATTTTTACACAAAAAGAGGCAAACGAATTACACAAAAATGACAGAACGATGTAAAAATACCACAAAAAGAGGCAAAAATTGGACAAAAATGACAGAAAAAGATGTAACAACTACACAGAAAGACATAAATATGACACAAAGTCAAGAAAATTCCGCAAAAAGGGGAAAATTACACAAAAATGATTGAGAATGATGTAGAAGTGATACAAAAAGATTTAAAATGATAAAGTTCAGAAAATGACAGAGGCAAAAACTGAACAAAAATGCAAAATATGTAAAAAAAAAATGCAAAAGATGTAAAAAAATTACATGAAAAGATGCAAAAATTGAACAAAAGTGACAGAAAAAAGATGTAAAAATGACAAAGTTGTGAAATTGACACAAAAATCACAAAAAACAGGCAAGAAAGAGCCAAGACAGAAAAAGATGAACAGAAATGACAGAGGCAAAAATGACAAAAAAAAAATGACAGAGAAAGATGTAAAAATGACACAACATTGAAAAAAAATGATAGAGGCAAAAACGGAACAAAAATGACAAAAAGATGCAAAAAATGAACAAAAATGATAGTGAATGATTTAAAAATGACAAAAAGAAGCAAAAATGACAGAAAAAGATGTAAAAATGACAGAAAGTTGAGAAAATGACGCAAAAGGCAAAAAGAGCCAAGGATGTCAGAAAAAGATGTAAAGAAAAAAATACACAAAAATAATCACCTGAGCTCCTCTATGGGAAAATAAACCCGAGTTTTCCTTCCCAAACTAAAACTACATGAAGGAAACATGAAGTCAGAGCAGAAATCATCAGGAAGGTGTAAAAAGAGATAATAAAAGCAGCAGCTCAGAGTGTGAAGCTGAACGACGCTACCTGCATCTGGAATTAAGTCCAATTTAAAATCAAATTAAGAATCAAAGCAGCAGAAAATGTCCTAGTTCTGGCTGCAGAGCTGTGGAGCTATAAATGGACCGAACGAGGACATCTGGAAATTAACCGTTCAAAGTCAAGAAGTTTAGAGCAGCAGATTGGAGCCATAAAGCAGCAGAAAGAGACACTGAGGGCCTAAAAAGGCCTCTAAAGACACCTCTAAAGACGGTGTTAAAGACGCCTGTAAAGACACCTCTAAAGACGGCGCTAAAGACGCCTGTAAAGACACCTGTAAAGACACCTCTAAAGACACCTCTAAAGACGAGTCTAAAGACGGCGCTAAAGACACCTGTAAAGACACCTGTAAAGACACCTCTAAAGACGGTGTTAAAGACGCCTGTAAAGACACCTGTAAAGACACCTCTAAAGACGGCGCTAAAGACGCCTGTAAAGACACCTGTAAAGACGAGTCTAAAGACGGCGCTAAAGACGCCTGTAAAGACACCTGTAAAGACACCTGTAAAGACACCTCTAAAGACGGTGTTAAAGACGCCTGTAAAGACACCTCTAAAGACACCTGTAAAGACACCTCTAAAGACGGCGCTAAAGACGCCTGTAAAGACACCTGTAAAGACACCTCTAAAGACACCTCTAAAGACGAGTCTAAAGACGGCGCTAAAGGCACCTGTAAAGACACCTGTAAAGACACCTCTAAAGACGGTGTTAAAGACGCCTGTAAAGACACCTCTAAAGACGGCGCTAAAGACGCCTGTAAAGACACCTGTAAAGACACCTCTAAAGACACCTCTAAAGACGAGTCTAAAGACGGCGCTAAAGACACCTGTAAAGACACCTGTAAAGACACCTCTAAAGACGGTGTTAAAGACGCCTGTAAAGACACCTGTAAAGACACCTCTAAAGACGGCGCTAAAGACGCCTGTAAAGACACCTCTGAAGACGAGTCTAAAGACGGTGTTAAAGACGCCTGTAAAGACACCTGTAAAGACACCTCTAAAGACGGCGCTAAAGACGCCTGTAAAGACGCCTGTAAAGACACCTGTAAAGACACCTCTAAAGACGAGTCTAAAGACGGCATTAAAGACGCCTGTAAAGACACCTGTAAAGACACCTCTAAAGACACCGCTAAAGACACCGCTAAAGATGACTCTAACGACGACTCTAGAGACAATTTCAAAGACGCCTCTAAAGACGACTCTAAAGACGCCTCTACCGATGCCGCTAAAGACGACTCTAACGAAGGTGCTAAACTTTCAGTTTTGTCGGGAGAAATATTGTGATATTTCAGCAAAATCACTTCATTCCACGACTAACCAGATTCTGTAAAAACTAGAAACTAAACTGAAAAGTCATAACTGATTCGGCTGCAGTTTTGAACAATTACATTATTATTTTTTAAATCAGAAAATATTTTATGTATTAATCTAAAATGTCACAACCCCAAAACCCACCCATAAGTTTGAAAGACGAGTAATTAAAAAAAAATAAAATTGCCAAAATTACACGTTTTATCAGAGTTACGACCTGTAAAAATTAAAATAATCATCAGATTTTCAACTCCTTGATTCTACATAAACTAATTATGTGTAATTTTTATTTTTCTGAGCAAAACTTCACTACATCTAAGCCTAAAATCATTAGATTTCATCAGAATCACTTTATTTCACATGTTTTGCCAAAAGTCAGCTGTTTGCAGTAACCCGATCCTGTAAAAAAATAAAAAATTCTAAAAAATAAATAAATAAATAAAAATCTGGAAGCATTTGATATATCAATCTAAAATTTCACAAATGCCATTTAAAATATCCAAAGTTTCTGTTGAAGTTTCAAGCAAATCAGAGACGGTTGAGAAGGAATTGTTCTAAAAACGTGATGATGTGAGATGAAATAAACTGTACTTCTTTTTATCTTCAATATAAATCGACTCTCCTTCTATAAAGCGCTCTGACTGTAAATATCTACTCATTTGCAGCATTAATACGTTTAATCTAAACAGCACAAACCATTGTCTGCTTTGACAATAAAGCCAATCAACGGAGAACTCAGTGAAGAAAATAGAGTGTTAGAAAGACCAAGATGAAGCGAGTGTTTGTGGTTCACAGCTGGACGTCCACTGAGCTTTAAGTGTGGATGATGAGGGGCAGATGTTGGTGAAGAAGAACAGAACTCACCTGCTCCACCGCCAGCTTCTTGTTGGGCTGTCCACTGATGAAGGGCTGCAGCCTGCAACACAAAGAGCAACACAACGTCAACACAAAGTCAACACAACCAACGCTGAACATCTAATAATCTGCATTTAACTGGTTTTTAATGCTGTTTAACATGTTAAGAAACAATCCTGGTTTGGTTTTCGTGGAGTTAAAGGTTCCACAAGTCAACAATACAAACGCCAAACCTGGAACTGTGTCATGATTTAAACATTTACGCTGTCGTTTGACTATTTTCTGTTGAGAAATTAAACTCAGAGCTCCATGTTTACCTCAGTCCCTCTGATATTTTAGAAAGTTAATTAAACAAACTAAACCTCCAAAAGCTAACATCTGGTGGTTTACACACTTTGCTGTGCAGAGCAGAGAGACATTTTGATTTTGTATATTTTGGTATTTTACTTTGAAAAAATGTCCTCACAAGCACCAAAACATCAAATTATGAATGAAGTTAGAAAGAAAACTCTTTGTTGCAAAACAGTGAATATATTTCAGCACAGTAGCATCTGCAAAATCTAAAGGTGAATTATTTTCCAGTAAACTGTGTCCTAACAGCGATATACAATTCTCATTGATACATCTCGAAAAATGGAGCCAGAAAGTGCAGTTCCTCAAATGTCCACTTGAAGATGTTTAGAAAACCGAGTCAATCTCCATAGAACTCCATGTTAAAATGTCCAACTTTACAGCAGAAATAAACATGTTTATAGCCTGGTAGAAGAAACGGTTTCTGTCTCTACAGCTAATTCTTTTTGTTCCTGACGACTTAATGACGTTGAATTTTTATGTAACTCATACGTTTAAGTTATATTAAGGCCTAAAGTTATGCGTAATTAACAAGCTAAACCAGCTAACTTGCTCAGGTTTGTTTGTAAGTTGTTTAATCCATGTTATTTCTGAACAAAGGAAAAGCACCAACAGCAGTAAAATCACAGATAAATGACTCTTCTGTATAACAACATCACCAAACACACAAACTAAAGCTTTACTTTAAACACCGGCTGGAGAAAACAAAGACGAGGTGTCTGAAGTGCCGGAGAGTCTACAGGAGAATTAAATGTGCAGCTTTTATGAACCTCTCAGTCTGAAGGGGAGATATTCATTTCCAGACATTAGAAGACAATAAAACGTCTCACTCTGAGGTCTGTTAGATTACATTTCACTGCTCACCTCGTCTGACTCCTTCACAACTCTGTACTCAACATACAGGTGGAGCATGAAAAAGCCTTTTATACCATCTGACAGGTTTTGGGTTTCAAAGGGTGAAAACTTGACTACACATCACTAATTTAAAACCTAAATACTTTATTTTTTTTAACCAACGTTGCATTTTTAATATGTTATTGTTGCTTTTATATATATCGAAGCTTATGTATTTAATGCTGAATGACTCGGACTGGATCATAGTTCCTGCTATCGCTTGTTAATTCTTGCTATTAGCATTGAAAGAGGAACATTATCATTCTGCGAGGCGTCTGCTACAGAAAATGTATATATTCATTACTCTCTTTATTGCAGGATTTAACCGCTGACATAATACAGGTTGAGGATTTCATTAGATTACTGGTGGATCTCTGCTGGCTGCAGGCGACCGGCTCATATTACCACCGACTGCCGGGAATGAGAAGAGAGAGAGAAAAAACAAAACTGGTGTGAATGAGAAATGAGCCCCAGCTGTGAGTGACAGGCCGACCGGCTGTCTGTCTCCGGCTGCAATCTCTTCCTCGACAGTCGCCGAGATAATCAGCGACGAACGCTCCACTGGCGGTAATTCCAAAGCAGTCGTCCCACTGGCTGGAATTAGCGTCGTTCCCGGAGGCTCCCCGCCCCCTTCCCTGCCCACCCGGCCCGGCCCGGCTCGGCCCGGCGCTGGCTGAGCCCTCCCTGGAGGCTTACAGTAAGAGCTCGACTCTCACTGATAAGACGGAGCGAGAGTGAGCTTTTAATTAATCTGCTTTAACCAGGGGGGAGGAGGGGTAAATGTGGCATCTTCGCCCCCAACACTTACCCCCCTCCTGGCTCGGAGCTCATTATAAAATCCCAGCCGGCCCGGAGAATCGCTCCCCGCTGAGGCGACCCATTCACAGCCCTACATGTGCGAGACGAGGCTGGATCCCCCGGGTGCTGACCGGGACACCGTGGACCGAGGCAACAGGTAGCGACGGGCCAAGAGGGGCAAGATGAAGGGACGGAGGGTAAAACATGATGAGGTGAAGGTGTAGGGAGGGAAGAAAAGAAGGAGGGAACATGCAGTAATGAGACAAAGGGGTGAGATAGTAGCAGAATAAAGAGATGCAAGATGAAAGACGAGAAGGAAAAGGACGGTTTGACCAAGAAATGATGTCTTATTCTGACTATTATTCCAAGGTAGTTAGGCTGAGTGCTCACATGGGTCAGATAGCGATGCTGCTACATCATCTCAGAATTTCGTTTTTCTACCGCAGATAATTTTGTCGAACATCTCTGATTTACTTGAAACTTTATCTTAAACTACAGATATTTAAAATGGTACCGATGACAGTTTAGTTTGCTGTATCAAGTACTTTCCAAGCTCAGTTGTTTTAAAAAGTTGCCCGTGGACACACTTTCAGCACAAATGAAATCAAAAAGTCATCAGATCTTAAGAACAATTTCTGCTTAACCATGTCTGATTTGCCTAACATTTTTATAGCAAAGAAAAATATCGACATTTACGAAGATATCTGTAAAATTTTAGCTTGACACAAATATTTTCCAACATAACACTTTTTACAGATGCCCATCAACCAACTTGTATCAGGTTTTTTCACACATAGAAATTTGAACCTGTTTCAACAACAACATCTCAGGAATTATTAAAGATAAAAACCTGTAAGTTTCTGTTATTTCTCATCATGTCATTGATTTACAATCATTAATATTGGACAAATAAATGTATTAATCTCTGACTATTGTTGAGTTGAAATATAATATTCAAAAAATCAAGCGGCCATCAGAAGTCACATCTTTGAGCTCACATAAGCAAAGAATTGATCATGCAAAAGTCCACTAGTGTTGTCTTCTGAACCATATGTGGTGATATTAGTCCTAAACCCTTCCACGCTCTCTGCAAAGCATGATTTTTATACATTCCTGTTTCCTCTGGTCACTATACCAACAAAGGGCAACCAGGTACTATAGCTAATCTACAATACTGCAAGTGTGTATTATTTCAGAAAACAGTATCAGCCAAGGCTAAAAACTAAGTGACTCGGATTGGATCATGGCTCAAAACAAACACATTTCCCAAATATCCACTTCTATGATTATCTGGGGGCCTCACAGAAGCTAAACTTCATTTTAGATGTTCCCTTTCTGCAAACAGCATCTTCGTCTCTCAGGATTTACCCCACAGATGTCGTCATGGACAGATTGTACTTGTAAGAGACGAGAAAACCAAAAGAAAAAAACTCCAAACTGCTCCTCTAAAATGAGCAGCGGCACAGAAGCCAAACAGAGCCTGAATTGAATGTGATCCTTCCTCTGCTGCTGCACTGCAAATATTTTCATTCCTAATTCATACAGAAGAGTCTCGGGAGTGTTTTACACTGAGTCAGACTTTCTACTGAAACCAGCCGCCGCTATTGTGTATAAAAGTCAAAACACACACCCGCTGCCTCGTTACCACGTTTAATATCCTGCATTTCACTTTGACACGGCTCCCTTCGTCACTTTATAAATCTCATAGTCGCTTCGCCGCCGCGTCGTTCTGACATTTAGTTTTGCTCGTTAGCATCAAGGTGTTTAGAAAAGCCACTCGTTTTCTCTTTTGATCGCACCTGTTTGTTGTTATTTTTCGTGTTTGTGTGTTTGAATCCATTTTCCATCCCGGTACGAATAAACCAAGGCGAAACGATGTCAGGGAATAAATTTAACTGTTCATACATTAATCCAATCAGAGAGATAACGAGGAGGAAGGAGACGGGAGATAATCTGCAAACTGGGGGTTGAATAAAATTAGTGCCGCGATGAGCTCGGATGTAAATAAATGATGATAATAATCTGAGCTTCCAACTCGATTTTCCAGCTGGGGACGAGATCCTCGGAGGTGCACGCAAACACGCAAGAAACACACAGAAACACACACATTTAGACACACAAAAACACACACATTTAGACACACAACCTCCTTCAGCTCTTCAGCACAATTAAATCAGGCGTAATCACAAAACCGCACACATGCAACTGCAGAGCCCACTCTTACTTTCCCAGACACACAATGCAGCCTCACACACACACACACACACACTCCTGGACAAAGAGTGTGTGTGTTGTGTCCATTCAGGCTGCAGTGCATTGTGGGCCGGTGTGCAGCTTGGCAAGAGGAGACGCAGATTCAGCCAAAAGAACTGATTGTGTTTTCTTCTCCTCTGGCCGGTCCGTCCAGCACTAACCACACACACACGCACACAGACACACACACACAGACACACACACACACAGACACACAGACACACACACACACACACACACACAGACACACACACAGACACAGACACACACACAGACACACACACACACACACACACACACACACACTTTATATAGACGGCTGTTTGTGCACAAAGACTTTCCTGATAATCATTTATCTGCACTCACATAGTCAAACACACACATACTCTGCTGCTATACTTGTGAGGACTCTTCAACCCCCTGAACTCACATTTTACCTCCCTGTGGCCTCATTTTTCACCACAACATAAACTAATTCCATATTTCCTGAAATCCTGAAACTGATTAGAATTAAATTAAACTAATTATCGAGAGATTAGCAACTTTATGATGATAATTTCCACAACTCTTTAGATCGTGCAGCAATTTATGCAAAAAAGGCGCTTAATTTCACGATACAGGGTGTCCTCGGTTTACGACGTCCTCGACCTACGGCGTTTTACGTGGAACTAGCTGAAGACCAGAGCAGACGAATACGTCCTCACTATAAGACGGCTTTGTTTACATTCTCCTGTTGTACTCCACTAAGAACCCAAAGCTGGTTTGCTTTTCACTCCTGCCTCCTTTTTACTCACTGAGGCTCATTTTTCACTCCAATATAGAAACAGAACAACCATGAAGGAGGAGAGAGAACTCAGAAATGTCTTCTGTGCAGTAAAACACAAGAAGAAAAGTTGAATTTATCTGGTTTAATTAAAGTGTCCACAGGTATTACTAACACTGGAAAAAATGGTGGCGCTACAAACTACAGATATTTTTTATTTCCAGGTTTCCAGCTTCTACAAACTTTTCCTCTCTACTCTGCTAATCATCTGTAGAAAGATGTTTCACCATGCTGCGTGAATCTTCAACAACTTGCTCCTCTGTTCACTGTTTCTGAGCCGTGACAACTTCTTACTTCTCTTCTTAATTGACCAAACAATATCTGTACATTTTTCTTCACTGTGGGTTGGTTGTTCACTTCAACATAAAGTCCTGCAACTTTATGGAAACAGAACATTTTTAAAATTTGTTTCTGTATTCGTGGCGTCTTGAAACATCCCAGAATTTTTCTGACATGCCTGCAGGTCGCAGCCAAGTTACTAAATGTTATACAGTTGCGTTGAGGAGTGCAGAATTTTTTGTTTTTCACAGAATTTGGTTCATGCAAATGATTCATGTTGGGGGATTTTTAAAAACGAAGCATGTCATAGATTTAAGTGTAGATTAGTAGTTTAGAAACAGTTGAAAGTCTGTTATTTCTTTGGGTTTTTACAGTTTATTGCTCGAATAAATGATGTAATTTTGGAGATGTTTTTTACGGGTAACACTGCTTTAAACTTGAAGTAGGGTTTTGGGGGTTTGAGGATGAACAAACCACAGAAATATTAATTATTTACAGCTTTAAAGGTGTTGACGTTGCACCGAAATGACAGTTTTTCAGTGTGTGGTCTAGAGTCTTAGAAAAAACAAAATCCTATTTCTTCATTCATTTCATGTCTTTTTTATTTTTTGCTGCTTCTTGCAACAAGTCAAGCAGCTAAATCAGCAACAGGAAACATTTTAGCGACGCAGCTGCGAACCGTCGGCACATAAAAGCCGTTAAATTAGAGTTCACATTAAAAACTAATGTAAAATGTTGAAAATGAGGATTTTATGTTGTAGTCTAAGTGATAAAATGAACATTAGTGTGTTATGGATCACTGAAGCTGGTGGTTTGACCAGAGGGAGGATCACAGCGTTACACACCAGTAATCACACACATGGGGAGGATCACACGCTATTAACACACACACACACACACACACACACATCAAACAGTTAACTGCAGCGACACACACTCACGCCCAGATCTGGTGGCGACAAAGTCACACTTGATTTTCCAAAATAAACTCTAGCAAATTTGGGATCTGAGACACTCTTCAGTCCTTCAGTTCCATGATTCGACATGATGCTTAACCCTCCTGTTGTCCTCATTTATGGCACCAAAAAATATTGTTTCCTTGTCTGTAAAAAATCCAAACATTCAGCCAAAAAAATTCCCCCAATTTCTGAAAATGTGCAAAACCTTCAGGAAGAAAATTCCAATAATTCCTTAAAAGTTTCCTGCAAAAGTTTTATTCTAAAAAAAATCCCCCAAATTTGGGAAGAAAATTCTTCTAAATATTTTTTAAAAATGAGTAAAAATCTTCCAAAAAAAATCCTAAAAATATCTAACGTGATTCCATATATATCAGTAAAACTTCTAATATTTTATTTAAGAACATTCACATAAAAATCAACCAAAATCCAGCAAAACTTGTGTGAATGTTCTTAAGAAACATTTTTTTTTAGCATTTCTTTTTTTCTGCCAAAAAATGTTCAAAAATTTCCCAAAAATGTTGAAAATGTGGACATCAGAAGTTTCACTGTGAAAATATATTTTTCTCCACATTTTCAAACTTTAAAACGGGTTAATTTGGCCTGCAGGACGACATGAGGGTTAAATCACATTTTCCTCCTCGCAGTGAATTAATGTCTGACTGCATCAGTTAAACTCCAAAACACAACAGCAAAATGCAAAACAAAACACAAACAATGCAGATTTATCGGAGCTCGGAAAAGTAATTACGACTAAACTTGCGGATGCTCGAGTCGCGAACGGACGTCTGCAAACAAAACAAGGAAAGTTATGCAGGAGAAAGTACAAACAAGTGGCAGGTACTAGAACTAATTGCAGGCTTTGATGCCTCCGACTTCATAAGACATAATTAGGAGAAAGTTGTCTCCGCACTCCTCTGTTCTCGTCTTTGAACTACAATAAACCACGTTTTCATCTCTTTGCGCCCCAACAAAGGTCTTTGAAAGTAAACTACATGAAAAAAACTCAAGCTTGACAGCTAAAGCTAATAAAAGATCAAACTAATAAGATGCAAGAAAGTGAAACCGTAGCAGAGAAAGTAGAAAACATGAAGAAAAAAGTGTGGAAAAATACATTAAAATAACAATGAAAACAATGTTCACGGAAATAAAACTAAATGTTTGAAGCTCAATAAGTTTGTGGACACCTGAGTTCTTTAGTCTGGGTTTGTTTTTAATGTGTTGGTCCAACAAACAACATTAACTGCCAGTTATATACTGCAGGAACTCCGTTATTAGTATTTGACTTTATGCTGTTCTGTTTCTATTGTGGTGCAGAATTCAACAGCTCTGACTTCCATTACAACAAAACAACAACAAATAGCTGCTGCTGGACGTAACTCCGGTTCTATGTGCATGTAGGAAACAGAAAAATGGAGGTTTTGGTCGCCCATATGGTACATTTTAGCTTGTTGATGGTGATGTTCGAAGGGAGACGATGGTTTCTGGGCAAGAACACTGAAAACCCAGAAAAAATGTCAAGCTAGCAGTTTACCAGCCTGCTAGAACTACCTACCTCGGAAAAAAGCTTTTTTCTTCACTAAAACAGGTTCTACAGGGACGGTTCTTGCAGTTGGAACATACAAAAAGGTTCAGGCCAACTTTAAAAACAACAACTTTTTCACAGTGTCCAGGTGTTATCAACACTGGAAACAAAGGTGGCTCCACATATTATAGATATTTTAGTATTTACATTTTTACAACCTCTTTGGACACAAGCTGTAGAAAGATGTTTCTCCATGTTGAATGTATCTCCAACAACTTGCTGCTCTGTTCACTGTTTCTCAGCCATGCTGCATTTATTTTATTGATCCAGTAGGTTCTGTCTTGGGATTGATGGCTGTTCAATGTCATCGATTATATATTAACTTAAAAATAAACTATATTAGTTATTTGTCCTTTACTCAAACATAATGGACATTTGCCCTCCAACAAATGGTGGCATTTTGATCATATTTTTTTGCCTTTTAAACTTCCTAGCAAGTTTTTATTTTCAATTTATGGTTGTTTTTCCTGACATATGTCTCACATGATGGGTTCAAAGACAGTTTGAAGGTGGAAATCTAGCAATTTTCTCTAGCTCTGAAAAATGTCACAGTTAACAGGCCTTTCATACCTTCATAGGGTGAACCAATAAATCTGTCAACATTCCCTTAATGAACATACTTGGATATTTGTGACTATACTGGCTAATAAGTAACAAGAAACATCAGCTTTGTCCAACAGTATCATTAACATTAAAATATTAACAAGTCCAGTATTGTTTGAGCCAAACTTAACTTCCTTTACATAAAAAATGAGTACCATTACATTAATTATTTTATGACTATTTTTCCTCACACATGATACCTTAAAAGACTGTCAGAAAGTTGAAAATATGGCGATTTTTTCTGTTTTTAAGGTTTCTGGCTCTAATAAATGGTTTCACTTTGCCAGTTTTTTGAAAGATATGATGCTTCTCATACCTTCTGGTGAGTTTTGGGGTTCAGAGTTTCAACCAATAAATCTGTCAATACGTCTTTACTGCAAATACACATGATACATTCAGAGACTATTGGAAAGTTAAGTTCTACACAGTTTCTGGCTGGTGCCACTTTTGGCGGTTTGTTAAAAGGAAAATACACATTTTTAATCCCGCAAGCAGATTTTTAGAGGATCAGAGGTCTTAAAACTGTAGTTTAACTTCTCAGAATGGAGCAGAGAGTCATAGTATTTATAGTGAACTAAATTAAATAAATATTAAAGTAATAATCTAGTTTTATGGCCTCTGGGGTCCAACTTGCTTTGTCCTGCTGGTAATCCATTCTGGTTAAAGTGAAACACCGAGTGTGACCTCGAACCAGACAACTACTCCCAGAAATCCACCAACTAGAGTCCAGTCAATCAGTCCTTCATCTGAAACATCACAGGAGTCCGACAGCGAGGCCGGAGGTCGACATTCATCAGCACCGGTCCAACAGCAGCGTAGCAACGGCCGTAACCACGACCGGCGCTTCCCACAAGCATCTGTGAAGAGCTGCTGTCGAACAAACGAGTGGGAAACTCAGCGAACACCTCCGTCTCTGCAGGTGCCATGGAAACTAAATTGTCTTTTGGGGAAGCTAAAGTTATACAAGCTGTTGTTTGCTGCTGGTAATAGACTCAGTCATTAAAATGCAGAAACTAAACCAACTCATGCAGCTTTAAAACACACACTTCCACTTTGCCGTGCTCACCACAGCTCCTGATTTTCAGTTTCAGTCAAATATTAAACCAAATTTGAAGACTTTTTAGTCTAAATTTGAGTCGCAACTGAAGTCACTGCTTTCTATTTAACAGAAAAATAAAAATTTGACCCATTAATGAGCAGTAAATTAAGATTTTGGAATGTTTTCATCATCATCAGCTGTTTCAATGGGCAGCAGTCGGGATATTTGGGCTCTTTTCTGTAATTTTTGACAACTGCATATAGTGGATGAACCCACACTGATACAGTTCACTCCAAAAATACATGAAAACGGTTTCAGTTTGTCAGTAATGTGAGTTAAACGTTTGGTACATCAGAACTTTTAACTTCCGTGAAGCTCATTGAATCTTTAAAAAAAACACCTATAGAAAGCATAGAACACTTTTGGGGACACTGTTTTTCAGAATTTTGCCATTAACATGAACATTTTCCAATGAGATACTTCAAAATGTGCATTAATATTTGATATGGAAACAGGCTACAGGCTACTTTAAGAGTTGTAATTTTGTAGATGTAATAGTTATCAGTTGTCCATTCATTCATAGTTCAAATTATCATTGAGTTTTCTTCGTCAACTGAAAGTCTTAGTCATAGCTGTCAGTTGCAAAAGGCAAATTTTTTCTCTTTTTTGATTGAGTCTTGTTTTCACAATGAACAAATAGGTCCTTAACAAGTATTTTTCATCAGGAAATGATGACGTACTCTGAATTTATTTACAATCTAAATATACTCAAAGAACCAGAAGGGAATAAAAAGACTTGACATGCATTCTATTAATGGATTATAACTAAGGATGTCCCATAAAGTTTTTTCTTGGCCAACAATCTGATCCAAGTTATTTAATATTGAGACTGTGTCGATGCCGAGTCCCATTTCAATACCATTTTCCTACATAATACAAACTTCAAGTACATTAAAGCTACTAAAATCAATCCAATTTTTATACTTTACAACTAAATAATGCTGCAATGCATTAATAAAAAGAGTACATTTCGGCCTTTAAGCTGTTCCTTAATGCTATATAGGTGGTCACAGAGCATTGTGGGAGTTTAGCTAGTAAAGGGGCACCATGACAAAGACTTAAGTGGTGCTTAATGACCTTCAATCAGCGCTCATGTGCTTAAGACAAACTAACATCAACTATATCCCATTGACAAATGTAACAGATTAATTTTTGCTGCCCAAATCATGAGTTCATTGACTAAAACAACATCACCCAGAACCAAACGACTACAAATGATGTCAATTCATGTCATCGATTACTGACAGATAACACTGATGTTTATCGAAAAAAAAGGAAACTGTTGAAAATGTTGCAGCCATACATTTAGCATTGAAGCTAGTGAAGGAGCTAATCATAACTCTGTACTACTGAATAGACTATTCTATGATGTTATAGCATAAATGAAATGTAAATACTAAGTCAAGCAGTCAGATAAATGTTGGGGAGTCAAAAGTACTCCAAAAAGTAGGAACAGAAGTACAAGTACCTCAGGGTAAACATACTTCTCCATCATTGACGTTCTGTTTAACCTTCGTTATGTATTAATGGAGAAAAGTTAGAGTTCTGCTGCTGCATTCTGCACAGACGAGGGATTTACTGACATTTCGGTCAAGGAAACTTTCCCGACTTAGTATGCAGAAACAATCCGACGCTATCAAGAGGAAGTGAGCATTTTAAGTTGTAATCCCTCCCTGTGGATCAAGCTTCCCGCCGTCGGCACCGAACCGTCTCAGCATTCACTGCAGACTTTACCTCCACTCCCACTTCCACTTCCAGCAGGTTTCATTCGTGACCAGGGCTCAGCTCTGCTTTTCCGCCTCCGTAGAACACTTTGGGACGGTTTTGTTGCGAGTGTCTAGAGTCTTTTGTCAACATGCTGGATGTGTAAATGATTCGCTGGAAAGGCAGATGGCCCTCTGCTTTTCAGCGACGTTCAGGCCACCTGCTTGCCTTGATCTCGGCTTTTATGAGTCTTTTTGCAACACTGACGGAAAGAAATCACCGTTGGAATGTAGCTAAAGCTCTTACTCTTTCATTATGCGACACATTATGCGAGGGAAATGCTGTACTTGCATTACCTCCCAGACAAATGTGATGTTAATTTAGAGAACAAGTCAAGCTGAGATGATTAGATAAGACAGAAAACAATGAACCACTTCAAGCTCAGTTAAAGCCTCTCAAATATCTGCTTTTCCTGTAATTATTTTAATGTTTATTTTTAGTTATTTTAAATGTGTTTTCTGAAATTATTCAACCCAAACATTCAATCAAACTGATTAACGAAGGAAATTACCAGGAGATTAATCCATAATTAGGTGGAAAGCAGCATCAGAATGCAAATTTATGCAATATTTAGATTGTATTTGGATGTAATCAAGCAGCGGTTGTGAAGTAATTAAAAGACAGTAGTTTTAAGGTATAGTTAAATCAGTGATTCTGGAAAATAAGGAGGGATTAAAAATGCTGTTAAATAATTAAGTCACATGAAAGACAGTTAGGCGTGCCTCAAGCAGTTTCTGGGATTTTATTTTTTATGTTGTTTTTTTTTGTTTGTTTTTTGGTTGGATGATTAATTAAATAAAAAAAATCTAAAAACCTGGAATCAACATGTACAATACTTCTGAAAGTGTTGACAGCTGTTATCAATACTGAAAAAAATTGAGGCTATTTTGCTTTTCCATGTTTCCAGCCTCTACAA
Source organism: Amphiprion clarkii (assembly GCA_027123335.1). Classification (NCBI taxonomy): domain Eukaryota; kingdom Metazoa; phylum Chordata; class Actinopteri; family Pomacentridae; genus Amphiprion; species Amphiprion clarkii. Next base: position 29,467,475 of record CM049584.1, on the reverse strand, counting down.
ACTTTTCCTCGCTACTCTGCTCATCATCTGTAGAAAGATGTTTCACCATGCTGAATGTATCGCCAACAACTTGCTGCTCTGTTCACTGTTTCTGAGCCATGCTGCATTTAGTGTATTGATCCAATAGGTTTAACTTTGCTGCTGCTTAAAAAAACTGGATCAATAAAATAAATGTAGCATGGCTCAGAAACAGTGAACAGAGGAACAAGTTGTTGGAGATGCATTCTGCATGGTGAAACATCTAATGTAGGTAGTTAAATATCTACGGTATGTAGAACCACTGTTTTATTTACAGTGCTGGTAACACACTTTTTGTTTTCGTTTCTTCTATAGTTACCGATCATAAAGCACCAAAGAAATTGTTTTCTCTATGATGTCAGTGCCTTCCTGTCTGAGCTCATTTTATTTATGTGTTGATGTATTTTACTTTCTCTTTGTTCACTAAGTGTTGTGGCAGAATTTAGCATATTTACTGTTAACAATATTCATATTTCTTCCTCTCTGTTCACTGGCTTTATAACTTAAGGTATAATAAAGTAAAAGCCTCAGTATTTGAGTATTTTGTGGATGGCGTTGGTGTAAATTTTATCACACGGGGTCCCAGAGGAGCGATGTGGAGCTACAAGGTTCTACTCTGACAGCAGCCATTAATCCCACTGGCTGCAGTCACTTGTGGAGGTCGGAGGTCAAACGGCGGCCTGCGGCGGCAGACTTTTCGGCAGCCCTCCGTCACCACGGCGACCATTTACAGCAGCAGGGAGTGGCTCCTGATGACATATAAATCACAGCCTCCCCCCAGAGGAAAAACAATGCACCATATGCAGCGCTGCATCAAAGACCATCCAACCCCCAAAACACGATGCTGCTGCAGAAAACCTCCACATCTGAGCAGGAAAACACCGAATCCAACTCTGTCAGAGTCTTCACAACCACTGGAGGTTTAGACTTTAACGTTACACCTCATAAAACCAAAAGAAAACCATAAAATATACATTTTTAATTGAAACACAGACCCATTGGTACCATTTTTAGCAAATAGCTGCTATTATTTGCTGTCAACAACCATTTATCTACCATAAAAATGCAAAACAAACACAATATTTCAGGACTTCATTACATATATTTGGAATAATACCTGTTAACACTTGGTTTTATAGGTCCCACAGCCCCCCAGCTTATTCCTGGAAACTCATAACTTCTTGCTGTAAATTATATTTCAATAAAGTCTTACTCAGTTTGGTGCTAATTCGAAGCTATTTGCAGAAGTTACTGAGTACCTGCTCGATATATTTGAGCTGTTAAGGAAACATTTGGTTCAGAAAAAGATCAATAACCATCAATTTATATTAGGAAGCACAAAATTACAAATTTTTATGTAAAAATTTTAACGATCTTGAGCTGCTGTTTGCCATAGATCTACTCAGTAATCAGTAAATATTAATTTAACTGATGTTTAAGCTGCATATTGGGTTTGACTGTGTTGGAATTTACTAACTTTAGTGTGTCAAAACTGAAATGTTACAATTTTAGAATCAAAAAACAGATTTTTTGAAGTATGACAAAAAAGCAATTTGACTTTAAATATATTTCTACAAAAAACAAAACGCGTGCATTTAAACAAGGACAGCAGGTTAAAATAAGAAAAAATGCATGTTTATCTAACCTATACTGCTTTAGATTTGAGTAAAAGAGCATGTTTAATGTGTACCAAAGCTGAGCCATGCTGCATTTATTTTATTGTGGGTTCAGACCAGCAGGTTTGACTTTCTTAGTGTAAAAATGACTCAAAATGTGTCCAAAGTGATAAAAAAATTTCCAAACTGACTGAAAAAATGTCCCAAAAAAAAGCGCCAAATACAGTTTTTAATAATAAAAACAAAGTTATTGACACACTGTCATTCTACATATAAAAACACGGCTCCATGAACTAAGATGCTCCCTTTAAAGCACAACTAAAGTTAAGGAAACAAACAAGCATCTGAAAGTCAAAAATGAAGCCTTTGCCAGGCTCATTTCTCAGACCGTCTGCAGAACACAGCAGAAATCTCTGACTGTAGGCGAAAAGCTTGTTTCTTCAAAAGGATCTCGATGTTCTGAACATCCTCCTCCTCCTCCATTTGTTCTAATCTGCTCTTAAAGTCAGACAGAGAAACCCTGCTGCCTCCTCAGCACCTCGTCCTCCACCTGACAGCTCATCACCATGGAAAATATTCCACTTTCTCACAGTCACGCAGACCTTTGGACGCCTGAAGTGGCGATAATATGAAGAGCGAGAAATAACACACTAATATAGGACGTCGCCTCGTGTCCTCAGACGCCCTTTTTCTTCGTCCTTCACTGATTAGCTTCATACTCGACTCTAACATCCTCTCTTCCTTCCACCAGAGTTAAGACTTTTCGGCTTTTTTTTGGTTGTTTTTGCATCCAATCAGTACTTATTGGCAAATTAAACAGTTATTTTTTACCTTGCAATCACTGAAACCAAGGATGAAGTGCCGTATGCATAGTTACTTCTACAGTTTTATAGTCAAACAAGTCTTAAAACTCATTAATACAAAGCAACACGCCTCCAAAAATGTAGCCTTTTTTCAATGTTTGCTGTGATAATCAGTTAATTAATCGGCTGTATCAACTTTTCAGCCGATATCATGGACATTTAACATTTAAACTCTTGTTTGTGTTCAATCTTCACTTTCTTTTGGCTCCATTTTTGGTAAATTCGATTTTTATTCTCTTTTAAAAAAAAAATGTCTTTGTCATAGTGCCCCTTTACTAGCTAAACCATACCACCCACCTCCTCTGGACAGAACAGTATCAAACAGTAAGAGGCCCAACCAGCTACTCTAGCTATTCTACAACAACTTCTGTGCTGGCTGGAGGTCATTAAACATCGCATCAGTCTTTGTCATGGTGCCCCTCTACTAGGTAAACATCGCAAAATCTTGCCAAAATGGAACTGCCCGCCTCCTCTCGTCGCTACAGTATCAAACAGTAAAAGGAACATCCAGATACTACAATCTACAACACTTAAAGTGAGTACTACGAAGGAAAACGGTACTAAACATTAGCAGATACTAAATATTACATGACTCTGATTGGCTCAGGAGCAAAAAAACTTGACAATTTTTCATTTTATTCTATTTTATGACACCTAATTCACACATTCACGTTGTGTTTTTAATGCTTCTGTAAAGTGTCTATTTGTTATTGACAGGTTAAAGTTCATGATGTCAAGTGATAATTGAAGAAGCTACAACATCAGAGGGCAGTTTTCTTGAGTGTTTTAAGTGTTTCGGGTTGTATTTTTCCTGTTGGCTTTCTTAAAGGCCACAGTCGTCTGTCTGTTTACTCTCCTCACCTCCATTCAAGGTCTCAGTTCGTCTTTTCCTGCCTCCTTCACCTCTGCTAGGAGGTCAGAGCTTTTCCTCCTACACCATTTCCCCTCTTAAACTTCTATAAAAAGATCCCTGCGCCTCCTTGTCGAAGCTCTGGTCCTTCAGTGAGCTGTGCTGTGGTTTCTGTTATTATTTGAACCACCTTATTTGTGCATAAATAGCTGGTTTATAAGACACTGGAACACACTGTGCTGCAGCTGGAAGCTGATATTATTAACATGTTCTGAAGTGTTTACTAACATATTCAGCTGCAGAACCACATATAAGGCATCAATAACTGGAATATTAACCGCAGTGTCCACAGCTCTTGAAGTGTTTTAGATACTACAAAAGAAAACAATCGTAAAATGTATTTAAATGTCTTTATTTACAATATTGAATAGTTTTTATAGCCTGCTGTAGATAACAAACTCTGCATTATATTTTAACATTGGTATATTTGATTGCTTGGATTGTACAATGATTAAACACTCAGTTTTTAACTTGACATTAGAGTAAATACTCTGCTGTTTACCTTCAAAGTAATCTGATTACTAATTTGCATCATTCAACGTTTAAGGGACTACACATTTTTTGCACTAAATTCTTACTGCTGGTCTACTGTATTTTAAATATAGCGAATTTGAACTGTCAGCTTTTACCGTGACATCAGAGGAAATACTCTCCTGTTCAAGTTACAAGTAATCTGATTACTGCAAGGTGAAACTATTTTGCATCATTTGATGTTCATGTGATTGTTGCATTGAGTTTCTAGTGTTGGTTTTTGTATTTTCTATCTATAGTAAAACTAAAGTGTCAGTTTTTAACTTGACATCAAAGTAAATAGTCTACTTTTCATCTTCAAAGTAATCTGATTACTGCAAGGTGAAACTTTTTAGCATCATTTCACAGTTTAAGTGATTCTGCAGGTTTTGTTGCATTGACTTCCTACTGTTAGTTCCTGTATTTTCTATATATGGTGAGTCTAAACTGGCGGTTTTTAACTTAGCATCAATAAATACCCTACTGCTTAACTTCAAAGTAATCTGATTACTGCAAGGAGACCCTATTTTCATCATTTGACAGCTTCAGTGATTCTGCACATTTTGCTGCACGCTGTACATTAGAGCTCGGCTGACTTTTTTTTTGCGTTTCTGCTTATGCAACACTTTCTCTTCAGAGATCAGACGCGTCCTCAGCTCGGCTCTTTCATCTTCCTGTTTGCACTCGACAGACTCGATCACAGAGAAAAGCACGACTCCGTCATTTCATTTTCGTCTTTCGGCAGCTCGAGGTCAAACCAGGACAGCTTCTGCTTCATCCTCCCTCCTCCTCCTTCGTTTTCTCTCTTATTCCCACCGCCAACCATGCGTGTTTACATTAAAACATTTTCTGTTTGTTCAATGGATGCAATGCATGACCATAAATGCAGCACTTTCAAACAGTATTTCATTAAATTGAACATAAACTGTGAGGACTAGACATCATCCTGTGTTGCTGCTTCTGTTTTTAGCCATAAACAAAAGATACTGATCACAATACCAGCCACTATATATGTCACCAGGAGTTTAAAACAATGTGCAATTAATTCCAGCTTCATTTAACACAAGAGCTCCAGCCAGATGTCATTAAGCGACACAGAAGTCTTTGTCATGGTGCCCCTTTACTAGCTAAATACCGCAAAATCTTACCAAAACGAAACTGCCTGTCGCCTCTAGTTGCTACAGTATCAAACAGTAAATGGAACACCCAGGTACTACAGACAATCTACAACACTTAAACTGAATATTACGAAGGAAAACGGTACTAAATATTAGCAGATACTAAATATTAAATGATTCCGATTGGCTCAGGAGCAAATAAAGGTCATTGGGGTTTCCCTACTCCCTTTATATTTACAACTTTTCATTTTATTGTATTTTAGGTCATTAAATGTCACAGAAGTCTTTGTCAAGGCACAACCAGTTACTATAGCTATTCTACAATAATTTGTGTGCTGGCTGGAAGTCATCAAATGACACAGCAGTCTTTGTCATGGTGCTCCTTTACTAGGGACAGCTTCTGCTTTATCCTCCTCCTCTGTTTTCTGTCTTATTCCCACTGTCAACTGTGCAGGTTGACGGTGGGAATAAGACAGAAAACGGAGGAGGAGGATAAGGGATGAAGGTTGTCATCTTTAAATCGCGTCACGCTGCAAAAATTTTCTGTCCCATCTAATAATCTCAGCCTGCCCGTCTCACTTCCTATCCCTTCGCCGGCTTCTTCTGCCTCCCGTCTCGCTCTCCTTCGCTCATCCACTCTCTCCGTTTGGGCTATCAGTCTCTGCCGGGCTTAGTGGCTCGTTCCTAATCAGCTTACTGCCAATGAGACTAAGCCTGAGCTGAAAAGGCGATTGAGGGAGGCCGTTTAGCCACTGGCTGACAACTGGCAATAGCCGGAGGCGGGGGGTAGTGGGGGGGGAGGATGGTGTCAATAAAACTGTGAGCAGGGAAAAAGGGGAATAAAGAGTAAAAATGAAACTATCATCTTGGGTTTTAAGAGAGCGAACTCGAGAGCGAAGATAAAGAGGGACAAAGCAGGAAGTATTTGGCGTCGGGGGGGAAGTGTCGGGCCGCTAAGCTTCCTCGTGGCCCCGCGAGGCCGTGAACTACCACAAAGCTATCAGCTCCTTCAGTGTCAACACTTTCGGTTGCTGGCTGGGCTGTTTTTTTTTCCTCCCCTCCTTTATTCTGCGGCTAAGCCATGGATAAAAACTGGGATGTTTTCCAAATGGCCCAGTTTTTAGAGTTCCCCTCAAAATTCCAGCCCCAACTGCCCCATTAGTTACAGCGACAAGGCGACAGAACAAAGGTTTGGCCGTTGGAAGCTGTTTGGATGGAGGAGGGAAAAGCTGCTGCAGCAGAGCCGGACGTCCAGAATCAAAGAGATGCTCTCGTTTCTCGGCTCGCTTCATGAGGAATGGGAGGGCGGAGGGATTAAATATCTGAACATCTCTGTGGATGAGAGTGGAAGCTAAAAAGGGCTAAAATGAAAATGTACGTGGCTGCTGGGGAACCTCTCTACAGGCCGGCATGCGTTTCCATGGCACCACCGGCCTGAATGTGAAGAAGACTAAAAACAATTGAGAGCTCAGTGGACATTTTATCTCATCGAGACACAACGTCCTGCAAGACGGCGGCTCAGAGACTGATTTAAAACTGCTCGTGTGTCACTTCCTGTGGTTTCTCTGTTTTGTACATCTACAAGCATCAAGACTAGTCATGAATGAATCTATGAAACAGTCGTCAACAACATTTAGGGGATCTCTTTGCTTCATAACCTCATTTGAGGAGCTTAAATGTGAGGATTTGCTGCTTTTCTATGTTTTATATCAATGTTTCAACCCACTCCTCTCATATTTTTCTTCACTGTGGTCTCCTTTTTCACTGCAATCAAAAGTCCTGCACCTCTATGGAAAAAGAACCACGACTACAAGTAGATACAACTCAACACAGCCTGCAGTTCAGCCAAAAGAATCCCTCATTTTTTTTTCTTTGTGGAATTTTTGGTCGCAATTGAGTTTGTCTTTGTTGCACTGAGGAGCAAAACAAGTGTTTGTTTTTCACAGAATCTGATCAGGATACAGTGTTTGCTTTTGGTGAATTCCTAAATTAAACATGAAGAATCCGCTGGTTTTGATTAAATATCTCGATTGGAAGCTTAGATTTGGGTAATTTTCAAACAAAACCAAAAGTCACATGAGTAGTTCAGTACAGCCTACCATCTAGCACTATATTTACCCTAAAACACTACATTTATCCTCTAACACTACATTTACCCTAAAACACTACATTTACCATCTAACACTAGATTTACTCTCTAATACTACATTTACCCTCTAACACTACATTTACCCTCTTACACCACATTTACCTTCTAATACTACATTTACCTTCTAATACTACACACTGCAATGATTTTAATAACATTAATGTACTTTAACTGTGTATTATCAGGAAGTTAAAATGGCTCAATAACATTAGCGAACTGTTCACATGATTACAGACCATCTTCAACATGTGAGCTGTGGATGGAGGTCATTAATTATCACATAAGTCTTTGTCATGGTGCTCTGTTGCTAGCTAAACCCCCACAATGCCCTCTGTTAGCCAACACATATTCGGACTGCGCTACTGGTTCATTTAATTGGTTAAATAATAACAGTGATTTAATGATGTCCTAATGATGACTGATGCTGTTCTGTTTTGTACATTTTACAAACCGCTGTGAGATCTCAGTCTGTATAAATAAAGCTTTCCTGACTTGATGCTCATTTAGTTTGCAAAACCTGCACATCTAGCTTTTACAAACAGTTGAACCTTTAATTCCTGAAAAGCTCATCAGCGATATGTGCGGCCAACGTCACGAGGCCGAGGCCGTGGAGGAGGGTGGAGGAGGGTGGAGGCTGGTTTCTGTCCGCTAAAATCCACCAGCATTGACGGCTCATTGGTCACAGTTAGCAGGAGGAGGGGGGATCAGAGGCTGACAGGGAGGGGCACCAAACCACAGACAAATTACACCCCCTCCACTAACACAGCTGGTCGCTTAGCTGGGAAAACATCCTCTGCGACCGAGTGTGTCGGGCAGGAAACTGTGATCCAGAGTCCGACCTCGTCTTTCCCCCTCCTGAGCGGCTGGAGCTTTAACTGCTGCTGCAAAGTCACTTTTTCCTGTTTCTCTTTTTTGACTTTCTCGTGACACCTGCTCCCAAAAATCTGAAATGGGAAGCATTTCCTCGCTTCTCCCCCTCCTTTTCAGCAGCAGCAGCAGCAACATCTGGCTCGAAAACCGCTGAGTTTTCCGGTTTTTTTTCCTCCAAATCTGCAGCTCAGATTTACATTTCTGGAAAACCAACACAGACCAAAATGGTTGTCCCGGCTACGCTCCCTCTGAGGAGAAAAATGCAGTCAGGAATTCTCTTTTTTCTTTCCCCCCCCAAAAAAGCTCTGGAATCAGACAAGTTTTCTACAAACGCTTTGAATGGGGAAAGAGAAGGAAGTGTAAAGAGTGACTGAGTGGGGGGAAAAACATCACTGGAGGGCAATTATCTGGGCTATTTCTGGAAGACTGCTTTTCCATCCTCCAGTGGGGATGGAGGGAACAGGGAGGGTCTGTTTGGCATCTGGCTGAGGGAGGTGGAGGGGGGCTGGGAGGAGACGTGGAGGAGTGCATGGTACATTTGAATCTAAAGACTGTCCGGTACAGCGAGGCTGGTGGGAATCCAGAGCGAGGGAGGAAACCGTGTGGGTGGGGTGGACGAAATGGGCAACGACAAGATAACAGAGGGAAGCGAGCCAAGAGGGAAAAAAAGGAAAAGAAAAGCAGCAGCCGAGGCCCGACGCTGCAGAGACGTCGAGTCTGCAGAGATCATGTGAGGAAGAAGCACTGAACTGACGCAGGGACACCTCGAGTCCAAAAATACACAAAAACAGAAGATATATGTGGCGTGAAATGTTCCAGGAGCTTTAATTTCCCAAGAATTATAATTCGAGCTTCCCCAAGAAAAAAAAAAAGTTCCTCAAGCGTTTGGTGATTTGCATTTCCACACAGAGACGATTAACCCTGTGAGCCCCCGGCTATTTTTAGGGTAATTTCACTGCCTTTACTTTAAAGCTGTTATCTCAGTGATTATGAGCGCTAACTGTACACGTTATATCTTGATTTTTCCAGAATGGTGTCAGCTATTAAGATCTGCCATCACTTGATGTGATAACACTTGCAGATTCTTGATATTGACCTTTATATCAAGGGGAAAATATATTTTGAGTTATTAAATTCTTATATTTTTACACATATCTGGGTATAAAATGCAGACAGTAGCCATATCTTTTCATATATATGTTGGGGAGATTATGTGGAATCTGGAAACATCAGAACAATGATGATGGGAAACTGTATGATGTAAATACGTGCTTAAAGCTAAACAGAAGTTGAACCCTAAACCAGGCAAATTCTCTTTATTTATTGCAATAAAAAGCAAATCCATTATGTTGTGTTTATTTTTCACAAGAAGTGGGCTGCAATGTCAGAACGCTCAACTGGCTGTAATTTAAAAACTGGATTCGACAACGACTTACTTTGGTTCACATAGAAATGATTGACATCATAAGAAATGGCAGATTTTTGCTGTTCACTTTAATAAATGGTTGGGAATTTATTACTGAATCAATCAAGAAGCAGCAGCTTCAGCAGGGTTAAAGTGGGTAAAGAAATTAGTTTACATCATGAAAATTTGCCTTCATAATGTTGGTAGTTACGTATTTACAAATTTGGAATTTGCATGGATAAAAAGCTGTGATATTAACATGTTATATTTGATATCAGCATATGCGTGCCATGTCCAGTAATGAGTAAAAGGTTTAACCAACCAGCATTTGTCTTCTCCGAGTTTAACCAATCAGCTTTTTTCTTATTTAAGTTTAGCCAATTACTGTTTTTCTTCTCTAAATTTGACCAATCAGCTTTTTTCTTCTCTGAATTTAACCAATCAGCCTTTTTTGTTTCCAAGTTTTAACCAATTAGCATTTGTTGTCTCTGAGTTTAACCAATTAGCTTTTTTGTTTTTCGAGTTTAACCAATCAGCATTTGTCTTCTTTGAATTTAACCAATCAGCAGTTGTGTTCTCTGAGTTTAACCAAGACTTGTAGCAGTTTTTTTTCAGGTATACCTTTCAAAAAGTACTACTACCCCGGAGCAGGTATTTTTCCCCCTGAAATCAGCCCTTGAAGAGGTTCTACAGCGATGGTTCTTGCGGTCGGACAAATCTTTGGGTTCCTGACCTGCTGAGATCGTCAAAGGTTCCTGAGAAACATGAGACGTATGGACTACACATCTTCTAACCTCTAAAGACTGGAATCATAAATAGCAGAGGACGACTAACAGATCATTCTCACACGACAGAAAAGTCTCCTGTCAACTCATGTAATCTACAAAAAAAGAGTAGAAAATATTCCAAGGTCTGAAAACAATAACGAGGAGGAAGATGTCAGCGGAGTGTTTCACCCCTGCTGCTTTCTGTTTACTCAAAGTGCTCTCATCAGAAACCGTCGTCGCTGCTCATTTTCACGTCCCGCCATCCAAACACTTCCGACTGAAGTGAGGCGAATTTACAGCATGTTTGGTAAAGAGCAAACACTTCTGCAGAAAGATCAAGAGACGGAGATGAAAGAGGCAAAGCAGGGAAGGAAAAAAATGACAGAGAGCAGAAAGAAAGACAAAGAACTCGTTAACGAGTTGCGAAAGCCCAAAGCGAGAGCAGACCTGATGGAGCAGAGCGATACAACAGGCCTGAAGCTGCTGCTGAAGGCTTTTAACTGCGAGGATTAGAAAAGTAGGCGACAGAATAGAGGACAGGCGGAGGAGGAAGAAGGAGGTCGGCGGAGGGAGGAAATAAAAAAAGGACGAAAAGTGGGATGAAGTTGACAGAAAGAAAGTTGGAGGAGAAACAAGATGGGACAGAAAAGCGAGAGGAAATGGAAACAACCAGAGCGTTCAGGACACAATGGAGGTTAAATGAAGAGAGGTAGTAGGGCTAAAAGGTATAAATGGAAAGAGTAAGGAGGAAGAGGGGGAGATAGTGAAGAACATGCGACTGTTTTTAGGTCTAGAATAACAGAAACAAGTTTAAACTTACAGAGAATTCAGGGATGGACTGGACTTACTAGGGCTGATGTTTTAGAATCTGGTTACTCATAAATTGAATTAACTGTGCTATTTTGACTCTTATGCAGCGACTCTGTGGTCTCAGAAATGTTCCTCTATAGTGCTATCTGATTGAGAGAAGTTACCAATAAGAGACGATCAACAATGAAAGCCATTGTTTACGCAGAGAGACAGATGAACACATTTATAGACTTGATCAGCTCAGATAAACTAGCTAAACTGTGTGTGGAAGGTGTGGTAGAATAATAATAAATGCCACAATCACACAGAAGCATACCTGGTTGCTGTCGGTGCAGCTGGAACTTATTTTGCTCACGGTGCTAGGCTAATGCTAGGCTAGCGCTATCATAAAATCTCTCAAAAGTAAGATTAACTTCAACAATCTGTTCTAACTCACAGACATGTCCTGCAAAAACTGAACAATTAGCACAATCATATCAACAAATCAGGGCATTGGCTGCTTTCATGGTGACTAAAGCTATGCTAACGGCTAGCGGCTAAGTTAGAAGGCGATGACAGATTAAACTGAAGCAGAGTCTGGAAAACATTAACCAGTACTGCCTTAACATAGTGAACAATAAAAGTGACAGAAAGACTAAGAAAAAAGGAGGTGAACAACAGGTGCACAGACAAAAAGATCGATCTCAATCGATTTCACAGAAAACAGTGGAGAACATCGTAGTGTCACATGATGCTGTGATCACTGCTACATTTTTTTATCGGCTGCTGTTTCTTTTTAACAGACATCTGTACTTTGTGAGCTTGTGTCTTAAGTGTGTTTTGATGTGTTGCATTTTATTGTTGGAGCCTTGTCAAAGGAGAATTTCTGTCACAGTTTGTGACAGACAATGCAATTTATCTATTCTATCATATTGTACATGTTTGTTTAGAATAATCACTATTAATGATAAGGTTCCATGCTATCGCATGCTGTTAAAACATAAAATTTTGTTCCAGATATTGGTTATTGTTCTTTCTTGACAACCAAAAATCATCACCAATGATCATTTTAGTCATTAACTCTAGGAAAACATCAAGGACTTCAAGACTCCACCAAAGACATTGTCGTATCTCGCAGTTCTAAAGACTTGTCCAGATCTGCACCAACATCTAATAGGTTCCTTCTTCAGCAACCCATGCAACAAGATTCATTAAACTCAACCTGTTTTTTGCATTTCACTCCACCTCAGCTACAAGTTTTTTTTTTTAGAAAAAGTCTTCAAAAATCCCCTCAAGCGAGAACGTCTTCGCAGACACGAGGAAGTTCTTTTGAATTTCGATGTTTCTTTTACCTTTTCATGACACCGTATCTTGAAATGTGCATAAAAATGTGTTATTGAAAAACAACTTGGTACTGGAGCTGAGTGTAATCTTTATTTTTGTTCAGTAAAATAATATCTAAGACGAGAAAACCAATGCTGTGTCTGAACAACCAAGGTTCATTACGCTCAGTCTGGTAGTTTTTGCATATTCCTGCTGACAACAAACAAAACATTGAACATTGCTCCACCTCGGCCCCACTGTGGCACTGGAATACTATAACCTGCCAACAGAAACACACCTACAACAATAATAAACTGAATGACACGTGCAGGCCGAAGCCGTAACTTATTACACCTACCAACACACAACAACATTTGCACAAACAATATTGTCGGCGCTTCAATATCAATATCTGTGATGTCTGAGCACCAAAACAATCCTGCAAAGAGCCACACAGGAGAAGAAAATAATAAAGCAGGAGCAGGAGAAAAAGCGAGAGAGCAACCAGGAGGATCTACAAGAGCAAACCCTCGAGCCTGGAGGAGGAACCGGCGGAGGGAGGGAGTCCGGAGCAGCACAAAGCGTCAGTGTGGCCCTTCGGCGAGGCGTCGAAACAAGGCACAATGGCTGCACTGTCAGCAGCCTCCTCCTGCACTTCGCCGGGTCTCCCCGACACCAGGCCTCTCCCCTTTTTCAATAACCAGCACAACAACCTTTTCAGGGCCGAGCAACGGTCCGCTCCTCGACCGCCGGCCTGAAAGAAACCATTCTGCGCTCGACGGTTTGAGATCACTTTTTGTCTTTGCTTTAATTTTTTCCATTCCAGCGCTGCAGCTAACATGCTAGCAGAGAATGGGAGGTTATCGCCGTGTTGCCGGGGGAGATTCACTTCCTCCTAATGGGGTAGAAACTGGAAAGAAAAAAAAAACATTGTTGTGCATTCAGCGCAACAAAGTGCAGAGTTCAGCGATTTCTGGGTAAATGGACGGAGCCGGTCTCCATTCAGGAAAAGAAAGAAAGTGCGAGATGAATGATTCAAACTGGCCACTCCATCAATGATTCATTGACGAGACGTTGTAGAAAATCTCCAGGAAAGAGCGTCCATTCTTAAAAACCTGAGAGGGGCCTCGTGTCGGTGAAGCCCCTCTTCAAGGAGATCATGAAACCGGAGATGTTCTTTCATTCATGCCGACTCTCCAGACAGCAGATCTGCTATTCTGACGGCAGCCATTAGCCAACTGGAGCGACTCAAATCCAGCAGCCTTCAGCACAATCACAGCAAACTTCTGTCACGATAAACACCGAGGTCAAAGCATCCGCAGCTTTTAGTTTGACTCCTCAAACTATCATCACCCATCAGACGTAATAAAAGCAGTTTTTCTTTCTTGTTTTTTGCTTTTTTGTGGCCACAAAATGATTCAGCTCCGCCTTTATATTGGGCTTGTTTTGACTTTTCTTGTCATATCTGAAATTGATGTTTGTTTCAAACCCTCTGAACCCCAAACAGTTGGTCCTGCCGCATTTTTCTTCACAGTTTTCTCATTTTTCACAGCAATATAAAGGCCTGAACCTCTATGGAAGCAGAACAGCCACGAAGAAGAGAAAGAACTTACAGCTGGAATGAGATAGATAATTTTCCTTTTTATATATATATATATATATATAAAATCAATTCACTGTCTGGTTTTGGGGTTTAGAGGATCATTACTATTAGTGGGACTAAATAACGACTAGAAGCCACTTTATGGAAGCTACTGATGATCCAGATAGAGAACAAAGACTAATCTGTTGTAATTCATCCCTCAGTGTGTTCGAGGTGTCAAGGATTCTCTCCAAAAACTCGTCTTTATTTTGTCATTCAGACTCTCCGTCCTTGAGCTTTGTGTTGAGGATGAATGAGACTCTTCAGCCTCATCAGGCAGAAACGCTGAAGTGCCCTCGAGCAAAACGCTGCAGATCCACCAGCGGCTGAACCGAGCCGCCGCCGCCGACGACCTCCGACCTCCAAACCTCCCGATCGATGCGGCGTCACGTTACTGCCGCCTAAACGGGAAGCCTGTGATGTGTCGTAATCTGTGTCATCAATCATCTGTCCGAGGACGAGCGCCGGTTTGTTCCCCAGCTGAGGATGCTACTGCAACACCAGGAGGTTTTATGAGGGCTTTTTCAGTTGTTATTCTTATTTATTGCAATTTTCAGTCTCGTTTTGTTCCTCATTTCATCCTGATATCCACAGTCAGGCTGCAGAAGGTTAATTTTTCCCATTTCATAAAGAATGTACTGGTAAAAAGAAGCTTTAAAAAAATCTAAGTGATCATTAAATGGGATGTTTTCATGATCATTTCCACTGCCGACTAACCTGTTCAATTAACCGATTAGTTGTTTGGTTTACAAAATGACAGAAAATGGTTGAAAACGTGAGAATATCTTTATCTGCCGATTTATTTCTCATTTAAAAAAACACAGTAACTTGGAAGCTGCATCTTTTAAAGATCCTTTAAAGATTCATTTGTTCTGTAAAGTTCTTGGTTTATTTTTTTGCTTTGCTCGACTTTAAGTTTTAATTCCCCCATTGTTTTTATACATCGATAATTCATCCATGGTGTTTTATTTATGGCTTTTATCATCTATTATTTTACATTTTTATTCTCCTTTCAACATGACTGTGAATTTTAATGGCCTGCAACTAATTAATTCATTTATATTAGAGATTTATCGGGTCGCGTTTGGCTGATAAAATGTCAAAAAATGTTGAAAAATGTCAGTTTTCCTCCAAATCTGGCATGACTTTGTTTCATCCACAACCCAAAGATATTCAGTTTACTGCCACAGAGGAAGAAAGAAGACAGAAAATATGTTTCCAAGTGTCCACAGTTTAAATGAATACTAAGAAAACTGGTGACTCTACACACTTTACTAGTTTTTACAGCATCTCTAGATGTTTTCTCTCTACTCTGCTCATCATCAGTAGAAAGATGTTTCACCATGCTGAATGTATCTCCAACAACTTGCTCCTCTGTTCACTGTTTCTGAGCCATGCTGCATTTATTTTATTCATCCAGTAGGTTGGATTTTCCTCTCAGTCGCTCCCAAAGTAACATAAAATTGCCCAAATTGACTCAAAATTGGTCCAAAGCAACAAAGACTCTTTCATAAATACATTCCATTTGACTTATTTGAAAAGAAACTGCCGCTAAGAGACTCCCGGCTGCCATAAACAGCCGACTTATCAGCTCCTCGGTGGGCTGGAGACCAAACACGACGAATTATCGCGGCGCTTTCTGCAGCGTTTACGAAGGCCGAGCAAACTGCAACCAGATGAGTGCAGCTCAGCTGAGCGTTGGAGGAGGGATACGTCCTCCTAATCACTGCACAGCTGCCTCTATAGGAGCCCATAAACCTCCTGGATGCTCCCTAAAACCAACACTAACCCAAAGAGGTTTAAAAACAGAGCCGGAGGAAACCAATTTACCCCGCAAACGCCAAACAAAGTGAGAAAAAACGCTCAGCTCTTCTGCAGAAAAACCCATTAAAGTGGTCTGAGAGGCTCGCTGTGGATCCGTTCTATCAACGCGGAAAAAAACCCCAAAACAAAACAAAAAAAACATCCCACAGCAGCCGAGAAGCAACAAGTTTGACAACGCAGTTTGATGTTGGTTTTGTTTGCTTGTTTGAGCAGACGGACAGAAAATGAGATTTGGCAACCCTGCTATGGTGCTATATGGTCGTTAAGCCTATTAAAAACTGTATTTCTGAGCCATAATCCTGCTTGTAATCCCCATTTTTTACTAAATTCATCCATAATCTGATTACATGTTTTTGTTCTGTAACTTTAGCTGAGTTTACCTAACTACCGTCCAGTGTTTCCCATCATCGCACCAACTTATTTCTTTATTTCCACCATCTTGAGAGCAGATTAAACGGAACTAACAGCTGCTGTACGGCGCTGTCTTTAGAAGGCCCTTCTGTTAAAATCTTTAATAAATATTAAATTTGCTGCAGAAACAGTTGAGATCTTTGAATCAGATGATCTTGGTGTTCCTTCCCTTCGTTAATACTTTTACCTGTCGATGAACATCCTCTACAGCACATTAATCCATATTTAATTACGTCTGGGGCCCTCGAACCGTTAAATAATCTCCAATGCAAACAACAGATGCTGGATTGAAAGGCAGATGCAGCACCAGGAGGTTTCTCAGCCTCCTCTTTCATCGTCAGGGTCAAACCCGGCAGGTTGTTTTAGTTTTTCTGGTAACGAGGACGAATCCTGACTGCTGTCGACCTAAAATAATCACCTGGCTTTGGTGCTGTTTAGTTTTGAATATTGTTTTTCCTGTTTTATGCTTTAAAACTGAGACATTAAGTGTTTTATTCCAGAGATATTTGCATATCAGGGCCTAACAGCAAGCTAGCGACACGATTATAGCCGTCATTCATTCTACAGAACAAAACTGTTGGATTCTTCAACCACAACAAGAACAAAACATCTCTTGTACCTGAAAAACTGTGTTGAGGTGATTCCATTTAGGCTCCTTCTAACTTTACTGCACTTTCTTTGCCCAAATCTTAGATGTAACCACAAGAATTGGTAAATTACTGATGAGTCTTGTGATGGTTATCCTAATATTTCTGGTTTATTGTCAAAAAACCTTCAGTTTTTTTCATTTTAGTGACTGTAATCCTCATCTTGAGCTCACGTCTGCACATTAAAGCCTTGCTTAATGGTGACAGAATGAGCAGTTATTCTGGTCTTGATGGGTATTTTCTCATAAATATTAAACCTTGTCGTCCACTCACCTTTTTCCCAGGGAGCTTAGCGGCGTACTGAGGTTCAGCGGAGTTTTGGCCGGCGTCCGGTTCCGTCCGGTCAGCTTGACGACGGACGGTTCCTTCTTTGGGGACTCGGCCTTGTGAGGTGGACTGGAGCCGGGTTTAATGTTCAGGTCCTTCAGGACATCGTAGTTGATCTTGGAGGAGATCTTTTTCTGCTCTAGCATCTTTTCGATGGCCTCGTCAGCGGTGCTGGCCCGGATCGGAGGGCGGCGCCTCGAGGGGCCTCTGGGCTGTCGAGTTAAAAAAAAAAAACAAGAAAAAACAAAGATAAATATTAACTGGGCTTTATTCCAACTTATGTCACAACAAACAGCATTTTAATCTGAACTCTACAAGGTTGATGTCTGGTTTTTCTTCTTCTGGCATTATTTTATCAGTTTTTTTTAGCCAAAATACTTGATTTCATACAAGGTTTTATACATATGTATGGTTATTCTGTGCCTTTTGTGTAATTATAATGCTGTCTGTAGTGGTATATAACTGCAACAATGTCCATTATAGGATCATTTATCTTCTTTAAATGGTTTTATGCCATTTTTTGCTCCATCTGAATGACACTTGGGTCCATTGTACTCCATTTTAATGTGAGATTTGGACATGTTGGAATACGTTCATCATCAGATGCATCATAATTCCAGCTTAATCTTTGGTTGGACATAGTAGCGTCCTGGTGGTTTCAGGATTTAGGAAACTGACCGTATGATTCCCATCAATAAATCCGAGCCATTACTGGAAATTACGTATTTTGGCATTACGGAAAGATTTAATTCCATTTTTGTTTTCTGAGATCCTTGTGCGTGATCGCTGAGACTAAAATCTGAAAAAAATATTGAAGTTTTCAGCTAAATTAAGGCTGCCAAATGATGAATCTGAGAGGTTTGAGATGTTTTTTTGGGAGCAGAAAGCCTATTTTTCTTCAAAATCGCTGTATTTCCTTTAAAACACTGCATCCTTTTATCTTCCTCTGGCCTCGACCGTTTACCCAAAACAACAATCTGTGACGTTCTGAGGCTGAATCAGTGTCAGACGGAGAAAAACAACGGAGAGGAAAGACTGGAGGAATTACTGGCTTCATGACAGGATGGAAGGTGCAGATTTCAGGTAGATAACTGGTCAGTCTGAGGCCTCTGAGATGCCAACACATTCATCTGACTGCCGCTTTTTTCACCTGACGAATTACGTTTCGCTCCATTTGCTTGTTTTTTTCTGTCTGACTGGTTAAAAACCGGCCTCCTGCCGTCGTCTAAAAGTCTTTACCTTCCTCTCTTTGTAGATGCCGAGCTCCTTCTCCTTTGCTATCTTTGCTTCTTTCTCTGAAAACACAAGGAAACACAAAACTCTGGGTACATAAACACAACCAACAGGTTCAGGTGGAGGTAAAGAAGTGGAAGGAAGCAGCAGCGTTCGAGTGGAAGTTAAATTCCGCCTTCCAACATGTGAGTCGTGAAAGTACCTTTCTGCTCTTTGAGGTAGTCGCAGTTGTCCGCCATCCAGAGCGCCGTCTTGATTTGGATTTCTTGGTCATTCAGCAGATACTGCAGAGAGACGACAGCAGAGTCCAATTATCTCTCCGTTTCTGCTCAAACAGGCGCTTCAGTTAATTCTTAATCTCATGATTTGCATTTTAAACCAACCGAAGCAACAAATTCCAAACTGCTGCAAACATGAGAAGACAGATTCATGTTCTGGGTTACAGTGAAATAAAATACAATTAAAAAAATGACACTATTTTTTGGTTTATAAAAAATAAATATTTAAAACTGCTGCTCACTTTTTTAAATTTAAAATTTTTCTATTTTTTTTCTGTTTCATTTTTTCTTATCTTTCATTTTTAAGCTGTTTTTATCAAAATAGTATTTATATTATTATTTACATTAACAAAAATAAACATTTAAAATTGCTGCGCTTCTACTTAATTTTTAAATATTTATGATGACAGGAGTAAGAAACATCCAGGAACTTCCTGGAGTTCAGAGGGTGAATATTGTAGAATGAGGCCTCTTTAGACATTTTTACAGTTTTTAACAACTTCCTTCACTTGTTTAGTAAACAAATGATTTTAGAATCCCTTAAGCTGGTTTGTAAACAGTCACAAATCAAGGTCACTACTCTTAAAACATGAAGTTTCATATGTATAGATGCAGATCTTCAGGCATTTTCTCAAAAACATAATAGGATGAAACAGCAAATTATTTCAGATGTCGGTACAAATGTAGTTCCTATCTTTGGAAAAGTCTCCTTTAACTTCGGCACTACAGTTTTAAGCAAACTGTTGAAGCAAGAGGAACAATTTTCAAAGAAATTCTACTGTTTTCGTTTTTTCTGTCATTTTAACCATGCAATCTTGCAGTTGTCTCTCCTTCTTCATGGCTGTTCTGTTTCCACTGAGGTTTAGGAGCTTAGGAGCAAGAACCATCCAGAGACTTGGTGGAGGAACATGGTCTGAATGCTGAACCTACCAGCTCTATCTCGCTGTCATCAATCCCACTCAGGTCCAGCTCTCCGCTGTCAGCAGCAACATCTGGCAGAGACAAAAACCAGAACGGACATCAGAAAATCTGCTGCAGCCAGCATTTCTACAGCATCCTGCCCAGTGAGGAGCGTCTTCCATCGGGGCTTAATCAGCAAATAAAACTCAGAGACTCCTGATAAGACTCTAATGGGCTTAACTGGCGTTTCACCAAGAAATATAGTTTCCCTGTCTGGAAAACATTCAGCAAGAAAATCCCCAAAATTTCTGAAAATTTGCAAAACCTTCAGAAAGAAAATTCCAATAATTCCTTTAAAGTTTCCCTTAAAAGTCTGATTTAAAAAAAAATAAAAAATCCCCCAAATTTGGCAAGAAAATTCTTCTAAATATTTTCAAAAAATTTGTAAAAATCTTCTAAAAAATCCTAAAAATATCTAAAGTGATTCCATATATATCAGCAAAACTTCTAATATTTTCTTTAAGAAAATTCACATAAAACTCAACCAAAATCCAGCGAAATTTGCTGGATTTTGGTAGATTTTTGTTTTTATGAATGTTCTTAAACATTTTTAACTTAAGAAAATGTGGACATCAGAAGTTTCACCGTAAAAAAAATTTTTTTTCCCACATTTTTAAACTTTAAAACAGGTTAATTTTGACCCGCAGGACGACACGAGGGTTAACCAGATCTACCTCAACACACTTTCTTTTCAATTACTCTCCAGATCGCTTTATTTTCAACGCTGAAACACCATTTTGCATTTTCCACATGATGAGACGCCGCTTCCATCGGCGATGGAGCCGACTGCAAACAACTCGATAAAAGACGGAGGCTCCTGAAACCCTCCAGGTGTGCAGCGACAGCTCCGTCTGAGAGGAGGAAGGTTCAGAGAAAGTCTGATGGACTCTGATAAGAGAAACAAAAGCTTGTTGGGGAGGAGGCGGCGCTGCTGGGGAAACCACCAGCAGCTTTCACTCCGGCTTCATTAGCTGTTTTTACAACAAACTCTCCTGCACACATCAGACGGTCAATCAAAGCAGCGCTTTAAAGAGGCGGCGAGCGTTCAGGCAGTCGTTTAACTTCTGTCAGCGTTCTGCCTCTGACATGTTCACAGAGATCCTCCTGACAGGACGACGGCTTCAAAGCCACCTGAGTCCACCTGCAGCTCCTCGCTTCACGCTGAAAAACTCTACATCCTACCAAGTCTGTTTGGCTTATTGTTAGTCTAAATGTCTCATCCCGCTTGATTTCAGATAAATTCACTGAACAAGTGACATTTCAGCAGATGGAGGGACTGTTTGAAGACAATGCATCTGAAATATCTGGTTCAGTCAAACAATCTGGAAATTATCTTGTTTTGAGTTGAATTTTAAAAGAAAACTTAAAATAAGTTTAACCCTCGTGTCGTCCTGCAGGTCAAATTAACCCGTTTTAAAGTTTGAAAATGTGGGGAAAATATATTTTCACAGTGAAACTTCTGATGTCCACATTTTCAACACTTTTGGGAAATCTTTCGGTGAAAAACAAAGAAATGTTAAAAATGTTCTTAAAGAAAATATTAGAAGTTTTGCTGATATATATGGAATCACTTTATTTTTAGGATTTTTTGGAAGATTTTTACTCATTTTTGAAAATATTTACAAAAATTTTCTTGCCAAATTTGGAGGATTTTTTAAACATCAAACTTTTCAGGGAAACTTTTAAGGAATTATTGTAATTTTCTTCCTGAAGGTTTTGCAAATTTTCAGAAATTTGGGGATTTTTGGGATATTTTTTCAGACAAGGAAACAATATTTTTTGGTGCCTGTAAATGAGGACAACAGGAGGATTAAACATCTCAAATTAGGAGGTTACATGAAAGCAAAAATCTATTTTTGAGTGAAAAAAGTGCTTTTCTTTTTAAACATATCTGGCTTATTTTAAGACACCTAAGCTTCACAATCCTGGCAAAATAGATCTTAAAATAAGTTTTCCAGGCTAATTTTAAGATCTCAATATTCTAAATATCATATCTTATTTCTAGAAATCTTACCAAGCCATTTTTCACTTGTTCTATTGGCAGAATTTTTCACTTATTTCAAGGTAAAAGTTCCTTGAAATGAGTTTTTGTGTCTTGTTTTGAGAGGAGCATTTTTCAGGTGCAGAGGAGACGCCGTCCTCGGACAGTAAAGCTGCACAACTGGAGGGATAATCTAGTCAGACGTTTGCAGATTGCAGCTTCCTTAAAAAAAAGAGGGAAGAGACGGGTCAGTCGCTATCTGCAGGGCCCAGAACTCTAAGAACTTCCCCTCCGTGAAGTGTGAGGCTGAGATAAGGAGACGAGCCCTGGGAGAGATCTGCAGCTCCGGGAGGCCGAGAGACCGAGAGCCGATAACGGCGGTCCGACCCCGAGAGAGGAGGAGGAGGCACCAATTACCGGCCGATTATTCAGCCGCCGCTTTCATGTATCTGCACTCGCTAATTCGATCAAACCCGGAAAACTGTTCTCGGTGTTCGCGCAGGAGAATCTGCACACCTCAGGTTCACAGGAATGTGAAGATGGGAAGTTACTTTATTTCACTTTTATGCGTTTGTGCACATTTAATTTATTGTGGTGTGAAATTCAAACATACCAAACAAAACATACAAAGCTTCTCACTGCACCTTCCTCTAGCCAGCTTTGACAGTTTGGTTTCAATCCCTACACGAGCTGCATTCAAAGAAGATCTAAGACTTTGTGTATAAATATCAAAAGCTGAACCTGATTTAAATCCTGTTGAGGCGGTCTCTCTGTGCAGTGATGCTCTGCTCCCAGTGCTCCTGCAACACCTGTAAAGCACTGAACTTCCTAAATCATGTCCAAAAATTCTAAATACAAGACTGTTATTTTACATTTTTTCCGTGTCTTGGTAAATTCAATATAAAAAAATAAAGTATTGATTTACATGCTGGCTGTAAGAAAAACTGCCAAAACTATAAATACTGTCCACATCTAAAACATGCATATTTACAAATGTTAGTTCAAGTTTGACTGAAAAGATACACAATTTTTACTTTTTTTTTTTTTTTAAATCAGCAAAAAATATTTGACAAATTATGTATATTTACTGTTAATAGATATTCAATGTTTTGTTAAATAACGGATCATTTTTAGCAAAAATCACAGAAAAGGAATTAATTTACATGTTAACCTTAGAGAAAAAATCTACGTTTGTAGAAAAGGAAATTGGTTTTCAGTTTAAACTGTCATTTTAAACTTTTACCTTTGAAGGAAAATATTGTCCCGATGAGCAGAAATATGTACCTTTACTATGAATAACAGTTGGTTTAATGAGGAAAATCAGCAAGTAATTAAACTCTAATGGGTTTCTGATTTTTTTAGAATATATACCCTCGTTACATCCAGCGATCTATAAAATATCTGTGATCTGGATAAAAATGTTATTGTAGAGAGGGTTGAACCAGACAGCAGACTTTTAAAACACCTGGATTTCCTTTAGATTTCATCACCACAGTGAAACATTTTAAATCTGCTTCCATGGAGAAATCTAGTTAATCTCCAAGATGACAAACGCAGACAAACCTCCTGAGATGTTGAAGGAAGGAGGACTTTTTGTTTTAGGTTGGAGCAGAATAAACACACATTAGCTGGAGAATCTGGAGGAGAGTCTCCCTTAATGAGATTATCTCCTTATTACACACAAGACAAAATAATTTAAGCCGGTTTCTGGCCTTCATGGGTGGAAAGGGCTGAAGGCCAGAAACATTTAGTGAATAAGAAGAGGAGGATTACTTCGCCTCATTAGAGCCGAGAAGGTGGCCGAGATTCAACAAACTTCCAAATCCTGCAGGAAAAGCAGAAACCTGCTGATTTTCCTCCTCGTGTCCAGAGCGACTGAATCCTGGAGCAACAATCCGACCTCAGAATGAGGAAGTAAATTCACTGAAGAAGGACGAAGGAGGGAAACAAGCAGCGATGATAAAATGATCATTCTGACACAGATCTGGACTTTAAATGCTCATTATTATCTCATTAAGAAACAAAAATTTAATAATTAACATGCTGACTATATTTACAATGTGTGCCTCCTTTACAAATTACATTATTTTTTACTGTATTTAATTAAATTAAAAATATTTATTTTTATTTTACAGATTTGCTCTTTTTTCTTTGATTTAATTTTTAACAGTGCACTGAGGATTAAAAAATGCTAAATAATTTTTTGAAACTTATTTTACATATTTTCCCTATTTTTGATAAAGTACAGATAATATTGAGCAAAATCACAGAAAAAGTATATTAACATATAACTTAAATGTACAAAAAAATTAAATAATGTTATCAAAATTATTCTTTTACAGTGTCTGACTGTAAAATTACACTATTTTTATGAAGTAACAAAATAATATGTTGCAGATATCTGCTGCTACTTAACAGAAAATGATGTATATTAAAGATTGAAAAATGGTAAATTATATTTCAAGCTTTAATAGATTTCCTCTGCCTTGTTAATTTGCAGTTTATATCAAGTAAAATCGCAGAATAAAATATTAATTTACATGTTAACCATAAAAAAGGGCTAAAAACCATAATGTCCACAATAGAAATTATATTTTTATCATTACAATTCTAGTGTATTTACATAATTAAATTTAAAAACTACTTCAATATCATCTTGATCTTACAATGCATAAAAATGTACTTTTTAAAATGTATATATAACATTTTAGATTTTCCCTGTCTTGTGTGCTGTTAAATTACAAAAACCACAAAAAATATACCAATTTACATCTTAACTGTCAAAAAACAAAACAAACAAAACTAAATGTCCAAAACTGTAAATATTGTCCACATCAAAAATCTGTATTTATTCATTTCTTATAGGAATTCACTCTATTACAACATTTGACTATTAAATTACACAATTTATAAAAAAATTTTCACAGGTATTTGTTGTTATTTGAAAGATATATATTGTACATTAAAGATCTAAAAATAGTATATATATATATTAAAATTACACTGCTTTGCTGTATTTAAATCTGCAAAAAATATATTATTATTTTACAGATATTTTCCATTACTTTGAATAATTTTTCCATTTTTTTTAATGTATGACGCTACTCCATAGTTTTTCTTGTATGTTTCTGGCAGATTTTCACCTTGTTCTTGAGATGCTTACTTCCTACAGTGCACATTTAGTATATTTAACAGTGTAACTTTTATCTTTAGCGTAGCATCATTAGCGTTTCAGTGTTCCTGACTTCTCAGCTCCTTTATGAGGCGTCACAGTGAAGACACTCGTGTGTCTGAACAGATGCCAAATTCAATTTTTCAGGAGCACAGCTGGCCTGAAGATGAATCGACAAAGAAGCAGAGGTCTGATCTGCCCTCAAGCTGTTACCTCCATCAGCCTGTTCTCACCTGCTGCTCTCAGACCGGTAACCTGACCCCACATTTACCCCCCAACCCCTCTCCTCCCGCCTCAGAAATACCCCCTAATACCCCACCTCCCACACATCGGTGAGTCCCGGGCGGCCGCCCTGTCTGATGCGGTCAGCAGAATAAGATGCTTCACGGCGGAGGATCTCTATCACCAAAGAAGAGAGAGGAGGAGGGGGAAAAAGAACACAAAGAAGCTGAGAAAGCGTGCCCTGCAGGAGAGAACACTAACAGGTGAAGCCTTTTGAAGACGGCGATGGAGGGGGGAGGTTGAAAGGAAGCCGAGAGGGGGAAGCTGCCGGCTGAGACACTGAGCCAACAGAAAACGTAAGAGAGATATTAAAGGATAAGGCTGCTGTTGTTCTCTGTTGTTCTTTGTGTCCGCAAATCCCAGAAAAACACCAAAACCAACAGAGTGTTAGTCCGAGTCGCAATGTTTCCCGACATGAAGATTCTGTTTGAACACCGGGGGGTTAACCTGAAGTAAACACTCAATGTGTATGCACCAATTTGTGCTTTTTCTACTCAATTTATGTCTTTGTTTATGTAGAGGACAACACTAAACTCAAGCTGAGGCTTACAAGGCTCAGACGTTCTGTATCACTAAGTATTCACCCCCTTTAAAGTGACTCACCTACGTACATAGAGGTGCAGCAAACTGATAGAAGTCACACTATTAGTGGAATAAAGACCATCTGAGTGGAGGCTAAATGACTGTACTATAAAGACTCCTGTATCTGGAAGGTCCAGTCTCTGGTGGATCAGTATCCTGGATAGAACTACACCATGAAGACTAAAGAACCAAGGAACTCTGAGAAAAGGTTGTTGAAAAGCATCAGTCAGGAGACAAAAGAAGAACATTTCCAAGTTACTAAATACCTCTTGGAGTCCATTTAAATCCATCATTATGAAATGGAAGGAAGATGGAACATGAATAAATCTGACTAGAGCAGGACGTCCTCAAGACCTGAGAGACTGAGAAGAAAGAGACTAGAGAGGGAGACCACCAAGACACCTATGACTCCTCTGACAGCATTATTAAGTGAAGCATGATGGTGGCAGCATCATGACATGGGGATGCTTTTCTGCATTAGGTGAAATCAATGCAGCAAAGTCTAGAGAAGTCCTCTCACTAATCTAGAAGAGAAGCCTCTCTGATGGAACATTATTTACTCCAATTTAAGGGTTCTTAGATACATGAAGGTTGCTCATCTGTCATTTGGAACAATGTCGGATTCAGTGTCTTGTTGAAAGATGGATGGAAGTCAAGGAACAAACCTTGATGTTAGTGGACAACCCACTCTTTCAGTTCAGTCACAGACGCCCATAAAGGACTCCAAAGTGCTGACCCCACCTTCCAAGTTCCTAAGATCCTGATCTGACTGAGTATCCTCAGGATGCACCGGAACAAATTTAAACCCACAGGAACCAAAGGATCTACTGCAACATCCTGGTTTTAGAGACTAGATCCTGTATCCACACCTCAACAACCCAGGGTTGTTTTAGCAGCACTAGGTGGACCTACACAATGTTACGTAGGAGGTTTTAATGTAAGGACAGACTGGTGAATGTTATATTCATGGAAGTTTGAAAAGTTGAGAGATTCTGACTGTGAACATTTCAGTGCCTAGTGGACTAAAGAAGAGAGAGGAGAAAAACAGCAGCAGATTTGTGTTGTAGATATATTAGAGCATAGAATTAAGCTTGATTCCTGTCAGAACCACATGTTGAACAGCTTCAGAAACCAGCGTCTTCCACATCTTAGAGTTGTTGAATGTAGAGTATCTGCCTCTGCCTTTTATCTGTAAGTTTCACTAACCAACAATCCCAACATCCAACTGTGTTTTTCTTCTCCTAGCTGCATTTGTCCATTTGTTTCTCAGCTATTTGTGGCATTTTTCACACAAACAACCCAACACAACACTGCCAATGCCTCCCTGGAGAGATCTTCTGAAAATGTGACCATTATCCCAGCTTTTACACCGACTTCCTCCCCCTCTCAGCGACGGTCGGCTTTTCACTCCGCTCTCCAGCGTTGCCGTTAGAAATGACCGTAAACACATTTGATTTCTCACAGCTCGTCTCAAAAACCAGTTCTGGAGAACATTCCTCGACCCTGAGAGCACATTAAGCAGCCAAACATTTATTCTGGCTTGTCATCCAGTCGCTCACTGAACTCATGTAGCCGCCACCACTGACTTCTGTCATTCTACGTGATCAAAGCAGCAATGAGGACCAGGCCGGCTGATATTTGGCGCTTTGCTAAATCAAACAACGAGGAGGAGTGGTGAAAAGTTGGAGATTACAGCAATGGAGCTTTATGGCACAGAAGTGGAACAATAATGACAACCGACTGGATAATTTTGGTCAAACTTGGGTCCTCCATCCAACTGAATTAATGTATTAAAGGGCAGCATGGTGTGGAAATCTTTCAGTAAAGATACAATCGAGACTGACTAAATTAGTCCAAACGATGATAAAAATGATCGACCAGACAAATCATCAAAATCTCGTGTTCTGGGAGGTCGATCTCACACTTTACAACCTCAGTATGAACGGTTGTTTCGCAGAATTCAATTGTGTTTGTATTTGTCAAAATCCTTAACAGGAAAATAAACAAGCACCAGAGATCAGTGTTTATCTAATAACATTAAAAAAACCTAAAAACACTATGAAAACCTGGCAGCAAGAGAAAAGTATGTGGACAAAAACTATATATATCTGAGCATCTAGTTGGGAGATAAAGTCGTAGCACAGAGGGTTGAGATAATTCTTGGAATACATTTGATATTTGTTAGTAGGATCAATTTCTGTGTTGGGCTTCAGGACAAACAGAAAAAGTTCAACTATCTCATGTTCATTCAACAGAATTCGGCGACAGGAACACAAATACGAAACATCACCAGCCTCATCTTTAAAGAGACCGAAGAAACAAATGAGGAACAGCGGGAGAAAAGGCCAACGGGAACAAGAGGAACCAGATGTGGCAAAGAAAAGGGCAAAGGATGAGGACGGAGACAAAGAGAGGCCGAGCAGGAAAGATTAAGAGAATGAGGTGGTGGGAGATGAAGAGACAAAGAGAGCGATGGAGGAAACCAGCAGGAGGAAAGAGGCGGCAGACAAAAGACAGAGGAGGCTCTAAACACAGGAGAACGTGAGAGAAGCTAATGGGGAGAAAAGGAGTGAGACAGAGAGGAGGCTTAGAGAGGAGTTCAGTGATCTCCCTCTAATCCGGAGCTGCGATTCATTTCGGCCTGATCTGAGGAGGCAGAAAAGACGGAGAGTAAAAAATGAAAAAGTCACGCTGGCTAAATTAAAAGGAAGTCTGCAGACTCCTCCACACCTCCTGTCCTCGGCCTCCCTCCTCCATCTCCTTCCCCTCGCCCCAAAAAAAAACCAAAACAAAGAGTGTGTGTGATCTGAGGGATGAATGGGGGTTTGTAGCCGGGCTGCTGCAGGATCAGCCATCATCCACACTTCAAACGCTGCCCACATCATCCAGACGCTCAGCAACAATCCTGATCCGCTGCTGCACAAAAAAACAAACCAAAAAACCTCCTCGACCCGCTCTGAACCCGAACGCCAGGCAGCAGGAGGGCGGACGTTTTCATTTAGCAGGGTTTAGGGCAAATACAGTGGAAAAAACATGGAAAATGCTAGTTATTTTACACATTGGCCTGGTTTTATGTATTTACGATATTTACATAAATAATTGTATAATATATTTATCTGCATAAAAATATATTACATTATGATAAATGAGAAGTTGTGAATAATTGTAATTACTAGTTTTGTTAAATTGACTAACATCACAGCAAAAAAAAAGTTTAAAAAAAACAACAACAAAAAAAAAACATGTTTCACCACAAATGTATATGTTTTTTACGGAACTTAAATCTGCAAAAGAAAAAAACATATTACAGATTTTAAAATAAAGAAATTCTCTTTTTTTATCTGTTATTTTATAGATTTTCCTGATTTAGTTTATTTGCAGATAATATGTATTATAATCAAAGAATAAAGTATTAATTTACACGTTACGCCACAAAACAGGCCAAATCTCTAAATGCCTAAATCAAAACATGTTTTTCCCTATATTTAAAACATCCAAAAGTTGTTGTTTTTAAACAGATATTTGCTGTTATTTGAAAGAAAAATTGATCGAAAAATAAACAAAACAAAAAAATCTGTTATTTTACAGATTTTCCTAGTTTGCTAGTTATCTGTAAAAACAAAACAAAAAAAATTGTAAATAGCATTCACATTAAAAGTATGTATTTTTACAAACACATTTGACTGTGAAACTACATTATTTTTAAATCGGCAAAGACATTATTATTTTAAAGATTTTTGCTATTATTTATTAGTTATTTGAAAAAAAAAATTGGTAAATTTAATATTTCTCTACCAGTTATTTTCCAGATGTTTCCGGTTTTGCTACAATACCGATATCTGGTAAAAAATATACATAAAAACCTATGAATTTACATGTTGACTCTAAAAAAAACCAAACAAAAGAAAAGTGAAAATTGTTAATAATGTCCACATCAAAAATCTGTGTTTTTACAGTAATTAGTTATTTTACATCTGGCCATAAAATTACAATTTTATTGCAATAAAATTTGCTAAAAATAGGATTATTTTACAGATATTTGCTGTTATTTAAAAGAAAAATCACACATATAACAGATTGAAGGCTTTTAAGCTGTTATTTTACAGATTTTATCAGCTTGCTAACTGTAAAATAAATTAAAAAATGTAAAAAAAAAAAACATTCACATTTAAAGTATGTAATTTTACAATGTGTGGCCACAACAAGTCACAGTTTTACTGCATTTACAAAAAGAAACACGCTTTTATTCCCTGGCTTTCCATCTACCATGAGACTTTGATTTTATTTGTTTTTAGTGCCTTTAATATATCTCAGATTTTATTTGTTTTACTGTTTTTATTGTGTTGTATTGCCTTGTTTTGGATGTTCAGCACTTCGTTTCAACTGTGGTTGTTTAAAGTGCTTTAAAAATAAAGTTGGATTGGATTCAAATTTACTAAAAGTCTATCATTATTTTACAGACATTTGCTGATATTTTCACCATGGTTTACAATCTTTAAACTATCGGTATTCCATCATTTTATTTTTAACATACTCTTTTTTCCCTGGCATTCTTGTTGTCAGATATCCAAAGATCTTTTTATTATTATTTTTTTACAGTGCGTGTTCACTTTACAGAAGACTTTAATGCGCCGCAGAGTGTTTAAGACCCTGTCACTCATATTATTTCTAAAGGGAAACACATAACTGATTCCAGTGGTGAAGACTGAACAAGCGAAGCCTCGTCTCTGCTCCACATGTTTTATCTGCAGTCAGGATGCAGGAGTTTAACCTCTTCTGCTGCTGTTGAAATGAAAGCAGGAGGCGTCTCCGGTGCAGGAGTCCTTCCCTGCAGCAGCATGAGGTAATAAGGCTCGGTGCCAGCGCCGCCCCGGAGAAATAACCAGCCGGCCGAGGCAATAAATAGACTGAGAGATTCTCGCTGACACCGACAGGCCGGGCGAGCCCATTAAAACCCGACCTCCACGACCTTGGAGGAGCCCAGACCGAGTGTTCGCCCACCCAGCCACCTGCTACAACACCGAGAGGGAGGCCTGAACA
This sequence comes from Amphiprion clarkii, assembly GCA_027123335.1. Lineage (NCBI taxonomy): Eukaryota > Metazoa > Chordata > Actinopteri > Pomacentridae > Amphiprion > Amphiprion clarkii. The sequence continues at coordinate 29,436,758 of CM049584.1, read as the reverse complement.
CGGAGCTGCTTCAGGAAAACACTCCTGGAGGCACAGCGGAGCCCACATGTTTATATTTACTGCCTCACTCATGTCTTATTAAACCATAAGTCTCGTGGTAATCGGCATTTTCCTTTTCCTTTCTGAAAACAAGCAAACAATTGATCCTGCAGCCACCAGAAGCTTCTACCTGAAAACAGCAACATCGATATTTACTGTGATTTACGGAAACAAAATCACTGATATTTTACTAATTTTCATGGTGATAATGACGATAAAGTTTAGGGTTTGCTGGTTGATGCTGCCACCACCATGCTTCCTACCATGATACTGCCACCACCGTGCTTTACAATGGGGATGTTGGAAAGCAATAAAAAAACTAAGCAGCCACAACATGAAAACATAAAACTGCTTTATATATTCTACCTGTTTTGTTAAATTACAGAAAATATTTAGTAAAATCACAGATAAACTATTAATTTACACATTAAGTAAACAGGCCAAAAAAATAGGCAAAAACCATGAATAATGTCCAAATCAAAAATATGCATCTATACAAATTGTAATTTGTTCATTTATTAGCTGCAAAATAACTAAATTTTTATTGTAAATTATCCAAAAGTATTTAAACTTAATAATATATGCTGTTATTTTAAAGAAAAAGGTAGGTATATTACGACAATGTTTAGGTAAAGGGCTATCTTAAAGTTGAAAATCTGTGTGTTTTTTAATCTTTTACAGTTTCTTGCTCTGATAAATGGTGTAATTCTGCAGATTTTTAAAAAAACAACAACAAAAAAAAAAACATAGCATGTCTTTTAAACTCTCCAGCGGGTTTTGAGTGTCTGAAAATTACAAGTACAATGGCCAGCGTGATAAGAAATTAATGAGACTTTTCTTTAAAAATATGAAATTATGTATTTGCTTGCTGCTATTAACAGATCTTCAGTAGGAACCAAGTTCTTAAGGATGAAAGCTGCAGACAAAGTAAGAAGGAATACGAAGGGTTGTTTGTGAGCACAAACAACAAAGTACTACAAATGCCTATAAACTAATTTACTCACTAAACAAGTGCATTCATTTATCAGAAAATGCTGAAAAAGTTTAGAAAAAGTTTTAAAAAAGGCCCACATTCTGCACTGTTAAATACCTTAACAAGATCCAGATCGGCACCAAAACCCAATTACTTGCTGCAACTTCCCACTAAATGTCACTTAAAGCTCTTTACAGGACTTAGAGAGTTCTTAATTAAACAAGCCGGGTAGTAAACACAACCTCTGGCCAGACGTACGAAACCCTCTGAGCCCAGTGAGCAGCAGCGTTTCCATCCAAATGAGCCAAGGCATCCAGTGACATTCTAGAAAGAAGTTTGTCAAATAAAATGCAAATTTGCTTTTTCATCAGCCGGTGTTCTGTGGATTTACTCTGCAGGACGTGATGGTGGAGATAATTAAACCAGCTCTGGTTCAGTTTGACATTTTACTGTTGCTTCACGGCTGAGATTACATTAGTGATGTTTTAATGAGTGACTCTGTCTCCAATTCTGGTGTTTTTGTGGATTCCTCGGTGGGACGTTGTGTTTACCTGCGACTATATTCTGCACCACAACATCACCTGGACACACCTGGACTTAACGAATTAACGTGTTTACAGAAGGTACGAAACATTTTGTTCTTGCTATACACAGCTAATTCCTCCTGATTTTTTGTTAGATGACAGTTGGTCACAGTTGAGTCAGTTATGGCTTCATGGTTGGGGCAAGAAATCCAAAATGATGGATGGATGGATGGATGGATGGATGGATGGATGGATGGATGGATGGATGGATGGATGGATGGATGGATGGATGGATGGATGGATGGATGGATGGATACTTCACAGGAAGACTTCCTGTACATCTATATTAGTAATGGTGCCAGTAACTAAACTGAAAACCCATTTATTTAGCAATATTTTGTTATTTTTTTCATTTTGTTGTTTTAGTATTTATACTTATTTAAGTCTTTTATCTTAATAAATTAATTTCTATCAAACAGTTTTAATATTGGCAACATACTTTGTGTAATACTTCATGATTTTATTTTTACTGTTACTTCTATTGATTGTCTAAATATAAACTACCTTTCAAAAGTTTGGGGTCTCCCAGACAATTTCATGTTTTCCATGAAAACTCCCACTTTTCTCCATGTGCTAACATAACTGCACAAGGGTTTTCTAATCATCAATGAGCCTTTCAACACCATTAGCTAACACAATGTAGCATTAGAACACAGGAGTGATGGTTGCTGGAAATGTTCCTCTGTACCCCTATGGAGATATTCCATTAAAAATCAGCTGTTTCCAGCTACAATAGTCATTTACCACATTAACAATGTCTACACTGGATTTATCATTCATTCAATGTTATCTTCAATGAAAAAAACTGCTTTTCTTTCAAGAATAAGGACATTTCTAAGTGACCCCAAACTTTTGAATGGGAGTGTACTTTAACATCTTGTGTTTTGTAAATTGTTTGAAAGGTGTGATATAAATAAAGTTTGATCGATAAAGTAAATATTCAAACAAAGATTTTCTTTGGTAAACAGTAGCAGGAAAATGGGACTAAACACAGAACGGACCGACGGTAGGTCAGCTTTGTTTCCATTGTTATGAAGCATCTGAAACCAGCCGTGATGTTTGTTTCTCTGCTGATACTCCGGACAGACGACTGGATGGAAAGTGAAGAAACTTTTCAACAGCCTGAGCTTTGCTTTCCATATTTTGAACAATGTCGCTGATCAAAGAGAAGGAATAAATCAGCAGAGAAGGAACATGATGAGATGAACTGAACGAGTCTCAGAAACCTGCAGACTAAACTCAGAACTGTTTAACGTGTTCGTCGTCGTCCGTGAGAATCAAACATCAGAAATGTCAGATCGCTGCCACAGGAATTTTCAGCCAAACGTTGCCTGATGAATCATCGCCCGGTGCCTTACGTGCACCCAAACACTTGCTCATCTGCATGAAAATGTTTACTTTCCATGGAAGTCATCCGGAGCCGAGACGCCAAATCAAAAGAAACGAATCCGCCCTCGGATCCCCGCCTCACTTTTGTACGTCGTCGGTCTGTGATGTTCAAAGAGCTGCAGCGACGACTTTGTGATGAAAAGTAGAAAAGACAAACTTTTTGTCAAGAGAGGACGCACTTTTCTTCAACGTGAAGTTCTGCTTTGGTTTTTTAAGTCAAGAATATGAATAAAAAGTCGCATCCATGAATCAGAAGAAAAAATGAAGCTGCAATGCATCGTGGTCCGTGATGAGCTACTCTTCATTAATGGATCTCTTGTGTGACGATACATAAAAATATTTGCTTTCAAAGTGACAAGAAAAGCTGAAGTTGTGACGCTCTAAACCCCTAAATCAGCCAGGAGGTATAAAAGTGTTGTTAATTTAAAAATCACCAACATTTCACCATTTATCAGAGAAATAAACAGCAAAAACTGAAAATAAGTCAGATTTTCAACAGTACTTGAATGTATCATGTGTGAACTGTGGTTTTCTGAGGAAAAAATGACCAAATCAATAAAAGTGATATTTCAGTAAAATCACCGTATTCTACACGATTCCTTTTTTAAAAAATGCCAAACTAATCCTCTAAAAAGACAAAGAAAATTTGCACTTCTTGGTACAAATATGACAAAAATGATAAACTCAGCAGCCATAAACAGTCACATGACAAAAAATCTGTGAAAATTAGGAAGGAGAGAGAAAAATCTAAGCTACTGGATCAATAAAATAAATGCAGCATGGCATTTATTTTAGACACAAAATGACAAAAATCTGACAACTGAGACAAAACAAAAAAACAAGACAAAATGACACAATCAAGACACAAATCCTCAAAAATGAGACTGAAAATGACAAAAAGAAGACCAAACTGAGACACAAAATAACTAAAATGAGACTGAGAATGAAACAAACGAGACAAAACAAGATAAATGCAGCATGGCTCAGAAACCGTGAACAGAGGAGCAAGTTATTGGAGATACATTCAGCATGGTGAAACATCTTTCTACTGGTGATGAGCAGAGTAGAGGAAAACTGCGTGTGGAGCCTGTAGGAGCATAAACAGTAATCTATCTAAACAATAAGCGCCAGATATAATCCTCTTTTATCTGTGTTTTTTTTTATGATTTTTTAAACTGTATCAGGGAGTTTTCTTTTCTAGTCACGGTTGTTCTGTTTCCACAGAGGTGCAGGACTTTATACTACAGTGAAAAATGAACCAAAAGTGAGGAAAAATTACCTCTTTTAAGCCTACATGACTTCAATTTTAACACTTTTTGTTGAGGTCTAGATAATCTACAACAAACTTTCTGCTCAGATTTTTGTTTCCAAGATCAAGGATGAACCGAAGCTTCCAAAAAAAGATGTAAATTTGAGAAGGCATGACTTCTAAATGACTGCTGAAGCTTCTAAGACCTGAGAAACGTCTCGTCTGCACCTCGTCTTCACAACATTAACACATTACGTTTGATTTGCCTCGACTCCAGAACCTCCGTTTGCTGCTCGGCTCTCCTTTCTTTCCACTTTGACTGAAGACTTCAGCATTAATGCAATTTGAATCGACCCAAGTCTGCGGAAGTCTGTTGCTTTCAAGAAGTTATAATCGCAGTAAATCATATTTATCTCAAACTTTGGACGAGGAGATCCGGAGTTCAGAGCCACAGCTTGTTGTTTTGTGAGGATTATTCAAATATATTTCTCCTTAAAGCTAAAAAATGCCAATATGTTTGAATTTTTCAAGTGTTTAAGGCGACCTTAAAGATCCAGAAATGTTCTTAATTTGTTGGACCTTATTTGTTAATTGCACTCGAAGTAACAAAAACATTATTTTGAAGAAATCTGCTGGTGCTACAAGAATGACCACTTTGTAGTTTTGTAGTTTATAACCCTGACTAGTTTAAAAGAATAAAAAGTACATACAGAAAGAGCATATTTCCAATTAAATGTACAAATTCTAAACTTTTTTTGGGGACATTCTTTCAGAAACAACTTTATATTACATATGATTTATTCAAGGACTGTCAGAAAGTTAAACCTCTAACAATTCTTTATGTTATTTTCTGCAATTTTGGTGTGTTTTTTTTGTAAAGATAACATGAATTTTGAGCCCACTGGTGGATTTTTGGGGTTCAGAGTCTTAAGGGAATGCAGTGTTTATGTTTAGTATAGCACCAAGGTTTTATGACAGAGGTTTTGCATGCCCATCCATAGACCCCAACCTCCTTTCTGAGACTATAAAAACATCGCAATAGTTGCTTTCCACGGCTGCAATACTTCTGATACGTTTCTGAACATGTGGAGTCGATCCTGAACTCTGGTCTCTGGAGGAACCCCTGATAAAACCCAGTAAGAGGATAAAGGAAGTGAAATCTGCTGTGACGTAACAGCCAGAGGCGTCCGCCGTCCTGCCTCGGTCTCCCGCTAAACGCTTGCTGTCACCACTCGTCATGCTGCCGCCGGCAGACGAGTCGGTTTCCCTTCGCTTCCTCGGGGCCAGAAGACAAACATCATCTCCAGTCAGTGACTGCTGCTGTGACGAGACGCTGCATAGACTGACTGACTGTTAACTGCTGCAGAGACTGACTAAATGCCAACTGCTGCATAGACTGACAGAATGCTAACTGCTACAGACTGACTGAATGTTAACTGCTACAGAGACTGACTGAATGCTAACTGCTGCAGACTAAATGCTAACTGCTGCAGACTGGCTGCTAGCTGCTGCAGACTGAATGCTAACTGCTGCAGACTGGCTGCTAGCTGCTGCAGACTGGCTGCTAGCTGCTGCAGACTGGCTGCTAGCTGCTGCAGACTGGCTGCTAGCTGCTGCTAACTGATTTCATATTCCTCACAGCTCTGCAGCGTCTTCTCCGGCTCACTGAGAGCAGATGATTGGCTGTCCACGGAGAGCAGCCAGGGCCTGAAATAAACTGTTGTTCCTCCTCTTGTGTTTCTGCTGAGTGTCTCCGACACCCGGCTCCCTGTCGGTTTCCGTCCAATCGTGTCGCCTCCTCTGAGAGTCCGTCTGTCCATATGTCTGTCAGACCGGACGGTAGCGCTTCAGGCCTGCCCAGCTGTCCCAGCGCAGACTAATGCAGCGAGAGCACGCATGGATTATCTGCATCAATTAGTCACAAGACATTACTAATTAAAGGGACATTTTACTGCGTTTTTCTGTTGCCCGACAGCAGAAGACGGCCACAGGTTTTAAACTGGTGTTGATGGAACAATACCAGTAAATGAAATATTTATCTGACAGGTGCTGAGACTCATCCAGCTCTTCCATGTACATGTGTTTGTATTATTTACTAATCTTATGAGGACTGAAGCAGATTACACTCAAACATCCAACCGGAATCTAAAATCCCTGTTTTTGTTTAAGTCTCATAGATACTGGAGCGATTGTGCATATTTGGCATGTTTTGTTGTTATCAGGACTTAATGTTTTGAGCAGCTGCTGGCGTTTCTTTTTTGCTGCTGTCACATTTTTATTCACTGTGAGTTCACTGCAATATAAAGTCCTCTGTGGAAGTAGAACAGTCAGAAATAGAAATAGAGAGAATTCAGAGAAGTCTTTTGTGCCATATGACACAGTTTGGATGCCATAAATCATAAATAAAAGAACAAAATAAAGCTAAATTTTGTTATTTATTTTGCTAAAAGGGTAATTTTAAAGCATGGACAGTTTGAGGACTGTCTGCAAATGGATTCTTTCTGTTTTTACAGTTTCTGGCCGATAAATAGTCACCAAAAAGGGCAGTAAAGGCAACTTAACTGCTGACTGAATCCAGGTTCTGCATATTTTGCTTATTAATCCAAACCATAACTTACTTTTATGTGCATTTTGAAGCATTGCATGAGAAAAAGTTGATGGAAATGGCAAAATTTGAAATATAGTGCCTTAGTTTTGCAGAAATGTTCTACTTTTCTTCAAAAGAGTCCAGTTGTGGTTGCAGCTGCTTCCTGCTATGATGAGAATATCTGCATATAGACATCCAGTCTATTAACAGCAGGTTTAGGAAGAAATACTCGCAGCCACATGAACACACACATTATAAAACCGCAGCATTTCCCTCATCTGTCCCTCTAGATCTCTAAAAAAACAAGCTGGTGAAGCCAAGAGAGCACATAACTGGGCAGTATTGAAGGTTTAACACGGCGATAAATCACCTGTTCCTTGGATTCTTACTGTGTCACGGATTATTAAAGCTGCAGGAGGACACAGATGTGTCAGCTTTTCCAACAACTCCCCGCCTCACTTCCTTACAGTCACACTTTCACAGCTGAGATCTGTCCTTCACAAGACATTTGGTCACAGATTGAGCCTTTTAGCGCCCATTATTCTTTCAAAATCTGACAATACCAGCAAATGTGGTGAGATAAATCACCCAGTGAAGATTTCTTTTGATGTGTTTTTGGAATATTTGTTTCAAAAACTTCCTCATTCAGACATTTAATTCACATAATAATGGATGCAGAGTTGTAATCAGGAACAACTTTGGGTTCAGTGTTTTGCACAAGAACAATGCTGAGGATCAAATCGCAAACTCTGGGATTAGTGGATAAATCTAGCCCAGAAATAAGACACAGTACATTTACACATATCTTTATCCTGAAGCTGTCTGCCTTCAAAACTCTAGGTTTTAACCACCATACACCTTTCTAGGCTGAAACATGGAATTTAAAAATCTTTCTGAATATCATACAATGTTCTGTTGCATAAACTAGTAAAAGCACATTTAAAATGCTTCACTTTGTTAAAATATTAGTACCACATGGGTTGTTTAGGGTACTTCTGGCTGTTTTCATGTCTGTTATTTATAATTAATAAAGAAATGTGAGGTTAGAGGAAAAACTCCTAAACAGCCGGAAGCAACCAATTAACTGTAATTCTGTGACAGAGAGCTAAAGGTACAGAGCAAAACCTGCCATTAAAGCCTGATTAATCCCGTCTCCATGGCTGGGATAATTTATAATTATTAGTAATTCATTGAAGTTACTGCCGCTGTTGTTCTATCTAGCTCTGAAGACGCTTAAATGGATCCTGACAATGCAGTGATTAATAAACTCAGAGGAAATAGTCCTAAACAACTGGAAGCAACCAACTAAACTGGTGCTGTTGTGCCATATAAGTGCAGTATTTTTGTTTTGGAGATATCTAAATGGGTCATGCTGCTGTCTGGTACTGCAGATATTTAATAAACTTGGAGGAAAAGCTCACTCTGTGATGTTTTTAGAGGAATATTGGCGCTAAAACATAGAAAATGTCTTCCCATAATCACTTAAACAGCTCAAAGTACCACTGCTCATGCAGTAATGTTACCAGGTCCAACCCAGTAAGATCTCCGGTGCAACTCTTCCGTGAAAGTGAGAGGGTTTTTATTCATTCAAGTTCAGTTACCGTCAGATTAACAGAGAGGAAAGCATGTCTGACAGAGGCTTTAGATATCTGCTGTTCCTCCCCTTCTCACCAAGACAAAACAATAACTTGTTAGTATGAAGATCTGTTGATCAGAGCTGGAAACTCTGGTGTCTGCGGGGATCAAACCAGTGGCCTCCTGGTTTGAAGGGCTGCCTCTCTGCTCATTAGCATCGCAAAAAAACAACACAAAAGAGCTGGCGGAGCTTTTTTCCCCCTCTTCAGACGTGACTGCTGAGGAGGTAAAGTGTAGCACTGCTGAAATGCAGGAGGAGACTTTGCATTTTCTTTCATCCCTGAACGAGTCCTCTGTGGACAGAGAGATGAGACAGATGCTGCTCATTTAAAAGACTATAATTGACTCAGCAGAGCTGCTGTCGGAGCTCAGATCTGTCAGAAAGCTGCTACCACGCCCCGAAACGCTGACAGCCTCGATTTACTGCAGTAATTGCTGTTAGCGAGGAGGATGGATGGTAGGAAATGTTTTAGGACAACTAACTCTCATCTGGGGAGCGATGTTGGTTTCCTGAAACACCTGTACAGTAGCTGCAGAGGACGGGGCGTTAAAACAAAGATCTTAAACATGAAAAAAGGATTCTTCAAAGAGGAAAAAGGCCCCAGCTAAAATCAAGACTTTCACACACTTCAAACAGCTCTTTCCCCAGACGCTTCCAAGCAATAAAAACGGCAGAGTGGTTTGACGAGAGCCGGGGAGCTGTGCTCACCGAGGTAGTTAAGGTCAGGCCAAACGCCATTGATTGAACTAAGTGCTCCGCTGAAAACAGTGTGCCTCAATCAATGCTGCCTCTAATGGTGCCGGCCGGAGCTCCCCCAAGACCTCGGCTGGAGACCAATGTGACAAAGTCATCCGGAGGTGGCGGAGTCACGTTCTCCCTGCCAGCTCACGGCTGTTCAGGCTCACTTTCTCCTCTGATAGCACAAGTTAATGAAAATGCCATTACTCAGACGGGCCGTCGATGAGGGAGAGGGGTGAGGCAGGGCGGGAGGCAGAAAGGACTTCAACTAGGGAGGCAACTGTTTCAATGACAAGAGCATCTCTAAAACACACTCACAGCTGATGATGTCCAGGAAAGACACTCTGAAAGTTGAATCCCCAACTAATATACAACACTGCGAGTTCTACTCTCAGGTGGGACTTCCTGCTTTAACCACCAGAAGGATCCGTCATCGGTAGACGTTCAGAAACACTCACTGGCCACTCTGCTAGGTAGGTTTTGGATGTGATCTAAAGTAGGTTTAGGACTTATTTTACACTGAATTTGGCTGAAGGCTGGCTTCAGACTGGCTTGGGTGGGTGTTTTTTAGCCCAAAGAACACCAAACCTACCACCAAGCATGGAGGTGGCAGCATCATGCTCTGGGGGTTTCTAGAAGAGCTTCTGGACTGGTTTCAGACTGAATGTTGGACTGGTTTTGGACTTTCTTGGGACTGGTTTATCTTTGGTTTCAGTCTTGGTTCTCCTGGTTTTGGATGTGATTTAAAGTGGGTTTAGGATTTATTTTACTCTGGATCTGGTCCTGGATGAGGACTGGTTCCAGACTGTCTTGGGCGGGTCTTGGACTTTTTTTTAGGAGTAATTTACCTCCACATTCTTCAGGACCTAAACCTAAAACCATCATCAGAAGGTTGATCTTGGACACAGTTGGACGTTTCAACAAGACGATGAGTCCAAACTCACATCAGACGTGGTAAAGAAATGGTTCAATCAGGCTATCCTTTTACCCGGTAGATTTTGTCATATTTCCAGAAGATACATAATGTATCTATGAAAGAACCAACTATATGATTGTTTTGTGTTTCAGTGATTCCATCATAGAGAATTCAGACTTTTAGGAGTCATTGAAAACTCAAGACTGATATGATAAAATGGTCTTTACAAGTGGATGTAAACTTCCTTTACATCCACTACAGCTGCATAAAGTCAACACTAATTTTTATATATATTTTTTTAAGCCTTGCAGGTGTTTTTGTCTAAGAACTGTGCGAGCAAATTAAGTGTCCAAACATTGGCTAATACTAACACACAGCTCTTCTAATGGCAAATTTAATTGATTTATGTTTATATTTTGCTCTTATCAGTTGTGTGTAGGTGTTTTTGTTATATGTGGGTGGAGGTCAACGACGATGAAGGTCTGTGTTCGCATTTCAGTCGATGTTGAAGGTCAGAAAGTCAAGTTTTTCACCTTGTTTAAGTTCATTTTCCATGCTTTTGTTCTTGGATTGTGTGGTTTTGATCCCATGCTTTGGTGGAATCGTTTATTCTGTGAGGGACGCTGTTGAAAAAAGCCTCAAACTAACCTCGGCAGCCAAAGTGGCGTTTTCTAAAAAGTGAACGAGGTGGAGAAATTGCCACTACAACGGCGTTTAAAACACACCAACAGCTCTCGTGTTGGCGTCTGTATTTCCATCTTCCTCAAAACCAAAGCAGATCACTTTGTTCCAGAACCATCTCTGTGTTCTTTGTTGTTTTTTTTTCCTTTCCTGAGAGAATCCAAAATTACAGCCTGTTCCACTTCCTCCAGCGCCCTGCCCTCCGCTAACAATGTCCACGCTCGGTCTGCAGATGAAAGCCTCGGCCCTAATGACAAGGTACCCGGTCCACTTAATACTTCAAAGATGGAGCGGCGTTGGGGGGAAGGGGGTCGCCGAGCCTCCTGCAGCCGCCACAATTAGCCGAAGCCTGAACCAAACCAGGACCAGCAGCAGAACCTCCCAGTAACAAAAACAGAGCCGCGGATCCATAAACAGACGAGGGCTCGCGTTGGTCGCACTGTTTACAGATAATTAAGCACATATGTCCACAAAAAGCAAACAATAGCCAACTGAAAAATGTGTTTCCTTATGTTCACAGTGCCTCGATAGCATTTAAAATGATGCTAATTAGATAAAAAACATGACATGATTCAGGCAGATGTTATAAAATGCAACAGGAACACAAGCAGAAGGTTAAATTTGTTGTGTTTTTTGTTATTGTTGCGACTCAGATAACTGAATCAAAGCTGTACAGAAAGAAATTCAGACTGAAAACACTGTAAAGAAGCAATAGATGACAAATAAATGAGAAATTAATGTGAAAACTGAGACGTGAGGCAGAAATTAGTTCAATAATTCAGCTATTGTGATGCTAATTATGATGCTAATTAGACTGATTGCAGATAAAAACTTGACATTTTTCAGTCAGATGTTAAAAATTGCAACCAGAACACAAGCAGAAGGTTAAATTTGTTGTGTTTTTCTTTGTTATTGTGACTCAAATAACTGCATAAACGCTGTACAGGAAGAAATACAGCCAGGAAACACTGCAAAAAGCAAGAGATGACCATGTAAATAAGAGATTAATGTGAAAACTGATTCTGCAAGGCAGAAAATAGTTCAATAATTCAGGTATTGTGATGCTAATTAGACTGATTCCACATAAAAACTTGACATTTTTCAGGCAGATTTTAAATGCAACCGGAACACAAGCAGAAGGTTAAATTTGTTGTGCTTTTCTTTGCTATTCTGATTCAAATAACTGAATCAGTGAAACACTGCAAATAAGCAATAGCTGACAAATAAATGAGAAATTAATGTAAAAACTGATTACGTTTTTACCTTAACACTTGTGGACACCGAAAAATTTGGTCTTTTTTCAATTTTTGTACGACAAAATATTAAAGAAATTCCAGTTTTGTTCTTTTTTTGTGAGTTACAGTATTCTAACTTTTCTAATTTTCTCTCCTTCCTGGTTGTTCTGTTTCCATAGAGGTTCAGGACTTTATTTTGCAGTCAAAAATGAACCCACAGTGAGGAAAAACGGTGGGGTTAAATTCACTGTGATATATTTTTTTTGTATTGCAATTGATTGAATCCATGTCAATATGTGACGTATAGAGGCAGAAAATGGGACTGAAAACACTGAAGAAGTAGGAAAATAAATGTATTTTTTTCATCTTCTGATGCAAAAACTGATTACGAGTAAAGACTTCACTGTTTTCAACCATGCAAATGTAAATAAACTGCTTTAAATGCTCATAAGTGACTTGAAAAGGGAAAAAAAAGTCAGACTCATGGAGCTGCAAACACCTAAAGAAGGCGACAAAACATGAAAACATTAATGCTATTCATCATTTTTTAATGTGAAAACTGATTCTGAGTAAAGAAATCTGCAGCCACAAATGACTGTTTTCCACCATGTAAACGTAAATAAACCACTTTAAATGCTCATAAGCAACTTGAAAAGCAAAAGAAAGAGACGTATGAAGCTGCAAAGAACTACAAAGATGGCAAAACATGAAAATACTGGCGCTATTTATCATGTTTTAATGTGAAAAATGGTGGTAATTAAAGCGAAGCTCAACTCTGGTGCCACAAATGACTGCTTTTCAACACCATAAATATAAATAAAGTAATCTAAACCTCCATGTGGAGAAAGAAAGAGTCAGACTGGGGGGACTGAGTGACTCCCCTCTAATCATACAGCTCCCTGCTGAGGTCGGCCTCCAGACCCACCAACCAACAATTAAAGCCTTCAATCAGGCCCTTTCTCATTTTTAATGCCGCTTCTGTCGGCTGTGGCCGCAAACGATGAGCCTCATGACACACAAACCGACAGGGATGACTCAAACTAACGTCACTCTCCAACAAAACCAATAAAAAGAAAGAGGAGACACATTTACAATTAGCATAAGAGCTCATGATTCAGAGGCTCTGCCACGTATTTCCATCATGACGCCATCACTGGGGGACGTTTTCATCAGGTTAATGGCTGCTTTGACCTCACATACGGATGGTTTTACAGACAACAGGAAGATTTAAGCTGATAACACTGCAGAAAATACATGGAATACTGCAAAAAATCTTATTATTTAACTTTTAACCAGTTAGTGGATGCTGAAAATGTAAGAAAATGGCTGAAAAACTGTCAAAAATTACCTGAAATGTGTTCAAAACGACCCCAAAATTGGTCCAAAAAGACAATATTTGAGTCCTAATGGACAATCTGAGTCATTTTGGACAATTTTGAGTCTCTGTTCATCATCCATAGAAAGATGTTTCACCATGCTGAATGTATCTCCAACAAGTTGCTCCTCTGTTTAGTAACTGTTAATAATCACATCGACGGAGGCTGAGATCAGTCTGACGGTTTGTTTTCTGCCTTGTCTTTCCATCAAAACCTCGGTTCAGTTTGTTCTATATTTTAGTTCATGTTAACGGTAAACAAAACTCACACAGAATCTACAAATTATTCAATAAAAGTCTGCCAAAGTGTGTTGCATTGGTCTTCATAGGAAAACTATAAAAAGCACGTCATACGTGATAAACTGTTGGCCGCCAGACGCCAACATCTGTTTCCTGCAGTTCGTCCATTTTAGGGATGTTAATTATTCAACTTTCATATATTAATCATTGTTAACCCTCGTGTCGTCCTGCGGGTCAAAAATGATCCGTTTTAAAGTTTGAAAATGTGGGAAAAAATATATTTTCACAGTGAAACTTCTGATGTCCACATTTTCAACATTTTTGGGAAATCTGTGAACATTTTTTGGTGGAAAAACAGAAATGTTAAAAATGTTTCTTTAACAACATTCACAAAAAAATCAACCAAGATCCAGCGAATTTCACTGGATTTTGGTTGATTTTTATGTGAATGTTCTTAAAGAAAATATTAGCAGTTTTACAGATATATATGGAATCACTTTAGATATTTTGGAAGATTTTTCTTGCCAAATTTGGAAGATTTTTTAAAAATAAAACTTTTAAGGGAAACGTTTAGGGAATTATTGGAATTTTCTTCCTGAAGGTTTTGCAAATTTTCAGAAATTTGGGGAATTTTTTGCAGAATTTTTGGCTCTTTTTCAGACAAGGAAACAATATTTTTTGGTGCCTGTAAATGAGGACAACAGGAGGATTAAGAGAGAAAAGAGTCTAAAATTGAGAAAACTGAGGTAAAACTGCATTAAAACACATGAATGGATTGTTTTCATGCCAAAAACACCTTAAATATGTAACTCTGACGCACAGAAACACGTTTTTAAGAGTTAAAACAACAACCAGAGAAGGAATTTAAGGGAGAGAAGAGTCTAAAATGGGAACACTGTAATAAAATTGCACAAAAAACCCAGAAACTATCCCCTAAAACTATCCAAACAGACGAGTTCTCTTCTTTAAAAGTGCAGCAAAAACACAAACCAGCCTGAAAAACCCACATCAGGGCTGAGAGATTCTCCCACACATTCCCTTCAAGGAAAAAAACATAATAACGGAGGACGAATTTCACACAGAGCTCCGCCGAGCCGAGTTAATTACCACAATTAAACCTGAGAGCGAATTCTTTGACGTGATTATGGATTATTATGGAGATACAGGAGGGAAGATATTCTGAACCAGACGCTGTGATGTTCACATTCTGTAACAGATGCAGTGGAAAATGAGGCCAACAGTGAGTGAAAATGTGGAATTTAAAGGATTAAATGGCATGTTTTTGGTTTACAAGATGTAAAATGCTGTCAGGAGAAGTTTTAATTCCGTATAATTGTGTATTTCGTGACTCCTCAAGTTTCCATGATGGTTAAAAAGACTGAATCTTAGTTTTTCCAATTAAAAGCAGTCCAGTGAAAGAAGAAACACTCATTTTTCTCCACTGAGAGCTGCCATGGAAGTTAAAAACGGTCAACAGTCAGTAAACATGTGGAATTCAAAGGGTTTAATGACACGTTTTTGGTTTAGAAGAGTGTTTTTAATTGGAAAAACTAACATTCAGTCTTTTTAACCATCATGAAAACTGAGGAGTCATGAACTACAGAAAAACACAGAATTAAAACTTCTAACAACATTTTACATCTTCTAAACCAACAATGTGACATTTAACCCTGTAAATTCCACATTTTTACTCACTGTTGGCCTCATGTTTTACTGTAGCTGTTACAGAAACGACAGTCCCAGTTATTTTGTCCAAATGTGATCATGGAACCAGAATAATTTCACTTTTTCCACACTTATTGCAGCATCTTGACCGTTTTTAACTTAGGGGTTAGGGTTAGGGGTAATTATGAGACAGTTCGGCAAGAAAATCAAGTTTTCCCTTTTTTCCAGGTAGGAAGTGATTATTTCCGTGGAAAAATAGGTAACTTTAACACACAGAGATGCTTTTTCAGCGGTAAATCAACAACCAGAGAGTGAGTTTTAGGGAGGAAACAGAAACGTGACTCACCGTTCTCCTTCTCGTTCTCCATGCAGGTGTGGATGGACTCCCGGACGCCCAGGGTGGAAGACGAAGGCATCGGTCCCAGGATGGACTCCAGCGACGGGCCCTTCCTCCTCGGGACGTCCTCCTCCTTCTGGTTCTCCTCTTCTTCTGGCCTCTTCTGCTCCAGTTCCATCAGAGCCTCCAGAGTGAGCTCCTCCAGATCTCTGCCAAAGTGTCTGGCCACGGCCTGAAGCTCGTCGTCGTCTTCGGGTTCTCCGCCGTCTGCCAACTTTGACGACGATGACGGCATGTCGCCATTTGGAACGTCTGCAGAGAGATGAATAATTAGAGATAAATCGGGTTGAATTTATCCTATTAAAAGATGTTTTTCTTGTCAACAGACCCTAAAAACCAACTCACAAATAACTTCTCGCACTAAAATGCTGGATAACATCAACATTTTACATCTTCTAAACCAAAAACATGCCATTTAACCCTTTAAATTCCACATTTTTACTCACTGTTGGTCTCATGTTTCACTGCAGCTATTACAGAAACAACCACAATACAAATTATTTTGTCCAAATGTTACTTTGGAACCAGAATAATTTCATTTTTTCTGCACTTTTTGCAGCATCCTGACCATTTTTAACTCCTGTGGCTGCTCTCAGTGTAGAAAAATGTTTTTAAATGGAAAAAACCATTGGAGGAGTCATGAATTATATAACGACACGGAATTAAAACTTCTCCCAACAACATTTTACATATTTTAAATGAAAATATTCAGATTTTAAGAGGCTGAAAACAAAGAATTTTGACTTTGAACAGATAAATCGGTCATCTGTTTCATTGGAATATGGTCAAAAATATCAAAATCGATACGACAAATGTGTTGTTTTGTTAAAAAGCATCTAAAATATTCAGTTTACAGTCATAGAAGATGAAGGAAAAACACAAAATATTCACATTTAAGAGGCTGAAATCAAAGAATTTGGACTTTTATGGATAAATCAATCATCTGTTGGTGAAAAATATCCAAATCCTAACACTACAAATGTCTTGTGTAAAAAACAAAAAATCCCCAAATATTCAGTTTACTGTCATAGAAGAGGAAAAAAAACTGAAAATGTTCACATTTAAGAAGCTGAAATCAAAGACTGACTTTGAACAGATGAATCTTTTAGCTGTTTGGTCAGAAAATGGTTAAAAATGTCGAAAAATTACTCAAACCGATTAATCAATTAGCAAAACTGTTGGTTATTAGTTAAATATTTGACCACTGAACAACTAATGGCTTAATATTTGCCCTCAATTGACCTCAAAACTGCAATGCTTCCCTCTGAAAAAATGGACAACAAAACCAAATTTGTGTTCTTGTTGGTCACAAACTACAACCAAAATAAAACTGTTTGCAGATGCAGATTTTTAAAATACCTGAACGTTTAGAAATCCCATCCTACCCTCCTAAAAACGACCCTCTTTGGTACGTAAACACGTCTAAAGATGGCTTCTGGAACCACTCACCTTGCCTCGTGTAGGCGGCGTAAATCCCTCTCAGTTTGGGTCGGCTGCTCTCCAGCTCAGCGTCTATTTCATCCTGATATTCCTGAATTTCACCTGTTGAAGAAAAACATTGACAATAAAATTATTCAAACTAAGGAATTATCAAAATAGTGAGAATATTTGAATAGTTGATTAAATGTTGCAGCTCAAACCTTCATCAGTCAGCTGCAGCTTAAGCTACTATTTACCAAGTTAATACGCTAATATTAGCATTTAATTCTGCTTGATAATATGGGCTTTATGAGGTAAAAAGATCCGCCCACTTTTCCTGTCTGAGTCGTCTCCTTGTGTCGTGATACTCTGCTCCCAGTGCTCAAGCATGGTGGTGGCAGTATCATGCTGTGGGTGCTTTACACAAAGTAAATGGAATAATGAAGAAGGAGGATTACCTCCACATTCTTCAGGAAAACCTAAAACCATCAACAGAAGGTTGATCTTGGACACAGTTGGACGTTTCAACCAGACAATGAGCCCAAACACACATCAGACATGGTAAAGAAATGGTTCAATCAGACTGGAATGAAGGTTTTAGACTGGTCTCCCCAAAGTCCTGACTTAAACCCATCAAGAACCTGAAGAACCACGTTGAATTTAGTGGAACTGAACCAATTCTGTCTAGAGGAGTCAAAGATGAACCAGAAGATTGTGGATGGAAACCAAAAGAACTTAGTTGAGGTGAAAATGGCTAAATATTAGCATTACTGTCTGTATACTTTTGACCCAGCAAATTTTTTTGTCATATTTCCAGAAGATCTTTAATAAATCTATGAAAGAACCTAAATGCAGGATTGTTTCTTAGTGAAAAAGGAAAAAGATTCAAGTGTTTCAATGATTCCATCAGAGAAAATTCAGAGTTAAAGGAGTCTTTGGGAACTCTAGTCTGTCATGCTATAGATGATCTTAACATGTGGATGTAAACTTTTGTTCTTGGGTTATTTTCACAGATGGTATCATTGGAATCCTTGACTATGAAAACATATATCTGGTTAAGAATATAAGATGCAACATTCTTAATTTCACATGTATCTTAATGTCTGTCAAGGTGTTTTTGGTTCGTTTTCTGTTAACGTTCAGGTTTCCAAACTCTGCACAAAGTTTAAGGCTTTCGTGAAAAAGTGAAAACATCAGCTGGACTATAAAAAGATTCCTGGATGAAGCCTGGAAAGCAGGAACTGGAGCAGACGGAGCAACTCTTCCCTAAAATGATGTGAATTAGACATGCAGAGTTTGGCTTTTTGTGTTCTTCTGAGAACTGGCGTCCTCCGATCCATAATTACGCTGTAATACGTAGTAACTTAACGTACGCTTAATTGCAGGTTGTGGAGGAATGAAATCATGTAAAAACCAGGGAGCGCCTTCCTCTCTGAGCTTTACTTATATTTTAGTCGAGTTCAGCCAAACGGCATCGAAGAAAACAACCAAACTTTGTCTCTTTCTGTGTGTTTAACGACTTTAACAGAATGAGAAGCTTCTGATGTGATGAAGGATTTCATACCTGCGACCTCATCGATCTTCTTCTTCAGCTCCATCTCCAGCTGGAGGGAAAAGACAAAGAAAAGAAGCCCAATGAGACAATTAAAGACTTTTCTGAAACCAGCAGTGAAATTATAATAGAATAAAACCCTTCAGAATAAAAGACCATGATGACACAGAGACTATAGGAGGTGAACCGGTTTGATTTTTGACTCTTTATACACTGTAAAGGTTAGCAAGTTAACATGATTACATGTTATTAGACTTCCTGTGTCTCTGCTGGACTTTACGCCATTATAATGGAAAAAAAATAAAACAAAAATCTGCTCATTTCTGGGCAAAGATTTTCAGTGACAGGAAACTAAAATAAATTAAAAGACAATATACATTAAAAAATGTAAATAAATTCAATTCAGTTCAATTAAATCAATAAATCATTCAGTATTTTGATCATAAAATATCAGGATTTCAAGCTTATTTTTGGTTATTTTTCCTGATGGAATCATACCTCGTACGTGATTCTTGAAGGACCATCAGTAACATGAAAATCTAACGATTTTTTTGTTTGTTTTGTAATTTTTTTTGACAGTTTTTTTGCTCTGATAATTTTTTTTTAAAGAAAACATGATTTTAAAAGTGTTGGGGTTCTGAGGTTTAACTTGCTGATTATTTTTGCAGTTCAGTAGCAGGAAACATTTTTAAAATACCATATTATACCTTAAAATGACAGCAACAGGTTAAAATTCTTAATTTGGAATATTTACTGTAATGTAAGTTAATGAAAAGCAGCAAATATTCAGATGTGGATGGATATTTTGATCGAATATGATGATTTTAAGCTTATATTTGGTGATTTTTCCTGACATAAATGTACATCACATATAATACAATGAAGGACCATCAGAAAGCTGAACATCTGGTGATTTTTCCATTTTTTCTAGTTTCTGGCTCTGATAAATGGTTTATTTTTTGCAATTTTTAAAAACAAAAGAAGCCTTTAAAACCAGCTAACAGATCTGGGGGTTCTAAAGTTCAATCTGTTGATTATTTTCAGAAAATAATCAACAGATGGTAAAAGAAAGTCTTAGAACCCAAAACGATGCCTTAAAATGTTTTGTTTTCTTCCAACAATTTATAAGGTACTGTATTATAAAATATAAAGGTGATAAAAAAAAAGTGCTTTTGGTGATACTTTAGCATCAGAACTCTCACCTGTTGGGTTTTAATTTTCTTCAGTCCGGCGGTGAAACATGGCGGGTCGCACTCCTGGTCCAGATCCACCTTCATGAACTCCTCGATGGTCAGCTGACTGGTGGGCGTGTCCTCAAACTCCACCAATCTGAGGCGGAAATTAAAAAAACATAAATTAATTAAGAGTTAACACAAAAAAACAGTCTGATGATTCACAAAAGCATCAGTTTAACGTAGGAACTAATAAATCTCCGGCTCGTTTTGGCAAAAACACTCAGATTTTCTTGCTAAATTATTCAAGTAATTTTTTTAAAACCTATTTTTTCCACAAACTTCCTCCACTGACCTTTTTCTTAGTGTCGTTTCACAAACTTTCACGATGCTGACGATTTCTTTGATGGTTCGGCGAAAGTCATGGAGACGAGCAGCAACGAGAAGAGCTAAAAAAAAAAAAACACACAACATGAGATTAAACCAACAAATAATGAAAATAATACTGTATCTGTGCAGGGCTTTTAATGTAAAACATGCAGCTCAAAGTGATTTAATATCAACAATTATTAAAAACCTGATTATATAAATAACATCAGTCACTAAAGGTTCCTCAGCTGCATCTTGAAACACAGAATTCTTTGGGGGTTTTTTTTTACAGAATCTGCTGCAGATTTGGTTCAATTTCCCAACAGAATGAAATCAGACAGTTGAAAATCTGACGTTTTATCTTGTTTTTACAGTTTCTGGCTCCGATAAATGAAGGAATTTTCATGATATTTTGAAGGAAATACGTCATCAGAAGAGTCTGACTTAGACTTGGGAGCCATAATGAAGGGCAAAAAGTTTCCAAAGAAACACAAACGAAAGAAAGTGAATGTAGCACAATCTAAGGTCTAAGCCGCCTTTGTAGCGTCATCTGCTCCACTCGGCAACTAGTTCCCACACAAAATTAGTTTTAACGTCGCAAACAGCGTACGTCAGAATGATTTCTGGATTCTGAATGTTCTGCTGCAGTTGCTGTGAAACATCTGAGCTCAGACATCGTCAACCTGAAACCGACGCAGCTTCTTCTGCTTCCTGCATGTTTACGCTCACGGTTTTAATTTTCTCTGTTCCTCTGCTGCATCGCCTGAATAATTAATCGCTCGTCATAAATCATTGAGGAGGAAACGACTCGGATGGGAGAAGGAAAAGTTTGTTCTGAAATCTGATGCAAACACCACAGTGGACGGAGCGGCTGGTTTCTCTGAGGACAGACGAGCGTTTTAGATCCTTTAAAGTGATAAATGAGGAGGCTAACGTTGCGTTCAGGAGCTGCCGGTTTGGAGGCGACGGTGGTGAAATGTTTGCCAAAGTCCTCAGCGGAGCTAAAAGCCGCCACTTCGCTCCTAACGGCTGCTGGAAGGGAGCATGTGGAAGCAGCAGCATCTATCTTTTAACAGGCTCCAGAGCAAAGTCTAATGACGGTTATATAACTGTTCCCCTTCAAGGCTCGCGCTGCAATTCATTGCATAATATTAGCGTTGTTGCTACTCCTTTTTAAAACGGTGTTTTTGTGTGGAGGCGGACTGCAGCCTGCCTCGTCCTTCAGGCTGTAAGGTGGAAACGTGGAAAACACCTCACAACTGAACACGAGTGTTTCAGTCTCAAACTGTCATTTAGTCACATAAATATGTTCAAGTATAAGATAAGCTGCAATAAAACACACAGAAAATTAATATTCTTCCTGCATTCTGCATTTTTTGCCATGTACTTCAATATATGTAATGTCATTTTATTAATATCTGCTTGAAATTTAACCCCCT
Organism: Amphiprion clarkii; assembly: GCA_027123335.1. Taxonomy (NCBI): domain Eukaryota; kingdom Metazoa; phylum Chordata; class Actinopteri; family Pomacentridae; genus Amphiprion; species Amphiprion clarkii. The sequence continues at coordinate 29,415,103 of CM049584.1, read as the reverse complement.
GAACTTCAAAATCCAAAAGCAGGTTTAAAAGGCATGTTGTCATTTATAAAAAAAAAAAATAAATCACAGAAATTCCTCCAGAGCTAGAAACTGTAAAAACAAGAAAAAACAGTCCTTGAATGAATCATGTGAGATGTGCAGTTCAGTCAGGAAAATTAATCAAATCTAACCATAAAATTGTTCAAAAACTCACCAGAAATGAACATCAGTTTGCTATAATTGCCAATAAAATCTCATACTTCCACTCACAATAGGCACAAAATATGTATCTTATGTTATCTAGACGATCACATTCAGTCTTTAAGGTTTAAATGCAGAAAACACCTAAAAACTGAACATGATATTTGAGTGTTTCAGTCACAAACTGTCATTTAGTCATAAAAACATAAAAAGAATGATAAGCTGCAATAAAAACACACAGAAAATTAATATTTTTCCTATATTCTGTATTTTTTGCCTCTTACTTCAATATCTGTGATGTCGTTCTATTATCTGCTTGATTTTCAACTCTCTGAACTGCAAAGCCCACCAATTCAATTTTATTTATATAGCGCCAATTACAGTCAAATTGTCTCGAGACGCTTTACAGAACCCATATGCCTGACAGCCATATTTCTAGAAATGAGAGCTGCACCAGCCAAATGGGATGGATGCCGTGTCTCCTAATCAGACCAGGTTTTCCCCAGAAAGAGCTCCAATTGTCTATAAAGCCAACGTCGTTTGCAGTACACCACGTAGACACCCAGCGGCTAAACGATGACATACGGCTAAACATATCATCGCTGGTCAGATCTGGCAGGGGTCCAGAGAAAACTACGGAGTCCGACATGGTTTTGGCAAAGTTACACACCAATGCCACATTAACTTTGGTGACCTCCGATTGGCGTAACCGGGAGTCATTACCGCCGACATGAATAACAATCTTACTGTATTTACGATTATATTTAGCCAGCAGTTTCAAATTTGCTTCTATGTCGCCCGCTCTGGCCCCTGGGAGGCATTTTACTATGGTCGCTGGTGTCGCTAGCTTCACGTTTCTGACTATAAAGCTGCCAATGATCAGAGTTGGTTTCTCAGCGGGTGTGTCGTTGACTGGGGAAAAACGATTAGAAACGTGAAGCGGTTTGTGGTGTGCCGGGACAGCGGGCTTGAGTTTAGGACTACGTTTCCTACGAACTGTCACCCAGCTACCCTGACTTCCCGGCTGCTCGGGAGCTGCTAGCGGACGAGCTAGCAGAAGCTACACTAGCAGAAGCTACACTAGCAGCTATGCTATTGCGGTCCGCACCGGCTAACAGCTAGCGGGGTGTTTTCCATGGTGCGGAGCCGCGCTTCCAATTCAGAGAGCCTCGCCTCCAAAGCTACAAAGAGACTGTATTTATTACAGGCATCGTTATCACTAAAGGAGGCAGAGGAGTAACTAAACATGTGAAACACTGAGCAGGAAAGAGAAGGAGAGGAAGAGGGAGTAGCCATGCTAACTGCTAAGTGCTAGGCTAGCGGACAGAGATAACAGATTAACTTAGAATTAAGTACTGAGAAGGTGCTTGAAGAAAACGAGTGCATGTTACGATTCAAATATTACCGCTACACACAGATCTAATGAATATCAAATTAGATGGAGCGGATAGGCTACAACAGTCACAGAACACAACACAGCGCTACAACAGGAAGTGACGCAATACGCTCACCGTACGTCAGACGTCAGCAGTCGTTCACGTCATACAACCTCCTATACGTCTATCTTATGAAAAAAGGTTGTATTTGAATTTTTTTTTTTTTTTTTTATAAAGGTTGACATTGTTGCTTTTCACAAATAACCAAGAAAAAAAACCGCCAGTCTTGTTTGTGTGATTTTTTCAGCAAGTCTCATCAGCATCCACTAAACAAAACAGGGTATTAATTAACACAATTTATATTCACATCTTGTCTTCTGCAAACATTCAACACTGTCAGTTCAGAGTCCAGTTTCATCAACACCTGAACAAAACACCGCAGTAACACAGTGGTCCTTGTTCTCCTTCTCCAGCAGATTTAAAAGCCTTGTTGTCATTTAGAAAAATGACAGAAATTCCTCAATTTATCTGAGCAAGAAAGTGTAAAAACAAGAAAAAATGGCAGATTCTTCACTTTCCAATGGTCTTTGAATGAATCTTACGTTTATTATAATTTATTTATTATAATTGGCGATAAAATCTCATATTTCCCCTCACAAGGAGCATAAAATATGTATCTTATTTTATCTTGAAGATCACATTCAGTCTTTAAGGTTTAAATGCAGGAAACACCTGAAAACTAAACATGATATTTGAGTGTTTGAGTCTCCTATTGTCATTTATGAATATAAGCATCAAGATAATTGCAATAAAGCACACAGAAAAATGTATATTCTTCCTATATTCTGCATTTTTTTGCCTCTTAAGACAGTATCTGTCATGTTGTTTTATTAATATCTGCTTGATTTTTAACTCTCTGATGCCCAAAACCCACCAGCAGATTTAAAAGGCATGTTAACTATTTAAGGAACAAAATTACACCATTTATCAGAGCCAGGAACAGTAATAACAAGAAAAAATGTCAGATTTCTGACTTTCCGAGGGTCCTTGAATGAATGATAAGCTGCATTAAGAACAAGCAGTACATGCCGCCTCGTTTACCTGCTCCACAGAGTCCTGAAGGCCTCCGTCCGGTGTGCATCCAGTCCCTCTTCATCCTCTGCACCAGTCGCATCGCCGTCATCGACACCTCGTGGTTCTTCTCACCAAACTCCAGCAGCTGAGCGAAGCGAGGAATATACAGGCAGGGGTCTGGTGGACAGAAGACAGAGGGTTTAACTTAAAATCTTCGTTTAGTTTCCCTCATAAACCAGTGTTCTGTCTGTTAATAGCTGCTATAAAACAAACAGCTGCAGAGGATTTAGAGACATTTTCAGTTTAGTCTCTGAATGAGCTGCAGTAAGAAGAGACGTCAGGACACTAATCCAGAAGTTAATGATTTTACAAAAGCCTTGACGACCCATTTCTGTAGTATTTTAAAAGTTTTATTGTCTTTTTTAGAACATTTAAATGTTAACTTCTGAAACCTAAAACCCACCATCTAGTTTAAAAAGTTGTTTAATCTGAAAAAAACACACCAAAATGACAGTTTTTCAGAGCTAGAAACTATAAAAATTTGTCTGATTTTTAACTTTCCAACAGTCCTTGAACTACTCACCTGTGACCTGACATGATGTTGGAAAAACAAACCAAATCTAAGCTTCTTGAGCAGATTATGAGAAATAACTAAGTATTTCATGCTTCTCTTCAAGGTAAATTTGATCCAGCTGTTTCGGCTGAACTGCAGGCAGTGTTTAAGCAGTAAAATATCTATAATATATAAAGTTACCTTTTTATTTATTTACTTTTTACACTCGTGAGCACCTGGATAAATCAATGTTGATTCAAGGTTTATTAATTTTTCTGTAACATTAAAAATCCCTGAAATCAGTGAAAAATGAGCCACAGAGTAAAAACGTAACAGGAGAGAAAAAAAAACACCCAGAAACTGTTAAATTAGATTCCATAGCATGTTAGAATTGTGTTTGTATCCAGACTGTCTCCTGGTAAAAGCAGGCGTTGCTGGTATATTTATTTTCCCATAAAGTTTCTGATAAAGGTCACTGTGTCTCAGAGATATTTGAGCAGCAGAAGGTTAAAAACATGAGCTTCTAGTTGGAAAATTTCCCCTCAAATCCTTCGTCCAGCTGAGAAAAGCTGGACGACTCAGAAACAGGCTGCTTCAGGTGAAGTGGAGCTAAATGCTAATCCTGCCGTCGTCCAGTGGAGCTCATTAGCAGCCAGAACAAGGACACTGGTTTTACTGGGAAGCTCACAAGTGGTGCTGAGGGGAAATCTGACTGGTTAAAGACGGTTAAAAAGGGGCAGAAAAAAGAGAATGGCTGCAAAAACAACCAAAACAAGCACAAAGAGACAAAGAATGTCCACATATATGCACAAAATAACAACATAGATGTAAAAAATGACAACAAGGAGATATTAAATGATAACAAAAAGGCAAAAAGTTACCACAAAGGCACAAAACATACATATAACTACGGAAAATTAATAAAACAGAGGCACAAAATGACCACAAAAACACATAAAGCAACAACAAAGAGGCACAAAATGACCACAAAAACACACTAAATAAAGAAATGTACAAAACAATGAAAAAAAGTCAAAAAAATCCAATAAAAGGCACACAAAACATACACATAGATGTACGAAATTACTATAAAGATTGAAAACTTACATTTTTTGAAGAAAATATGCTTTTTAAATGCTGCGGCAGGTGTTCTGAGGTTTGATCTGATTATTTTCTGAATTAAAAATGTCTAATAGGAGAAGAGGCTTTGATTTTGTTGCATTTTTGAATAAAAAAACATGTAAAATAAAATGATTTTGATGAAAAACCACATTAAGCTTAAATTTGATTAATTTTTCTAGCAAAACTGCACGTTGGCCAATGTAAAATCTGACGATTTTCAATTTTTAAAAAAAATAATAAGACATAGTGAAGTGACTGTGATGAAGTACAACAATAGTAAGCCTAAATTATACTTTTAAAAAAATTTTTTTACAGTTCCTAGAATTAGAATGGCTTTATTATCATGATACATGGCATGACGAAAATATAAACAGCTTCCACTGGACGGTGCTGGAATGATTAAAAATAATGTGGCAGGTGTTGGGGCTCTGAGGTTTGATCTGATTATTTTTGTTGTGTTTTTGAATAAACATGTAAAATAAAATGACTCTGACAACATATGTCAATATTAAGGTTAAATTTAGTTGGAATTTTCCCAACAGGATTACAGGATGATGAGTTCAAAGACTGTCAGAATGTTGTAAATCCTACGATTCTTTCTGTTTTTACACTTTCTGCTTCTGATAATTGGTGTAATTTTGGTGATTTTCTTCAACCCTCTGGGGTTCGGAGGGTTAATAATGAAATTAGGAGGAATCCTGTTTCCACCGCAGACAAAAACTAAAGTTTCGTGCTCCGACTGTGACGGCGGAGTTGAATATCTTTGAAGTCTCCGGTTGGAGAGCGGTCCAGTGGAAAGCTAGTAATCAGATCCAGGCCGATCCCTTCCCCCCTCACCGTGTAATGATACGTCTGCAGAGCTGGTCATCGCCGAGCAAAACCAGGCTGAGAAAATAAAAAAAAACCCTCCTCTGCTGTCGAGTGTAATCAATCTGCGGCGCTCAAACAGCCCAGGAGTCATTCTGTGATGGAGTGCTGCACTTCACCTTTTTCGTGTACCCACTTTCCCTCGACCTGCCTCGCCTACATTCCCCAAAATTACTCCGACCACCTCCGGAGAAGGGCCGCAAACTTTCTCCTTTCAATCAGCCGAGGGAGCACAGCCGCATGAATAGCATTAAAGTTGTGTCACTCAGAGGGAAGCTGCTCCAAAACCCAAAACTACAACCGACTCTGGTCCGTACAGGGAACAGAAACAAGTCTCACAGTTTCATCTTCTCCAATAAATTTAGTTCAATAAATGACAGCACTGCAAAGAGACACAAAACCTAATTACGCTTTAGATTAGTGAATTACACTCTGATGTTCAGCTCCGCTGAGATGAAACATTCAGACATGAGGTCATTTTGTCTGTTTGGTCAGTTTTCTGCAGGAATAACAAAGATACACCAAAAAACATATCAGAGTATAATTAAATCTACACAGGAGTACAAGATGCATTGATTTGTGCTCAAACACACATGTAGAGACATAAAACAAACCCAAAGGTACACAAAATGAACCACAAAAATGCACTAAACAACAACAAAGAAACACAAAATAACCATAGGGACACAACAAAGAAACATAAGAAGACAAAAAATGACCAAAAAAGAGACAAAATGACAACAAAGACACATAAAACATCCACATAGACAAATCCAAAATTACTCGGAGACACAAAACAATCATAAAGAGACACAAAATGATCCTAAACAGATACAAAATGACCACAAAGACACAAAACAACCACACAGAGACAAAAAAGAGACACAGAAATGACTACAGAGACACAAAATGACAAAATAAAACTTACAAAATGACAAAAATGAAAACAACAATCAAAATCTTACCACAACACACACAGACAATCTAAAAGATGGGAAAGGTTATGGCAAAAACAACCAAAACAAACACAAAGAAACACAAAATGACAAGAAAGAGACATAAAATGCCAAAAAAGACACATGAATCACTGCAAAAACACAAACAATCTTAATGAGACAAAAAATAAGCACAAAGAGGGGAAAAATGACTGAAAGACACACAAAACAAAGAGAAAAAATGACCACAAAGAGACACAAAGTGACAAGGAAAACACAAAGAGATGCAACATGATCAAAGGAGACGCAAAATGAACCACAAAAACACACAAAACAACAACAAACAGACACAAAATGATCATACGGACTCAACAAAGACATATAAGAAGAAAAAAAAGACCAAAAATAGACAAAATTATGACAAAAACACATAAAACATCCACACAGACAAATACAAAACTATTCAGAGACACAAAACAATCATAGAGAGACACAAAATGACCCTAAACAGGCACAAAACAACCACAACGAAACACAAAATGAAAACAAACTGAAAAGATAAGACTTATGACTAAAAAGACACAAAACATTAGAAAATAGACACAAAACAACCACACAAAGACAAAAAACAGAAGTAGAGATGATGAAAAAGAGACAAAAAGCAACAAAATAAAACTAAAAAGTGACAAAAATGAAAACAACCTAAATCTTTCCAGAACACACAAAGGGTACAGCAAAATAATCAAAACAGACAAAAATTATCATAAAGTGACACAAAACAATCACAAAGAGACACAAAATGACAAGAAAGAGACATGAAAAGACACAAAAATGACCAAAAAGACACAAAAATGACTGGAAAAACACATAAAACAACTTCAGTGAGAGAAGAAACAAACACAAAGATATGAAAAATGACTGAAAAACACACAAAAAAGCAAACAAAAATGATTATAAAGAGACATGAAAAGACGCACAATGACGTAAAAGAGACATAAATGGCCACAAACAAACAAAATGATTATAAAGAGACACAAACTCATAAAAACAATCACATGACAAATAAAACAAACATAAAAAAATGACAGTAAAAACGCACAAAACCAAACTCAAAGAGACATAAACATCTACATAGATGCAGAAAATTACCAAAAACAGGCAACAAATAAACACAATGAGACACAAAACAACCACAAAGAGAGACAAATGACAACATTCAGACAAAACACAGTCAAAGAGACACAAAATGGCAGTAGAAAATAAAAAACCACAAAGAAAGGCAAAATGACAAGAAAAAACAGAAAAAAATGGACACAAAACAATCACATGGACAAACAAAACATATTTAAAGAGACATTAAATGACCACAAATAGACAATAAATGACAAAATTAACACAAAACAACCACAGACACCAAATCACCACTAATAGATGCAAAATGACCACAAAAACACACAAAACAACCACAAACAGACACAGAATGACTGTAAAAACACCTAAAACAACAGGAAAGAGACGCATTATGGAGCCTAAACCCCACTAAAGCCCCTCTATCAGAAGGTGTCCGGGTTCCCCCCTCGGTCCCCGGCCTCCACTGTCTCTGGATCCGGCCCTGCTTGGTCAGCGGGCAGGGGGCGGAGTCAGCCCGTCTGTCCGGTGACGCACTCTGCGGAGCTGCTGGGGGCGGTGCTTCTCTCCTGCCGACGTCGGCGCGGGGCGTAGATCTGATTGGTCCTCTGCGAGCCCTGGGCGTCCGAGAAGATCACGACGAAAAAGAAAAATCAGAAAAAATAGAGCGGAGCCGAAAAAGTCCGACAAATGAGTGTTTACGGCGGAGGAGGACGGAGGCAGCGGGGCAGCGCAGCGGGCTTCTGGTCGGTGGACAGCCGGTGAAACACGGACTAATACCGGTGAGGATTATCTCCGGGCGGCGGGAGGAGCAGCGGCGACTCACCGGATTAACACACTCGCTGGAAAAGGGAAAACAGGAGACGCTCGGCGGACGTTCCTCGGTCCGGGAGGATGAGCTGACCGCCAGGGAGCCGAGCGAAAGTGTTTGCGGTCGAAGTTGGATGCGGAGGAGGGAAGCGACTCCACCGGGCCTGGACGGATTTTACATGTCGGAGGGGAAACTTGGCTGTCGGTGCCGTTTTAAAGCGGCGTTGTAGGAGCGAATTACCAGAAACCGTCCGCCGTCGCTCCGTCCGTGTCGACCCCCGAAGCGAGTCCGCTCACCGGGAACTAACGCGAAGCAGCCCGGTCTCTTGTGCTGATGCCAACGGCAGACTGCAGGTTGCTCCATCATGGCCGGATCATGAGGTGTCTCACGTACCTCCTGCTACTTCCAGAAACCCTGAAAAAGTCCAAGAAGCTGCCGGGCAGGCTGCCGGTCTGTTATGAGATCCTGACTCTGTCCCTGTCGAGCAAGAAGAAGCAGCAGCAGAAGGAGAAGATGGCTGCGGAGCTGTACCCCGCCAACACCAACAACACCAACCTGGCCAACGGCACCACGGTGGCGGACGGCGAGAAGACCAAGGAGGCGCCGGTGTGTCAGGCCAGCAGCAGCAGCAGCAGCAGCAGCTCGGCGACCACCCCGACCACCCAGCAGAACATCAACAACAACAACGTAGACCCACCCAGCTGGCAGTGCAGCCACCCCACACTCAGAGAGAGGTACCGGATCCGTCTGTGAAAATGGCACAAATGTCCACCAAAGTGGCTCAAAGTCTTAATAAAGTCGCAACAGAGAGTTTGCAATGAGGAAAAGCTGCAGAGAGGCTTCTATGTGGAACTATTCCTCCAGGATCTGGCTATAAATAACACCTGCTGGATATGTCTGAAATGATGCAGGTGTAGGCTCAGTTCAAGACGACAAAAAACAAACACTTGGTCCATAAAATTTTAGAAAAATAAGGTGAAAAATGTCTATCAGTGTCCCCCAAGATGACAAATTTAGTCCACAACCCAAAACTAACCAGATTACTGCAATAGAAGAGAACAGAAACCAGAAAATATTCACATTTAAGAACTATTTGGTCTATAAAATGTTAGCAAAGAGCAGAAAAATGTCCACTAGTGTTTCTTAAGATGGTCCACAGCCCAAAGATAATCAGTTTACTGCAATAGAAGAGGACAGAAACCTGAAAATATTCACATTAAAGAGCCATTTGTTCCATTAGATGTGAGAAAAAAAAGTTGAAAAATGTCTCTTTGTTTCCAAGTTAACAAATTTTGTCCAGAACCTAAAATGATAGTTGACTGCAACAGAAGAAAGAAACCAGAAAATGTTCACATTAAGAAGCTAAAATCACAGAATTTAGACTGTTTTTCTTTATAAAGTCACTCAAACTGGTTGATCAATGATCAGAGAAGTTGCTGATTAATTTAATAGTTAACAATGAATTGATTAACCTTTGGTTGTTGTTTATTCTAACAAACCAGTTGTGTTGCTACAGATTAATAACCTGTGTTTCCTAAATGTCTTGTTTTGTCCACAAGATTTTCTGTTTAAAATCATCGAGAAGTAAAAGATCTAGAAAATATTCACATTTAAGAAGTTGAAATCGGAGAATTTTGACGTTTTTCCTTTAAAAAAATGACCCAAACTGATTATTTGTTTGTCAAAATAGTTGATTAATCGATTAATGGCTGCAGCTTTAGTGAAAACATGACTGGGAAAAGCAAAAAAGTGCAATAAAACCACTACAGTAAGCAGCTAGCATCAGCTGTAGTCATTTGGACTACTCCTGCTTTATAAATAGCTAATAATGCTAAATTTCTGCTTGCATGCTAACTGTGTGAGTAATCAATCAGCTGTTTTGTAGCCTGACATGGCACGAGCCCTCAAATGTTAATCATTTCTGTTTTTAGCCACATATCATCTGTTGATTTGCCAAAACCAGACATTTAAAAATGTCACCATGCGCTCTGGGAACTTGTGATAGATCACGTTAAAACTGACATTTTTCCCCCCCAATAACAGGCCGAGTGATTAATTGGGAATGCAGCGAGTCGTCCTCTGCAGCTCTTCCACTGTGAAAATAACCAGTGTCTCCAGGCAAACGCAGTGTGGGAGGACTGGGTGTTATACAATAAAAAAAAAAAAATGGAAAAAAACCTGCTGCTCTGCTCTTTTAGGAACGCCCTGATGTTCAACAACGAGCTGATGGCCGACGTCCACTTCATCGTCGGGCCTTTGGGGGGATCGCAGAAGGTGCCGGCGCACAAGGTAAACAAACAAACGGCCGGTCTAACTTTAAACGTGTTCGCAGGGAAGCTGCTTGTAAAAGACGAGCTCCTGCTGCTGTGTTGAACTCCTCTGACGCATGTTTCCTCCTCTCCTCCCTCCCAGTATGTGCTGGCCGTGGGAAGCTCGGTCTTCTGTGCCATGTTTTACGGCGATCTGGCGGAGGAGGAGTCCGAGATCCATATCCCAGATGTGGAACCTGCTGCTTTTCTAATTCTGCTGAAGTAAGCCACTCGCCGTTCGCCCCTCACGCGAGCCAACCAGAAGCAGAGATGACAAGCGCAGTCAGTGTCACTTCAAAGCGTATTATTACTCATCCAAAGCTGAGCAGAGGCGAATGCCAAAATGCTGCGAGCGCCAGAGAGCAGAGGCAGCAGCTCTGTAATTGCTGGTTTTCTCAGCGCTCTTTGTTCAAGTAGAAACAGACTAGTAGTTATAAATATCGCTGCCTTTTGTCGCTCGTTCAGGAGCTTTGGCTTAAGACGGCGTCGTGGACTTTTGGGCCTTTTGGAGAAGTCGTCGTTCAATCCTCTCTGGGATAAAAGACATGATCGTTTCTTTTTTTTCCATTTGGAAATTTAGCCCACAACCAAAAAAAAAAATCAGTTTACTGAAATAGAAAAGGAAAGAAACCAGAAAATATACTCATTAAAGAACCGTTTGGTGTATAAAATGTTAGGAAAAGGGTGAAAAATGTCTCTCATTGTTTCTCAAGATGAAAATACTAGTCTACAACCCAAAAATAATCGCTTTACTGCGATTAAAGATGAAAGAAACGAGAAAGTGTACTCATTAAAGAACCATTTGGTGTATAAAATGTCAGTTCAAGATAACAAACCAAACGTTTGCTCCATAAAATGTCAGAAAATGCCTCGTTTTGCAAACAATCCTCTTCATCTTCTTTTTTGTTGGAGCTCATACATTGCTCATGTTGCATCTTTTTACTGGTTATAATGAAGAAGTGTCTGATCTGTGTCCACATCAGTGCCAGGAGGTTTGGTTTTTCCTAATTTAAGGCTCTTCTCCTTCGTCCAGGTACATGTACAGCGATGAGATCGACCTGGAGGCGGACACGGTGCTGGCCACCCTGTACGCTGCCAAGAAGTACATCGTCCCGGCGCTGGCCAAAGCCTGCGTCACCTTCCTGGAGACCAGCCTGGAGGCCAAGAACGCCTGCGTGCTGCTGTCCCAGAGCCGCCTGTTCGAGGAGCCCGAGCTGACGCAGCGCTGCTGGGAGGTGATCGACGCCCAGGCCGAGCTGGCGCTGCGCTCCGAGGGCTTCTGCGAGATCGACCTGCAGACGCTGGACATCATCCTGCGCAGGGAGACGCTCAACACCAAGGAGGTGGTGGTGTTCGAGGCGGTCATGAACTGGGCGTCGGCGGAGTGCAAGAGGCAGGGATTAGGGCCGACCACCCGCAACAAGAGAGAGGTGCTGGGCAAGGCGCTGTTCCTGGTGCGGATCCCCACCATGAGCCTGGAGGAGTTTGCCAACGGGGCGGCGCAGTCCGACATCCTGACACTGGAGGAGACGCACAATGTGTTCCTGTGGTACACGGCGGCTAAAAAGCCCCAGCTGGACTTCCCTCTGACCGCCAGGAAGGGCCTGGCTCCTCAGAGGTGCCACCGCTTCCAGTCCTCGGCCTACCGGAGCAATCAGTGGCGCTACCGCGGCCGCTGCGACAGCATTCAGTTCGCGGTGGACAAGAGGATCTTTATCGCCGGTCTGGGGCTGTACGGGTCGAGCGGCGGCAAAGCCGAGTACAGCGTGAAAATCGAGCTGAAGAGACAGGGGGTGACCCTGGCGCAGAACCTCACTAAGTTTGTGTCGGACGGGTCGAGCAGTACGTTTCCGGTGTGGTTCGAGCATCCGGTCCAGGTGGAGCAGGACGCCTTCTACACGGTGAGCGCCGTGCTGGACGGCAACGAGCTGAGCTACTTCGGCCAGGAGGGCATGACGGAGGTGCAGTGTGGGAAGGTGACATTTCAGTTCCAGTGCTCCTCGGACAGCACCAACGGGACCGGAGTCCAGGGAGGACAGATCCCAGAGCTGGTGTTCTACGCGTGAGCTGCAGACGGATGTTTCCTCCCAGCCTTCAACGTAATGTAGCATTAAAGACACTTGAGTAACGTCACTAAATGGCCTGGCTAGTTCTCTGAGAGACTATTTTAAAAAGCGATGGAGCTGTCGTTTTATCTTATTTAATTTAATGTTATTTTTTTATTTAAAAAGCTGATTTAACGTTATTTGCTCTGACGCTTGTGTTGGAGGGCTGCGGCTGCTGTAGAAACAACATTAATACGGTGATCTGTGGTTATGTAATCACGCTGAGCTCCACAACTGGAACAAGTAGGGACTGCTTCAAATTGTGTAATTGCAAGTCTATATAGGATGTTGTTACTATAGTCCAAAGCAGCAATATTACACGGGGAGCAAACTTTATGTAGTGTTATGATTCTAAATGCAAAAAAAAAAAGAAAAAACAAGTAGAAATCTCGTTGAGTTGTTTTGCACTTGAGAGGACGGCCTCAGAAACGTTGTGTCTTTTTGTAAAATACAATTTAACTGTTAACAGCTTGATGCTGTTAGAGACCAGATGTGTTCTGTACAAGAATGCTTATACACCTGACGATGAAACATAAAGGTTATAATGTGATCCAACACGCAGATGTCACATCGTTATGTTGCCTGGGAGAGGGACGGGGATTAGAGGGGCTGCAGCGCCCCCTGGCTACTGCAGGAGGAACTGCAGCCGGCTTTTATGGAAACATGGAGCCTTGATGGATTAATGGAGGGTCTAATGGGCAGAACTCCAGGGGCTGAGGGTTCAAGAGGGTCCTCTGGTCATTTTTCATGTGCACAACTCTTGCTGGAAGTCATAGAGCTCAACGTTTCTTTTCACGACCTTCAAATATCTGCTGAATCAGAGCTCGATCTGACATTCATTTTCAGATTTTAACTGCACTGTGCACATTTAGAAGACAGTAAATCTAAATTAAAATGAACAAAACACAGTATTTCAGATGTATTTGACATGCAAACTGCAGTTTAGTTTTATGGAAACATGGAGCTTCTGCAGCTCTGGATGGATTAACGGAGGCGTCTAATGGACAAAATTTCAGTGGACAAGGGTTCAGAGAGTCTTTAAAAGTGAACATTTCTTGCAGGAAAGTCATAGAGCTTAAAATTTCTTATCCTAAATCTCAAATATCTGCTGAATCAGAGCTTGATCTGACATTTATTTTCATAATTTTGTTCATTTTCTCCTGATTTAACTGCACTGTGTACACTGAGTCAGTACGTCTAATTAAAAAATTAAAAAAACACAATATTTCAGATATATCAGACATGCAAAGCTCTGCTTGACAAAAGTAGCCGTACATCAGCAGCTTCCTGTAATATTTTAGTGTATTATATCAGTATTTTCCTGATTTCTGTGGAGAGGAGTGACTGTGGATTTGCTGTAGCAAGGAGTCATGTCCACTATAAAACACTATTTTTCCATGTTTGCAGCACAGTTAAGACTAAAAGTTGTTGTAAATGTCATGATTATAACCTCATTTAGTCTTTCTGAGAGTTAAACCCAGCAAAAATGAAAGCAGGTGCAGTTTTCACCCGTTTCAGGTCCAACTCGACCACTAAAACACAGGAATCTGAGTTAAGATGATAAAAACTTTGTTTTGCCTCAAAGCTGCGAGACGCTGCACAAATGATGCTGCAGGATGAGTCAGAATATTTGTGCTGCTTCGGTTTTATCCCGTCTTTTTAATCTGCAGCAGCCCTTTAATTCATCCATTCAGCAAACATACCAAACGTTCTGCTGGATTTTCTGTTTTATATCAGTTCAAATAAACATCTTTTGGATTATTGGTTGGAAAAGACACGGAACATACAGACAAAATAACTGAAATCCCATCTGAGGCAGTTCTTTTGCTCCTGTCACATTTTTCCTCACTGAGGGCTCATTTTTCACTGCAATATAAAGTCCTCTATGGAAACAGAACAACCATGAAGGAGAGAAAACGTTTTTCAGTGTCCACGTGTGTTTTAAACAACGGAAGAAATGGTAGCTCTACATATTACAGATGTTTTGCTACTTACATTTTTACAACCTGAGTAGTTGAGTAATTATGGACAATTAGAGGTATTCTGGAAAACAATTTAGTTAATCATCTGCAGAAAGATGTTTCACCATGCTGAATGTATCTCCAACAACTTGCTCCTCTGCTCACTGTTTCTGAGCCATGCTGCATTTATTTATCATCCAGTAGGTTTGATTTAATCCACTGATTATTTTCTGGGTTAATCATGTTGTCTAATAGCAGAAAACATTAGAATCCAAAACAATACCTTAAAGTGTAAAAACAGGCTATAATTTTAAATATTTTACATTTACAAGTACGTAAGATGATAAAAAGCAGCAAATTGTCAGATTTTGGTCGATGTTTTGATGAGATATCATGATGTTAAGCTTATTTTTGGCTATTTTTCATAACCTATGAAATCATTTTGGAGATTTTTTGAGAAGGAAACACGTCTTTCCAACCTGCTGGTGGGTTTTCTGGTTCAGAGGGTTTAAAATAATTTGTAGTTGCAGGTCTTTTATAATAATTTATCCACATACTCTGCATTAAATATGAGGTAGGAGGCACATTTAAAGAGAAAGAAGGTAGAGTTTAGTACCTATAGCTGGAGCGTTGATGCAGAGCTCTTGGGCCAGAAAGAGGAAAGTTTTTCCCAAGACGTAGACGTTGACCTGCAGAAGAAGATGAAGAACACGATGAGTTAAAGTGTGGATGAAGACGACTTTGATTTGTGTGACTGTAACTTCAGCAGAGCTTCATCTGGATCTGAAACACGGCCGTTTGTTGCGGCAGGTGAAACGTTCCCGTTACATAATTCACCCGAAGGTCACGGAACATTTCGCCTCAATATGTGTGATTAAAAGCTGAGCTTCGATGGGATTCGAAGGTTTCCTCCAAATCCATTAATTTCTAATCAAAATATCTGCAGCTCCTGATCGATTTCTGTCCCAACCGGAGGTTTAACCTCACAGCTCTCTGCAGTTTCAGCTTATTTCTGGTGTTTTCTCTTTATGTCGAGGTGACTCCTGTGAGCTTCCTGGATCTAAATGGAGGTTTATTTTTATCAGCACACATCAGCACAATAGTAACACGGAGTTTTAAGGGGAAAAAAAACAGCAAAATGGAACAAACTTGAGACTTTTCAACATCCATCCATCCATCCATCCATCCATCCATCCATCCATTATCTATACACCGCTTAATCCTCACTAGGGTCGTGGGGGGGGTGGAGCCTATCCCAGCTGACTCGGGCGAAGGCAGGGGACACCCTAGACAGGTCGCCAGTCTGTCGCAGGGCTACATATAGGGACACACAAGCACTCACACATTCACACCTACGGGCAATTTAGAATGATCAGTTAACCTCAGCATGTTGTTGGACTGTGGGAGGAAGCTGGAGAAAACCCACGCATGCACAGGGAGAACATGCAAACTCCATGCAGAAAGATCCCAGGAAAGCCGGGACGTGAACCAGGGACCTTCTCGCTGCAAGGCAAACGCACTAACCACTACGCCACTGTGCAGCCCACTTTTCAACATTAGACCCTGAAATCAGTTGATTAAAATTGTTTTACTGTAACTAAGTTAATTTTATTTATTAATTTATTTTATCTTCTTTTACAAATATTTGCTCTAATTTGTAAAAAAATACAGTGGTAGATGATTAGTTAATTTTGTTAATTATCACTTGCAATTCAACAAATACAAAATCAACCTGTTTCATTGTGTTTAATTGATATTTACTGTTTTTTTCAGCATTATTTTTACTAGATTCCTTTTCTGCAGTGTGTAGTGTCGTAGTTTAGATATTGTGACTCCGGCTTGTTGCAGCAGCAGGTTGTTTGGGGGTTTCTGGGGTAAAGTGTGTCATCGAGGTTATCACTCTGGATCCTCCCCTCACAGATGTTTCATTGTCCTAAACACCTCCAGAAGGCTCTGCAGTAAATCCACCCGCCCCCGCTGCATCTGAAAGGACCTACTGACGGAATCCGCTGAATAACAAAGACGTGAGGATCAGCATCGATCCTCATCATCATCATCGTCATCACAAATTAACAGCAGCAGCAGCAGCCGGACAGACGGACGGAGCTGCAGCAGACGGCAGTGAAAGCTGCAGGACCGGGTCGTGGACCGGGTCGTGAACCGGGGTCAGATTCCTCCAGACCGACTCTCTCCAGACGGACTCAGAGAACCTGGAGTCGGGCAGATGCTCCGCCGCTATTTCAGGAAAGTGGAATCCAGCGAGGAATTTATACACAAAAGCAGAAACACTGGGGGAGGAGGAGGAAGTGGAACAAGTGTGGTCGGGTTTAAAAAAAACTAGTGTGTGATTAAAGCTAAAACCAGGAGCATGAATGTTGGTTCTCAAGGAACTTAAGAACTGAAGCACTTTAAAGCTGCAGATTAAAAAAACAAACTTCTATAAACAACGGAAAAACTGAACTCCAAGCAGCAGTTTCTGGACGGTTAATTTTTCACTGTAATCTAAAGTCCTGAACCTCAATGGAAACAGAACAACCATGAAGAAGGAGAGAAAACTCAGAAATGTCAGAAAACACTGCCTGCAGTTCAGCCGAAAACTCTACATATTTTCCATGACTGTTGGTGGAAGTTAAGTTATTAATAGCTCGCAGATTGGGCTGAGAAACCCCACATTTTTGTTGTTTTTACCAAGTTTGGTTCCAGTTTGACCTTAAATTAGGTTCATTCTTTCAATATCACAGACGAGTAGTTGAAGGACTGTTGGAAAGGTAAAAATTAGACATTTTTATAGTTTCTAGCTCTGAAAAACTTTCATTTTGATGTTTTTTTTTTTAAAGATTAAACAGTTTTTTAAACTAGGTGGTGGGCTTTAGAGTTCAGAAGGTTAAAAGGCAACATTTAAACATTATAAAAAGACAATAAAACTTACTTAAAACCATCAAACTACTGGGTGATTAAAGCTAAAACAAGGATCAAGGATGTTAGTCTCAAGAAACTTATGAACGGCTTCACTTTAAAGCTGCAGATATCAAAATTTGGGTATATAAACAATGGAAAAACTGAACTGAAGTTTTTTTTTAGTTTCTAGCTCTGAAAAAATGTCATTTTGGCATTTCTTTTTTAATATTAAATAGCTTTATAAACTAGGTGGTGGGTTTTAGGGTTCAGAGGGTCAAAAGGCAACATTTAAACGTTACACAAAGATAATAAATTTATTTCAAAACGTCAACTACTGGGCGATTACCGCTAAAACAAGGATCAAGAAACTTAAAAACTGCAGATGTTCCTCCTGAACTCCAGTTTCTGGTTCTGCGATATGAACTAATTTGTAGTGTCATTACCATAATTATACCATAATTTGCCATAAACAAACCATTTCTTACAACTACATTCTGTAAAAAACTAAATATTTTGTGCACCTCGGTCTAACAGTGAAGTCTGAAGTGACTCAGCTGCGACCAACAGTCACATGACAAAAATTCTGAGAGTTTGAACTGTAAGCAGTGTTTACACCGAGCAAACGGATTAAATTCTATCCAACACACAAATAGTTCAAAACTCTGCACAGAAATGCATCTAATGTAGGCAAATATTAACTTTGGAGCCACTGAATGAAACAACAAATAAAGTTTACGCCTAAAAATTCCATTATTTATCAGCCAAAACTCTAAAAATACAGATGTATCATCAGATTTTCCTTAAACTAATCATGTGTAACGTGTTGTTTCGGCGGGAAAATAAACAAATCTGAGCTAAAAATCAAGATATTTATTCAAAATCACTTGTCTGCTTTAAAATGTGCCAAAATTAAACGTTTTGCTCTAATTGGATTCTGTGAAAACCAAAAAATTCTGCGTTTCTTTATACAACCGTGAAGCCAGGACGGATTTATCTGCGACCAACAGTCACCTGACAAAAATTCTGAGAGTTTTCGGTTGTTTACAGCGAGCAAACTGATTAATTTCTATCCAACACACCTGTTGCACAGAAATGCATCTAATGTGGGTAAAAGGTGAACTTTGGAGGCACTGAATGAAAGAAACTGAACATGAGAGATAAACCTAGAGACAGCAGCTGATATTTAAAGTCAGTATTGATCCAGAAGCTCTTTGCAGCTGGGTGACAACAGGCGGCCATTCATCCCAACAATGCTGTGGGTGTGGATGTGTGAGGGAGCGACTGGTGGAGCAGAACCTCCCCTCAGAAACGCTCGGCATTAACAACCCCTCCACCCACAATCCACCTCAAATCCACTGCTGGGCCCGAACGCCCGGCGGAGGAGGGGCGGCGGCCGGTCCAGGACAGCTGGGAGCGTAAAAATAAAAGCCCCCCGACCAGCTGTGACTGTGAGAAATGCCCCGGCAGCGCCACACCCCTGACTCACCGCCAATCGGCTGCCGTTAAATATGCAGACAAACGGAGGTTTCTAAATTTAACCCGGCAGGACTCAGGTTTAATTACACGGCGGGACGGGAGCGCGGTCGGGCAGAGGTGCACCATGGGAGGTGAACGGGCTTAAAAAGACAGAAATAAAAAGTTTTCCTAAACCCTCTGAACCCCTCAAACCCACCAGAGGGGTTGAAGAGCAGGTTGGCTTAAAAGACATCATTAATCAGCTGAAGTGTAAAAACAGAACTAAATAAAGAGTGATGCATTGATCTGTTGGAAAACTGAGCAAAATATCAGTATTTCATCAAAATCACTTCATTCTGTAGGTCTCATTTAAAAAACTTGCCAAAAATAAACTCTGTGCTCCAGCTAAATTCTGTGGACTGTCTTAAAAAGACATAAATAAAACATTTTCTTAAACCCTAGAATCAATTATTAGTCTACAGTGGATATTTTTTCACTATTTTTAACAGAACAAACTATTTACTGGTTAATTAGGAAAACAATAATCAGATTTAATCAACGTACCTGCAGCAGGTCGCTCAGATCCAGCAGCATGTCTGAGAAAAACTGGTCAAGGCAGAAAAACCACAAGAAGAACAAACAAAAAAAGACAAAAAACAAGACAGAATATTACAAAAACCAGACACAAAATGACAAAAGAACAATCTAGTATTTTACTTTATTATCAAAACAACTTGTCATGGTCTAGAAATTACTTTAAATTTGCAGTTTTACTAATTTGCAGTCTGCAGTTAATGTCTTCTCTGGAATTTTTACACTTTGAGGGCCGGATTGGACCCTCTGGAGGACCGCTTTTGGCCCACGGGCCTCATGTTGGACACCCCTGATTTAACATCTAAAACTCAACCAATGCTCACTTATTGGGGCTGATTTTTAGAGATCTAAATTATCCCAAACATCTTTTTCCCCAAAACTATAACTGTGTTTGTTAGATAGATGGATAGATGGACAGATGGATAGATGGACAGATGGATAGATGGATAGATGGATAGATAGATAGATAGATAGATAGATAGATAGATAGATAGATAGATAGATAGATAGATAGATAGATAGATAGATAGATAGATAGATAGATAGATAGATAGATAGATAGATAGATAGATGGATAGATGGATGGATGGATGGATGGATGGATGGATGGATGGATGGATGGATGGATGGATGGATGGATGGATAGATGGATAGATGGATAGATGGATAGATGGATAGATAGATAGATAGATTTTTTCACACGTTCTAAGGTGTATATTTCGACACAGAATCATGAATCTGTGACTTTTAAGCTGCAGATTTCCTGATTCCATGACTTTGAGGGAAGCTGGTGTTAAATTAATGAAAATTAACCACAATAAGTGGAAGTGATTCTAGTCTAAGACGCTCAATCGTCACCTCAGATCAGACCAAACCAAACCAGACGCACACATTTCCGTCATCAGCCTCCACACATCCCAACCTCCCGGCGCCTGGTCGCCGTGGCGACAGGTGCATTTAGTCTCCGGGCCGACGGGGCCGGATTAGCGGAGGCTCCTCTGGAAAAGGCCTCACAATGGAATTAGCAGCGGCGCAGATGAAATGGGAAAAGATAATCCGAGCACACGGCGTCTGGAGATTACACAGGACTCCCTTAATGAGGAAAATAAACGACAGCAGGTCTGCAGCACATCTGGACGCAGCGACAGGGAAAAGTGGAATAATCACACCTGAGCTGGTCCAGCAGGAGCTTTAACCCTCCTGTTCATGCATTTACACGCACCAAAAAATACTGGTTCCTTGTCTGAAAAAGATTCAAAAAGTCTGCAAAAAAATTCCTCAAATTTCTGAAAATTTGCAAAACCTTCAGGAAGAAAAGTCCAATAATTCCTTCAAAGTTTTATTTTTAAAAAATCCTCCAAATTTGGCAAAAAAAATTCTTGTAAATATTTTCAAAAAATGACTAAAAATCTTCCAAAAAAATCCTAAAAATATCTAAAGTGATTCCATATATATCAGTAAAACTTCTAATATTTTCTTTCAAAACATTCACATAAAAATCAACCAAAATCCAGCGAAATTCGCTGGATTTTGGTTGATTTTTATGTGAATGTTCTCAAGAAACATTTTTAACATTTTTCTTCCACCAAAAAATGTTCAAAAATTTCCCCAAAATGTTGAAAATGTGGACATCAGAAGTTTCACTGTGAAATAATTTTTTTCTCCACATTTTCAAACTTTAAAACGGGTCAGTTTTGACCTGCAGGACGACACGAGGGTTAAAAGTGATTCTCCTGGTTTCAGGACAGAAACTCAGCCATGTAGGACTCCGAATGGACGGAGGAGATTCAATCTAAGAGACGCCAACAGGATTCAGATCAGATCAAACCAATCTGGAGCTTCTAATGTTGCTTATTTTAGTATAAAATGATGTTTCCTGTGGAGCTGCAGTGGATGAACAGCAGCAATGAGAGGAAATTAATACTAAAACAGTTCTCTGATGGTTTCCAGGTCGACCCTGACCTTCACCTCTGGATGAGTCAGACGTCGACACCAGAGCTGGACGTCAGTAATTCCTACAGGAGCAAAGATCTGCCTGAAACCAGCAGACTGGAGCTGTTAGAGCAGATTAATGTTCAGTGGTTTAATCTAAACAAAACCTGGGTCGTTCTGCGGCACGAAACGGGTTAAACCTGCAGTTTACAGTCATTTCATCTCATGTCAATCATCTCTGATTGACCAGTTTTTTAAAATATGAAATACCGACATTTATAAAGATATTTCTGCAAATTTCAGCATGATAATTCAAATATTTTCTGAACCCGTCAACCTGCTTTCAGCAGTTTCTTTTTAGGCTGTTTGAACAACAATATCCTCTGTGAGGAACTATTAAAGATAAAAAAAGAAAATTTCACAGTTTTTTTCTCATAATGAGATCAATTCAGAATCTACAATACTGGACAAATAGATCAAACTAAAAAAAAATAATTTAAAAAAAATAACATTTTTGAGGACACAAACAAAAAACTACAATGCAGAAGTCAACTAGTGATATTTTCTAAACCGAATGTAGGTGAATGTCACAGTAGTATAAAATGAAACATAAAATACTGATTATAAAACAACTGGTTGCAAAAATGAAACATATAGAGGGCAAAAAAAAACTGTTTTGGAAAACTGAGCCAAATATTATTAATATTTCATCAAAATCCCTTCATTCTGCATGTCTCATTTAAAAAATGCCAAAAATTAACCGTTTGCTGTAACGAAATTCTGTAAAATACAAATAATTTTGGTCTCTTCATCGCCAACGTGAAGCTAAGAGTGACTCAGCTGTGATCAACAGTCACATGACAAAAATTCAGAGTTTTCAGCTGAACTGCAGGCAGTGTTCTTGAACTTTCATGGCTGATCAAGCAGGTGTGACAAGTGGTACCACAATCACAACCATATCGCTTTAGCTTGCAAAAATACTTTCTCAAAGTGGGTCGACGGGCAATTTTTGGAAAAAGAACGAGCTTGGAAAGTACTCAAAACATCCACCATAAATCTGACAAACCCCATTTTAAATTTGAAATGGAATAAATCTACGGAATTGAATGTGTTCAGGTCATCTGAAACCTGCAGCGTTGATCAGTAATTTACAGCAAAAAGGTCAAACTAGGTTACTAAAATGAAAATAAAAATCTGTTAGGACGGAGTTTCAAATCAGGTGAAAGATGCTTGCAAACCTCTAAAATATTTCCGTTTTAGCAACCTAACGGAGACTTCCTACTGCCTCTGAGCATCGTGGGAGTTCAGAGGGTTAAATATATATGCATAGGTCTCTGAGATCGTTTGGAGAAGAGAGACACAACAAGCAGAAGGAAAAACAGGATAAAAAGGGAACCAAAAAAGTGGAAGAGCAATCTGGTAGCAGCCTAAGAGCGAATCAGACAGTCTGGTGGTCTTTTCTGTGCTCGTTCCTCACGAAACTAAACTGCAGGTTAGACGGATGTTTCTCCTTCTCCTTCGTCCCGATGCTCCCCTGTGACAACATTACAGACTCAGCCAGCTGTGGAAAAGGAAGTGAGCGCTGCTATTTTTACCGCAGCGTCGCTCCTCCGACACACAAAGCTCAGTAAACAATGCAGCAGGAAGCATTAGACCTCGCTTTCATTAGGTGAACCCGTCCCGGCCGTTACGTAACACAGTCATCCTCGCAGGCAAAGCCAGTCAGGAGCCGACGGCACGCTGAGCACGAAACAACAAAACAAAGAAATGAAAAAAGCATGAAGCTAAAAGTCCCATTATCCCGTGGATGACACATGGCTGGACTTCAATAAGCTGATTATGAAACATTAAGAAGAACAGAGACGGACGGATCGGCCTCTGAGCTAACCTGCCGACTCTGATGACACTCAGCCGGTTTAACCCTCATTTACCGGCACCAAAAAATATAGTTTCCTTGACTGAAAAAAATCCAGAAATTCAACAGAAAAAATTCACCCAAATTTCTGAAAATTTGCAAAACCTTCAGGAACAAAAGTCCAATAATTCCTTCAAAGTTTTATTTAAAAAAAAAAAAAAAATCTCCCAAATTTGGCAAGAAAATTCTTGTAAATATTTTCAAAAAATGAGTAAAAATCTTCCAAAAAAATTCTAAAAATATCTAAAGTGATTCCATATACATCAGTAAAACTTCTAATATCGTCTTAAGAACAATCACATAAAAATCAACCAAAATCCAGCGAAATTCGCTGGATTTTGGTTGATTTTTATGTGATTGTTCTTAAGAAACATTTTTAACATTTCTTTTTTTCCAACAAAAAAATGTTCAAAGATTTCCCAAAAATGTTGAAAATGTGGACATCAGAAGTTTCACTGTGAATTTTGTATTTTTTTTCTCCACATTTTCAAACTTTTTTTTTTCTAAATATTTTTTTTTGCTTTTAATTAGATATAGACAGTGAAGAGGCAGAGAGGAAAGTAGGGAGAAGAGTGGGGGTACAACGTGCAGCAAAGGGCCGCGAGCGGGAACCGAACCCGGGCCGCTGCGTCGGGGACCAGCCCCCTGTACATGGGTCAGCCGCCCAACCCGTTGAGCTACGCGGGCGCCCAGGTTTTTCTAATTTAACTGCGATTTTGTCTCAGCAGATTCTGAATTCCTGCTCAGCTGCTGCAGCAAATGTCTGAAAATGTGTACGAAGAAGATGCATAAATTCATATTTAGTATTAACCTAACGAGTAGAAATATTGTGGTTAAGACCCTATGGTGTTGTTCATGGTGTGATTTTTTTCTGAGAAATTTACGTGAAAAGAATTGAAACCCCACGAAAACCATATAAAACATTACATTACCTGACTAGAAAACATATTAAGACTGAGACTCTTCAAGACGTCTTTACAAAATCAACAAAAATAGACCCTTTATTAGAGCCTGAAACTCTAAAAATCAAAAACTATGGATTTTATACTTTCAAACAGTCCTTGAACTCATTATCTGTCAGGTGACACAAATCTAAGACTGAAATTGCAATATTTCCTTTTTTTAAAAAAAAAACAAAAAAAAACACTTAATTCTCCATTTAAATATTCACCAAAAATAAACGATTTACTCAGATTCTGTAAAAAAAAAAAAAAAACTAAAGTAAAAATTCCATGCTCTGTGGTGTAACCAAGAAGCCATGACCTTCATCTGAACTGCATTCCGTGCTTATATAGTTTCATGATCACTTTTACTTACATCCTTCATATTTTTACTTAGATTCACAACATATCATCTCACAGCTCTAAGCATAGTATAGTACTGACCTTCTACATGATAAACTGAGAACAGAAAACCCAACAATCCAAAGATGCCTTTAGATTTCATATGAGAGACGGTGGAAACGAATGAAAATAAACCCTGGAATATGGAGGGTAAAAACATCTCTGACAGAACCAGGCTGAGGGAAGGCGGCCATCTGCCTCGACCGGTTGGATGAAGTTAAACAGAGCACAGAGGAGACGAATGTGGAAGCAAACTAATGTCAGTGTTAAGATATCTACAGTATACCGAGTCACCCTGTACTCTACTATAGGTGACAGGAAAAAAAAAAAAAAAAAAAAAGCTGATTCCAGGTTTTTTGAATTTGTGTAGAATAAATAACAATTTCTTCTCTTTTACGATTTATAGCATTATAACGGCGTTACGCAGGACAGAAAACATCTCTAAGTCATTTCTGCTTCTAGTCACAGTTGTTCCGTTTCCATAAAGCTGCAGGATTTTATATGGGAGTGAAAAATGAGTCCACAGTGAGTAAAAACACCCTGGAACTGCATGGCATTCAAAGGATAATTTCAGCTTATTTCCCAGAATTAAATTAATGTGGCTGTACTTGCGTATAACAGCAAAACAGCAGCATTCAAATAACCTAAATGAATAATTTTAAATGTTTGTTGTCAGTCCAATTAGCCGTCTGGATCGAACGTTATGCTAATTGCCTTAGCGGTCTCCACCCGGGGACACTGAACTCCTGCACTTTGTGAACTTCGGGAACTGCAACCCGTTATTTGTGGTAGAAACGCTGCTATGTGCTGTTCCTCTGTTAATTAAGGTTCTGTGTGGCAGTAACTCTGAGCTAAAGACTAATTTCCCCGCGGAACAATAAAGCACAGCTTGATCTTGCTTTGCTGGAGGAGCGAAAGCTGAGAGCATCTCTGCAGAGAGCTCCTCTACGTTCAGTGTCATTCAGACATAAAAACAAACCGAATGCGTCACCAGAACAATCCAAACTCTTAGAACAACAGAAGCGAGCGATAAGGATACGTGGCGTTCCCTCGGTGCGGCAGACCAGGTAGATGCAGGCGGCGATGACGTGGGCGGACCGGCGGCCGCGGGTCAGGTGCTTCATCAGCGCCATCTTGTAGAAGTTGAAGGCCGTGTCCAGGCAGTGTTGACTCATCTGCAGCTGGCGACCCAGAGTGTTGATGTGCTGCTTAGCTGCAAAAAAGAAAGTACAAATATTCAGCATCTATCTCCAACAAATGAAAGAAGAAACGCAAGCAAACAGTACACCACAGGAAAAGACTCGTGGTGTATTTGAGGTTCACTTTCTGACTCTATGAATGCATTCAGTAGCTTTAACATCACTCTGTTGTTTCTATAACTAGCACTTGTTTGGTGTTGCTGCTCTAACACTGCAAATTCCCCCACTGTGGGATTAAGAATGTCTTATCTTAATAGAAAACATGAACAGTACACAAGAAGATGCTTTGGTCTGTTGGTGGCCATGAATATTCCCAGAAAATGTAGTAGATTGCCAACAAATCATCATATTAGAGGTAACACAGGAACTCCTAAAAATAATCCTTCAGGGTCAGTTTGTGTCAAAAGAGACTGAATATTCTCCTGCTTTTGGTATTTCAGACCCAAAACTAAGCTCTGGAAAATACTTTGGCTGAATTTTGGCGCTCTCATGTTTTCAGACATTGGAATTGTTGCATTTTCACCCTTAGAAACTGTCAGCCAGCTAATAACACAGCTGAAGTCAAAGAACGACTGCCAACTAGACAGCATAAGTCATAGAAAGCTAACATTACAATTAAAGTCAGAGAAAGACAGCTAATAACACAGCTGCAGTCAAAGAAAGACGGGAAACTACACAGTTAAAGACAACTAACAACACAGCTCAAGGCATAGCAACACAGCTAACTAGACAGCTAACAGTACAAACAAGAGGATCGATCATAACGTCCAATAACTACCTCAGCTTAGATGTGAGGATTTAAATCGTATTTTAATCATCCTTTAAGCCCACTTTTAAACACCAGTGCAGCTTTTGGTCTGGTTATGGTTTCATCAGTACTGAGACGCTGTAATTATACAATCGCTGCTGTACGCAAACAAAATCCCGCCAGCATGTCAGGACACACACCTGGAGACGAGCACGAGGCTCTCATTACACACACGTGTGCAAATGAACATGTGCCTGCATAACCACGTCGTCACACGCAATCACACACACACAAAAAAAAAAACACGTGTTCCCGGTTTTTAGACGCACATCAGTCCACTGCACAAACCAGTTCAGGTGGAACAGCAGCTGGAGACTCAAGACAGAAGGAGTTTATATTTGGAGCGCTGCCTTTAATCAGCTGTGTGTGTGTGTGTGTGTGTGTGTGTGTGTGTGTGTGTGTGTGTGTGTGTGTGTGTGTGTGTGTGTGTGTGTGTGTGTGTGTGTGTGTGTGTGTGTGTGTGTGTGTGTGTGTGTGTGTGTGTGCGTATGTACAGTTCACGGCCTCAGATGAGCTCAACACGTCCAACATCCTCATCATCCACAGCCAGATGTGTGTGACCTGCTGAACTGAGTGGGCTGTCTGGGAATGTAAGAATCTGAGCTCATCCTGCCTCGTCATGCTGTTCAGGTCCGAAACCAAACACGTCAACATCTGCATCATCATCATCATCATCACCAGCCTCGACCACATCTGGATCCGAGTGTGTGGTGGTCTTAATCCGTCTCTTCCGTCACCAATTTTACTGAAACTCCACGTAAACACAGTTTCAGAGTCACTCTACTGACCTTCAGATCAAATAGACGAAATAATCCTGCGTTACGTGTCTCCTGCTATTATTTCAATAATCCTTCATTCAAAACATATGCAATAATTTGAAGTCCTTGTGGGCTACTGGATTAAGCAACAGCCGTGTAACTGCAACTTCTCCGGTTTGAATCCAGACAGAGACCTTCATTTCATTTCATTGCAAAATCTGTAGTCGGCGCAATAGAAAGAAAGCAAACAGCATCGGCAAAGACAGCTAAACGCCACAGCTGAAGTCAGAGAAACACAGACTTTAAATTTGGTTGGATATCAACTAAATGAAGGAACTGAGCAACCATGAGAGACAAATTAAATAAAAACCCTACAGTCAGGAGACCAAAGAGACAAAAATGAACTGAAAACATTCTAAATGTAGAAAAGCAGCAGTGTGAGGTCGATAGAAAGGTGTGTTGCTCTGCTTGGTGCATTTTGAACTGAGCCAGTTATAAATAAAAAAGGCAATATTTATCCTAATTCCTAGCACCTTTGTGTCATAGATAATAAGCGGGACAGAGACTCAGGCTGCAGCTTTAATTAGGGCTTTTCTTCACAGGTTGAAGTTGTGTGATTCTGGCCTTTACTTGACTCCTCAGCTCAAACCTGTAAACACCGACTGAATCCTTAATCAGAGCTTAGAAATAAATAAAAAAAAACACACTGCATAACATTTACATGAACAGAAACTGGGACACCTTGTGAGACGGTGAGATTTACACATCAGATGGAAGTATCCTGGGAGATACAAAAACACCTGGATATGGTTTTAAAAACAGTAAAGATAAGACCCCAAAACATGGCGACCAGCAGCAAACATGATCCAGGAGTGCTCAAAGGAGGAGGCGATAGAGGCTAGTTAAAGCTATTCATAGTGTTTCCATGCAAATAGTGGAAAAGATACTTTGTGTTTACATTACAGGAAGTAAGAGCAGCAAAAAAAGTCAAAGGGATTTGGTTTTACCATGGGAAACCTAGCAGCTAACATTGCTAACTTAACGAACTGTTACTAAATAAAACATTAATTTCAATGAGAGGACATTTCGGTTTTTGGGGTTTGTTCACCACATATTCAAATATAAGCAGGAAACTATGAGCTAAAGTCAAACAGACATCTAAATGACATTTAAAAGAATAAATCCTTTTATTATGGCGCTAAAGTTATTTTAAAAAACAGCTAACTACACAGCTACAGTCATGGATAGACAACTATTTCCATAGCTAACGTCATAGGGTTAGCTCATGGAAAGCTAACTGCTAAGACATCTGTGGCAAACATTACCCAAAAACTAATATAAGTTTGGTTTTTTGCTTTTTTGTATTTCTGAGATTGTTTATCAAATATTTATATGAATACAACCCTTTATTATGATGCTAAAGTTATAGACAATAGCTAACTACACGGCTACAGTCATGGATAGGCAACTATTTCCATAGCTAACGTCATAGGGTTAGCTCATGGAAAGCTAACTGCTAAGTAGCAAACAACTAAGTATGGTTATTGATTTTTTTGGACTTTATTAATTATGTAAATAAACAAACTACTCTTGTTAAAAGCTAAAGTTACAGAAAGAGCGGTAAGTAAACTGGATTAGACTTTAACATATACAGAGAAAACTAGCAGTTTTTGTTATTTTTATGAAATCCATGTTTTAATCTGGTAGCTGGACGGGGTCAGGTGTGGATTTACAGTCTGAAGCTTCCTGTTAAGGTTCGTCATTTTGGGGTGCCTTAAAGCAACATTTTAGTTTAAAATAAAATAAAATAAATAAATAAATAAAATTTTAGAAAGAGCCTTAAAGTTCGTATTTGTCTCTCGATCCTTTGGTCTCTGTTGAAGAAGACTGATTTGATTTATTTGATTTGTTGTCATCAGCTCTCACTAAAGCCGATATATTTTGCCGTGTGGTCTTTCTGTACTCTTCTCTACGTTCAAAATCTTGTTAATTCTCAACCCACTACTGCTTTTATTTCCATCTGTTCACTGCCTACTTCAAACATCTGGTAATCATCTCCACCAGCTCCTGAGAACAACATCTGGATCTGAGCAGGTTGTGTTCAGCAGGGGTTTTTTTTGTTTTACTGCAAACAGCTGCATAATGTTGTAACCGTGGATTCAAAACACTGAGCTAAAAGAGTCCAAAAAGCTCAGCAGAGCTACTGAGCAGAACTCATTTCATTTCTATTATTAAAAGAACAACAACCACAGTATCAATAAACAGCATTTACTTCCAACTGGACATCTAGTCTCCGGTTTGAGAGTCAGGCTGTTCAGATAAAGTGTGTTTTCACACCAGGATGTGGCCCGAAGCAGCTTTTAAAGCTATATTTAAATTCCAGGCATCACGCCTACACTGCAGCACACTGTGGACCAACACATGAGAGGCTGGTGATGCATTATTGCCCAACACGGCTACACAAACACAGGAGGAGGTGGGGTTGGTGCTCCCAGACATGAATCAGCCGGTGGGGAGACGACGGAGGCGCAGACGGCCGCTGGGGAACGTTTCTGGACGACACAAAGAAGAACAAGAAGCAGCAGCAGAAGAGGTTTCTCTCTCAGAGACGCCTGCAGACTCACAAAGCCACAGACGGCCGTAAATCTTCCTCCACAGCATGACGAGGCTATTCCCATCGCTGCACTAATACACACACCAACAACACACGGCCGCCCACCACTTTTACTCCATATCCCCTCACTGGAAAAGGGACATTTCAACATCTTGGACATATTTCACAAGACCGGCACCACTCATGTCTACATGGTGGCTGTGAAACTCATCCAGTCATCCCCTGCTCCCTCGCTGGGGGCTGCTAGGAAGAGAAATATAACTACCCTGGTCTGATATAATGAAGGCCACGTATCATAACATTTATTTCTCTCCTCAGTCAGTCGACACCATGGAAACTATGAAAATAAAGAACACACAAACACTTCAAATATACACTACTGTTCAAAAGTTTGGGGTTACTTACTATCAGAAATCCAGTGTAGACATTGTTAATGTGCTAAATGACTATTCTAGCTGGAAACAGCTGATTTTTAATGGAATATCTCCATAGGGGTACAGAGGAACATTTCCAGCAACCATCACTCCTGTGTTCTAATGCTACATTGTGTTAGCTAATGGTGTTGAAAGGTTCATTGATGATTAGAAAACCCTGCAGTTATGTTAGCACATGGATAAAAGTGGGAGTTTTGATGGAAAACATGAAACTTTTGAACGGAAGTCTATATAAAGTTTCAGGAAAAGTGTCTCTAATTAGGCAGATTCCAAAAAGAAGTCGTTGAAGCTAGTTTTCTGTCATTAGACGGGTCCGGTACGCAGCTTGCAGCAACGATGTATTAAAACCATCCCTGCAAAGCCCTCTAACCCTCGTGTCGTCCTGCAGGTCAAAATTCACCTGTTTTAAAGTTGGAAAATGTGGGGAAAAAAATGTATTTTCGCAGTGAAAATTCTGATGTCCACATCTTCAACATTTTCGGGAAATGTTTGAACATTTTTAGGTGGAAGAAAAAAAATGTTAAAAATGTTTCTTAAGAACATTCACACAAAAAATCAACCAAAATTCAGCGAAATCCGCTGGATTTTTGTTGATTTTTATGTGAATGTTCTTAATGAAAATATTACACGTTTCACTGATATATATGGAATCACTTTAGATATTTTTAGGATTTTTTTGGAAGATTTTTTCTCATTTTTTGAAAAATATTTACAAGAATTTTCTTGCCAAATTTGGGGGATTTTTTAAAAATAAATCTTTTAAGGGAAACTTTTAAGGAATTATTGGAATTTTCTTGTTGAAGGTTTTGCAAATTCTCCAAAATTTGGGGAATTTTTTGCTGAGTTTTTGGATTTTTTTCAGACAAGGAAACTATATTTTGTGGTGCCTGTAAATGAGGACAACAGGAGGGTTAACAAATAATGCCCAAAAATAAAACATAAAAATCTCTCAGACTGTGCTGTGAGTCTCATTCACTGTGTTGGAGTTTTGTTGACTTTCTAACGGTGAGCTGCTACAACAGACTAAACCAGGCTGCTCTCCTTAATTGATTCATCGGAGGCTGGTTGTTAATTACAGCACCACCTTATCTCCATGGTGACAAGAGTCTTATAAGCTGCACACTTGTCCTCTTCTCTGAGGTTCAAACGCTGCCGTCTACACAAACACAACAACAACACAACCTGCAGCTACACACAGACCCTCCGCTGGCTGATAGTAACAGTAATAACACAGCAGTGTGGCGCCCCCTGCTGGTCGCTCACCTTTCTGCAGCGTCTGAGCTCTGGATTCCTTCCCAACACCTGTGAAGTGAGAATCTCCAAAGGATGGAAGTTTGGCTCCACCTGCAGGACAGAAGAAGAAGTGTTGGTTGTTTTTCACTCCTGTTGCATTTTTATTCACTGAAATTCACAGAAACAGAACAGTGGAGACGGAAGAAGAAAAACTAGAAACTCAGAAATGTGTTCAGTGCAGAATTATAGTTAGAATGACAGAAATCATTTCCATATGTGTTCCTTCCTTCTCACCTCTTTCTCTTTTCCTTCTTTCCTCACTCCCTTCTTTCCTCTTCCTTTCTTCATCACTCCCTTCCTTCCTCAGTCTCTTCCTTCATCACTTCCTTATTTCCTCATTCTCTTCCTTCCTTGGTTACCTCATAGTATCCTTCCTTGATTCCTTCTTTTCTTCCGTCCTTCATCACTCTCTTCCTTCCTTCCTTATTATCCTTCCTTGGTTGCCTAATAGAATCCTTTCTTCATCATTCTTCCTTCTTTCCTCACTCTCTTCCCCTCTTTACTCACTATTCTCCTTCCTTCCTTCACCACTCCCTTCCTTTCTTTCCTCCCTTCCTTCTTTCCTCCCTTCCTTGTCTCATATTATCCTTCCTTCCTTTCTTTCCTCCCTTCCTTCCTTGGTTGCCTCATATTATCCTTCCTCGCTTTCTTTCCTCCCTTCCTTGTCTCATATTATCCTTCCTTCCTTTCTTTCCTCCCTTCCTTCCTTGGTTGCCTCATATTATCCTTCCTTCCTTTCTTTCCTCCCTTCCTTCCTTGGTTGCCTCATATTATCCTTCCTTGCTTTCTTTCCTCCCTTCCTTCTTTCCTTCCTTCCTTGCCTCATATTATCCTTCCTTCCTTTCCTCCCTTCCTTCCTTGGTTGCCTCATATTATCCTTCCTTCCTTTCTTTCCTCCCTTCCTTCTTTCCTTCCTTCCTTGCCTCATATTATCCTCCCTTCCTTCCTTCCTTGCCTCATATTATCCTTCCTTCCTTTCTTTCCTCCCTTCCTTCCTTGGTTGCCTCATATTATCCTTCCTTCCTTTCTTTCCTCCCTTCCTTCCTTCCTTGCCTCATATTATCCTCCCTTCCTTCCTTCCTTCCTTGCCTCATATTATCCTTCCTTCCTTCCTTTCCTCCCTTCCTTCCTTGGTTGCCTCATATTATCCTTCCTTCCTTCCTTTCCTCCTCCCTCCTTCCCCCATTAATCAATAAAACTCCAGCTGTGTGAATTATTGAGACATTTTGCTGCACGGATTTTATTTTATTTTTTTTAAATTCATCACCTAAAGGAGGGGTTTGTTGTGTTTTCTTGAGAAGACACAAACATAGACATCAAAACTTCTGCACAACAACTGGAGCAGAAAACAAAATCAGGTTTTCTGTTGTCTTACACTAAAATAAACTCATTTATCTTATTTTTTGGCCTGTTTATTGGAGAAAAAATGATCTTAAGGTCTGGAAAAAGGTGATCAGGATCTATTTTTTAACTAGTTCTTGACGCTGTAGACACAAAAACGGTGAATTCTGAAGGGATGCAATCTACAAAAACTATTTCACTCTAGACTTCAAACCAAAATAAATTAACTTTATTCAGATAAAAACTAAGGAAGCAGCAGATCCTCACATTTCAGAGGCTGCAGAAACAGAATATTCAGAGATTTAACTTGATTTTCCACTTTAACACAGTGATGCAGCAGCGCCATCCAGTGGACGATCAGCTGAACTACAACTGATCAAACCTTCACACAAATGTCTCCTGTCAGAAAACAGATTGTTGTTGTTTTTTTACAAGTCTGCTCTCAGGCTGAACAATTCATCGATCTTAAATCACAAAGGCTGCAGTTTAGACCAGATGTCTCAAGTTATTTACAATTTATTTAAACGTAATGACCAACATTTTATCTAGTGACTGTAAAGACGTCTGTTCTAAACATCCGCATTCATTTTGCTTTAAATAATTATTTCACATTCTAGCAAATAATAGCAATTTATGTATAATTTGGCAGAGCACCGCCTGAGAAGGTTGATTTATAATCTTACAGCTGCATCATTTCGCATTCCTTTCTACTCGTGTCATGTCTGGTTGTGAACATTTTGTATGTATTGTTAGTCATTTAGAATCTCTGTTGTCATTCTGTGGTCAGTCTGCCTGTTTTTCATGTCATTTTGTGCCTTTTTATGGTCATTTTGCATTTGTTTGTGCCTCATCGTGGACATTTTGCACGTCTTTATAGTCATTCTGTGCTCAGTTTGCCTCTTTATGGTCATTTTGCATCATTTTTAATTGTCTTGCGTTGTTTTGTTTTGTAATGCCTTTCATTTTCTATTAGCTTGTTTTGGTTTTGTGTGTCTTTGCGGTTATTTTCCACACGTTTGTTGTAATTTAACATTGTTTCATGTTGCTTTTTTGGGTTTGTGGTCATTTTGTGTCTCTTAGGGGTCAGTTTGCATGTTTTTCATGTCATTTAGAGTCATTTTGTGCCTTTATGTCGTCATTTTGCATTTGTTTGTGTCTCATTGTGTACATTTTGCACATCTTTATAGTCATTCTGGTCCATCTGCCTCTCTTTATGCAGCGTTTTTAGTTATCTTGCAATGTTTCTTCGTCATTTGGAGTCACTATGTGCATCTTAATAGTCAATTAGCTTTTGCTTCTACTCATTTTGTGTCTCATTGTGGACATTTTGTGTATCTTTTTAGTCATTTTGAGTCTTTGTTGTCAGTCTGTGGACATTTTGTGTCTCTGAGGCTGGATTTCCTCTAGTTTTAGACATTTTACATTTATCTGGGCTTGCTTTGCTTATTTTGAGTCATTGTGTGTTTCTTAGAGGTCAGTTTGCTTCATTTTTAGTAGTTTTGCATCATTTTCTTGTTGTTTACAGTCATTTTGTGTCTCTTTGTAGTAATTTTGCATTTGTTTTTACTCATTTGGTGTCTCTTTGGGGTCAGTTTGAGTCTTTTTATGATCATTTTGCATCTATTTGGGCGTATTTTGTGTTTTTTAGTGACTGTTTTGACCTCTTTTTAATTCTTTCACATCTATTTGTGGTCATTTTGCATATTTTTAGTGTATTTTTTATTGCTGTGTGTCCCTTATGGATATTTATCAGCTTGGACATTCATCATCATTTTGCCTTTTGACTCTAATTTTTCATCCCTTTTCTGTCTTTTCTTTAGTTGTTTAGCATCTTTCAGTTTGTGTCTCTTTGTAGTCCTTGCATTCCTATGGGACTGTTTCATTGTTTAGTGCATCTTTGTGGTGATATTGTGTTGTATTCTAGACCTTTTCCATCTTTTGTTTTCTTTTTGTGCGTGTTTGCAGAAGGTTTGCATATTTTTTTCAGTTGTTTTGCATCTTTTTCTTGTCGTTTGGAGTAATTTGTGTCTTTTTAAAGTCGGTTTGTGTTGGTTTGTACTGATTTAGTGTCTCTTTGTGATCAGTTTGAGTGTTTTTATGATCATTTTGCATCTCTTCAGGTGTATTTAGACTTTTGTAGTGCCTGTTTTTACACATTTCTGATAGTTTCACATCTCTTTGTGGCAATTTTGCAGGTTTTTGGTGTATTTTTTATTATTCTGCAGCCCCTTATGGACATATTGGATTTTTTTGTGATCAAATTTCATATTTTATCATTGTTTTGCAACTTTTCACTATTATTTTGCTTCTCTTTCCATAATCTGGCCTTTTCTGCTAGTTTTACTTCCTTTTCTGGACATACTGCATCTCTTAGTGGTCAGTTTGTGGCTTTTCTTTAGTTGTTTTGCAACTTTCAGTTTTCAATCTGTGTCTCCATCGTAATTTTGCATTTCTATGGGGCTGCTTGGACATTTAGTGCTTCTTTGTGGTAATTTTGTGTCTTATTCTGGACCTTTTGCATCTTATGTGGCGTGTTTGTGTCTCTCTATAGAAAGCTGCATCGTTGTTTTGCATATTTTTCTTGTCGTTTGGAGTCATTTTTTGTCTCTTTGTGGTCAGCTTTTGTCTTCAGTTTGCACATTTTTAGCCTTTTTGACAATAATTTTGCTACTTTTCTGGACATATTGCATCTCTTAGTGGTCAACTTGTAGCTTTTCTTCAGTTGTTTTGAATCTTTTAGTTTTCAATCTGTGTATCTTTATAGTAACTTTGCATTTCTTTTGGGGCTGTTCTGAAATTTTGTGCATCTCTGTGGGGATCTTGTCTTGTATTCTAGACCTTTTGCATCTTTTGTTTCCCTTTTGTGTGTTTGTAGAAGGTTTCCACTGTTTTTTTGTTGCTTTGCATCTTTTTCTTGTTGTTTGGAGACATTTTTTTGTTTCTTTAAAATACGTTTTCATCTATTTGTATTGGTTTGGATGTCATGTGTCATAGTTTTGAGTCCCTGCTGTCATTTAGCATCAGCTTCGTGGTCATTCTGCGTGTCTTTGTGGACAGTTTCCATCCCGTCAGTCTCACCTTCTGCAGAGACGAACTGTCCGACGGCCAGCGATCCTCCTCCTCCCGTCTCCACGAACTCCACCTCGGACACGATGATGTTGTCCTCCAGCACGGAGCCGCAGCTCATGCAGACGGCGTTTCCACGCGACGCATCGACGTCGATGTCCGAGCTGCCGCAGTTCTTACACGACTTCATGGTGACGCTCCGCCTGCCTCAAAGCCTGATGGGAAAAAAAAACACGGAGGTTTGAGAACAATCAGGAGGAAAAACATGGACATTTCCTGTCTTTTTGTTGTCATTTAGCATCATTTCATGTTGCTTTTTAGTCTTTTGCCATCTGTTACTGTCATTTAGCATCATCTTTTGTTGCGTTTTTGTCTTTTTGCATGTCATGATGGACATTTTGCATCATTCTAGGGACCCTTTGTGTCTCTTTGTGGCTTGACAGTCTCTCATTTAGTCATTTTGTGTCTCTCTGGGCTTGTTTTAGTTGTTTTGTGGTCATTTTTGTATGTTTTTCATCACATTCGGAGTCATTTTGTGCCTTTCTATAGCAATTGTGTATGTGTTTCTATTTGTTCTGTGTCTATTTGTGGACATTTTGCATGTCTTTTTAGTCATTTTATATCTTTTTGCCAGTTTATGGTCAGTTTATTTCTCTTTATGGTCATTTTTCGTCTCTTTAAGATAACTTAAAGCATAGTTTTTAGTTGTCTTGCATCTTTTTGTTGTCATTTGGAGTCATTTTGTGCCTTTCTATAGCAATTTTGCATTTGTTTCTACTTGGTTTGTGTCTCGTTGTGCATTCATTTTTAGTCATTTCCAATCTTTGCTGCCATTCTAGAGTCAGTTTGACTAGCTTTTAGTTGTGGAGTCAAACTGCACATTTACATGGTCATTTTGCATTTGATTTGTGTCCGGGTGTGAACACTTTGCCTTGTCTTTTTAGTCACTTTCTATCTCTGTTGCCATTCTCTGGTCCGTTTACTTCTCTTGATGGGCATTTAACACGTTTTAGTTTGTTTTATTGACTTTCTCTAAAGAAAATCACATCCTACTGGAACTCTGACCGTGGAGGTTCAGCAGCCGGTGTGTTCTTCTGCTTCTATCCGAGGATCTGTTTGGTATTTTCAGGTTGGAGCTCCTGCAGCTACGTGGCAGCTCAGCTCCTCCTGCTAGCTCCACTTTCCCTCCCGGACATGGAGCCTCTCGGCGGGGAGAAGCTCACAGCCTCGTTAGCTCCAGAAGCGGCGTCTGACCGCCTCAGAAACCGCCTCCAGAGCTTCACCTGTCCGCCCTGAAGGTGCACAACTAACCGGCTGAACTACCGGGGAATGAACGGCTCACGTGGAGCCGCTGACAGCTGACACCGGCAAGCTAACGGAGCTGCTAACCGGCAAACTGACCCGCAAACACCGGCGCAAACGCCGACACGACAGCCACGTGTGTCCGCCGGGCTACACAGCCGGACGCCGGGCTGAATGCTCAAACATACGGAACGTCGACGGTGTTCGTACCTTCGGTCCGGCGGAGTCACGCCGGGACGCGTGTCAGCGACGGTTTCCTCCTGAAATCCCGGTGTCACGGAGCTTCTGGTCGTCTGCGAGGTTTGTCTCGGTCCACCGGCGCTCCGTGGGCAGCAAACAGCGGCGTGGCAGTCCTCACGGATCCGGCAAAACGCTGCAACGCCGGTGCAACCGTGAATATAACAGCAGACATGTGCGTCTGACGCTGGGAGACCCGGACCGTACCAACGCTGCCCGGAGGGGTGTCGCCCTGTCAACACAGAGTTTAATTTAAATTATCTTTACACAGAGGGTCTGGTTTTAGAAAAGTAAAGTGGTAATACTCTGTAAATGCAATGTTGTGCGTTATAAAATCATCTCAGTGTAAAAGGTCAGGGATAATAAATACACATGGACTATACCAACGACAGAAACACCTGCATGTGAAATGGAACCTCCCTGGTTAGCTTAAATCAGAATGAATGGACAAAAAATAAACTAGATTAATAAAACAATATTAATTAAACACAAACGATATCAACATAAAATGAAATTAAACGAACATTTGATGTGTTTCTTGTTAGTTTATTTTGTCCATTTATTTTAGCTAGCAGCTAATTAGCATGGCAGGGCAATAAATAGTGAAGTAACGTTTGTCTTGGACAAACCTGGAGATTTTGGCACAGCAAGTTAAGGATTTTTTAAAAACTTCATTTTACTTTCATTTTATTTATTTTTGGTTTATTTTATGTTATTTAGCTTTAAATGATTTAGT
Organism: Amphiprion clarkii; assembly: GCA_027123335.1. Taxonomy (NCBI): domain Eukaryota; kingdom Metazoa; phylum Chordata; class Actinopteri; family Pomacentridae; genus Amphiprion; species Amphiprion clarkii. The sequence goes on along the minus strand of CM049584.1, from coordinate 29,376,757 downwards.
TTTATGTCATTTAATTAGATTGTCTTCAAACGTTTGTTAAAATGGTTTGGAAAAAGAAAACACAGGAGGTTCCTTTAAAAAAAAACTTTTAGAACTAAGTTTTAAAATAAACTAAATATAAATGTAAAAGTTAAAAAAAACAGAAGACTCCTTTAAAAAACTCATATACAAATTTTCCTCATTCAAATGTCAAAAGACCCTAATAATTCAAATAATTATACAAAATATGAAAATAAAACAAGAATCTCATATTTTCCCATTTTAGATTTCCTGTATTTTTAATAGTTTATAATTATTATATTCTTCCAGTTTTAATATTATTCCTATACTTGTTTGTTGCACTTTGAATCTACATGTTGTCATAAATAAATAAAATCTGAAGTGCCAATGAAGTCACATACAGGAAGAGCAGTAGGAAGTATGTAATATATATTATTTTCTTCTTTTTTCTCCCTTTAGTATTCACAGATTCAAAAAAACAAAAAAAAACAAAGTAAAGCACAGACAAGTGAAAATAAAGAAACACACAAATAATCAAGACACATTTTATTTAGAGGAAAGAAGAAGCTGACAACATCTAACAGTGTGGTGTTTTACAGTACAGTACTGATCCTAATCCTTGTAAAAAAAGGAGGTCTGAGACGTCAGAGAACTTCAAGGAGCTCCCAGTCTCTGCTCTAATTCATCCCAAAGGTGTTCTATGGGGTTGAGGTCAGGACTCTGTGCAGCCAGTCAAGTTCATCCACACCAGACTCTGTCATCCATGTCTTTATGGACCTTGCTTTGTGCTCTGGTGCACAGTGATGTTGGAAGAGGAAGGACCAGCTCCAAACTGTTCCCACAAAGTTGGGAGCATGGAATTGTCCAAAATGTCTTGGAAAGCTGATGCTGAGTTCCTTTCACTGGAACTAAGGGGTCAAGCCCAGCTCCTGAAAAACAAGCCCACACCATAATCCCCCCTCCACCAAACTTTACACTTGGCACAATGCAGTCCCACAAGTATCGCTCTCCTGCTTAGTGCTGTACATGTACATGAGAGAAAAAAAAATAGTGTTTGTCCTGACTTCTCACCTCTGATCAAGGACACACTGTGCAATGACAATAAAGGAATTCTATTCCATTTATTCTACTATACTATGGACATTAAAAGCTGCTGAGAGTTACCGGACAGTAATGAAGCATCTGAAGAAGTTAATTTTCTAAAGACAGCAGTTTCATGAATATAATGCTTTGTCTATTTGAGAGAATATTTGTGACATAGTCCAAGAATGAAGCTGCTAAAGCTGCTAATGTGAACACAAGACAGTACAGTTTAACCAGTTATTTCTATAATGCTTCACTTCAAGGACTTTTTATGTTAATAATTTTTATTTATTTCTGAGAATATTTATTTTTGATTTATTTATAGTTATTCATTTTGTAAATTTTTTTGTTGTTGTTGTTTTTTAGAAGTCTTGCACTTCTACTTTGTAGGTATAATATGTTCCCTAATGAAAACCACAGAGATCCACACAAACACATCACAAGTCCCACTTTAACTTCTGATTATTGGTCTTTATGAGTAACTTTTTCAGCATGTCTTGTCCTGGGCTTTAAAAGGGGTTCATTTAATATCCTGAGTATGATTTTAAAACACAGCACAAAAGAAAATTAGAGTAAAGTCCTGAATTTAATCCGTCATGAAACCAGAGGTCTCCGTTGGTCTCCATCTTACCTGGGGGCCCACAGATGTCCGGGACGAGCCTGTTCACTCCATAGACACCAACGTTATTCCTGTAGCTTGAAAGACGGCTACTTTTGATAAAACTGGGCTTGTAGCACATTGTCTGCCTTGCAACAATGGGAAAGAGGCACCGTTTATGTTTTGACAACCTATATCTAATGAGTTATTGATGCTGGGAGTCCCAATCTGTGAATATCTTTCCAACTTTACTGAACTTGGGGCCACTACCACCTAAGGAGGGATATATTTAATTATGAAAAAAGCATTTAGCCATACTTAAAGCTTTAAGTGCTTTATTAACACGGAACTAAAGATTTTGTATTGTATTATGATCACAGGTTCTGTCTGAAAAGAGGTGGCATCATTTTAAACAGTGAAATCAAACTAATAAAATGTAATGAGCAACCAGTGAACAATACTGGATTCTGCAAAAACATAAACAACTTTTTAAAAAATCTAAATCTTATCTTAACACAGTTAATGTATTAACTTATTTTTGTGTGTATGCATGTATTTATTGATTTATTTAGTACTGTTAACATATCAGAGTTCTGAGTGAATTTTTCTTAAGATAGGCAAAGGCCATTTATTGATCACATATAGGCTGTTAAATGTTTATTAAAAACTAAAAAGCATTTAAGAAAAACAAACCAAACAACTTAGGCATTTATTGAGTCACTAAAATACTGTAGAGTACAGACCACATCAGCATGATTATAAGCATCCTCTGGTAAATGAACAACCAGATACTGATGTCTCTCACCATATGGACTTCAGGAGATGATTAGATGATGATAAACTGTGACCTACTGGTTGGGTTCTCTCTGTTCTCATGGTTCTTACATGTTTGTCCCCTGACAGCCGGGTCCTAATGTTTGGTGGCTTCCAACTTTAAGAAGGTTCCTTGAAGACGTTCCACCTCTCATCCAAAGAGGCTTCTTCAGTTCTGGTGGTGGTTGATGTTGCCTCACCTTATAACCTCTGTGGGGTGTGGTCAGTGTTATTCACACTTTGTTGACACCGAGAAGTTTTTTTTTTTTATTATTATTATTATTATTAGTCGTTATGCAAGATACAAACAAATCAGGTACCGTACAAATATACAGAGTATTTCTTTCAATGGCTCATATTTAAAAGGAAAAAATGTGAACATAGCAAAGAGCATAAAAAGAAAAACATAAAAAAAATAATAAAATCAAAATACAGGGCATTTTAAGATATAAAAACAGTTATAGGCAATTCTCAAATGTTTAGATCTTCAAAAAAGGAGAGAAGTTTGTATGCGTGTTTGTTTTTAACCAGACATAATGATTTATGAAAAAGTACCAACTCATTCCTCCAGTGAATAAAATTAGGGATAGATTTAAAGAAACGACATTTGTGAATATACTGCTTAGTTAGTAAAAGTATGTTATTAATCCCATAGTTTATAAATTCGTTATTTGTTAAAATACCAAACATGACATCATTTATAGAAAATTTGTCAAAATGAATCCCTTGAGATCGAAGCCAATACTGTAAATCAAGCCAAAATACTTGTATTACTTCACACTTGAACAATAAATGATCTAGATCTTCATCCTCCCTCACACAAAATACACATTTACCAACCTCCATTTTGAATCTTCGTTTTAAAAATTCATTGGTTGGATAAAATTTATTAATGATTTTAAACTGTATTTCTTTTGTTTTAGAGGGGAGAGTGTTGACACCGAGAAGTTACACTTCCTTCTCTTAGAAACGAGCTTCTGCAGCTCGACATGTGGGCGGAGGGAGGAGGAGAGCTTCGGATTGGGTGATGTCTGAGGAGGGCGGGGTCGAGAGAGTGAAGCTTGTTTTATGTTTGCGGCGTCGTGCCAGACGTGTGTTTGGGATACACTGCCCCCTGCAGTTTTGGAGCAGACGCGCACAGAGTATAAACGCGCACACGTTCTCTCGCGCGGATTTCCGTGCGGAAAGTCTCTTCCAGCCTTGTCATGTCCTGTTGTCTCCACGTATCTTTTGTATGAGGCTCATTCCATCGGTTATAGTTGCTGTGGGTTGCTGAATACACTCCCCAACAGGTACATTCTTTCTGAGTTCCTGTGCAAGGGCTGACTTGCTCATCTTCCTGAGAGCCTTCACCTGTTGACAGAGACCATGGTACGGGTCCATGTGGATGCTTCATGACAGCCTTTATCTGTAAATTTCTGCTCTGGGCTATTATGATGATCTGAGCAAAGAGTTTGCGATCAGCTTTCAGCATTATCTCTCGACCACACATTTTGCAGGAACTTTTCTTTTTGCCCATGTGCCTGAATGTCTTCAGATTTTGTTTCTTTAGTCAGTCATGGAACTTGATTTGTGGAGGTGCTGTCTCAAGCCTTTCTGTTTGAAATTTCTTCAGCGTCGAGGTTGTCTCCAAGGTAAATATGCTCCTGCACTGCCTGTGGTAAAATATCTATGGCACCTCTCTCTCTGGGGTTGTCTCTGCAATGCCTGGAACTGCAGCATGTTTTCTTACTTTTGCAGCATGTAGCAGTGTTTTCCAGGATGCAAAGTCTTTTGGTGATGTCAGGTTCCCTGCACTTGGATCATCTTTAGTACAGTGGATGATGCATTGTTGAAGCCTTTGGACCCTTTTAAATACATTTGCCCCATCACTTCTGCCATCACCACCACCACCATCATCACATCTACTAGGTCTACTACTTGCTACTAGATGGAGCTCCATCTTTACACAGTCTTGACTCAGTTCATGCTTCTATTCTCTGGTCTGTACTGCATTTCTTCTGTGCACTCTGGTTGGTCTACCTGAAAGACACAGAAGTATTTCAGTTTGCCATTTATAAATGAGGGCTTATTGAAACTACAACCCACTGATACATCACAGCATGATGGGTGTTGCAGCAACAGTGAAAGGCTTATTTCCATATAGCTCTTCTATTATGTAACTGCACCTGTTAATATACTGTTAATCTTATACAAAATAAATAGGGTTTGTTATAATCCCTGCTCCAGCCCCTGTCCTCCTCCTCCCTGTCTCTGTCTGTCTCTCTCTCTCCTGTCTCTCTGCTTCTTTGCATCTCCTGAGCTGCCTGCACTGCTGATTGCAGCAAGTGGAGACAGTTGCAATAATAACCACTCCTGCTCACAACATCACCTCCTGCTTTACAAACTCAGCCCCTCAGACATTTTCCATCTCTTTGTGGACAGTTTCTCCGTCTCCCAGCTTTTTGGACTTCTTCTGATTTGTCTTTTTGGGGAAACTTTGCATTTCTTGAAATTGTTTCGCATCTTCTTTTTTCTTCTTTTAGAGTTGCAAGTATTCTGCATGTTTTGTTTTGGATTACTTGGTTCAGAAATGTTGTCTCCGTCTCGTCTCTGCAGGAATCAGAAGCAAACATGACAAGTATAGAAACACTTGATTTTATTCCCAACAGAATGATCCAACAGAGGGAGCAGTGAAGCATTTTCAGCGAAAACAAATGAAGCGGTGTGGGAACAAGAAGTGTAGTCTGGGTGGGTATAAAGTGCAGGAACAAACACTGGCTGAGTGACGACTTGGTGATTCTACACGTAGTGCAAACTTACAATATGAACTTAAAAGAAGGGGCTGCACAGTTTTAGTAGAGTCAATAGATTTTGATGAGCAATTGTTCTCTTTTTTGGGTTGTTATGGTGAAAAACAAACCCCAAAGTGAACACAGACGCAGTATGAGCTTCATTGGTCGAATGTAGACTTGTTTATCAGGTAAAACTGTGCATGACTTCATTAAATATACCAAAAACCAAAATAAACAGCAGGGTCATTCCATTTTTACAACTATTTCTGCATATTTATATAGATACTTGTGAATTTTTCAGATTGAAATATTGAATACTTTCCAACAGAAATTAAAAAATAATTTAAAAAAACTGCCATTCAAACATTTAAATTTGAGTCTGCTTGAATGACAATATCTGAGGAACTATTAAAGATAAAAACCTGAAATTTTCATTTTTTTCTCATCATGTCACCGATTTGGAATCTGAAGTATTAGACAAATAGATCAAATTGTCTCTGATTATTGGTGAATTGAAATACATAAAAGAAAAAAGAAGCCGTCATAAAAAGTCCCATGTTTAACCCTCGTGTTGTCCCATGGGTCAAAATGACCAGTTTTAAAGTTGGAAAATGTGGAAAAAAATATATATTTCCATATTTTCAACATTTTTGGAAAAAAGTTTTGGTGAAAAAAACAGAAATGTTAAAAAAAAAGTTTCTTTAAGAACATTCAGAAAAAAACCAACCAACATCCAGCAATATTCGCTGGATTTTGGTTGTTTTTTTTCTGAATGTCCTTAAAGAAAATTTTAGAAGTTTTACTGATATATATGGAATCACTTTAGATATTTTTAGGATTTTTTTTTGAAGATTTTTACTGTTTAAAAAAAAAAATAAAATATTTACAAGGATTTTCTTGCCAAATTTGGGGGAATTTTTATTTATTTATTTATTTTTTAAACATTTATTTTTATTTATTTATTTATTTTTTTTTTTAAATAAAACTTTTAAGGGAACCTTTTATGGAATTATTGGAATTTTCTTCCTGAAGGATTTGCAAATTTCCTGAAATTTGAGGAAATTTTTGCTGAATTTTTGGATTTTTTTCAGACAGGGGATCAATAGTTTTTGGTGCCTGTAAATGAAGACAACAGGAGGATTTAGCACGCATTTAGAAGTTTGAAAATTAAAACAACGTACTAATATTTAGTTTGTTTGTTTTTGTAGTACATCTTGATATAACTGCTCGATCAATCATAAAAAGTCATTTTTTTCCTCATTTTGGACACCTGTGCAGCCCCTTGCATCACTTAACGTCAGACCTTAACTGGATTATTTCACAAAAACACCTTCATCTCCTTTGTCTCTGTTCTGAAAGCATCAAACCAAATGACAACGAGTGATTTCAGTTCTTAGGTGAGCAGCGTATAAAAATAAACTTTATGTCACTTCAGAGTGGAGGCGAGGTGGTGGACGAAAGAAGGGGAAAAAACAAAACAAAACAACATCACATTATAAAGAATCTGAACCACCTGGAGGTCTTTTTGTCCGAGCTTAGAAAAAACGGGAAGACTTACAGATGCCTGCAAAAACCTGCAAATCACTGGGAAGTCGACGATAATCCGAGCTGAACGTAGCATAAAGTGTTAGCGACTGTGCATTTCTAACGTCTACTCAGATGGAAAGTGGAGCGAGTGAAGAAGTTGGATTAAAAATAATAATAACTGCAACTCAACATCCACTCAGAGGCTTTTGCCGTCCATGAAGACCATGACGCTCCGCTGAAAGCTCAGGATTTAAAAAAGAAAAGCCTGTAAGTGGACTTTTTTTGCATCCCAACAGCTCAGTGAACAACACGTACATTTAAACTTCAGATAATGTGTTTTCTCAAGACTACAAACACGTTAAAGACGTCGTGAAATTAAAGGTTAAACATCTCGGGTGTCGGGACTTACACGGAAAAACTTGTACATTGTGCAGTGAAGCAGCGAAAAATGTCGACTAAAAAGGTCCATTCGGTTGTGTTTTCCTCCAGTTTGTTCCTCTTTGGTATCTGCTTTTCAAGAACGACTCTTAACCGTCCATTCTTGTTTCTCCAGTTGCTCTGCTTCAATTTGTGTCAAACAAAACAAGCATAAAAGCGTGCATTTCTTTGCAACTTCAAGAAACAATCAAATTTTTGCAGCAGAAAACAAGGTTTTTTGTTTTGGGTTAGATATATCTGCATAAAACTTGAAAATCACCAATTCTTATTAAGTAATATTAGTAAATGTACCACTTTATTGATGCTGTAGAACCAACAGATCATCTGTCACCAGCAATAAAACAATATATTCAAAGAAAAACTTTGTCTCCCTTGAAGCGCGTTACCTCTTTATAAGAGAATTCAAAAACCACTTCAAGTGAGTGTGTAAACAGTGTTTTTGCAAAATTAGGAAGTTGTTATTTTTACTTTCTCTACTTTCTACCAACTTTCTGGAACCTTTTTCACACAGTAATGTGTCTGAATGTCTTGTTTGCTTTGAATCCAAGAGTTGAACTTCAGGAGTAAATCCAATATTTGTTCTCTTTTAGTTCCATTTTTGGTCTCCACCACCTCCTTAATAAAATACTGGTCTCTTTAGCAGCTAAATGCTAGAATTAGTTCACCAGCTAGTCTTGTAATTGTGCGTAGTTGAGTGTGAAAACACTATTTATGCAAAATTGGGACTTCTTCTACATTAAAATGCACATAAAAATACATTACACAAAACATGGCTAGCGCATTTGTTTTTAAGTTTTGCATTACTTTTCTACAACGTTAAGTTTTTCTCCATTTTTATTCCTATTTTAAGGGATGTTTCAGGACAAAAGATGCCTTAAAAACCCTGAAAAGCTGCATCACAAATTAGGTTTGAATTGATAAAAGTCACTTTAATTAGACTTTTAAAGAATACTTGGTGTTTACAAACACAAGAGGAACAAACTGAGGTCAATTTTCTGCAACCTTTTTCATGCAGGAACCGTCAATCGCGGTTTATTTGGCTGTAAAGCAGGTAGAGATTCTGGTTTCTCCTGCGCTCAGCACTTTAACCATCGTGTTTTAGTTTAAAATAGGTCCTTGGAAGCTCAACTAACAACCAACCACCTCGACCAGAAGCCAACAGGCCGACAGACTGGTGGTGGTTTCACTTCCTGGTTGTGGCTCTGCGCGACGACATCGACAAAAACTTAAAAATAAAAAAATTGTATCGGCCTTAGAGTGAGGACAGAAGGAAGAAGTGTATACAAGTATTACAAAAACTATATTTCAGCTTTAAAAATTATGTAAGTACGTACACGGCTTGGTGTTAAAGTAGGAAGATTTAACAAAATAGCTCGTACAAAACTTCAATACATGAAACTACATTTAAAGCATTATAATTATGTGTTTATGCTTCACTAGAATCAGTGAATAGTCGACGTTTCCTCAGACGCAGAGGCCTAAAGACGGATATCTGTAAATACTTGTAGCACAAAGAGTTTTTAACCTTTTTTTTTTTTTTTTTTAACATAGAAACAGGAACTTATCGCCTGAACTGTCGCCAGAGCTGCTATGTTGAAGAAATAATCCACCGTTCGACGTCACTTTTACGTAAACCGGACACAAATCTGTGATTTCAGGAGCCGCCCTGTTGCTTTTTATTACTTCATTATGAAAATCCTACATTACCCAGAATGCCTCTCTGTGCTGCCCAGAACCCAACCTGCCAACCTGCTACTCTAAAGAGGCAGTACTTTTTGATTTTAAAACCGAAAACCTGACATTTTATGGTGATAGTTGACATCCACTGGATCCAGCTTTTTTCTCTGCTCTGTTATAATTCACATAAACGTCTGTAGATAGTGGCAGATTTTTGGCCAAGTGGGCTCATTTCACCTTTCACACTATGTTTTTATTCATTTATGTTGTCATTATTCATTATTCAGGGAAGCACAAGTCAATCATTTCTTGTTTACACAGCCAGCAGTTAAAAAACAACATTATATTTCATTTGGAAGCCAATTTGTGTGGAACCTCTTGATAAATAAGTCCATTATCTGTTCTCTTTTAGCTCTATTTTTAGTTTCCAACTTCTCAATGAAATATCTGAGTTTTTAGCAGCTAAATGTTCCAATTAGTTCACCAGCTAGTCTCCTAACTGTTTTTCTGGTGCTCAGTGGTTGTTTTAAGGTTTTTCTCCGCATAAAGTTGCACATTCAGCTTTCACATTATCCACTGTAGCTGCTTTAATGAGGTACTTCATTTATCTTGTCTTTTCTTATTATGTTTCGAAGCAAAAGTCTGTGTCAGCAAATAGTTGCTTGTTTACACATCTAGCGGTTCAAAAACATATTTCATTTGGAGGCTAATTTGTTTTGAATCTCTCTTAAATAAAGTCCAATATTTGTTCAGTTTTAGCTCTATTTTTGGTCTCCACCACCTTCCAAATGAAATATGTGACTCTCTAGCAGCTAAATGCTCCAATCCAACACCTAAAGTGTGTTTTAACGCAGCCAATTTATAATCCACTCCACTACAGCATTATAGTCAGTACATATATGCAAGCAATATTTGGTAAATTACTTAAAATATCCTGTAACATAATAGCTACGTAGAAATTTATGGTGTTTATTAAAATTTAGTGCTTGTCAACGACTATATAAATTACTACGACTGAGTTTTAATATATTTTCTTTTTATAGAGAGGAGCTACAGATGTTAAAATCCAATAATAATCTCTCGTATCACATGAATTTAAAGGCTGTACTGTTAAATAACAACCATATTGAGCTGTGGTGCATTAAAAACATTAAATAAAGTTGCTTGTGGAGCTGCAAAATTGGATCCAGTGGACATTTTCTGCTATCAAGCGTCTTGTTGTTTGTAGGATTACCAGAAATTAAGCAAATAAGAGACCCGAAGTGCAAATTAAATCACAAATAGCTGCTTTTCTACTCGAGTTAAAGGGTTTTAAGGTGGATTTTTACTTCAACCTGCAGACGACAGTTGTCTCTATGGAAGATCTGTTGATCGAGTCCCTACTTGGTTCTGCTTAGCTGAATCTAACGGGAAATAAAATCCTCGTTGACACAAAAAATAAACAAATTTAAGAGCAGCATATAAAGTTATCATGTGAATTAACTGTGTAAAATGGTTCATGAACGCTATAATGTCACATTTTGTGGATTTTATAACGTCAACTTCTTCATAGGAATCAAACTAATTAAAGTCGAAGCCTCGTTGAACCGACAAATCTCAACCGGCTTCTTCTCCTGTTACGTTTTTAATGTAGAAACCTTAATGCTGCATGCCCTGATTTACGCACTGGAGCAGAAAGGGTTAAAAAACTCTGACAAACGAGAAAATAAAGGAACAATCAGCCTAGTTGTGGTAAACATTATGTACAAAGTACTGGTTATAGAGGTAATAAAGTCTCATTTCATATAAACATTTCTTGCAAAAAATCACCATGATAAGAAGAACTGGTATCAAGAACCGATGAGGAATCAGACGGAGAAGCAGAATCAGAACTGGCGTTAAGAAGAATCTGAACGATACCGAACCCCGCTGGGTTGAAAACACTTGGGTGTGCTGCCTGCAGGTCCAGTTCTGCTCGTCACTGGTCCCGAGCTTCATACAGCAGCTTGGCCGCCTGTCGGAACAAAATACAGCAGTTTAGATTTATTTAGCTGCTCTTTATTTGCTTAATGCTTTATCTTTCTGCAAACCTTCTTTAAAAAATTGTTTTATGCAGGTCACTTGTTAATTTGTGCTGCTGCTCTTATTCTCAGCGAGTATTTTCCTGGTTAAATAAAGGTTATATTGAAATTAGTAAATAAAATCCCTGCAAATAAACAATCTAAGTAAGGCAAAATAAAATATACTATATAATTACTACAGTGTGTTCATTATCTTGAGAAGTGACCAGATTAACACATTAAAACTGGTTTATTACAGATCAGAAAACAAAACTATCGGGTGAAAAGCAAAAATTAAAAACAAGAGTAAAATGCCACAATAACTAAACTACAGGTGAAGATTATGGAGATAAAACATAATCTTTGGCCTGAAGGGGGCGCCACAGGACAGGCCATGACGTTATCCTTTATCAATTTGATCTGTCCTCATGCTAATTAGCATGCTAGCATGTTTGCAGCTTAAATAAATGAAATAAAACAAGAGACTGAAGCTGAATTTTGGGAAGAGAACTTTTTGTGTGGGACAGAAGACAAAACTCTGTGTTTTTCAACTTAATGCAAGAAGTTAAGTTGATGCTGGATGTTTTTGGGTGTCTTACTGTGTCTTCGTGCCACAACAACAACCTAGCTTCAGTGCAGTGACAGTATAAGAGATGTGATGTTGTGTTTGTTGTACCTTGTGCATTGCAGCCAGCCACAATGAAGCCACCTTCTTGTCGTCTGCAGCCTCCATGCGAAGCTGCTGGGCGTCCTGGGAGCCCATTGGTTTGTAATGGAGCAACATGCCGCTAGCTCGAGACGTCCCTCCTGAGCACAGAAACGAACACATGCAATAAAACGAAGTGCTGAACTCATTTACTCACAAATCAGCATCAAAATATGACGTGAAATAATCTCCTGGAGGCAAAATAGAAACAAAACGGTACCCAGAACACCTCACTTGCTAAACATGTGCTTAATAAGAGAGACTGCAATTTACCAACGTTCCTTAAACACGTCACATGCAAGCTAATGCACACTAGCTAGCTAGCTAGCTGTGCACAGAGAATCTACTAGTCTCCACTTAGTTACTGCACCATCTTAGACAAGAGTGATACCAAAAATTAGCTTGAAAAGAGTGAAATAATGTGTTCTAATGTCAGATTTCCCCTCCAAAATAATGTGAATTCATGATCGCACCTCCTATTCCATTAGTTGCGCAGCTCTGAATAAGGAGTTTGAATGCCAGTAAGTGATTGTACCAACATTTTTGAAAAAATTATGAGAAAAGTGAACATTTTTCAACATCAATATTGCAGAAAATCATGGTTATTTAGAGGTGGGAAGCTAAAGTTGTCATTCTTATTCTATTAATTACGCGACATAAGATTAAGAGACTAAACTGTGAACATCTGTTAGTCAAAGAGCTCATATTTTGTGCATTTTTTGCCTTAGAAAAGAAAAAGATCCTTTAGTTCAGTCTTGATGACAATTTTGACAAATTTTCTTCATTCGACACTTAGCTGACAAACAGTTTGTAAAGACAACAAAAACAGTGTCGAAAACAGCTGCAGGTTATTTAATGAAATAACAAAGATGAGGTGAAATGAGACGTAAACAGGAAAAGTGTGGTCCAGTGATAATAACAAAAAGGCTAAAATCCTATTAAAAATGATTAATGCAAATACAAACATGCAACAAAAACACATCACAGGAACACAGCAACAACCTTCACCAACAAAATGGAGCAAAAACTGATATAAAAGCTGAAGTTCGACAAGCAGCAGCACATGATGAAATGTTTTCATGCTGCATTCAGGAAACACACGACGACATGCAGCAGTCAGCATCCCAAAAGCACTTTTTTTTATATGAAAATAGCTATTTCTGTTCAAGTTGTACCCTAAAATATCTGTAGGTAACTAAATTAAAGTAGAGCAGATTTCTGGAGTTTCAAAAGATTCTGAATCAAGGTCATGATGAGAAATAATAGTAAAAATCTCAGGTTTATATCTTTAATAGGTCCTGAAATATAATGTTGTTCAGCCTCAAATTTCATTGTGCAAAAAAATGTGTTGAAAGTGGGTCAAAAGTTAAGATGGAAAGACTCTTCAATGCTCAAATATGAAGCACCCTGAGTGTAAAGTAATATAATGTTAGTTTCTGAAGAAAAAATCTTCTATAAAGCAAATTAAAATGAGAAGCAGCAGTGGTCATATCAGGGAAACACTTTCTGTCCAAATTAATAAGTAACTGCTGTTATTTTTGGCATTTAAAATGAGAAAAATCATATTTTTTGTTCCTGCCAGGTTTGCACTGAAAACACTTTCAGTTCTCCAAAAGTGATGATTTCCTGCTCGACTAATCAAATCCTCGGAGGTTAATCGAGTCTCATTTCGAGAATCTGCTGCTTTTGGGACTAAAAACAAAGCAGGTCCATGCAAACAGATGTGAACCAGATGTGTGGGACATAAAAGGATGGAGCGACGACGGCGACAGCGCTAACCTTCAGAGAGATACTGACTGTCCAGCAGGCTGGTGTAAGTGTGAATATCGTTCTCTGAATCCGGAGGAAGCAGCACAAAAAGAACGAGCGTTAGTTCGGAAAGAAAAACAGGTTAATCAGGAAGCTTCGTTAGTGACTGGAGGGAGAAACAAGAGGAGTTTTGGTGGAGAATTTAGAGAAGCAAAAGGAGACAAACTAGATTTGTCCTCGTCGTAGCAGCAGGAAATAATTACACACTGAAATTCAGATTCTATGACTGTTCTGCTTTGGTTTTTATTCCCACTCCCACACAGAATCTCACCTCCTGGACTCGTCCCGTCTGTTAAAATCTGCATGCTGGAGATCCGAGACAACTCCACCTCGAAGTGGGTTTCACCGTCCAGGAACAGATACCTGAGGTTGGGGGCGGAAAGAAGAAACAGTGAGCTGCAGAAATCACTGGCAGCGCTGAAAAAACTGAAGGATTTATGAGGACATCTGGTGAAAAATAAGTTCATCTAAGACTCCCTCAAGTTAACAATAAATTATCTATAAAACATTGAAATTAATTAAATACACTGGATGTTTTCATTGTATGCTCAAATAAAACATTTTTTTAACCACCAACACTTAATGTTTACCAAAAGAAATCAGTTCTCGTTGCAAACATTAACACTGCAATGTCACAAAAAAAGGAAAAAAACTAACAAATTTTATCATGTTCAGTTGGTAGCATCACTTTAAAAGGCTCATAAAATGGAAACTAACATGATGAACAGACACCTGAAGATGCTGAGATGCTAAGTTTGGATTTTAACTCTGAACTCTGAGTAGTTTCAGGGGATTTTTATTTCCTCCGCTCTCATATTTTACTCACTGGGCTTCATTTTTCACTGCAATATGAAGTCATGCAGCTCTTGAAACAGGACAACCACAAAAAAAGAGAGAGAACTCAGAAATGTCTTAAAAATCATTTAAAAAACTGAAAAAAAATGGAAAAAACACATCCAAGATTGTGTCCACACGTGTTACCACCACTGCAGAAAAAAACAGTGGCTCTACATGGTGGAGATATTTAGCTACTTGCATTTTTACAACCTCTAAAAAACAGCATTTTTCACACAAATCTGTTCAAAGCTAGAAAGATGTTTCTCCATGCTGAATGTATCTCCAACAACCTGCTCCTCTGTTCACTGTTTCTGAGCCATGCTGCATTTATTTTATTCATCTCGTAGGTTTGATTTTACTCTACTTTAATAGCTCTAATTTGTTTCCACATTTGTCTCCTCTGCTGTTTTTAAACAACAGCTGAAAGTTAAAATAAAAAGTCTCTGAATTTCTGTCACTCTTAGTTGCAGCTGAATCAGTCATGGCTTGGTTTTTTTTGTTTGTTTTACAGAAACTAGTGACAAATATTTGTTTATTTTTAAATTCTTAAATTAGATGTGCAAAAAACCACAATTTTCGGCTTAGATTTGATTGTTTTTCACATCAAAGACCATCAGAAAGTCCAAAATCAGACAGTTTTTTTCAGTTTTGACGGTTTCTTGCACTAATAAATGGGGTAATTTTGTGTTTTGGGGTTCAGAGGAGTAAAAAGTTTCACCTGTGGTTGTTGGAGAGGCGACACGTCATCGTTTCAGACTTCTCTGTCGTTCCCAAAGTGACGACGAAGGTTCCTCCTGGAAACAGAAAACATGTAAAACTCTGCACACATCCTCCAGACAATAATACAATTATAGAAAAACAAACATTTGGCTCATTATTCCTTATATCCTTTAATTTTTAGATCAATTTCTACTCGACCATCTCTGATCCGTCTGAAATTTTATAGCATAAAATATGAATATTTACAAAGATGTTTGTGAAATTTTAGATAAATATTTTCCAAAGTAAATAACTTTATTTATATTATATAATTCATATTATATGTATATTTTTGGACCTCACTTTGTGCACCTGCACTGAAAATGAATAAATATGTCCATAATAACAATAAAAATTATACTTTCTTAGTTATATTTGGAGAATCTGTGGTATAATTCATCATATTAGCTCAATCAGATACGAAAGTTTAATGTCAATTTCATTTTAAGTAATAAATCATAATTTAAAGTATTCTATATGTTTAGTTTTGTACTATTGTGACATGGAACTGCATATGGTTCAGAAAATATCACTAGTTGGCGTCTTTAATCTATGAATTAAAAGTGAACCGTCACCTCCCAGGAGCACTTTGAGCTGCTTGTCGTAGAACTCCATCTCCTTCTGGGACACCAGGCTGCACTCGGCACACTGTCGGACCGGATCCACGAAGCACATCCGGGGCAGCACCACCTTCTTACTGCAGCATTTATCGCAGAAACAGCGGCCGCACCGCCGACAGTGGTGCTGCAGGAGATAATAAAGAGTCAGATTTACCGGAGCTCAAATCAACACTCTGCTCACTCTAGAAAGATGTTTCACCATGCTGAATATATCCTGAAAAACTGACCTAAAAGTTGTCAAAAAGTCCTTAAAACTGGCTCAAAATGACTAGTTTTTTTTTTCTAAAAATGTACAGTTTCAGTCATGATAGACAATTTGAGTCATTTTAGAAAAACAAATTTAGCGTAATTTTGAAACTCTGTACATCAGCTGTATAAAGAAGTTTCACCATGCTGAATGTATCTTGGAAGACTCACCTAAAAGTTGTCAAAAAGTCCTTAAAACTGGCTCAAAATGACTCAAATATTTCTAAAAATGACGCTTTTTGTATTTCAATGCAATCTAGAAAGATGCTTCACCATGCTAACTGTACTGTACTGTAACTGACTTTTTGACAAGTTTTGGGTTAGTTTTTCAAGATACATTCAGCATGGTGAAACATCTTTCTACAGATGAGCAGAGACTTAAAATTGTCCAAAATGACTCAAACTATTGTCATTTTAATCAAATTCTGGGTCATTCTGAAGAAATTTCAATTATCTTTGAACAGTTTTTCAGTGATTTTGGACATTTTTTGTTACTTGGACTACTTTAATCAATTTGGGCAGTTTCTTGTTATTTTGGGCAGGTTTTAAGTTGTGTATCTTTCTACAGCTGATGAGCAGAGTAGAGAGTAAAACAAAGTTTGTAGCGGCTGTAAAAATGTAATTAATAAAATATCTATTGTGTTTAGAGGTGCAGTTTTTTTTGTCACATATGGAAACGGAAAAAGATTTTGCAAGTTAATTCCAGGATTTCTTATACATTTCTGTCAAATAAATAATCAAAGAAATTCAACTTTCATTATTGTGTTTTTATGTATTTCTGTCATTCTAAATGTGTCATGCTGCACAGAAGTTTTTCCTCCTTCTAGCCATGGTTGTTCTGTTTCCTTAGAGGTGCAGGACTTTATAATGCAGTGAAAAATGAACCCACAGAGAGTAAAAATGTGACAAAAACACCCAGTAACAGCTTGATATTCAAAGCGTTTAACAGCTCCTTTTTTTCGATAGCGTGCACGACGTGTTCATGTATTTCTGCAGGAATTTGACTAATGCAGTCTGTTAGTTTGGGCCGGGAAATAACTTTTAATCAGCAATCTGTGAAGCTGCCTTAAAAAAAAAAAAAGAAACTGAATCATCCACAGTTAGCTGTAAAAGTGAAGAAAGACGGACCATCTGCTGTTACAGGACACTAAAAATCGACTCTTTAAAGGAAAAGACAGTTTAAAACTGATTATTTTGGCTCCACACAGCTGCCTCAGGTAATAAGAAAAGCTGCAGGCGAGCTGATTTAAACACAAACAGATTATTTTCTGGCAAATCCACAAATAAAACAAACAAGCAGAGCCCCAGATTTAGTCACTACGCAGCTCTCAGTGCGTTTTCGTGCCAAAACAAATGAACTGAAGCCAAACAGAAGAAAAAAAACTCCTCTCAGGTTTCACAACTCTAACAAACTGAAGATTCTCCAGTAAAACGCTTCGTGCTGCGCCAGCTGAAGCTGTGATTGGTTGCATGGCGAGAAACAAAACAGACCTTTCTTCTGATGAAGTCGAACTTGGTGTCACACTGCATACATCTGGGGCACTGGGAGACAGGAAAAGAGGAAAAACAGGAAGTTATGCAACGTGCTGAGCCCAGCAGATTCACCATATTTTAGGTTTATGATCACGTATCAACAGAAAATCATGTAAGACTTAGAGGGAAATGAAGCTGTTAGCATGGATATTCAATAAAGGGGTAAACAATAAGACGACACAGAATGTTAGGGTATACATTTTAACACAGAAAATAACGGTTTAACAAATTAATAAATATGTTTTAAAGAGTCTTTAGCCTTTGGATGACAATCTAAGTCGACTTAGATCTGATTCAATGTGGTCCAGATGCAAAGAAACACACTAAAATCTCCATTTTTTTCATTTTAACACAGAAAATAATGGTTTTACAAATTAAAAATCATGTTTTAAAGAGTCTGTAGTTTTTGAACGGCACTCTAGTTCAGATTTGACCCACCAAAATTCGACTTGGATCTGATTATATGTGGTCCAGATGCAAAAGAAAAAAAAAAGATATTTAAATCTCTATTTTTTTTCAGAATTCTAAAGATAAACTGTCCAGAATCTAGTTCATTGATTTTTACCTGTCAGTGGCTTTAATGTTGGGCTGGTATTAGGATTATTTATCGATTATAATGCAGTCCAGCAGCCACCAACATAAACTATAACCTCATAGAAAAGTAGAATTATTATTAATAATATCTGAGCTGTTAATTGGATTGTTTTGATGTCACATGTGTATTAATAAAGCGCAGCTTTAATGTAAATAATTGGATTTAGATGTTTTTTTATGTCCTGCAGCTCTTTTGCGGAAGTTAAGGACAGCACACTGGAGGATTTTTAGTCTTTAAACCTAGAAGTTGCAGACATTTCTTCCTCAATTACACATTTTTACGACTTTATTAGGGATAATGTGTTTTCAGACTGGTAAACAGAGATTACAGCTTCACCCTGAACCCAGTAGCAGATAGAAATGATTAACAGACAGTGTTTGTTTCCGCAGGAGTTCAGAGCTGCTTCACATCAACAGCTAGCTCCTGTAGCTAAACGAGCTAAGTGTAGCCGTTAGCTAACGGGAGGATTTCCGCTTTAACGAGCTTCTCCACACGGAGATAAAGCAACATAACTCTGACAGCTAGTTTCAGCTTTTAACTAGCTGGTTAGCTAACTGCTAGCTGCCAGGCTGGCCGTGACAGCCTGCGACGCCCAGTCCGGGGGCTAGCAGCGAGCTAACCGCCATTAGTACGACCACAACGGATGCAGCGCTGTTTCACAAATAAAAGCCTCGGACTTCATTAGAGGCTTAGAAAAGTTTAAATCCTGAGTCCAAGAGTGCTGTAAAATGGAAAATACTTTTTAAAACTATTTAATTTGATTTACTAGATCTCCATTAGCAACACATGATAGATGCTAGTCTTCCTTTGGCCTATCAGTTGACCCGATCAACAGAAAATGTGGAATTTCAGGTCAGTTGTCAAATCCTAGGTCAAAGATGCTCAATTTTAGGTTGAAAGTGTTCAATTTGAGTTCAAAGTTGCTCTTGTTGAAACTCTTTTCTTTATCAATATATCATTGTAAGTGATTTTGAATGTATTTAAAACTCTTACTGGTGCAGAATAACTGAAGACATACAGAAGAACCATAAAAATTTACTGAATATGACGTTCTGATTAAATCTTCTCCTTACTGTTGAACTACCGGCTCTTAATTTGAAACGCCGCCGACACACTTAGCTCCTTATGCTAACAGCTTGCCGCCGCTGCCCGCTCGGCTCCGGTTCGCCCCTCCGGCCGCCTCACCTCTTTGTCCGGGACCCACTGCGGCTCGTCCAGGGAGAAGGGGCTGTTGAAGGCTCCGTTCTCCGGCACCATGCGGAGTCCGCTGGGGCTGCGGACGAGCTTCTTCCCGTCGGGAACTGCGGACATTTTGGTTGTGCGACTGACTCTGCGGATCTCCTTCAGCGAAGTCCCGTCCGGACACCCCTCCGAGATGATTGACAGGCCGGTCAACGAATCAGAGCACAGAGTGACAATTACGTGATCCTCTAGTAGTGGAATGTTTTGGTTTTGTGGCCACGCCCACTATTGTCATAATTAGGGTCCGAGCACCGAATGGTGCGAAGACCCTATTGGAATGCAAGGAATTATTATTAGGGTCCGAGCACCGAATGGTGCGAAGACCCTATTGGAATTGCTCGGGTTTCTTATTATTAGGGTCCGAGCACCGAATGGTGCGAAGACCCTATTGGAATGCAAGGAATTATTAGGGTCCGAGCACCGAATGGTGCGAAGACCCTATTGGAATGCAAGGAATTATTTATTGTTATTTTACGGACTTTTGAATTGCATTTTTGGCGGCCTTATCACACCCCAAAATGCGTCAAACTTGGCATGCTCATCAGGACTGGCGAAAAATTTGATATTTTATGGGAGTTGCGCATGTGTGTGGCAAAATGGCTCCATAGCGCCCCCTACAATGTTGCAAAAAATGGTCATTAGGTCAACTGGCAGAGTGTTTCATCTACAGCTACAAAATTTTGTAGGCATATTCAGCACATCAGGAAACCCAAAAAAGTCAATCATGACCACGCCCTAAACCCAACAGGAAGTCGGCCATCTTGAATTAGCTGTAAATTTTTTAAAATTAATAACTCATTTGGGATGAGTCCGAGACACCTCAAATTTGGCAAATATATGCAACAGTCCTCCCTGATGAAAAGTTATCAAAATGCTCCGCAAAAGTCAAAGGGCGTGGCCATGGCGACTCCCAAAAATACTGATCCTTCGCCATGAAACAGGAAGTGGGGTCTAAACCTCTTGTACATGCTCCAATCTGCCTGAAATTTTACATGTATGATCAGTGTACTGCCCTGACGACATCCATGTATTTGTATACATTGACAGGCATAGCGCCACCTTGTGGTAGCAGGAAATAGACATTTTTTTACACTTTGATGTACTATTCTTAGCACGTTGATCAGATTCACCTCAAATGTGGTGACATAAGACTGAACATGTTGATGATGATTCCCAGAGAAAATGGTGACTTGTCGTCAAGGGGCGTGTCTGTGGCAGCACGGCGAATTTCGATTTCTCGCCATGAAAATTGAATTTATTATATCTCAGCTGGAAAGGGTCCAATCTGGACCAAACTTCATGTGACGGACACCCGTCCGGTTCTGAACACATCCACACTCATAAATTTAGAAATACTCATAGCGCCACCTATTGGCAACAGGAAGAAATTGTCATTACATTTGCACATGCCATTGCTGGAAACTTTGTCAAATCATTCTGAAAATTGGTCAGCTCAGTGATTCCCCCTTGACGATGCCACAGTGTGAAGATTTTGACGATTCATAAAACGTTGTTGCCGTGGCAACGTATCGTTATCGTAATAAACAAAGTACTTTTTGACAGGTTAGGAACGCTCATATGCTCACTAAAATTTCCACACACATCAGGACTCCTGAAATATTTCATATTTTAGATAAATTGTCCATGACTGTTGCAAAATGGCTCGATAGCGCCACCTGGAAAATTTCAAACATTTACTAAGGGCCGTATGTGTCACCTACAGTTCTGAAACTTGGTAGGCATATGTAACTCGTCAAGACGCACAAAAATGTAATTGACACCCATGCCCAAAACCCAACAGGAAGTCAGCCATTTTGAATTATATGTCATATGTTTTGATGAATTTGGGTCATTTTTGTACATTTTCAAAAGCTATAAAGTCAAACAGGGTAACAGCGAGAGAGCTGAAATTCGGCCAGGATGTATTCCAGGCATGGGTGATCAAAAGTTATCAAAATGCTCCACAAAGGTCTGAGGGCGTGGCCATGGCGGCCTCCTGAATTTTGATGCTTCGCCATGAAACACCAACTGCTGTGTAACTGCCCTAAACATGCTCCAATCTGCCTCAAACTTTACATGTATGACCAGAGTCCTGCCCTGATGACATTCACATGCTGAAATACAGCCACAGTCATAGCGCCACCTGTTGGATGGACAGGAAATGCTGTATAACTAGCGTGTACATGGTCCGATCTGCCTGAAATTTTATATGTGGGATCAGAGTCCGACCCCGATCACATCCAGTGGCCAATATACACTCTCGGTTGCAGTGCCACCTGGTGGATGGACAGGAAAGGCTCTATAAGTAGCCTGAACATGCTCCAATCTGCCTGAAATTTTACACGTGTGATCGGAGACCGGCCCTCATCACATTTAGAGGCCGTCATGCACTTTCGGTCGCAGCGCCACCTGGTGGACATGCGTGGATTTGCCGACCAGCAAGGATGCGAGGACCCGTCCAATGCTGCTTGCAGCTTTAATTGTATAACTTTGCTCTTCAAAGCGGTGTCAATGTTTTAAAGCTTTATACCCATGGGAGATGACTTTTAATATTTGCTTTTCATCCCACCAAACAGAGGTGGGATATTTGTATCCATTGCACTTATCAGCCAGGAATAGAGCTATAAATGAAATAACCCAGGATTGACTCCTCTCTCAGTAAAAAGTGTTTATCTGTACAAACTGTCTGTTAATGTTAAATGAATGCATTTAACTTGCATATGAACTGTTCCATCAGTCGCTTTGGTTTGACATCAAACAAACAGTTTATTGGCATTTCAAAATGAATGCATCCCCTTCCATTTGACAAACAAAGGAAGTTTTTCTCTCAGCAAAATATACGCTTTGTTTTTAAGATCCCTATCAGGAGCAGAAAAGTGTTCATGATAACTTACAATACATAATTACTCATAATTCAATTCACAATGTGGCAACATGTAACAAGAACGTACAGATGACATCCTTTCATTATTTAGCAAACACTGGCGGTGAAGGATAAAAGGCATAACATACAAAAGAGTACTATACAAACAAAGAGTGACAAGTATTCTGGTGAGATGAGCCTAGAGCCAGAAGTAGTGTGCATGATAACTGTCTTCCATTCAGTTAAGTGTTGGGTTGAATCTGAAAAGGCTGTTGTAGGAGTATGTTTTGTTCAGCTTATTAAAACTCATCTTGGTCAAACACACATACAGCTCTCAGGCTTTTCTGCCTATTCCTTGCATTGTTTTAATTCCTGATTCCATTTGAATATAAAGATAACAGCACGATCTCTAGGTTTAAACTAATCTACACTGATGTCCAGGCAGTAGTCTGTGTTTTTTAGCCATGCATTCAATATGATTCTATGGATTAAAATGTTGCTCTTTCAGTCGCTCCATTTTGGTCTTGTCTGGAATCCCATTGGATAGGTTGTGCAGTGAAATTTAGTAAAAGCATTTACGGTTCCCAGAGGATGATTCCAAAAAACTGTGGTGATTCTTTGTGCCAACAGTAGTTTGGAAAATTGGCCTCTGAATGAAATAAGCTTGGCTAAACCTAAGCTTCCATGTAGCTCCATTATCCAAGCAAAATGTGAATTTCTCAAATACTTATATGTTAAGAACTTTGAGTGTTTTGACAAAAATATGGCAAATTATGAGGGCAAAAATATTTAAATGTGAATACAAACTGGCACTGTATTGAACCATCAAAAACAGATGTATAAAATGTGTGATCTGTCATTTCTGGCGCACGCTAACAACCATGAGAAATGTTAGGGTAAGCTTGTTATCATGCTGATGTTAGTACGTACAGTAGTGAAAAAAAGCTTACATACACTTGTGAAGACCGTGCATATTGTGGCAATCTTGAATTTTCAGTGACTGCTATGGCTCTTAATTTTCTATGCTGGAATGAACGAAACATGTGTCTTTGTCTCAAAAAACATTCATGCATGTTGGTTCTTGTGGATGATTATCTCCACATTCTTCAAGAAAACCTCAAATCATCAGCCAGAAGGATCTTGGATGGAGTTAAGTGTTCCAACAAGACACTGACCAAAAACATGGTAAAGGAATGGTGAAATCAGGCAAGAATTAAGGTTTTAGACTGGTTTTAACTCCTGACTTTAACCCCATTGAGAACCTGTGGACTGTGCTGAAGAAACAAGTCTGTGTGAGTCAACAAATTTAGTCGAACTGCACCGATTCTGTCAAGATGGGTGGTCAAGGACCCAGCCAGAAACTTGGAGATGGCTACTGAAAGCATCTAGTTGAGGTGAAAATGACCAAGGGATGTTTAATCAAATATTCCCATTGCTGTTTGCACATTCTTTTTGAAGCAGTGGATGTTGTCATATTTCCAAAGTACCTGTCATAAATCTATGAAAAAACAACATGCATGATTGTTTTTTGTGACAGAGTGTGTTTTAATGATTCCATGACAATAAATTCAGAGTTATGGGAGTCACTGGAAACTCAGGACCACCATGACATACATGTTCTTTGCAAGTCTTTGTAAATCTTTGTTCACAAATGTAGTTTGTATTCATGGTGCAATGCAATGCATAGCCCTGAGAGCTATGAGTGTTGCTGAAGAAGAACTGGTATCTGTCTGTACATATACAGCGAGACTTAATGAAGAGTGTCTGCAGTGGGTGGCCAGGTGACTTCCACCAAAGATAGGCACAGAGTCGTGAAAACTCAGCAGTGCAGGCCGGTGGGGTGGTGATAAACGGCAGCGTTGAAGTTACTGAGATGGCAATCATGCAGATGAAGTAGATAAAAAAGAGTACAATGGAGCTGCTGTTTGTACAGATTGGTGGTCAGAAGCAGTGTGAATATGTTTTGAAATCCAGGAAAAGGGGTAAAAAAAAAATCTTCTTCTGCATTTTTATCATCAACTTTGAATAGAACGTCTGATGAGTATTCAGTAATGTATTCTACATCTATTTAATAGATGTATTTTTGTATATTTTAATATAATGTATTTTCCTTTCACTGTGTAAGAATGACTGAGCTGAGCCAGAAAACAGTCCTTGAAGGAGGGCTGAAAAACAAAAGCAAGAAATTCTCTTGAAATGGAATTGCAGATGGAATGACGTGCTTAGCCTGCTGGAACTGGTTATGTGGAGGGAAATAAACGAATGGATGGATGAATGTGTCAGCATTGAAGAACAGTCTGTGTGCACCTATTGCTATTCTGCTGTGGGTGGAAATACGTCCCGGTTTCTTTGTATGTCTTTACCCCAGTCAGTCAAAATCATATTAGGCATGCAGCAATGATGTCCCTGCAAAATCAGCTCCGAGGTAATTTGTTTTGGTGGAACATTTGTGCATATAGAAGTGAGCACCTTCATTAAAATGGCTAATTCACTGAAAGAACCAAGCGGACATGCCTGCCATTTTCAGCATGGTGACTAGCACTGTGAGTGTTGCTTTTTCCAAAGTAAATGGGAAAACAGTAACACTTGAATAGCAAAAGGGGAAAAGAATATTACATGAAATGCTGCTGGAAATGGCAGGCACCTACCTGCAACAGCACATTTGGTGAGTCAGACTAAAAATGTGTTGAGAACATGTCCAATGTTCAGGATTCTTTTTTTTTTTTGCTGTCTAAAATGGGGAGGAAGTAGCTCAAGGGACATTCAGATTTGTTAATGAAGAGTTATTGGAGTCTTAATTCATTCTGTTTTGTTAATGAAATGAGTAAGAAACCACATTTTCAGAGATGTGAGAACCGATGGGACTGATTATAGAGTTGAATCTATGAAATCAAATCTTTCAATACTCAGCCTTGTTTTATCATCCTGTTTAATAAAGCTTTAAGTCTGTTGTTTTTAGACTTTCATAGTAAATGACTCCTTAAGTGTTTCACCTTTTTGTCCTGCTGTTTATTTTTCTTTTTATGCATTTAGCCACACTTTAATCTGTAATTAAAACTTTCTACTGTGTCTCTCTGCTTCCTGAATCTCCCACCTGCCTGCAGTCTGATTGCAGCAATGAGAATCAGCTGCCGTAATCGGCTCACACCAGTCACCTGTTTGCAATTCCACCTCCCAGCATATAAGCCAGCTCTGTCATTCAGTCCCTGCTCCACCATGGGCTCGCACATCCTGTGTCAACTCACGACCACCAGAGCTTCTTGGACACGACGCTGCCCTTGTACCCCTGTTTGGGTTTCCTACCTACCCCTTCAGCTGAGTTTCTTCTCGTTGTAAGTATCCAGTTTTGATGGATTAGTTTAGGTTATTCATTTATGGTTTTCTTAAATTTCCCCTCTGTTGTTAGTTTAGAGTCTTTGTTGAATTTTGTAGCTTCATATATATGCACTAGTGTGTGGCTTTCAGCTTTCTATAGTTCAACACATTTTTTTGATGTTTTCCTCCCCCAGACCATCTGCTACAAAGTGTTATTGGGTAACAAATGCACCTGATGAAGACCAGAAATGTTCAAGCAGAAAACTTCAGCTTCCATGAAGGGTGAAGACCCAACAACAACCTTCAAAGCCAATTTGAAAATGGGTAAGAAATGAATGTACACACTGTTTAGTCTAGAACATCATTTGTGCTGATGTCTGTGCTTTTAGATTCTATTAAGATGGGAAAAATAAATAGTGATAAAAGTGTAGTCTGGGTAAAATACACCATCTGCTTAAGCATGACTGGCTGGATTTTTAACTGACCTGCTGATAAATGTTTCAAAGGTGACCATGGACCTTTCTGGAGGATGTTGCACAAGGACTTTTGTCATTGTTGCCACATTCTGGTTTTGACTCGACTCCATTTGACTGCATCGATTGCCTTTTCTATTTATAGATGATTGTGAGAAATTGCAAGATTTTTTTTTTTTTGTTTAATGTTTTGTACAAGTTTGTTGTCAATAAAAACCTTTATCTATTGAAAAATTGTTTGGATTGTGAACTATTGTTGCAGGAAGAACATCTGTCACTGCAAGTTGATGCTCTGTTTTTTGTTACAGGACGGAAGGCTGCGCTGCAACTTGCTGCTGTGTTTTTGTTACAGGAAGGAAGGCTGTGCTGCAAGTTGATGCTATGTTTTCATTACAGGAAGACTGTCAGTGGCTGCAACTTGATTCTTTCCTATTGTTGCAGGAAGAATGTCAGTGGCTGCAGCTTGTTGCTGTGTTATTGTTGCAGGAAGAATGTCAGTGGGTGCAACTTGATTTTTTTTCCTCTGGTTACAGGAAGAAGTCAGTGGCTGCAACTTGATTTTTTTCCTCTGGTTACAGGAAGAAGTCAGTGGCTGCAACTTGATTATTTCCTCTGGTTACAGGAAGAAGTCAGTGGCTGCAACTTGATTTTTTCCTGTGGTTACAGGAAGAAGTCAGTGGCTGCAACTTGATTCTTTTCTATTGTTGCAGGAAGAATGTCAGTGGCTGCAACTTGATTTTTTTTTTCCTCTGGTTACAGGAAGAAGTCAGTGGCTGCAACTTGATTTTTTTCCTCTGGTTACAGGAAGAAGTCAGTGGCTGCAACTTGATTTTTTCCTCTGGTTACAGGAAGAAGTTAGTGGCTGCAACTTGATTTTTTTCCTCTGGTTACAGGAAGAAGTCAGTGGCTGCAACTTGATTTTTTTTCCTCTGGTTACAGGAAGAAGTCAGTGGCTGCAACTTGATTTTTTCCTCTGGTTACAGGAAGAAGTCAGTGGCTGCAACTTGATTCTTTCCTATTGTTGCAGGAAGAATGTCAGTGGCTGCAACTTGATTTTTTTCCTCTGGTTACAGGAAGAAGTCAGTGGCTGCAACTTGATTTTTTTCCTCTGGTTACAGGAAGAAGTTAGTGGCTGCAACTTGATTTTTTTCCTCTGGTTACAGGAAGAAGTCAGTGGCTGCAACTTGATTCTTTCCTATTGTTACAGGCAGCTCAACTCTGCTTCTTGTCTATGCTTGTCTTAGGTTCTTTTTCTTTGTTAGCTTCTTTCTTTTCCTTGTCTTTCTTTTTTCACTTTTTCTTTATTATTTTTTCTTATTTTCT
This sequence comes from Amphiprion clarkii, assembly GCA_027123335.1. Classification (NCBI taxonomy): domain Eukaryota; kingdom Metazoa; phylum Chordata; class Actinopteri; family Pomacentridae; genus Amphiprion; species Amphiprion clarkii. The sequence goes on along the minus strand of CM049584.1, from coordinate 29,349,487 downwards.
TTGTTTTGTGTTTTTTTAATATTTTTTCTATTTTTTTTTTTCCATTTTTTTTTTTTCATTTTTTGCATTGTTTTTTACATTAGGTTTTTCGGTTGCGCGGAAGGGAGTCGGGAGTCGGGAGTCGGGAGTCGGGAGTCGGGAGTCGGGAGTCGGGAGTCGGGAGTCGGGAGTCGGGAGTCGGGAGTCGGGAGTCGGGAGTCGGGAGTCGGGAGTCGGGAGTCGGGAGTCGGGAGTCGGAGTCGGGAGTCGGGAGTCGGGAGTCGGAGTCGGAGTCGGGAGTCGGGAGTCGGGAGTCGGGAGTCGGGAGTCGGGAGTCGGGAGTCGGGAGTCGGGAGTCGGGAGTCGGGAGTCGGGAGTCGGGAGTCGGGAGTCCCAACCTGAACCCAACTTCAGCTACTATGATATTGCTCATGATTGTCAAAAACATACCACTTATTATAAAGAACAATTACTGACTAAGATCCAAACAAAACTAATAAAAACATTCAAGAGCACAAAATTCCACCAAACACCTGCATACTGTTTGTATAAATATGTTGTATGTACACACAATTCCATCCCTGTAACTGATAAAAAAAGCAGCTCAATCTCAACCATAAACCAGTACAATCCCTTCACATTACATTATCATTTTTCCTCATAAATAAAAGTGTAACTTTTAAACTGACAATTTAATGCTCAAAAGATGAACTGTCAACAACACCACTGCAACACACACAATGGGATTTTCCTATACTTCTACATGTTTTGCAGTAAAGCTGCCCATCTATGTATAGTTTGCCCACAACCAGTGCAGTCCGTTTACCTTTCTGTCTGTGTTCTTTCATGATGGGGTATAGTACTTTGCGCCTCTCATTGATTTCCCTGGGAAACTGGTCATTCATCCCGAACGACGTGCCTTTCAGCTCCCGTCCTTTGCTTCTTACGAGCACTTTCTGCTGGAAGTGCTCGAACTTTGCAATAATAGGACGGTGTCGGTTTCCTCCTCGGGGTCCGAGCCGGTGGACGCGGTGGAAAGTGATGTTTTTAACAGTTTCCGCAGGGATTTTAAGCGCCGACACCATGAAGTTTTTAACAAGAGTCTCTGGGTTATCCGGTGTGGACTCAGGGATACCAGAGAAGATCAGGTTGTCCCGCATGCTCCTCGACTGGATGTCCAGGACGGTCTCCCTCAGGGTTGTGTTTTCTTTTTTAAGCGTATCCACCTCTGAAGTGACCGCTGTCAGCGTGGACCGGAGTTCGTTGTTGTCCCTCTGCAGATCCTCTATCTGCTGGTGGGTGAACTCCAGGCTTGCTTTCAGGTGTTTTATTTCCTGGTGAAGCAAACTAAGGATATCGAGCTTCTTATTAATGGATTCTAGAACACTTACCTGGATATCCGTGACCTCCAGGTCTTGTGTGTCAGTCGAAGAGTCTGCCTTCTTCCTCGGGTTGGCGTCTTCCATCACGCACCGGACGAAGTAGTCGTCAATGAAGTTCTCAAGGTCCTCCACTGTGAGCACTACCGTTTCCGATCTTGCGCAGGCTATTTAGCTAGGTTGTTGGTTTATTTATTTATTTTTAATACAAATACGTCGAGATAACGGCGGTTTGTTTACTTCGCATCTAGCAGCTGGGAGCCGCCATGTTGAATTTCGTCACTCTCGCTGAATCTCGCGATCTCACAGCATCACGTTCCCTGTGTTGTTCTCATTTTTAGTTGGCAGGCATTAAAGTCACTCAATCTTTCCAATTATCTTGCTAATTTCAAACACTGAACTGATTTTATTATTTCCTACAAACAACTAATCTGTACTACAATTAATACCAGTGTTTAACTGACAAAGAAGGTCTCTTCCCATCACACTCAAAAGTGTTACTTCAACAATCACATACTATACTCCACAGCTGATCCTGCTTTTCAAACATAAACTTGATGAAAAATTAATTTACTTATGGGGCGCCTGAAACTCCTACAACAATTACTTTACAACTACAAATGAAAACATTATCAGTGAAACATACAACAAAAAGTATACCCCCTTTATCAATTCATAGCTTCAATTTAATTACATAATGACACACAACATTTTGCAAAAATACTTTATCGAAATATTGATAGACACAACTGGTAATATATTTTGACTTATTTCACCTATTGATCATCTTGTTCTATTTATCCTGCTCTCAGGATACTCTGTAAAACTTAAAAATAAATTTAATATTTATATAATTTCCTTAAGCTACACAAATTAAACATTTAACACTATTATTTACTACCAACGCATTAATTTACTTAATATAGTTAACTTTTAAGATCATAGTTAATTTTAATCCAGCACACATGAAATTTTAGTTTCTCTGTATGGACCACAGCAATACCAAACCATTACATTCTCAACTCAAAGCGTAGAAAAAATCCACTTTATATTACACAAATAATTTTACATTGACCCCTTTCCTTTTTACTACTGATCATATTAGATTTCCAATAGGAGACTATTAAACTCTAGTGTTTACAGAGTTCAAAACATTCCATTCTACTGACAAGCTCCTTACTACTCTGCAGTCTGTGGCCCAGTCTCTCATTCTCCTATAATTCCCACATTGTCTGCATTTCAACTGTGTTCAGGGAGCAGCCTTCTGATAAAAACAACACCGGGGCTGATCTGTGAAATGAAACAATTATTTAACCTTAGCACATCATTCAGTGGAGAAACAACCATCCTTCTACATTTCCATCAACACATGCATTGAGTCTATCCACACACTACTATGCCATGACTGATTTGACACTCTATACCTGTAAGAAATCTCACGACACACACTCTAGAACTAAGGCAAACACCACTGTGATCTGTTAACCATGTCTGCACATCTAGCTCATCAGGTCACTGGACATTCTCAGTGGGAGGTAGATCAAAAGATTCCTCAACCACAGACCGCTCTGTGCCAAAACATACAGTGCAACAATGACTTCATTCTTCATTCTGGAACCACAACATTAGACAATGTAGCTGTAACTCACAACCAATCAAGACATTCCATCAGACTAATGAAAGGATCTGGTGCACTAAACACTATATCTCGGGCCTCCACTGAACTCCAAGGCTGACACACAGCTGTGTTAACAATCATGCATTTACACAAAGCTAGATTAGTTTCAAAAAGCTCTGACTCCTCCATCTTATCACTTTGAAGAAAAACACATGAAGAACATGCAGACTGTTAAACTTTTTTCATCAACTCATCATTACTCTGTCCCTTTTCTACACCACCATTTCCTGAAACTTAGCCTGATCCTCAGTCCGGTTCTGTGTTAAGTCAAGATTCAACCTCTTTATCCTTTATCTTAGTCAATTCTTCCTGAAGAACAGCAATGATCTTAAGTTTCTTACCTGTGTTCTTAGCTCTGACTAATGACTTAATTGCTGCTACACTGACCAGCATAAATGCATCAGATTTAATTTTAGCTGTTAATGCATCACAGTTAGATTCAGATTCTTCTTTAGGCAAATTATTCATTGATTTCACATTTTAACAATAAGTCTCACCTGATTTGGACTGATGACAACCCATGATTATTTTCTTTCACTCAAAAATAGGCATTCATAGAGTGTAGTATGACTGTGCAACAATGTAGACAGATATGGGCAATAGCAACAAAGAGATATTTGCCAAAAAAAAAAAACATGTGTAAATGTTAATTAATTAGTGGTTGGTAGCTGCCTCCATATCTCAACTTCTGTCTGTTATGTCCACTAAGTGTTATCCTTTTTTTTAATAGTCACTTGTCAACAGAGTGGTTGTGTTTTGGTCACACTTTCTGGTCACTGTCCCTTAAAGTCCCATCTGACAGGTCAGTGGTTGACAATTTGTCACCATTTGAACTGCTCTAAAGATTTTTCTGCATGATTGGCTAACTTCAACCCTTTTCTAAGCATCACATTAGAAAATAAATGTCTTTCTTTTGTTTCCTGCTGCAGCCACATTTGGTCTAATATCTTTCTATATCACATAACGGATGTCTGTGACCACTGTGCAAAAGTTCCATTTCACTTTGGAAGAGCATTTGCCTGTTCTCATTCCCTCAACCAAAGACATGTTTTTCATTCTCATATAGTCTCATTACAATTTGATCAGGGGGCAGGATGTACCAAATGATTGTTTCTGATGTTTTCTGAAAAAAAATCATGTTACCTGGCAGTAACAGTTATTATTGTGCAGGCTTTGAACAGTCTGACTCCCAGATAGTTAATTGCTGTTTATTGTGAAGCCACTGGAAACCTCGAAACTTTTATTCAGTACAAGCAAACAGCTAAATGTGTACAAAATGTGGCCACAGGCAAGCAAACAATTTAACTTGTACAAAAAGTAGCCGATCAATTGTTACAAGCTTTCAATTAGACTGAAACTATCTCAACTTTTCCACAGTTTTTTATGTAACGAGCACCAAATTATGATATAAGTAATATTTGAGGGGAGGGGAAAACATTAGAAATAAGTAGACTTTTGTGTTGTAGAATGATGTTTCTCCTGTCCAGTTCAGTTCATCGTATCATGACCCCTCAGCAATCTTTGTATAAACTGTAAATCAATACTAGCTTCAAAGTACAGCACGAGTTACTCCACCAAATCCTAAAATGGTCCTTTCAGAGATGCCTACATACCAAAACAAACCAAAACAAATAAAAATAAATTAGCTTTAAATAATTCCCCATTAGAGGAAAGTTGTCTTTCTATTTGTGTACTGCAATTTTATTCAAACCACACATGAAACCTGGTTCAGTTCAACATTCATATAAACTTTTCTTTTGGAACTTTTTAATTACATGAATCTGCTGAATCAGTCTAATGGTACTTTTATTTTCAGTACTCCTTCAAGGACTGTTGTGCGGCTCAGTCATTCTGACAAGTAAAATACAAACTGTTGTGTGGCTGCATTAAATAGATGTAGACACTAACTTGATGATTAAATGGCAGAAGAATGTTTGACTTCTTGGTTTAAGAAGCACAGTTATTCTGCTTCTGCTGCCACTCAACCTAACTGCATACAAATCCTCCTCTTTTTCTCCTTTGACCTACATTCAATTTAAATTCAAAATCATCCTGTATACATTCAAGGCTATCCACAACCTCGCTCCCTATCGTCTGATCTCCATCACATCGCCTCCTCCACCCGCTCTCTCAGATCCTCTTAGTCCATCCACCTCACAGTGCCCTCCATCCGCCTCAGCACCATCATGGGCAGCAGGGTTTTCAGCCGCTCTGCTCCCAAACTCTGGAACTCACTCCCACCGGACATCTGTAATATCGACTCTCTGCTTCTCTTCACATCCAGACCCAAAACTCACCTGTTAAAGACTATTTATTCTCTGTAATTGCCTCTTTCTTGTATGTATAGTTTTTATCTGTTCTGTTGTGTTTGTTTTTCTTATAAAGCATCCTTGGGTGTCAAGAAAAGTGCTTACAAATAAAATTTATTATTATTATTATTATTATTATTATTATTATTATTATTAGGGTCCGAGCACCAACGGTGCGAAGACCCTATTGGAATGCAAGGAATTATTTATTATTCTTTCTTTTCCGGACTTTTGAATTGCCTTTTTGGCGGCCTTATCATACCCCAAAATGCATGAAACTTGGCATGCATACCAGGACTGGCGAAAAATGTGATATTTTATGGGAGTTGCGCATGTGTGTGGCAAAATGGCTCCATAGCGCCCCCTACACTGTTTTGAAAGTGTTTGCTAACCCAATTCAGAAGAAGTGTCATCTACAGCTACAAAATTTTGTATGCATATTCAGCACATCAGGACACACGAAAAAGTCACTCATGGCCATGTCCTAACCCCAACAGGAAGTCGGCCATCTTGAATTAGCTATAAATTTTTTGAGATTAATAAGTCATCGGGGGTAAGTCCGGGAGATGTCAAATTTGGCAAATCTATGCAACAGTCGTTCCTGATGAAAAGTTATCAAAATGCTCTGCAAAAGTCAAAGGGCGTGGCCATGGCGACCCCCAGAAATATTGATCCTTCGCCATGAAACAGGAAGTGATATCTAACTCTGCTGTACATGCTCCAATCTGCCTGAAATTTTACATGTATGATCAGTGTCCACCCCTGATGACATCCATGTGGTTATGTACATTGACAGTCATAGCGCCACCTTGTGGTAGCAAGAAATAGACATTTTTTACATTTTTATGTACTATTCTTAACACATTCATCAGATTCACCTCAAATTTGGTGACATAAGCCTGAACACATGGATGATGATTCCCAGAGAAAATGGTGACTCGTCGTCAAGGGGCGTGTCTGTGGCGGCGTGGCGAATTTTGATTTCTCCCCATGAAAATTGAATTATTAATATCTCAGCTGGAAATGATCCAATCTGGACCAAACTTGATGTGATGGACCCCAGTCAGGTTCCGAACACATCCACATTCAAAAATTTAGAAAAGCTCATAGCGCCACCTATTGGCAACAGGAAGAAACTGTCATTACATTTGCACGTGCCATTGCCAGAAACTTTGTCATATCATTCTGAAAATTGGTCAGGTGAGTGGTCACATCTTGACGATGGCACAGTGTGAAGATTTTGACGATTCATAAAACGCTGTTGCCGTGGCAACGCATCATTGCCGTAATAAACAAAGTACTTTTTGACAGATTAGGAACGCTCATATGCTCACCAAAATTGCCACACACATCATGACTGGTGAAATATTTGACATTTTAGACAAATTGTCCATAACTGTTGCAAAGTGGCTGCATAGCGCCACCTGGTAAATTTCAAACATTTACTACGGGCCGTATGTGTGACCTACAGTTCTGAAACTTGGTAGGCATATGTAACTCGTCAAGACGCACAAAAATGTAATTGACATGCATGACCAAAACCCAACAGGAAGTCGGCCATTTTGAATTATATGTCATACTTTTTGATGATTTTGGGTCATTTTTGTACATTTTCAAAAGCTATAAACTCAAACAGGGTAACACCGAGAGAGCTAAAATTTGGCCAGGATGTACTCCAGGCATGGGTGATCAAAAGTTATCAAAATGCTCTGCAAAAGTCTGAGGGCGTGGCCATGGCGGCCTCCTGAATTTTGATGCTTCGCCATGAAACATCAACTGCTGCGTAACTGCCCTAAACATGCTCCAATCTGCCTCAAACTTTACATGTATGATCAGAGTCCTGCCCTGATGACATTCACATGCTGAAATACAGCCACAGCCATAGCGCCACCTGTTGGATGGACAGGAAATGCTCTATAACTAGCCTGTACATGGTCCGATCTGCCTGAAATTTGATTTGTGTGATCAGAGTCCGACCCTGATCACATCCGTAGGCCGATATACACTCTCGGTCGCAGCGCCACCTGGTGGATGGACAGGAAAAGCTGTAGAAGCAGCCTGAACAAGCTCCAATCTGCCTGAAATTATACACGTGTGATCAGAGTCCGGCACTCGTCGCATCCGTAGGCCAACATGCACTCTCGGTCGCAGCGCCGCCTGGTGGACGTGCGTGGGTTCGCCGACCAGCACGGATGCGAGGACCCGTCCAACGCTGCTTGCAGCTTTAATTATTATTATGATTAATATAAATTCTTAAAAATTCAGTGTAGTGAAATAAGGGTATAGTTTTACATTTGTGGTAAAAAAAAAGCTAAAATGTATGAACAAATAAATGGATAAAAGCAATTTAAAGAACAATTTAAAATAGTATTAGTATGAATTAAAAAAAAAAGAATTATTTTAATCAAGTGTATTTTCTCTTAAATTAACAATATAATTCTATGCTATAATAATCATAATAATAGCAATATTATTATTATCAGTCAGACTTTATTTGTTCAGCCTCTCATATTTAAAAAAATGAAAATAAGAAAAAAAAGAAAAATTCACTAACTAAAGCATTTACATTAAAATTAAAATAAAACACTAAAACATTATTTTATTATCATTAGTAATAACAGATATAAGAATTACTATAATTTTATTTTTAACCAAATATACTAATTTCTCTATTTAATTAATATCATTCCATAATAATAATAATAATAATAATAATAATAATAATAATAATAATAATAATAATAAATTTACTAATGTAATTTAATCATTTGTCTATTATTATTGTTTTTAAAATTATTATTATTATGTTTATTATGCATAATCATATTTTTTATATTTTTTATTTTTGGCAATTTAATTTATATTAGTAATACAAATGTTTTATATTATTATTATTATTATTATTATTATTATTGGAAAACAAAAATAAAAAAATATTAAAGATTTTCAAAACAATGAAACAACCTGAATTTGATCATTTTATTCTTCAAATCCAGTAAAAGCTGTACAAGGAATCGCCGGACAAACATCACTTCTGCTCACAAAACGAGTCTGCAGACAAACTTTGCTCAGTTACAGCGCAGTCAGAGAGTAAATAAAATAATCTGCTGGAACTTCAGCCCATTTCCTCGACTTGTTCACGGTTTGTGACCTCATTACTCTCTAACGGCGCCGTAATGAAGTCACCAGTTTAACGGAACCAGTCAGAACCAGGAGCGTTTATTTACTGCAAACACAGTTAACATGGAGGAGAGTTACAGAGAATGATCTCATGTCACATTCAAACGTTTGTTTTTAGGATTATTCAGATTCAGGAGCCTACGTGTACATTAGCTACTTCCTCATTGTTTACGTCTGCCTGAATATTATTTTTCTTCTGTGTTTCTTTCTAGACCTGAATTCTGAGAGTCTCCAGCAGCAGCCGTCCAACAGAACCGCTCCACAAATCATCACGACTCCACAAATCATCACGACTCCACAAATCATCACGACTCCACAAATCATCACGACTCCACATGTAGGAGGAGAAACTCTGACAGGAATAAAAACTACAACAAAAGGACGGGCAGAGATTTTAAACTTCACCGCTTCAAAAACAAACACAGATAAAGTCAAATAAAACTCGTCTGTGCTTCAGTGAACCCAGAATTTACATTCATGACAACAACATCACTTTAAAAATGATTCTGGGATCAGAAGTCCGAGTTCAGACTCAGTGATGGACGGCAACAGGTTGAGCAGCTTTGACCTAAAACTGACCTAGAGTTCAGCAATAATCAAGAAACTGAGGCATAAGATTGAGCAAGTTTGATATAAAATTAGGCAACTTTAAACCATAATGGGGCAACTTTAATCAATAACTGGGCAACTTTGACCAACATTTTAGCTGCTGTGACCCATAATTAAGCAACTTTGTCTTAAAATTGAGCAACTATGACATAAAATGTACCATCTTTGACCTACAACTGGGCAACTTTGACCTATAACTACGCAACTTTGATATAAAATTAGGCACCTTCAGACTCTAATGAGGCAACTTTAACTGACAAGTGGGCAACTTTGACTCATAATGGGGCAAATGTGATGTAAAATTGGTCAACTTTGACCCATAATTGAACAATTTTGACATAAAAATTTACCATCTTTGACCTATAATTGAGCAACTATGATCAATAATTCAGCAACTTTGACCAATATTTGAGCAACTGTGACATAATATTAAGCAACTTACACATAAAATGTACCATCTTTGACCTATGATGAGGCAACTTTGACATAAAATTGTGCAACTTTGACCTACAACTGATCAACTTTGCTGCAAAATTAGGCACCTTTAAACTCTAATGGGGCAACTTTGATAACTGGGCAAATCTGAGCTATAATTTAACTGCTTTGACCTCTAATGTGGCAACTGTGATGTAAAATTGACCAACTATGATCAATAATTCAGCAACTTTGACCTATAATTAGACAACTTTGATATAAAAGAGGAACTCTGAGATCAAATTTACAATCTTTGACCTATAATTCACTAATTTTGACCTATAACAAGGCAACTTTAACCTATAATTGATCAACTTTGACTTAAAATTGGGCAACTTTAAACCATAATGGGGCAACTTTAACCGATAACTGGGCAACTTTGACCTATAATTGGGTAACTGACCTATAATTTACCATCGTTGACCTATAATTGAGCAACTTTTTGGTGGTGAAATATAATTATTTAAACGTTATGAATGAATACATTCACATATCCTAAATATAATGTAAAAGAATTGTTCAAATCTTTTTTTTTTTCAATTAAATCCCCAATTGTCAGTAAATAATAATCTTGACCCAAAACTATGGAAGCAAAAAAATTTAAATAAAAATCTTTTTGAAGGCAACCACAGAATTTAAAGCTTTTATTCAGTACTTTTCTATATGTGTATATTTTCAAACATCCATACTAGCTGGTTTAATTTTGCACCAGAAATTCCAGGATCTGCAGCTTTAAAATTATGAGTTTGTTTACAAATTGAGGGAACTTTAGAATCACATAAACTCAGATGGAGATATTTAGACTGCAGTGGTTAATAGATCTAGACATTCTACATTCAGTAGTGGTTATTTTTCAGGATTTCTTCGGTATTCAGCTGCTTCTAAAATATAAAATATCGTGTTTTTTCTTTGCTTCCATGTTTGTTTTGCGTCGACTACCTTTAATTTTTAACATATTTTACAGATTTCTTCACGTGTTGCTCGGTTCGTTTATGTGCCTCAAACATTAAGAAAATAAAGACAGAATAAAAGCATGAAGCAGGTTGACGATCCGACCGATCAACAGTCGACACAAAGCAACAAAATCAGCAATAAAAAGAAAATAATGAATCCTAAAATGAGATATTTAACATTTTAAAAAGTTAGAGATTTGATATTTACAGTCAGGGCCTCATCGTAGTCCTTTCATATTTGAGAAACTACGACAGAAAACTAATGAAAAACGTTTTGGAACGCCTTCATATTAATTGATTTCTTAGGTGCAGATGTTAATTTTTACTGAATTTAGATATACGTGTAAAATATAAAGTTTTTCTTTTATTGTACAGTCCTGACAAAAAAATAAACCTTTGCAGGAAAAAACAGACAACTTCTAGTTAAGCAAAGAGACAAATCAATAATGGATAAAATGTTTGTTACTTTAAGAGATCAATAACGTGAAGAAACTGAAGACGTTTCTAGAAAACCGTAAAACTCCCTAAAGATCAACGGATAAACCAGATTATTGGAGATGTTTCTGTTTGTTATTGAGCAGCTTTGACATAGAATTTACCAACTCTGACCAATAATTTATAAAGTTGGACACAAAACTGGGCAACTTTAACCTACAACTGAGCAACTATGACCAATAATTCAGCAACTTTGACATAAATTTACCATCTTTTGCCATTAATTGAGAAACTATGACATAGAATTGGGCAACTTTAACCTATATTTGGGCATCTTTGACTGAAAATTGAGCAACTATGACCAATAATTGAGAAATTTTGACTTATATTTGAGCAACTTTGACATACTAGTTATTTTTAAGTATTTGTTGCAGAATTTATAATTACAAAATAAGAAAGTAAACTCTGCGTTACAACAAAAATTATATTTTTCTGAATTTATTACAAAAATATGCTTTTTAAATTCATTTTAAATGTAAGACATCTTAGTAAATTCAGATAAAAATGTTCTTTATTTGGATTTCTGCTAGAAATTCTCCCTTTTTTACTTTTCTGACACCAAATACACTCAAGCTAAATTAAATTTTTACTAAATTAAATTTAAAAAAATGGACAATTTCACCCTCTATAAATGTAGAAATAGTATTTTGTAGCAGCTGTGGAATCTGCCATTAAGTCATATTTACTGTTTTTTTTTTAATTATTATTATTATTTAAAAACCACAGAACTTATACAGTAATTTTGCTTGCAAATTCAGATTTTACATTGTTTGTAATATTAATGCAAAACTATATTCATGTCGCCTCATTTCACATTAATTTTCCAATTTAACATGTATTTATACGTCTATATTAGTAAAAATCTGTATTAACTGGTTTAAACGGACATTTATTATATTTTAATTTCTGACTGTAAAATTAAAAATACGAAAATAAACTATCCACCTGTTGGTGCTCTTTAAGAAGGCACTTGATCCTGGATGTGAATTTAAGGGGATTTAAGTGAATTTTATTCTGCTGTTTGTTGCTGCAGTTCAAGTTTAACATCAATATAAGATTATAAATATGCTAAATATTAATATGTCCCTTAAAAACACTGCAAGAATGCATAGTGAAGTTCAGCTAAAAGGTTCAGAAAAGAGCGTATAATCACAAACCTGAAGACTAAATCAACATGTTTTCCATTTTGATGCTAAATCCTTCAATATTTCAGTTTGCAGTTGGATCTGTGATGCAGAACTTCCAGCTTATTTAGTCTCTAGTTTACAGTGTCTGATTAATTAAATCCAGCTAAAATAGGAGGAGCGCTCCTTATTTTGGTGATAGCAAATACATATATTTATTATCTGCAGTAATCTGTTAAATAATTCAGGGTTTTTTGGTTCGACTCTACCGTCAGTAAAGTTTCGTCTTGTGTGGAGCGACGTCAAACTTTGCGTTCAGTGTGAGAAACTCGAGCCTCGGTCCTGAGAAAGAGTCGGCCGCCTTCGTGTGCCAATAAAACTGAACCGCTCTCCGAAAAAATATTTAAAAAAAAGAAACTTTCCAGAGCAGCGAAGACACGAAACACATCATTTACAAAACCCCAAAATGTAAACACAGAACTTCATACATCAAAAACCTTCAACCAGCGCAGGACGGAACAGAAGCAGCGAGACGAAGGTTCCTCGGCAGGTTTAAATTTGTCAAACATCAGTTTGTTTCCTAAAACCAAATTAAGAGCAAACACGGAGCGGAGCGGAGCTAAGCTAAGCTAAGTTAAGCTAAGCTAAGCTAGCTAAGCGAAGCTAAGCTAGCTAAGCTAAGTTAAGCTAAGCGAAGCTAAGCTAGCTAAGCTAAGCTAAGCTAAGCTAACGTCCGGGTCGGCCTACAGACAGACGTCATCGGCATTTTTCTGCCTGTAAATCCTGCAGATTTTTCCGCTTCTGCATCAGAAATGATTGTAAAACTAAAACTCCACCTTGCATCTGCCTTCATACAAGCAAAATAACCAAAACAAACACAGTTAAACGGAACACCGGCACACATTTACATACAGTACGCGCACAAACGTTTAGACGGAAACAACCAGCAGGCCACCGTACGTTCACACTCCTCCTCCTCCGATATGTCCTGATAAAATAAAAACCCTCTGAAACCTCCAAAAGTGCAAAGATTAAGACCACAACCTGTACAGTGAGCACTTGGCGGGGTTTAGGAAGCTTCACAAACGGCTATTTACAGCGGAGACGCTCCGGAGTTCAGCTGGAAGGCCTTCAATGCGCCAAGTCGGTGTGGCTGGCACTCAGGTCGCGGCTGTTCCTCAGACGATTATTTCGTTCCTGGAGGGAAAAACGAAGAAATCAGATGGAAAACTGACAAAAAGCGCAATTTAAAAAGAGAAAAACATCTTTTAAAACTGTAATAAGACAATATTTAGCATCTTTCTGACTATTGTATCTCCAAAGCTCAGTGGACTATCTGTTTTTTTGTTGTCATGCAGAACTTTGTGTTACTGTGATGAGTGAGTAGAAACATGAGTTGATGTTTAAAAGTTACAGGTGAGGTGTTATTTTCAACATTTTAAGTAGGATTAGTGTTTTGTTTTGTGCACTTTTACGAACAATAGGAGCAGCATGCAAAAATTTGGGCACCTCAAGAGATTATTTTTAACCAAGAATAGTTGGAGTTTAATCAGAAATATCAGCTTTATTAAGACTCCGACTGTCTAAAAGTTCAAACATTGTACTAAACGTTAAAACCACAAAGCAGGAGAAATGTTTTCTGGTAGCTGTTTACTCAGTTTCTAATATACTTAACCCTCCTTTTGTCTTAGTTTATGGGCACCAAAAAATATTGTTTCCTTGTCTGAAAAATCAGCAAAAAAATTCCACAAATTTCTGAAAATTTGCAAAACCTTCAGGAAGAAAATTCCAATAATTCCTTAAGTTTCCCTTAAAAGTATTATTTTTAAAAAAATCCTCCAAATTTGGCAAGAAAATTCTTGTAAATATTTTCCAAAAACGAGTAAAAATCTTCCAAAAAAAATCCTAAAAATATCTAAAGTGATTCCACATATATCAGTAAAACTTCTAATATTTTCTTTAAGAACATTCACATAAAAATCAAACAAAATCCAGTGAAATTTGCTGGATTTTGGTTGATTTTTTGTCTGAATGTTCTTAAAGAAACTTTTTTTTTTTATAAATTTTTTTTTTTCCCCACCAAAAAATTTTCAAAAATTTCCCCAAAATTTCAAACTTTAAAACGTATAATTTTGACCCGCAGGATGACACAAGGGTTAAAATATCAAATATATTCATGTCATCGTTTATCCTCACTTATCTCAACCCAGTCGTGTAAATTCTGACCGGAGGTGCCCAAACCTTTGCATGCTACGGTACTAAAGCCAATAAACTGCCCTCTTCTCTGTGAATAATGTGATTTGCAGCGTCCTCAACACGTTCAACATGTTTCTACTGTTTACTGGGGGAATCCTCGAGGTTGAAAACAAACTCCGTCTGGACTCCTTACTTGGTGGAGGTCGACGGCAGCCCTGTCCGCCAGGTTTAGAACGCCCAGAGAGCTGGCTCGCTTCATGCTGCGCCGCACCGCACCGCACCGCACCGCACCGCATGCAGGGAGGTGAGGATGGAGAGTCGAGGCGTGAACTCAGTGGTGGTTAATGACACTCACTTCACACACAGTTAGTTTCACAACACAACGCTTCACGCGTCCGATTATTTCTGAGGGGAAATGTGGAACTGTGACGCTGCTTAAAAGCTGTGATTTGCCGTTAAAGGATCATTTATTTGTGTTTATAGATCAGTTAGAAGCCAGAAGAAGAGAGATTTTGGGTTGCCAGGTTGTGTAAAATCTACATCTGTCCACCACGATAAACTCCATTAATCAATCAGCAATACAAGTTTAAGTGTTGTTTTGTTGTTAATAAAAGTCGTTGAAGTTTTTCTGCTTTAATTAGATCTGAGCGCATCAGGCTTTCTGTAATTTAAAGATACTTAAAAAAAACACACTCATTTATGATCAGAGACAGAAGAAAAACACAAATATATTGAATTTTGGTGATTTTTTTTCTTTAAAAACTCAAATTTTCCTCCATTTTGATGTTAATAAACACATTAAGTCAATGTTACTGAGCTAATTTAATTTAATTTGTTGTAAAAATTAAAAACCTTCATGACATCTGGAACCACTGCAGACTTTATATTTCATGTCTCACAATTTTTCCATTCTAATGATCTTATTGCTCAATTAATTTTTTCTTCTTAACATTTTAGTTTTACTGTAATTGATTTATTTTTGTTATTGATTTTTAATTATTATTTATATAATTACTTTTAATTTTAACTTTTTTCAAACTGATTGACTTTTATGGTATATTTTATAATTAATAAAGGTAAAATATTATATTTAATCATATTCTTTTTCATTTTTCCCATTAATTTTTCATTATTATTTATATAATTGTTTGTAATTTTCTGTATTTTTTTTTTAAATTCTTGTGCTATATTTTAACTGTCTTCTAATGTTTGTTGATATTTTGTGGTATTTTTTGTAATTAATTATTGTAAAATATTATATTTAATGTTATTTTTCTCATTTCTTCCCCATTTGTTTTTTCTTATTGATTTTTTTAAAAATTACTTGTAGAATTATTTGTAATTTTCTGGGTTTTTTTTTAAGTTTAACTATCTCTTAACATTTAATGAGGACTTTTATGGTATTTTTGTAATTAATTAGAAAGAAATTTTATTCGGTTTGTCTGATTGATTGATTTTTAGACAGCGTTTAAATTTATTTAGTTTTTTATCATGCTGATTGACTAATCTGGCAGATTTTTCTACATCTGGCAACCTCAGATTGTGCCCAGCCCCTCGTTAGAAAGTGTGTTCTTTATTTAAATGGTGTGTATTAAGGTGTTTTTAGTGATGATGGTGTCGACTCGTTTTTACAGCCAGTGAAGTTCGTGCAAACAAACCAAATAAAATTTGATTTCAGTAACGTGACACTGCAGAAAACGTCCGTCCAGACCAGAAAGTAAATCAGCATTTTACAATAATAACAGACTTCATGTAACGTCCAGTTAATGGACTCAGATTAAAGGTTCATCCTTTATAAAAATCATCCTCCACATGTACACAGGTGTGATTAAAACTGGATCTTCTTTTTGTTTTTCCCTTAAAAAATGACTCAAACTGATTTTAATTGATTATTTAAAAATAATTAATCATTCTAGAAAGATGAGACCCAACTGTCTTATGTAGCTCAGATACCTTCTGTATTTTTCTCTGAATATTCCTGTTTTTGTCAGGAAATATTCAAATGTTTTTGTCCAAATAATGTATGTATTAATATGACGTTTTTTCAAAGCACAAAAAACAACAAATAAAATCACGTTTGTCTCTCAATATTATGGCTGTATTTTCATTCAATTTTTTATGTTCACAAATTATATATTTTTTGTTTATTTTTTTAAATATTAAAATTAATGTTGCATTGAAAAACTACAAAATATTTTAGATAAATTTGCAGACTTTTAAAAATTGTACGCATTTTTTTGTCTCTAAATGTTCCCATTTTTGTCAGAAAATATTATTTTTTTAAATTATCCAAATATCGTTTTTTCCATTTCGAAATATATTTTATGTATTAAAATTACATATTTGCTTTCTTTGTTTGTATTAATTTTTCAAGTTCTCAAATTGTATTTTTTGTTGAGATTTTTAAAAAAATATTAACACTTAAGCTACTTTTTTTAAAAAAACAACTACAAAATACTTTAAATATATTTTGGAGACTTAAAAATGTGCATTTTTTTTACTGAATGTTTTTGTCAGAAAATTTCTGTTCAAATATTTGTATTTCCTTTTAAAAATATGCTAATTTATGCATTATTATGACAATTATTTTCAATTGAAAAAAGCAAAAGTACAAAAAACTACAAGTTTTATTCCCTCAAAATATTTTTTTCTTCTCGAAATATAATTTATCCCCATTTATTATTATTATTATTATTATTATTATTATTATTATATAATAATAATATAATAATAATAATAATACTTTTTCTCTATGTAGTACGACTATTTTACATATTTTGCAATACTTTTATTTTCCCCAAAACACTATTTATTATTAACTATTGTGTGTCTATTTTCTCTAAATATTTTATCCAAACATTACACATTTTATGAACTCAAAATATTAGATTTTTTTTCTACAAATATACTTTTCCTGTCAGAATTGTGTGAAAGATTTTTACTGGATTTTGAACTTGTGCTGCAAACTTATCGTGGATATTTTCAAAATAATCTAATTCAAAGCCGGGATGTCGACTTCAGATTCAAAAAATGACACGGAGATATTTAGTTTTTCTACGATATATATTAAAATAATGCAGAATTTTAACAAAATTTTAACCAAATACCTAAATAAAAACCAAAATAAACAGCAGCTTGGAATCTTTCTAATCTGGTCTAACACTGGAAAAGGCATCAGAAATCTTTTTTTTTTCCTTTAAATGACCAGATTGTTTGTTTTTAGTCGATATAATCCTCAGTAGTCGAAATATTTCCATAAAACTGGTGTGATTTTCCAGCCCCATCTTCCTTTTCTGTGAACATCTGGAGCCTGCATGTCAACAAACTCTGCGTTTTACTAATAAAGTTTATAAAATCGTGTCCTTCCTGATGCTAAAACTCGTCTAAAAGTGTGTGTCTTTGCTGGTGGGAAGGTGGAGTTCACATTTTAGGGAAGACTAACCATCAAACTGCATAAATGTGTAACTGAGGCCTCCCTGCTTGTAAACAATCAAATAAACGTAACAAAAAACCCACATTTTAAGAGGAAACGTGACACACCGAGTATGAGGGACGTTCCTGCAGTGAGTTAGTGAGAGCCGATCGGTCGTCAGAAAGAAAAGCAGCACCGACAGAAACACCAGAGAGCACACAGACCAAGCATGCACCAGAAAACGAAAGATTTATTCATAAATAAAAAAGAAAACTCAACAAGTCCCACACAAGAAAGCAGCCATGCAGACGGGTCGGTTTCCATGGCAACATCCACAGAGAAAGTAAACGTAAAATAATAATAAATCCAACAAAATGTAATAAATAGATGCAACTATTAGTGGTTAAAACAAAATAAAAATAAAACACAGGCATCTCCAAAGCAGACGTTAGTGGTTTGTGTCTCGTTGCAGAAAGTTTTTCCCGCTTCATCGTTTACTTTTGGTTTTTCTGTTTTAACGACGTTCAGGTTCAGTCGAAGGGACAGAAGATCCGAAATATTATTTAAATAAGATTTTAAATAATAATTCCAGGTTTTAATGGTCCGGTTTGATGGTTTGAAGTTTAGTAAAGGCTTCCAGTCTTTATCAGACGTAAAAAGTCAATAAAACAAGAAAAAAATTAACTAAATAAACCAAATCAGTCCTTCAACATTCTTCTTTTATTTAAAAAATGACACAATTTTAAATTTCTGCATCGCTTAAAGTGAAGTCAGTAAATAAACTTTAATTCCTGGACTTTAAACTGATACAAGAACATTTTATTCTCAAAAAAATGTCGAATTAATGTGACTTTTTAAAATTGTTTCTTAAACTATTATACCCTCTTTTTTTAAATTTTTTAATTTTTCTAACCTTTTTGCATCTTTGTTTTAATTTTCATCATTTTCTTTATGTTGAAATGTGGCTTTTTTCCCTTAAAAATTTCCAGCTTCATCTGTAGATATTCTGGCTGTTCTTGAAAAGTTTTATTCATTTTTAAGAAATTTATTGCACTCAAAATATATATTTATATACATTCTCTTGATATTATTTTCTTTTAAACATTGACTCCTTTTTTTGGGAAGTAATATTACAACTTTTTCCACAAAATATTTAACATTTATTTACATATTTTTTAATAAAACATATTCTCTTGTAAATATTTTGTTCATTCTCTGTAAACATTAACGTGTTTTCTTCTACTAATAATATTATTTTTCACTCTTAGTAATAACACTTCTTTGTTATGCAGCATTTTTATTTTAACTATTCTATATAAATTATACCAACATGTTTGTTCTCAAAATATTTTTTTCTTTGAATAAAATAGTGTTTTTGGATGTGTTATTTTTTTTATATTAACAGTTTTGTACAAAATACTTCACATATATTTTGCAGATTTTTTAAAATCTTGTTTATTTTTTTTTCTCTGAATCTTCCCGTTTCTGTCAGGAAATGTTTTTTTTTTAATTTTTTTTTATTTCCCTTATGATCCAATATGATCATTTATGTACAATTATTATATTTCTTTTTTATTTAAAAAAGTAAAAGTACAAAAAAAATTACAAGTTTTATTCCCTCAAAATATTTTAATTCTACTAGAAATATAATTTCTTTTCCTGCTTATTATTAACACTTTTTTTTCCAGGTAGTACGACTGTTTGACATACTATTAAATACTTTTCTCTCCTAAAAACATTCTTTATTTTACCTCTTTTGTGTCATGGTAACAGATCTATTTTCTCTAAATGTTTCATCAAAACATTCCATGAGTCCGTGAAATACTTTTCTCCCTCTATAGCATCTTTAAGTATTTACATCTGTGTGTAAAATGATGGTTTTAGAGGTTTATTACTGTAAATATTGCACCTTTTTTATCCTGCTCTACAACAAATTCATCTTAAAATGACTCTAGTTTCACACGTTTTATGTTTCTGTCGCCGTGGACCGACCTGAACGATAAAACAGTTTTCTGAAGGCAGTAAAGGACGTGATGGGAAACAGCAGAAAGCTCCTCCTTCTTCATGTGCAAATGCAGATCTAGAGTTTCACCACTTCACCACCAGCAAAGCAGAAGCCCTTCTGTAGTTTGTTTGGTTAGTGGGCTTCAGGGGCCGGTGGATGTGGAAGTGGGGCTGGTGGATGTGGATGTGGGGCCAGTGGATGTGGGGTTGGTGGAGGGTCATAGTTACCCGGGGTTCTTGGGCTCGCCGTCTCGAGTCGAGCCGCCGCCCTTCAGCTTTCGTACGAGTTTCTCGCTGCTGCGACGGATCGACGCTCGTAGTTTGCTGAAGGAGCCGCTTCTCTTCAGAGAGCCGGAACCGTCCTGGAGGGGAAACGTTACAGCGTTACACTGATTCATCACAGGAAACACACAGTCAGGAGGTTAATAGTGGACGTACGTTAGAGTCAGAGCAGCCTGCTGCAACGAAACCCGACTGACTAAAATACAGTAGATAGTGGACTGAACTATATTACATTAATTATACCAACATTTAACTTTATTTTTGTACTCAAATTATTTTTTATTCTTTAAATAGAGTTACTTTGGTGGATGTATTAATTTTTATTCAATCTTGAATGTTCTCAGATTACTATTATTTAGTTCAGATAGATTTTTTTCTACATATTAACATTTTTGTTGCATTAAAAAAATATACATTTGTCTAAATGTTCCCGTTTTTGTCAGAAAATATAAAAAAAGTATTTAAGAAACATAATTTGCTTTATTATGACATATTTTAATTTAAAAAAAACAAAAAAAAACAATAAATACAAAAAACTGCAAGTTTTACTTCGTCAAAGTATTTTTTTCTACTAAAAATTAATTTTTTTCCCACTTACTATTATTACTTCTTGTCCAGGCAGTAAATTTTTGTCCCCAAAAAATATTATTTATTATTAGCTTGTTTGTGTCAGGGTAATACGTCTATTTTCTCTAAATATTTTATCAAACATGACACATTTCATTAACTGGAAATGTTTTATTTCTTCTACTGTTTTATACCAAACTCTATTATTTATTGTGTTCTCAAATTATCAGTCAATATGAACCATTTTGTAATAAGTTCATATTTAGTAGAGTACATGAAGCCTCGAGGCTCCATGTAATCCACTATATACTATATATAATATGATTAAGCTGACAATTTTGAGTCATTACAGACATTTTTAGTCGAGTCTCTGCTCATCATCAGTAGAAAGGTGTTTCACCATGCTGAATGTATCTCCAACAACCTGCTCCTCTGTTCACTGTTTCTGAGCCATGCTGCATTTATTTATTCATCCAGTAGGTTGGATTTTCCTCTTTAACTTGAGTTTTGACTCCTCTCTGCTCTGTGGAAACACTGCCTGCAGTTCAACCAAATAGAATCTGGTTTGTTCTTGGTTTGTTGACATGTAGAATAAATTGATTCTGATGAAATATCACAATTTTAATCTTATATCTGACCATTTTTCCTGACAGAACTGCACCAAATTGGACGATTGGTTTTGTTTTTAGATGATCCGACTCTGCTAAATGGTGAGTTCAAACTCACTGGTTGGTTTTGTGGTTTAGAGGGTTGATAAACTACATTCTGAAAGGTTCACGATGTTCTATAAAATATACTTTTAGGAACTATAATATGAAGTCAGGCTTCTTGTTGCAGCAGCGACTCTGGTCTAAAGCTAAAACACAACAATGTAAAACAGCAGCTCAGGTTTTATTAGAAATTCCACATGATTCTTACTTGGTGCTGCAGAAATCACTAACAGAGATGTTAAAGCAGAGCTGCTGTGTTGAACAGACGTGAACGAACAAACACGATGCAGCTGTAAACCAGTAAAACTGGTCAAATGTGGATTATATTTAAACACTGAGCAGCTTTAGGAGAACTTTTCACCTGTTCTGATGCTGCTCAGACTCTTTTACAGAACTTTAATGGGTGTTTTATGGAACAACATGTTAAACTGTGTAAACAGAGAAAAACTATAATTGTTGACATCATGTTTTGAAGATGCAGTTTTTCGTAGTGAAATATTTTCTTCTACTTAACCAGATAATTAAGTGTCAAACGAGATTATCGTTGTCAAACTGTCATATTTTCCTAAAATCGACCAAATGGAGGGTGAAAACTGGAACTTAAATCTGAGAATAATTTTCCCACCTCTTCAAAATAAAAGCCTTCCTGTCATAAACCAGTCTTATATTTAGGGGAGATGAACTACTACGCTTTGTTTCTTTGACTTATCATAATTTATGTTTAGACGGCAGCTCAGCCTCATGTGTGACTACAGCTAAATAAATAAATAAAGCTGATATATTTTGTCTCTTTGCTCCTATAACTCCTCACTAGTGTCTCAGATATGCAAGATTAAATCATTTTATTGTTTTTTTTATCATTTTCCTCCATAAATAAACAATCAAGTTCTATATTTTATTCACATCAGTTATTTATTGATTTATCTAATTAATTTCTCTTTAACTTCTTGTAGAATCAATGTGACGTCTTCAGTTATATTTATGCAGAAATACAGTAAATTCTAAAAGGAGTCATTTGATTTTAAATCATATTTTTAGGACAATTTCTGCTTGACTATCTCTGATCTGTCTGGAATTTTCATGGAATAAAATATGGATATTTATAAAGATATTTGTGAAATTTTTGCTTCATATATATCAAAAAATTCTTAATAACAAACATGAATAAAAATGCCGGTTGACCCACTTTTAGAATGTTTTTTGCACATGGAAAATAAAAATATATAATATCTGGATTATTCCCTCTCAAATCATCAGATATTCCTTTATATAGTACAAAATATGAATATATATAATGGCATCTGTGAAATTTCAGCTTCATATCAAACACTTTCTGAGATAATTTAAAAAATAATAATAAAAATACTCATTAACCCACTTTTAGCACATTTTTTTGCACATGGACAATAAAAAAAATATATAGATGACTAAAAACTTGTTCAACATGACAAAAAATTTGTCTCAAATAACCAAAAACTTGTTCAAAGTGACCAAAAATGTGTTCAAAATGACAAAAAATGTGTTCAAAATAACCAAAAACTTGTCCAAAATGACAAAAAAATTTGTTAAAAACAACCAAAATTTTGTTAAAAATGATCAAAAACTTGTCCAAAATGATGATTAAATGGTTCTTTTGGTTCTGCTCCAAAAAATATTGATATTCCCTGTTACTTTAAACGTAATATTTAGTAAATAAATTCAAATTTCATTCTTACGTGATGTTTTGATGAACTTAGGAATGAACTTTCTATCTCTATCAATGTATAAAATTCCTAACTTGTGCAGTTTTATTAAACCAGAATCAGAAATTAATGAATACAATGAAGCAGTATTGACTTCTGATGTAATATAACATGTTTTAATTGTTGGAATTTAGCATTTTGGTCAAAGATTCCTCACCCAAGTTTCCTGAAAACATGTTTTTCCTCCTCTAATTGGGGTGATTGATGTGTGAAGTGCTGCTGCTGCTGAGATATTAAAGGTTTAGAGCTCAGTCAGTTATGAAGGCGACAGAAAAAAAGAAGGAAAACACCAAGAGGCTGGAGTTGAGGTGAGCAAAGAGTTTAGGTTTTATTAGAAGTTAAGAAAGACAGAGTGGAAGATGCACAAACAGGACAGGAGGAGGTTAGTAGCAGGAACAAAGAGACGAGGAGCAAAGTTTAAACCCCAACAACAACAACAACAACTCACATCTATATACAGATTTACAACGAGCTCCGTGACCTTTAGCGTGTCGTCAACGTCTGACATGGATGCCAACAGGTGAGCCACACTAACGACTACTGAGCCACAGCCAGACTCTCGATCATGCTGACGAGGTGCTTCATGGTATTTACAGCGTCACTACTGGCCAGATGTTGGAGTCACCGCTACAGATGTTCACATGTTCAGTTAAATGGAGCAAAGAGGACGGATGGAAGCTCCGAACCTCCACCAGGAGCCAGGAACCAGGACTAACTCTGAACACCTCACACCTGGACTTCTCCTCCGTCATGTTCTGGTTTGGTTCAAATGACGATTCTAGAAGTCCAGCAAAGTTAAATGCAGAGTCTGGATACGAGATGTGTCTTTTTCTCATCGCTTTTGTAGTCATTTTTTGTGTTTTTATTGCACTTTGTCTCTTTTTGTGGTTGTTTTTTGTGCTTTGTTGCAGTCTGTCTTTTTGTGGTCCTTTTGTGTCTTTTTTGCAGTCATTTGTTTCTGTTTTTGTTGCAGTTTGTGTCTTTTTGTGATCATTTTGTATGTTTTAATAGTAATTTTTTGTGTTTTTGTATCATTTTCTTGTCATTTTGTGTCTCTCTGTAGTTGTTGTGTGTGTCTATGCATTTTTAAGCAGTACGTGTCTCTGTGGTAATTTTGTATCTTTTTGTTGCATTTTGTGGTTATTTTGTGTCTCTCTGTGGTCCCTTTTTGTCTTTTCATTACACTTTCTATCTTTTCCTGGTCATTTTTTGTCTTATTGTTGCGCTTTGCTTCAAATTGGGATGATTTTGTGTTTATCTATGGTTGTTATGTGTCTTTTTCTTGCATTTTTCCAGATATTTTCAGTCACTTTGTGTCTTCTTATTGTCATTTTACATCTCAGTATAGTTGTTTGACTCGCTTTGTGGTCATTTTGTATCACTTTGTAGTCATTTTATGTGGTTTTGTCATCATTTTATGTCCCTTTGTTGTCATTTTGCATCCTTTAGTGGTCATTCTGTATCTCTCCCTGCTCATTTCCTTTGTCGTGGTGATTTTGCGACATCTTGTGGTCATTTTCTGTCTCTTTATAGTTAGTTTCTGTGTCTTTGTGGTCATTTTCTGTCTCTTTATGGTCGATTTGTGTCTCTTTTTGTCTCTGTGGATACTTTGCATCCCTTTGTAGTCATTTTGCATCACTTTGTGGTAATGCTGCATCTTTTGTTCTACATTTTGTGGCTCTTTGTGGTCATTTTGCATCTTTTTGTTGTTTCTTTTGTGTCTGTTTGTGCCCGGTGCTTTAAGGATTTATCTAAACTAATTTTCTAGCTTGTTATAACTTTTTAGAAGTTAAAATAGGAATGTCTTTGTTACTCTTGGAACTTATTTTTGGAGATTTCAGCAACATGACGAAGGAAAAGACTTAAACTGACTGATTTGAAAAGGTCAAATTTGAGAGTCCAGGTGTGAAACGTGGAGAGTTAAAGGAGAACAAGGGAAGTAGAGATTTAATTCCAATCTCCCAACACAATCCCCCCCGACATCCTATTAAAAGAGTCTACAGGCAAAATGAAAGCACAGTTTAAAGACACTGGAGGGCGACAGAAAGAGGGGAAGTAGAGAAGCAAGAGGCTAGAGTTAAAGGACAGCGAGAAAGAACAAGTTTCCATGTTGCCGTGGAGAAACGTCGCCCCGGTTTCCACGTTTATCCTCCTTATCTGTTCCCAGAAAGGGGCCGTAAAAGCAACGTTATCGCTCCGGTTTCGACCCGGCGTGGAGACTTCCCGCCACACAAAAGACAGGAGGGGAGTCAGAGCTGAAGAAAACCGCAAAGCTGAAGGGGGGCTGAGGCGAGGCATCCGTCATGCAGCAGACAAGTTTGTTTTAGAACAAGGCATCTGGAGTTATGCCTGCCGGTCAGACGGAGCAGGAAGTGGAGAGAAAAGGAGGAAGTTCAAACAGAGAAAGACAGAAGAGAGAGAGAGAGAGAGATGAGGAAAGACAGGAGGAAGGAGAGGGACGGAACAAAAACAGCGTAGAAAGAGAGAGAGAAGGTGAGAACACATGACAAACACTGTGAGAGGTTACCAGGCAGATCAGACACAGTTTCTCCAGCAGGATGTGACCCAAATACAGACGGATCAACACAAAGTTTAGTGTCCATCACGTCCAAAACAGAAACACTTTTATATAAATATCTTCAGCTAAATGTGTCTTTATAACCGGATCAACAAGCGATTATTGTTCACAGAAGCTGAGTGGCAGAATACTGTTGGTCTCGTTGTGGTCCTTTTGCATCACTTTGTTGTCATTTAATGTCATCTTGTAGTCATTTTGCATCCTTTAGTGGTCATTCTGTGTCTCTTTTAGTAGTTTTGTGTCTCTCTGTGCTCATTTCCTTTGTCGCTTTGGTGATTTTGCATAATCCTTTGGTCCTTTTCTGTCTCTTTTTGGTCACATTTCATCTCTTTGTGGTTGTCTTGTGTCTCTTTGTGGTCACTTTGCATCGTTTTGTAGTAATTTTGTGGTTCCTGGTTGTCACTTTTTGTCTCTGTGGTCCCTTTGCATACCTTTGTGGTAATTTTACGTCCCTTTGTAGTCATTTTGCATCACTTTGTGGTAATACCGCAGGAGGAAGATGAGGAGAAAAAGAAGGAGGAGGACAAGAAGAAGAAGAAAAAGGAGAAGGAGAAGAAGGACATGAAGGAGGGAAGGAAGAGGAGAAGGAGGAACAGAAGAAGAAGAAAAAAGAGAAAGAAGAAAGACTTCCTGAAACTAAACTTTCTGAGGTCACCATGTCTTTTATGAAGTCAGTTGAGTCGTCTCAGTCACTGCGTTGTTTATGACAATCAGAAAAATAAAAAACAAGTATTTAATCTGTCAAAGAGACGTGACGAAGGACACCAGAACCAGAGACTGTTCATTCTGCCTGATTAAAGTGGATGTAATTCACGGTTTCCGCCACTAGGAGGAGCTTTTGCTCAGCTTAAAGTGATGCAGAGAAACTGAGTCTGAGTCTGGAACAAACTGTAGTTCATTAAATCACAAGTTAGTTAGAAGATCAACAGGAAACAAGGAGAGGACAAGCAGAGACATGGCAGCAGCCAGACGGACAAACTAAACATCTATTTACCTTCTGGCTAAAGAAGGAGGAGTAAAATCAATATCTATTCATTATTTTCTTGATTAACTGTGAAAAAAATGTTGCAAATCACTCGTTAAAATTGATTGTTTTGACAGAAAATGAAGAAAATCAGATGGTATGAAGGTAATAAAATAGATTTCCTGACTGTTTCAGCTGAAGTTCATTCTGTTACTGCATTATTGTGCATTTATCTGCACATAAACTGTTGAATTTCTATTTTTGGCTCTTTAACAGCTGCTTCTTCCCAATAAAATCAGTATTTCAAGCATTTACTAGATGGAAATCTGGTTTAATGATATTAAACAGGAGCCAAATGCATGATTTCTGTATTTATAAGAGATTTCTCAGCATCATGTGTTAGTTTTTGCTTCACTTTTAGCTCAGAAACACAAATCAAACAGAGTTTCCTTCCCCTCTGGCTGCCAACACGTGGACAAAGCGAACAAAGAAAGGGAACAAAGAGCAGAAAAATCACGTTTTACATTCCCAGGCAGCAGCTCATCACACAGATGCAGAGAACAGACAGTTTAACGGACACTTTACGCAGGTAAATACGTACATGCAGAACACAGAAGGAGTACAGTACAGAGCCCATGTGGAGTCGGATGAACGGACTGATGAGTCACGACTTGTTTGGAATAAAAAGTGAGAAGAAAACAGTCTGGCAGCTGCCTGAGGACGGAGCTGAAGAGGAAGGGATGATTTGTTTGACGGGATGACAAGCAGAATGGAGTTTCACACCTGCACAGAAGCAGCTAGAAGCACCTTTTATCCATCTATCTAATATATATCTGTGATGTTAGACAGATAAAATATACACTGATTGTAATGTTATGTTCTGTATAATAAACAGTGCTTCCAAAATTATGTTAATAGAAGAAGGAAACTGTTGTTTTTGCTGCTTTAGGTATTTGAATTTTAGAATAAAACAGGAAATCAACTCTCTGAACTCCAGAAATGTTTAAAAAAAAAAAAAAAATTTCCTTCAACATAAATCACAATAAATACACCATTTATCACAGCTACAGACTGTAAAAGCATTATCAAAATGTTCAGAGGGTAAATTCTCAACTGAACTTTGATTTAACCCTAATGTTGTCCCCATTTGCAGCCACCAAAAAATATTGTTTCCTTGTCTGAAAAAAATCCAAAAATTCAGCAAAAAAATTCCACAAATTTGTGAAAATTTGCAAAACCTTCAGGAAGAAAATTCCAATAATTCCTTAAAAGTTTTCTTTAAAAGTTGTCTTTTTAAAAAAATCCCCCAAATTTGGCAAGAAAATTCTTGTAAATATTTTCAAAACATTAGTAAAAATCTTCCAAAAAATCCTAAAAATATCTAAAGTGATTCCATTTATATCAGTAAAACTTCTAATATTTTCTTTAACAACATCCACATAAAAATCAACAAAAAACCAGCAAATTTTGCTGGATTTTGGTTGATTTTTTTTGTGAATGTTCTTAAGAAACATTTTGAACATTTCTTTTTTTCCACCAAAAAATGTTCAAAAATGTTGAAAATGTGGACATCAGAAGTTTCACTGTGAAAATATGTATTTTTTTCCCACATTTTCAAACTTTAAACCGGGTCAATTTTGACCCGCAAGACGACACGAGGGTTAAGTCTTCAAAAAGTTTCTCAACAGTCGATCAAAATCTCACAGTTTTGATCCCAAATTCAAAAGATTGAAGCAGCAAAAACAGTGTTCTAACATAGTTTTCATGCATTATTGTGTTTTATTGTGGAATAAAAATGTAAAATATGAATAAATATAAACACCAAATATAGTGTTCATAGCTTTCTAACCTTTTGTTCACCTTTCTTCTGGGATCAATAATGTTATTTAACTTCTTCTGTTCTGCATCCATGTTGACTTTATGCTACACCTTTGTTTCCTTTTACATTTATTTAGAATTTATTTCCAGCTTCAGCTCTTTCCAGACCAGACAGACTTCATTCCTGACTGACTTTCAGGCTGGCGTTGGTCTGCAGGAGGCTGTATGTTCATAACTGGCTGCACGCATCGACATCAATACATCAAAACCTCCCACAGCCGCATCCAGAGGTGCGGGAGGAGATGCTGATTGGTCGTTGGGGGCGCTATGGCTACTGTTGCTATGTGAGGAGACCCTACATCTACGCCACTGCAGTCGCTGGAGAGAATACTGCAGACGCTCGGTTAGGAATGTGGCTCTGCAGCGTGAGGGGGTTAGTGGGTGTAACCAGAGGGCTGCTTTATAGAAAGAGTTAGTCAGGAAAGGCTCTAGAGAAGGAGAGTTTCATGGAAAACAGCACTGTGTGGACGTCAAACTACAGATTCAAGCTGCAGCGGAGCATCTTTTCACTACATTTTAATGGTCAGAGCGAGGCTAAGAGTGGACGACTACTGCAGCAGAGTGGAATAATGTGACAGTCGATCAGCATCATCGGTGCAGACAGAACAAAATGATCCACTAACAATCATTTTATTTACACTCCTGATCACAAGATTCAATTTAGTCACAGATGAAGGCACAACTTTACTGCATCTTTCTGGACTGAAGCCACTGACGAAGACTGATAAATGTTAAATATACGAAAAGATTTCATGCTCAAGGATTCTGCTTTAATCCCTCTGAACTCCAAAACCCACCGGGCATGTTAACGCCATTATTACCCCATTTATCAGAGCCAGAAACTGTGAAACGGTCAGATTTACAACCTTTCTGATGGTCCTTGAACTACTCAAAAACTTCAAATGTTGCGATATTTCATCAAAATCAAATTTTAAACAAGAAAATTTACCAAAAAAACAGTTTGTTCTAACTAGATTCTGTAAAAAAAGACTAATTCTGCGCTGCTTGGTGCTACTGTGAAGCTGAACATTAGACTGCCTCATTACCTCTTCAATTACATTCTAAACAAACTATTTTTTACTTGCACCATATTCCATTTTGCTGTTGTATATTTTGACATTTAAATATATACTTTTACATTCAACATTTACTTTTTTACATCTTAAATCTGTGCTGAGCAAATTTGTGTGCACTTGTTGTATTCTGAATAACAAAAAAGTTGTGTACAAAAAACAGAAAATGCCCAGAAACTTGCTTGGAGTTCAGAGAGTTAAAATGCAAATCAAAACAAGTTATGGAAATGAAGCTTAACCCTCCTGTTGTCCTCATTTACGGGCACCAAAAATATTGTTTCCTTGTCTGAAAAAAATCCAAAAAAATCAGCAAAAAAATTCCCCAAATTTCTGAAAATTTGCTAAACCTTCAGGAAGAAAATTCCAATAATTTCTTAAAAGTTTCCCTTAAAAGTTTGATTTGAAAAAAATCCCCCAAATTTGGCAAGAAAATTCTTGTAAATATTTTCAAAAAATGAGTAAAAACCTTCCCAAAAAATTCTAAAAATATCTAAAGTGATTCCATATATATCAGTAAAGCTTCTACTTTCTTAAGAACATTCACATAAAAATCAACCAAAATCCAGCGAATTTCGCTGGATTTTGGTTGATTTTTATGTGAATGTTCTTAAGAAACATTTTTAACGTCTCCTTTTTTCCACAAAAAAATGTTGAAAATGTGGACATCAGAAGTTTCACTGTGAAAATATATATATTTTTTCCACATTTTCAAACTTTAGACCGGGTCAATTTTGACCCGCAGGACGACACGAGGGTTAAAGGACCAAACCTGATAATGATTTCTATGTAACCTGATTATATCTTTATTTTTAGACTTATTGTGCTTCTTTGTTGGGACATTTTAAGTCCCGTGAAGTTGATCTTCGTGGTACAGTTCTAGTTTCAGTGTGCCGTGGCCTCAGTCCAGACAGATTCAGGCGTTGTGCATCCTGTAAACGTGTATGTTCTGCACAGACTCGGTGGCGTGTCGAGGGCTGTGTACTGTACTTACCCCGTTCCACTCCACGCTCATACTCACTTCCTCGCCACCGTCCGGCCCGCTCTCGTACTTCACCGTGTCGGAGGTCAAACTCTCGCGGCTTCGCTGCTTCTCGCGGGCCTCCGGTTCGCTCAGGACCTCCGCCACGCGCTGCTTGTGCACCGTGTCCAGACCCTGACCGACAAACAGATGCACACGGGGGGGAAAAACGATCAACGCCGGTTGGGCTGATCCGATTAAAGCGCTGGCTGAGCGGCGGTGCCACCTGCGGCCTGAGCGCTCGCTGACGCTGTACAGGCGACAGCCAGCGGCACCCATTCATCAAATCCAATTACTATCAAAGCTGCAGACTGATGCCACCTGCTGCTCAGAACACAAACCCTGGCAGACTCCTGGGCCTCACGTTAGACAACAGCAGTCACATTCAAACAGAAGAAGAAGTCCACTGAGAGACGAACATACAACTAATTCCCCAGTTGGACGCAAACCAATGATGTTATTGGTGACCTCACTTGCCAAAAATGGCCCAAGTTCCACAGAGAACGCTTAAAGGAATAGTCCAATATCTTGGAAAATATCCTTGCATTAATCTTTTCATCTAACTCTCAGCAACAATGATTCCCAAAATGTCTCTGATAGCAGCTAATACAGTTCCTGGCAAAGCTAGCTTAGATTTATGGATGTAGCGAAAGCATTAAAATCACGTTGACTATCCTAAAATTGGGACCAATCAAGGCAATTTCTAATAATTAATTAACTGCTATCGGCACTAGGGCTGGACCCCGTGACGGTGGTATCTGAATATTTATTTTGAGATCTAAATATTCAGATTTATTTTATCTTCTTGTAAAATGACTCATACATGCATGAAAGTCATTGGAATTTGTGGCTTTGATAAAGAACTGATCAATATCGTGATGCATGTAACGGTTTTCTTTACATTCTCTCTGGCGTTCCGACTTACAGAAGTCTGATGATGTAAGTCCTCAACTCCGACAGAAGTTGACGACCTGTAGTTGGAAAACGGCAGCAGGTATTGGTAGATGCTAATATATACGGATACATTAAGTTTTTCAACTTTCTTACTGTCCTTGAGCTACTCATTTGTGACCAGCTGTTCCATCAATAAACAAAAATATTGTGATATTTTGTCAAAATCACTTTATTCTGCATGTCCAATTTAAAAATGAAATATTAAAGGACTCATTTTGGATTGAGGAAAAACGTGATCTAGACATCTCTGAAGAGTGTTTTTTTGTGGAACAAGCTGCCGACGTCAAGCATCCTCTGACGTATTTAGAGATGATACGGTTACACCACACTGTTCCCTATGAACCTGCCTGAGCTTTAAATTATTCAGGAAGGGAAAACAAAGAGCAGCAGGACATCAAACTGGAGAACTGCAGTTATGCTGTCAGGAGTCTGGATGCCAAACATTTATTTACATCTTTTAAAGGTCAAACTAACATCACAGGGATGTCAGAAAGCAAAAGTGGAAATATATTAGAGGAACGTTGTGGGATTAGTGGAGCTAAAACAAGCTCTGTTATTTTCATTTTACTCTCTAGAGCTGCAATGATACGGCAGGAATCCATTTTAAATTCTTAGTGCAGCCTCCTGTGTGTGCCACTGAGATACTTAAATCCTAGAAGGAAACCCTAATTCAGGATGAAAAGCTGCAGGGCTTCACCGCTGCCTCCCACTCATCATCTCCACAGGAGACCAAATTAAGTCTCATAAGTAACACACCATCAGAGGCAGCTCTGCAAACTCTGCAGCATCATCTCTCCTCTGGTTTTACTCCACATTTTCTGCCTTTTAATCTGCAGTAAACACCGAGGCCGAACCGTTTCATCTGGCTCTCGGTAAACTTCTAATCAACGGCGACGTATCAGAACTTATTAGTCACATCTCCCGGCGACCACACCTGCTTTCTGGATCGCATCGCTGCTTCCTCCAGGGTCTCAGCCGCCTCGAACTTGCCCTGCCGCCTGTAGAGGGCGCCCAGGTTCTTCAGGGTGGTGGTGACCGTGGGGCTGCAAACACAAGAAGCACAGAGAGCTGGTCTCACACAATCAAAACATACGCACACTTTCAATACAAAACTTAAACATGTTCATTTAAAACGTTTCTTTTTGAGGCAGAATGATAATACAGAGACGTCTCTATGAACTCTGGGTCTTGTTCTGTCTCCAGCAAAGAGATTGATCTGATAATTCACACAAGTTAAGCTTCTATCAGGGTTTAATCTCCAACCAGCAGGATAAAGGTGGTTACAATGCTATATATATATTATTACATTCACAAAGCAGCCAAGAAAAAGACAGACAGACAGACAGTTCATTAATCCCGAGGGAAATTCAGTAAATCCACATCTACAGCTCTGACAGCGTCTATCTGGGTGGCATCTTGGTTTGGAAACAGAGGAGGGATCTGAAGGTGCTGCAGGGCCTTTTTAGAAGCAAGTAAAAAACAAATCAATCCCTAGAAACTGGCTGTCCGGTCCAGCCACACTGGAAGATCGGTGTGGTGCACTCAGAGTGGAAGAGCTGTCTTTTCCATCTTGTTTTTGTCATTTTGTGTCTCATTTCTGTTGTTTTCGTTATTTTGTGTCTTGTTTTTGTCATTTTGTGTCTCATTTCTGTTGTTTTCTGTCTTGTTTTCGTTATTTTGTGTCTTGTTTTTGTCATTTTGTGTCTCATTTCTGTTGTTTTCTGTCATGTTTTTGTTATTTTGTGTCTTGTTTTTGTCATTTTGTGTCTCATTTTTGTTATTTTGTGTCTTGTTTTTGTCGTTTACATCATCAGTTTCCTAAAGAACGTTTAGAGCAAAGCTATGTCCTCTCTTCTATTTTTCATATTTTCACCACATTGTCAGCCTTGATTGAACGTCTCACTCTACCTCATATTATCAGGATCAGACTAATTCTTTGGACTGTTTTCCATCAGTCAGTTTGTCCTCTTGGTCAGCAGTAACAGCAGCTAAATATCTAGCTTCTACTGCTGAGAAAAAGCTAGCATTAGCATGGATTAGAGTAGGGTTAGCAAACAACACAGAAAACATGGAATAAATGGTACCATTGATGTGTAAGCTGAACCAATCAGGGCTTTTATTACCTGTTATTGATGAATATGGGGCAGAAAATTCATAAATTTGAAGCCCAAATGCCACCCAGTTCTGGAATGACCCTTATACCTTATGCTAATTTAAGCTAATGATAGATGGTGGAGCAGAAATTGTTTTAAAAAGCTGATGATCTGAGATGGAATAAACAGGCTACAGTGGATGCTAGCTTGTTAGCTGTGCACAGAGAAGCTTCTAGTCTCCACTCAGACCAAAAATGACTTTGGAAAAAGACATTCTGATGTCAGATTTACTGTCACTTGTGGTTTGAATCTTATTAATAGGAAACAAACTGACCTGTCG
Organism: Amphiprion clarkii; assembly: GCA_027123335.1. Taxonomy (NCBI): domain Eukaryota; kingdom Metazoa; phylum Chordata; class Actinopteri; family Pomacentridae; genus Amphiprion; species Amphiprion clarkii. The sequence goes on along the minus strand of CM049584.1, from coordinate 29,315,496 downwards.
ACTTTGCAGGCTTTGTACCAGCCTCCATACTCTCCAAAGGGTGAACCGTCCTTCTGCTTCCCCTGCAAGACAAAAACATGCTTTAAACACCCGCATTCACTGAGAGGAAACTAATCAGTCGACGTTTAGAGACTGAAATTAACCCTTTTCTGAGCTGGAAGCTGTTTTAACACCATCAAAGAGGACATGAGGGGGTATTTAGTGGCGGGATTATGCTTGGGTCAGGATTTCTTCCGCTGAACAACTAAACCCATTAAACCGTGACAAAGTGAAGTCCTAGTTGGGAAAGTTGAGTTCTTTCTCACACCATCATCACCAGAGGACGGTTATTACTGAGACTTAATCCAAGTCTTTGTGAAGTCAATCCTTCCTATTCCGTGTTAAGTTAGATAATAAAGCTGTCACAGCAGAAGTACTGAATATTAGTCCAGATGTAGAGTTCTGTGGACGACATTCAAGCCTTAAATCAGGGGTGCCAAACATGCGGCCCGCGGGCCAAAACCGGCCCTCCAGAGGGTCCAATCCGGCCCACAGGACAACTTTGTAAAGTGTAAACATTACAGAGAAGACATTAACTGTAAATTGCAAATTTGTAAAACTAGAAATTTAAAATAATTTCTAGACCATGATCGTTGTTCTTTTGTCATCTTGTGTCTCATTTTTGTAATATTTTGACTTGTTTTTGTTGTTTTTTGTCTTTTGTCTGACTTTTGCCATTTTAATCATAAAATAAAATGCTATATCATTCAATTTCAGATATCTGTGACTAAATGTTGTGTTCCTTTGTAGACACTCTGTGATCTGTAAGCTGTAATGTGTAAATGACAAACTGAGGTATAATACTGTTGAAACTGAACTGATTTTTCTTAAGAAACTTCAGGTTGTTCATAACGTTTTGTACAAAGATAATCCCATAAATGAGAACATTTTCAGAATGTACTTTTTTGCACAAAAGCAAAGGAAACATTTGGAGTTGTGGTTATTTATAGGTTATTATGTTTTGACTTTACCCATTTGAGCTCAAACTGGGCTGAACGTTGCCCCTGAACTAAAATGAGTTTGACACCCCAGACTTAAATCATCAAAATACAGCTTAAAATGAGAATTATGCTCACCTTGCTTTGTTCCTCTCTCTCCTCAGCATGCATCCAAATCGGTTTGTTCTCATCTGCAGAGAAAACAGACGGAATCGGTGCCGATGCTGACCAGCAGCAGGAGTCTTTGCTTTTCAGCTTAAAGGTTGTTTTTGTTTACAGCCTGAACACATTAACCTTTTTACATCAGAGTGTCTCTGAGCGCTTTTACTTATTTTAGGTCACTCTGGATTCAAGCAAAGTCCAACATGCTGAAATGTGATGTGGAGTTTTACCGTCAACGGAGCCGAACTCCCTCTCGTGAGCTCGGGTGAGGATTTCTTTGTACAGAGTCTCGGCCTGCTTGAACTTTCCCTGCTTCAGGTAACAGGACGCCTGGAAACACAAACAACGAGCATCAGGACGACACTGGGAAAGATAAAACTACAGCACAGTCAGACGCTGGACTTGGAATTCATATAAACGACGTTTTAGTCAATTCTGTTTTATGCTTTCTTTGGAATAAGTTTAGATTTTTTTAAGTAAAGGGCCAAAATGAGAGTGAGATGACCGATTTTAGTGACATAATATCGAGTTAAATGTTCCCTAAATGCCCCATATGCAGGCTACAGTAGATGCTAGCTAGTTAGCTGTGCACAGAGAAGCTTCTAGTGTCCAGTCAAGCATCTGCGAGATCAAAAATTACCTAAAAATATGTTGTAATGTCCGATTTACCAAGTTGAAACCAAGCAATTTTATCCAAATGAGCTGTTTTCTGTAAGCCAATCAATTTTTCATGTTTTTTTAAATTGTGGGAAGCCAAAATAGTGAATAACATTCAATTTCTCTTGCAGCCATAATTAAAAGTATTCAGAATGCATCCAAATGTGGATAATTTTTTCCATGGCAGCAACAGCAACATGTTTATTAATCATTTGGCAAAAAAATTAGTCATGTGTGCCTCAAACTAGATTTCAGAAGGGACTAAATATTTACAAAAACTGCATTTGTGCCCTCAAATAAAAACAAGAAAGGACACAACACTATAAGTTGAACTCTTTGTGTAAGAAATGTATGTTTTTCTCTTCATAAATAAAGACATGTCCAATAGAAACTGACACAGAAAATGACAAATCAGTGCATAAAAATTCACCAAAATATAGGAAAATAAGTGATATCAGATGTTAATTTAAATAAAGTGAGTTTATTTTTATTTGTTGGACTTTGTTTCAGTAGTTTCAGTATTAGTTATTATAAATAAGGCCATATTTACTGGATTTATGTTAGTCTTGCATTGTTATCTATAGTAAATTTATGAAAAAAAGCAGATAAAAGTAGGTCATTTTAAATGAAGTGGATGATATTAATATTATTTATTGGATTTTCTGTGCGGCTTGATGAAGAACGAGGCGCAGAATCAGCGGTTTACAAACCTCCCTCAGTATTAGATCTTGTAAAAAAAGGTCATATTTATCGGATTTTTGAGAGCCTTGCTTTGTTATCTACAGTAGATTTATGAAAAAGTAGATAAAAGTTAAGTATGAAAATGCAGAGTCTTGTCAGAGGGCGATACATTCTTGTTAGAGGCTGGTTCTTGTCCACAGGGTGCTTTTAGACTGAAAACCCACAAAAAAAAATCACAGATATTTTGCTTTAGGTATTAACTGCAGAATAAATTAGGTTTTACATTTTAGCTGCATGTAGGAAAGTTTTCTCTTTGGGCATATTTCTGCATTGTTTATCTAAAACATTAACCTTTTTCCAAGACTGAAACAGAACTTCATGATAACTGACAGCGTTTTCTGTGAGAGTAAACACATTTTTTTTTTAAATTTAGCTCCTCTCACCAGGTTGTTCTTGGTCTTGGCCACGTTGGGGTCGTCGGGGCCCAGTTTGGTCTGGTAGATCTCCAGCGCTCTCATGTAGTAGTACTCCACCTCCTCGTACTTGCCCTGGTTCTGGCACAGCAGAGCCAGGTTGTTCAGCTGCTTGGCCACATCTGGGTGGTCTTTACCCAACACCTGGGACAGAAGGCGGAGAGACGACGGCTTAAAACAGCATTTTTACACCAACAGCCCGTCTGGGACGAGCCATTTGGTCGACAGCTCGGATCCAATGTGACAAACTACCACCAGGCTGCTGATCTTGCAGCTAAAATCCAGAGAATAGTCAGTAATTCTTCTACTCCTACTCCAAACCATTAAACTTTCAATTCAAATGAGACACGGTTTAACTACGTAAACCACAAAATCCATTGATTTTCAAGTAAAGTCATTTATCTAAATCAGAAGCTATAAAAGGAATCATATTTTCACCTTTTTTTCAGATAAAAAGGTGCTAATTGGACCAAAAATGGTTCTGTGCAGTGACACCATAGAAGAAGCTATTCTGGTTCTATAAAAGGACCTTTAACAAGAGAGAAGAACTGCAAAAATGTCTGAGAAAGCATCAAAATTGTCTCTTTGAGGTTTGTTTCATCTGTTTCCAGGTTAGTTTGACTCACTACAGTCTGTTTGCTGTTGTGTTGTTGTTCTGCTGATCTAACATCACACCAGAGCAAAGTACACAAAACACTCTAGACTCATAAATTCAAGCCACAATATTGAGAAATAAACCTGTAAAAAGTGCTGCTTTCCCAACTAAACCCAGCAGGTATCTCCCTGAGAATCTGGTTCAGTGCCAGAATGACGGACCACTGACCTGCTTGGTAAGTAAACAAACATCATCGGAGCGAGAAAACGGCATTCATCACAGGAAACGACGTCCTAGTCTGAGCCGCACCGAGCACAAACACGGTGAAACCAATCTCCAAACGTGAACGTGTTTGCATTAATGTGGATGTGAGGCTGAAGGTAAGCTTCTCCTGAGGAGGCTTAGGAGGCGAGCGTGGGAAGCGTGAAAGATGCAGGAGGATTATTAGAGACGAGGGCTTTCATCTGAGTCTGACTGACCAGGAAAAGAGGAGACGGATGAGTCAGGGAGGAGTAAAAGGGAAAAAGGTCAGAGGACGACACCAAGAAGAGGAGGTGGAGATTAGAAAGGAAACAGTTTGACAAGACTGTCCGAAAGCTTGTTGTTTTGTTCTGGGTTCTGTTTGCTGATTTTTTTTGTCTATTTTGTTGCTGGTTGTTTCTTCAGCCTCCATATGCAGAACTACCTACAGCAGAGGTGTCAAACATGCGGCCCACGGTCCAACAGCGGCCCTCCAGAGGGTCCAATCCGGCCCACAGGACGACTTTGTAAAGTGTCAGAATTACAGAGAAGACATTAACTGCAGATTGTACATTTTTAAAACTATGAATTTATAATAATTTCTAGACCTTGATCATTGTTCTTTTGTCATTTTGTGTCTCATTTTTGTTATATTTTGTCTTGTTTTTGTTGGGTTTTTTGTCCGATTTTTGTCATTTGTCTCATGTTTTTGTTGTTTTGTTCCTCACTTTTGTCATGTTTTGTCTCATTTGTGTAATTTCTTGTCTCGTTTTTGTCGTTTGTCCATTGCTTTGTCGCTTTATAAATTTTTTTGTCTTTTTTTTCTTTTTTGCTTTGTTTCATCTCGTTTGTCTCATTTTTTGTCTCACTTTTGTGACACAAAATGAAATTAACTGCAGATTGTAAATTTGTAAAACTGTAAATTTAAAATAATTTCTAGACCATGACAAGTTGTTTTGGTCATAAAGTAAAATACTAGATGGCTCATTGTTCTTTTGCTATTTTGCAGCATTTCTTGCTATTTTGTTTCTCGCTTTTGTCATTTTGTGTTTAATTGGGTGTAAAATTTTGTCTTGTTTTTGCTGCTTTGTCTCTTTTTGTCTGACTTGTCAGTTTGATCATAAAGTAAAATACTATATTGTTCAGTTCCAGATAGCTGTGACTAAAAGTTTTGTGCCTTTGCAGATCCACTGATCTATAAGTTGTTATGTGAAAATGATAAACTGAGGCATAATCTTGATGAAATTGATCTTATTTTTCTGAAGAAAGTTCACGTTGTTCATCATGTTTTCTTAAAGATAATTCCTTAAATGTGAATATTTTCAGAATGTATTTTTGGACTACAACAAAGGAATAATCTGGAGTTGTGCTGATGTATAGGTTATCATGTCCATTTGAGATGAAACTGGGCTGAATGTATCCTGGACTAGAATGAGTTTGACACTCCTGACCTACAGCATCCACTGATCTCTGACAGCTTCCCTGTAAACATCGTTAGCAGGGTCAGAAAGGATTTGCTCTAAGCCACGAGGTTCATCTCGCTCAGGAATTCATCTCATTTACCGACGCCTCTGCAGCAGTTTCTGGGAAGCTTTCAGGAAAACTACCTTGATGTTAAATTAAGCAAAAGTGACGTTTCTACAAACACTTTAACAGAAAGTGATCGATTCAGGATGTTAATTTTAGGTTTTTTTTTCTCATTTCTACAGGAAAAATGGCTCCACACTGCAAAAACCTGACTTCTACGCTGGTTTATTGCTGTAAATATGAAGGAAAACTGTAATATTTGCAGTTCTACAGTCAGTTACATACTGTTTATCTGCTCCTACTGATTTAACAGAGTTATGAGGAAACAGTTTGAAAGACGGATAACAGCTCTAAAGTCTGCATTTAACCTTCAACATTTATCTTTTTCGCTCTTTATCTGACAAGGACAAGGCTGATGTTATTACATATTTTCTTCGGTTGCCAACAAATTCAATTCAATCCACACTTTGGTAGCCCTGAAGAAGAGTCGTTCCTGCAGCTCTTCACTGTACGATGTCCAGAATTTCATGAATAAACCCTCTCCATCTCTAAAACCTGTTCGCAGGTTGTCTTCTGAAAAACCAACAAAAAAAATGCCAAAAAGGACAACATTTATTAGCCACTAACTGTAAAAATATTTTTAAAAAACATTCTATTTTCAAGTTTCGGATGGTTCCTAAACTTATCCCGTGTGGGGAGCAGCTTTTTTGGGAAAATTAACCAAATCTGAACTTAAAATCAAGATATTTTACCAAACTTTAGACTTTATTCTACATGTCTCATTAAGAAATGTGCCAAAATGAAACAAGTAAATTACAAAAATTTCTGAGCTTGTCAGTGCAGCTGAGACGCTACGACTGATTCAGCTGTGACTAACGGACACATGAAGATACATTCAGCATGGTGAAACATCTTTCTACAGCTAATTAGCAGAGTAGAGAGTTTGAAGAAGTTGTCAAAATGTAAATAGTCAAATATCTGTAGCATGTAAAGCTGCTTTTTTCCAGGATTGATGTAATTTCTGGTCACTTGGAAAAATGCTGTGCATGTTGGCTGCATTTTTCCTCAGTTTTTGTGAAATAATTACATAAATTCAATGATTGCTGTGTTTTTTTTAAATGATTTTATGCCATTATAACTGTATTATTTTGCACAGAAGACATTTCTGAGTTCTTTCACCTTCGTCATGATTGTCCTGTTTCCATAGAGATGCAGGACTTTATATTGCAGTGAAAAAAATGAACCCAGAGGGAGGAGAAATGCATCAGAAACTGCTTGAAGTAAATGTCTTACATCAGCATCAGAGAAATTAACTCTCCAAGGCAGAAATGTACAAACACACTGGTTTCATTTCTAGTTTTAATTTCCCCTCAAATAAACCAACGGAGCTGTTAAAAGCTTTGATACCAGATTACAGATTTCCCTGATACCCACCGAGCTCAGTCAGCAGCAGAATATTCCTGTTTCTATAAAGAAAAGGCAGAACTGCGTGAAGAAAACCTCCCTCTGATTCAGCAGCTCTGCCGCAGCCACATTACGCCACGCTGCCTGCGCTGGAAAGCTCAGAGAGTCGAGTCTCGCAGCTTAAGCGAGAGCATTATCATCGCAGTTTAAGCAGCATAAAGAAATAAAATCGCTCAGCTTAACCGAAGCTGACGCCTTCGCTCTCCGAGGACGGAGAAGGAGGGTTTGTTCAAAGGCGAGAGCTGCAACCGAAAGTGTCTCCTGCACTTTCAGGACTGCTGAGCGACACATTTTTCATAATTTTTTTGACATTTAATAAAGCAAAAAACTAATCGAAAAATAATGGATAGATTAATTAGAACTGGAAATATTTAAAGAACTCATCTATCAACTTCTGATGAATGTCAACTAATTTGAAAAGAGGTAATTAAACGTCTTGTATTTTGTGCTTTTGCTGTGCAGAAAACCCACCAAACGGTGATTTCTGTGTACCTTCTTTTCAGTTTAGCTCCATCTGTTCCTGATGTGTCTGATGATCTCTGACCCACCTTTTCTCTGATCTCCAGCGCTCTCTTGCACAGAGGCTCGGCTTCCTTGTACTTCCCTCTCTTCCCGTACAGGACGGCCAGGTTGTTGAGGGTGGCGGCAACCTGACGGAGACACAAACACGTTGGTTACGATGCGTCGTTTTATAAACCCCCTTCACCACGTGCTCAGCAGGTGAAACCGCAGGACGTCTCATTGATCCGGTCAGTGAGTCATTGAAACAGCAGGAAACAGGAAGTGATTGCGGTGGGGCTGTGAAATTTGATCCCGAGTGATGAATCTCGGCGAGGAGGTCAACTCTGATCTCTGAATCACACCGGAGTCTGGCGGCCATGTGGGGGAGTGGGAGGAAGAGGAGGGAGGAAGGGGGAGATAGTTCAGGAAGAGAGCAGTGATGGAGGGAGGAAGGACAGGAGGAGGCACATTCTTTCAATCTTTTGACTTTTCCTTCACAACCTCCACAAAAAAATCACTCTAAAAGGTGAAAATTATACTATATAGCCTCAAAATATAATAAAACCAAGAAGACAACTATCATATCTTTCATGTCTCCAAGACATAAATCAGCAGATGAGAATAATCACACTACTAACTCGATCGAGTCTGTAGTGTGATTAAAACCTTCTGTGGTCGCTTTGAGTTCAGAACAATGGTGATAAGAATCAGACGCATACCTCCTTTACTTATTCATAGATCACAAAACATCCCCTGTTCTTAGTAATTCCTCAACATGGTTAAACAAGCCTGTAGCTGTCTGTCCTACCAGCTTGGTGAAATCAGCAACAACCACTTAATGAATCCTAAATACAAATCAAAGGAAGACTTTCATAACCCAAAGCGCCAAAAAGCCACTCAAATGTTTTATACCAGTGGAACCAGGAAACATCCAGCCAATCACATCGCTGCACTGAAGCAAGCATAGTGTTGAAACACTCTGTACGTGCATAATGAAAGTCTAATCTGTGTAGCAAAAACATTTTTAAACCACATTTTGGAGCAAAGTTACCAAAGCTTTTACGCATTTTTTCAATCAGATTCAAGTGGTGCTTCAATATATGCAGTTTTTATGTCCGGTAACCATTAAAATTGCAGTTCTGAGTCGTTATCCACCAGAAAAGACTGACGGAGGCATTACCAAGTTGAATAAAGAGCCAATATATTCCTTTTTCCACCAACTATAACCATTATTAGAGAACAAAAGGCCCGCAACCTTTGAAAAATCAACAGTTTTATACTAGTCAATCACTCTTGCAGCAGTGTGTGCATGCATAGTAGAAATCTAATTAGAGAAAAACACTTTCTAAACCTTATTTTGGTGCAAAGCTACCACACTTTTAAAGTATTTTTTAAATTAGATTTGAGAGGTGATTCAATATATATGGCTTTTACGCCATTAAAATTACAGTTTCGAGTCTTTATCCACCATAAAAAACAGACTGGGGCGTTACCACGATGTCTAATATTTTGGGACAAAGTTAGCAAACATTTGAAGGATTTTTAATCACATTTGAGTGGTGATTTAATATATATAGCTTTTGTGTTCCAGAGACCATTAAAATTGCAGTGATGAGTCTCTCCTTGCCTGAAATAACTGCCTGAGGCATTACAAAGATGGCTCCAGAGTCGACACATACCTCCTTTACTTATTCATAGATTACAAAAGGCACTTAACATGCGGCTAATAACAGTAACTACTCAACTGAGTTAAACAAACCTGATCCTGTACATCAGCAGCAGAAGCCTCAGTCAGAGACATTTTTAAACCTTATTTTGGAGCAAAGTAACTGGGGTTTTGAAGCAGATTTAAATCAGATTTGAGTGGCGATTCTATAAATGCAGTTTATATCTCGCAGTGACAATTAAAATTGCAGTTTTAAAGGTTGTCGGGGGGAATCACAGAGATGGTTGAGGATTGGTGAGATTTGCCTACAAAGACTTTGCCTTAAGCTTCTGTCAACATCACACTGGAGCTGCTCATCCTTCAAAGTGACAGCAGGATTAAAATCAGACGCACACCTCCTTTACTTATTCATAGATTACAAAAGACACGCAGCATTTGCCTCACAACGTTAATTCCTAAACATAGTTAAACAATCCTGATCCTGCACCTTTAACTGTCTGTATTTGCTGCTTGGTGAAAGCAGAACATCATCAACTAAACTAGAGATTCAAAAGAATTACAACAGAAATCTATGGGAGAGTTTCCTAATAACAAAGACGGAGATTGCATGGGACATGTCTGGTCACATCTCCCAAAAATTGTTTGCTTTATAACAGCTGGACTGGAAAACATCCAGTCAGTCGTGTTGTTGCACTAATGCGAGCTCAGTGTGGTGAAAATGTGAATAATAGAAGTAAAACCTGTTGAGAGAGCCACTTTTTAAACCTTATTTTGGGAAAAGTCACCAAAATCCTCACTTTTTTCTATTTTTTAAAAATCATATTTATAACTTTTGATCATTAAAATTGCAGTTGTGAGTCAATCGGCATTCATTTAGATGAAAACCTGGTCTTGTTAGCTAAAATAAATGCCAAAGAGGTGCTATCAGAATGGCAAGACTTTCCTACAAAGACTTTGCCTCAGTATTCTGTCAGAAGCATTTTTACTGTGCTTTTAGCCCAAAACACGATCAGCACAGTCGGGTGTCCAAGTCAGAGTAAATTATACTTTCTAAAGACGTTCAGAGCTGAACTGATGCTCATAAAATGTGAGTCGTTGCACAGCCGGGTTAAACAGCTAAATAAAACGCAATGTTAAACGGCTCAAATAAACCTTTTTATGCACAGACGGAGTCACAAACACACAGCTGGGGATCCCAGGGGTTTCCACGAGGACGGCGTTTTTGATGCCAGACTCAGATTACACAAGTTTCAGGCTGATTTAACTCTGCTTCATTACACTTTATAATCAGAGGAGGGTGTCAAATGTGGTTTGCCAAAAATACCTGGACGTTCGGCAACATTTAGTCAGATTTCAGTGTGTAAAACACCATGTTTTGTCTCTGCATCAGGGTGTCTCACGCAAATAAAATCTAATTTGAGCCAGTGAAAGTTTAAGGCACATTATTATGACAAAGTAGTACCATCCTGGGTAGGTTGTATAAATACTGCATGAAACAGCACATGCTTTATAAGGGCCGCAGTAATTAAAGCAAAAACCAAAAGTATGCAATTTAGAATGCAATCAAGGTCTTTTTGCTGGCACTATTTCTCCAAAAAGCGGTGATCTTTCATCAAATCTGAGCAGCGACTACATTACAGGGTGTTTAAATTTACCACCATATATGTACCAACCCAGGAAACAGTTTTTACAACCAGGAGTCACCAAGTCAAGGCCCACATTAGGCCATGCAGCCAAACTGGAACCAGTCCAGACCATGAAATCTGCTGATATGTAACCACAAGATAAGTGTTGGTACATGTACAACCAACAACGAACCAACCACCAACAAATCATTCAACAACCAACCAACAATGAACCAACCGCCAACGGACCAACCAATAATGAACCAACCAACCACCAATGTCAGTGCTGCAAGATGACACCTGATTTATAAATAACCCAATACCTGGCTGGAACCAGGATTATTTGGAACCATTTGAATTTCTGCATCAATTCTGAACATTAAAAACATAGAGAAGAAGATGAAAACATGAAATAAAGAAGGAAGAAGAAAAATCTGGAGACTGTGAATCAGTTTCAGACAATATATATAATTTAAAATGTGATTTCTATTTAACGGTGAATCACTGATCACAATCACTTCCTTGTGGAAAAGACAGAGGGTCTGGTGGCAGAGGATGGAGGATGGAGGAGAGCTAACCTCGTTTTCACAAAGTGAAGCATGATGGAGGTCCAGACAGTGGATGCCTGCTGAGGTGAACACAGTTAGTCCACACTGAGGTTAATGAATCTGAGAACAGATGAACTCTTTGCTGCAATTCAAAATATACATGGTACTCTGTGCATTAATTAGGTTTGTCTGTATTTAGTCTGGTTTTGTTAAAATAGGGTTTCAACAAAAGCATTAACAAAGATAACCAGTTGTTGTTCGATGTCTTTATAGTATCACGTTCACATTATTAGCAACTATTTTATCTTAAACAACTTTTTTGTCATTTTAAATTACCTAATCGTAGTTTGAAATGTTTTAATTCTGGCTCAACTTCGTAAAGTGTTTCTGTCAAAAAATGCATATACGTCCCACACAACTTTCTCTGAAACTGAAAAAACTACATTTAAGATGAAAATAGACATTCATGAACCCACTTGCTTGGGAAAAACAACAACAAAGAAGCTCAACTCTAGCTCTAACTTCCTACTTCATGGTCTTTAATAATGATAAATGTCTCTGTTATTATATGTGCTACCTGAGGGGCAGCTGGGAAAATATCTTTAAATGAATTTTATCGATTGCTGGGGGGCAAACGGGACACTGGAGTCGCCAAAAACAGCCGTGTGGTGGAGAGGAGACGGTAATGACGGTGTGAAAATAAAAATCAGATTGGAAGGCTCAGTCGCTAACAAGGTAAACAACTCTTATTGCCTTTTTCCGCTGTCGGGCCTGGATGGCATTAAAGTGTTTAACGATGACAGTCAGCAAGCCACGGTTATTTTATACCTCATATTAAAGCTCAACGTTTTCCGAGTTATTTTTATTTACTTTTATGACGTGAGCGAGATGAGGAGCTCAATAACACCCTCACGTCTGGACATAAAATCAAAAATAATGGCCTAGCTTGGTGTAAAGATTAAAACTGCTAGCTTAGCTTCTTCTAAAAGGAGCTAAATTAGGTTACCTATTGTCATTTTTGCACATTGCAGATTAAACAGCTTTAGAGCTGAGCTTTAGACATGTTGTTATGTTTGGAGTGAATCATGCTGTTTTCTGCCTTTATGCTAAGCTAAGCTAACAAGCTAACTGGCTGTAGCTTGATATTAGCAGTACATATGTGTGACATATTGTTCTTCTCGTCTAAATCTCACAAATAAAATAAGAAAGTTGTATCTACAGTGCTGTTTGAGGTTTATGTGAGCTTTAAAATTAATTTTATTCTCGTACATCTGACTACAAGGACAGTCTGCCCTTGAAAATAATCATAAGATGTCTCCGCAATCCAAATAAATCCAATTATACCAGCATCACGAAGGATATTGTCCAACTGTCCAAAGCAAGAAAAACTACAAAAGCGAATCGCTGATATGCCAAAAGAGGAAAAACAGATCAATATGACATTAAAACATAAAAAATGTCATGTTTAATCTTGATGGTTTATATTTAAATGAGGAACCAGAGCACGGAAAACAGATAAACTGAGAAAAACGGCTCATTTACATGATTTGATTACTTCACGCTCGAGCTGAAACATTCTGCCGCCGTTAATGATGACGGATGATGTTGTGATTAGTTCCAAATACAGATTTTAAAATGCGCAGACAGAATGACTCAGACCATCTGGAGGAAGCTTCTCATTGATCTTAGTATCCTCCATCTAATCAATAATAATGTCCTTGTGTCACATAAGACACAAAAATCAAGCAAATGAGCCACATTCTTCTATTTATCTGTTCTCTGTGCACCGTATCCTCATTCAAACACGAGTCTAACATTATAAGAACATAAAAAAATATAATGTTACAACAAGAAAAGTTTGTACTAGGGTGGAATAATTAACTGATTTCAAATTGCAGTTCAAAACAACAAAAGTCAGAAGGTCCCACGTTTCATCTATGATGCTGAACTAGAACTTGAGATGACAATGACAATATCTTTGAATCCTTGATATGTGGGCGTGGAAATAATCCCAAACCACAGACATATTGTTAGTCAGGCAGAGCAAGCTTGTTACTGCAGCCACACCTGTTTACACGCTTCACGACGCAGTTTGATGATGTCATCATTTGCATGCGTAAATGCAGGCAAAATCCAGGCATTATTTTGTCGGTTTTCATGATAGGAAAAAAAAATGATGACAATATTGACCGATAATACATTTTTCTGCTGATATCAGGCCTATAATATCAGACATCCCTAATATATAATAACAATAACAGATATATAATAATGTAGGTCTCACTTCAACTGGTCCTATGAGAAACCGGTGCTTGCAGAAGGTTCCTAGATGCGTATTGAATATGCACAAACCAGCATTGGGGGAATGTAAACGTTATCTCAGCTGTTATCCCTCGTGTCGTCCTGCGGGTCAAAATTGACCAGTTTTAAAGTTTGAAACTGTGGAAAACACATATATTTTAGCAGTGAAACTTCTGATGTCCACATTTTCAACATTTTTGGGAAATCTTTGAACATTTTTTGGTGGAAAAAAATAAATGTTGAAAATGCTTCTTTAAGAACATTCATAAAAACTTTCATTGATTTTTTGTGAATGTTCTTAAAGAAAATATTAGAAGTTTCACTGATATATATGTAATAAATTTAGATATTTATAGGATTTTTTTTGGAAGATTTTTACTCATTTTTTGAAAATATTTACAAGAATTTTCTTGCCAAATTTGGGGGATTTAAAAAATAAATAAATAAATAAATAATAAATAAATAAAATAAAACTCTTAAGGGAAACTATTGGAGTTTTCTTCCTGAAGGTTTTGCAAATTTTCACAAATTTGGGGAATATTTTTGCTGAATTTTTGGACTTTTTTCAGACAAAGAAACTACATTTTTTGGTGCCCGTAAATGAAGACAAACAGGAGGGTTATCGGGTTAAATGGTTTCTTGTTTTCTGGTGTGGCAGCAAAATGCAGCATAACTTAGAGCCAGATGTACTCACAGCTGGATGGTCCCGACCCAGAGTCTTCTCCCTGATGGCCAGAGCATCATTCAGCAGGTTGGCCGCCTCCTTGTATTTGTTCTGATCCCTGAGCCAGACAGAAGCAAACACACACAGATGGACAGGATGAAGCACGAGGAGCATAAACCATCCCGACGTCTTCCACCACCGGCTCGTTACTTTCGGGCTGAAACAGCTCTGCAGCGGTTCCCACCATCAATGCACCAGTCGGTCGACAACGAGCCGACACAGACTCTCACTCCTTCAGATAGTTCACTATTCAGCTGCTGAGATTTGTGTCGGTGAAAAAAGAACACAGCGACAATCCTTTAAGACACTTGTCCGGCTCTTGTGTGCCGATCTTTTGTTCTCGTCTACTCGGGCCGAGGAGTTAGCGCTCACCCAGCTCTACTGTAAATCTTGGGTCTGTTTGGCTTCTCCCGGCTCTCATCTGGAGGCCGGTCACGCATCGCTGAGAGGGAGTTACCCAAACCCTGCAACCCTGAGCTCGCAGGGGACAAAAAGACTAAATGTACGGATATTATCACGTTTTCTCTCTGGAGAAAAAGAGGGAAAAATGTGGGATGTGAAGGTGTTTAAGTCAACTCATCACTCAGGCTCATTATTAGTAGTTCTATTTCCCCAACGTACCTTTTTCTACATTAATAATACGGTTTAATTGTATTTTGTACTCTTATGATACTCATTATTTCACAGATATGTCCTGATTTTTGAAAGGCAAATGATGTACTGTATATTAAGGACTGAAAAGTAGTAACTGTTACTTCACACATTGTGAAATTACAGTTAATAACCAGTAAAATCGTAAGAAAGTCTTAATTTACATGAAAAGAAACAGGTCAAAATTGTAAATGAACTCAAAAATAATGATTAAACCATCTAAAGTCTGTACACTCTGAACTACGGCAGCCCAGAGGGAAGGCGCTGGTGGTGGATGTTGATGAGAAAATTGATTTTCATCAAAACAAATCGGCATTAAGTACAAAGTCGAATTAATCAATAAAATCGATGTATCGCCCAGCCCTAGTTTTACTGTATGAAAGTTTGCTAAAGATGTCATTATTTTATAGGTATTTGACATTATTTTCGTTTTTCTACAAAAACGATGCACACCTGTATGACCCAACTTTCTGGGAATTAGGCAAAAAGTCTCAAACTGAAATAATTCAGTTAAAAATGATAAATAGACATTCATAAACCCTTATTGTACAGAAATAATACTGCTTTATTGTATGTTGTGCTTGTATAATACTCAAAAACAACTATTTTTGCACATTTTTTTTGTCAATACCAGCATTTTTGGCACCTTATTGACATCTCTTTATGTTCTTTTGCACATTGTTTCTTTATTCATGTTGTATGTAACACGTCTGAGCCATCTTTATATCATGCTCAGGTTGAAAACATTCCTTATCTACCAAACACTCATAAGAAATAAAGTACTAAGGAGCTTTTTAATTCCTGGAAAGGCTTGTATAACAGCCATAGTAGCAGGGAACTCTGAGGATTAATGAGCAGAGCAGAGTGCAAATATATTCAGCAAATATTTTAATTAAATATGAGCCTTGACTATGAAAAATACATCAGGGCTAATATATTTAACATGCTGGACTAACCTAAACCCAGGAGCTAAGACATAATTCATCAGCTCCAAACAGAAAATCATTAGATCTCCTTAGAAACCACATTGACACAGGAATAAATACCGGCTCAGGGTTATTACCTGTAAACCAGGGCCAGGATGTTCAGCATGGTGGCCACGTCTGGGTGGTCGTGTCCGGAGGTCTTCTCCAGGTCCTCCAGGGCCTGTTTGCAGAGGGGCACGGCCACCTCGTAGCGGCCCTGGGAGGCGTACTGGATCACCAGGTTGTGGAGGGTCCTCAGGCGGGCCGGGATCTCGTAGCCTCCCTGCTGGGCGGCGGCTGCTGCAGCGCTGCCGTGAGCCGGCTGGACTGGAGACGGAAAAGAAACACAGGAACCTTAATTACATCACATTCAGCTGATAAATTAGTGAAATGTACTGCAGTCATCTGGAATATTTAATCTATTTTTACCTACAAGTGTTAAGAAATCTCAGAAAAAAACATCCTTCGTGGTACTTTTGATCATTTTTTGTATTTTTGTGGAGATTTTGTATCAAAGTTTGCAAACATGTAAAACAACAGAACAGAGCTCAAATGTGTTTTTCCTCCTAAAATTAGATAGATAGATAGATAGATAGATAGATAGATAGATAGATAGATAGATAGATAGATAGATAGATAGATAGATAGATAGATAGATAGATAGATAGATAGATAGATAGATAGATAGATAGATAGATAGATAGATAGATAGATAGATAGATAGATAGATAGATAGATAGATTTTCAACATTTTTGGGAAATCTTTGAACATTTTTTGGTGGAAAAAAATAAATGTTAAAAATGTTTCTTAAGAATATTCACAAAAAAATCAACCAAAATCCAGTGAATTTTGCTGGATTTTTGGTAGATTTTTATGTTAATGTTCTTAAAGAAAAATATTAGAAGTTTTACTGATGTGTATGGAATCACTTCAAATATTTTTAGGATTTTTTGGAAGATTTTTACTTATTTTTTGAAAATATTTACAAGAATATTTTTTCCAAATTTGGGGGATTTTTTATTTTATTTATTTATTTTATTTATTTATTTATTTATTTTAAATAAAATTTTTAAGGGAAACTTTTAAGGAATTATTGGAATTTTCTTCCTGAAGGTTTTGCAAATTTTAAAAAGTTGGGAAATTTTTTTGCTGAATTTTTGGATTTTTTTTCAGACAAGGAAACAGTATGTTTTGGTGCCTGTAAATGAGGACAACAGGAGGGTTAAACTTTTAGTAAACAATTTTATAATGTGGGTTTTATTATCAATAAATGTTGTACTTGTACCTTCCTGCTGGCTATGAAACGATGTTGGGAAAGAAACGTCTCCTGAATCTAAAGAAACCAGTGGTGATCTGAGTTCACATAAATGGGTCAAACCTGACAGAACCGTAAACAAACACTGGCTGACTGCCACCATATTGCCCTACAAACAGGATTATTCACACATAAACAATGTCCTCATTCTGCTGCGATGCACAGCTAATGCAGCGGCTCCAGAGTGCTGCGTTTAACGGGGTCGTGACTGGAATATCTCCACTGATAGGAGGCCTGTTTGACCGTCCGTCCATCCGTCTGGTTCTAGCATCCAAGAACGTTTGAACGTAGGCGACATGGTCAGGAAACCACCTGATTGGGTTTTTATTAAAGGCAGGCGGCTCTATATTTACTCTGTAGGAGAGCCAGCGGGTTTGGAGTGGGAGCCGCCCACTGCAGGAATAACATGGACCACAGAGAAGACACCAAGTGGTACCAGGTGTTCAGAACCGCTGGCCTCTACCTACACTCAGAATAACACAACAGAAATGACGAGAGAGCGTATCCAGGCATCTTAACGATAGAATATTAAGACCACTGCCAGCAACCAAAAGCCATTAAAGTGTACGTCTTCAGGTTTTTCTTAAAAGTGTCATGGCAGGAGGAAAATCTGTTTGAAAGCTTTGGAGCTGCTACTGCAAAAGCATGAACTCCCTCAATCACCAGCCTCAAAGTGGATAAGCTGTTGTCAATCTTTAAAAATTACTCTAAATCAACTATTTTAAAGTCAAAGATGATGTCCTGAAATGTCTTGGTTTGGCCACAACCCAAAGACATTGCAGTTTACTGTCATAGAGGACGAAAGAAACCAGAAAATATTTACATTTAAAAAGCTAAAATCACAAGATTTAGACATTTTTCCCTAAAAAAATGACTCGAAACCAACAATTTTGAAGCCAAAGAGGCTTCAAATGCTTAGTTTTCACAAAAACTGTCACAGAGGAGTGAAGAAACCAGTAAATATTCACATTTAACAAGCTAAAATCCCAAGATTAAGACATTAATTTCCTACAAAATGAGTACAAACCAACAATTTTAAAGCCAAAGATGACGTCCTGAAATGTCTTGCTTTGGCCAAAACCCAAAGATATTTAGTTTATTGTCACAGAGGAGGAAAAAAAATGAAAATATTCA
Source organism: Amphiprion clarkii (assembly GCA_027123335.1). Lineage (NCBI taxonomy): Eukaryota > Metazoa > Chordata > Actinopteri > Pomacentridae > Amphiprion > Amphiprion clarkii. The sequence goes on along the minus strand of CM049584.1, from coordinate 29,297,289 downwards.
CATTTCAGAAGCTAAAATTTTTTTACAAGCATTTTACACAACTGTTTTCACGTAACTTTAAACTTTTCTAAGTTTTCAACTCCATGAACAGAATCTCCACTTGATGACAGAAGCTGACGTATGTGATGAAACAAAAGAAAGGTGTTTATATTATTTTAATTTGACTGATGAGAAGCAGGTGTTCTCTGTGTTTTACTGGAGGTGGTTTATCAGTTTATCAGCCGTGAGGACGATGAGAAAGTGTTGCATTGTGAAAGCGCTGACCTGCCTCCACTGGACTTAAATCTCCAACCTTTATTCTAAAACGCTGCAGGTCGAGAGGCTGATTTTTGTTGGTCAGATGACTGAAAATGTAAATATTTGCAGAGAAAAACAACATGACTGTAAGTCAGCCACGGGCCAACTCAAATAAAGCCAGAGCTGTCGTCGCCATTATCTCCTTCCTGCTGACAGCAATTTACCAAAACCCCCAAAGCCTCTGAGGCCGTCTGATTGAGCTCTGGGAGGAAAGACGTCTAATCTAGAGAAGCCTGAGGCGGCTCTGTTTCACTCTGAGACGGGATTAACACCGCTGGATGATGAGTCGGCTCTCTAAACACACACCGTCGCTCTGTTTCTGAATATTTCCTCTTCACCTGCTCAACACACACAGCGCTGCAACAAATCTGCTCATGTTTATTTCATTCTTCAACCTTCATTCGATGCCCTGAAGCAGGAGGATACTCTTCTATGAGCTTCCACCCTTACTTTGAGTGTTTTAAATGTGCGTCTAGATGCAGCTACCTGACTGTACTGACTGGAAGCGCTGATGTAGGTGTCTGTGGGGATGAGTGGGTGCTGCATGTTTATTTATGTGAGTGGGTTCGGGTGGATAATCACTGAAATACTGCATTCTCTCTGGACCATTTTCTTGTATTGTGTTTATCTCAAAAGCCACTAAAGAAAACAAAAATTCTGCCTCCCTGTGCTTTATATTTCCAGGTTTCAGAGAACATGGGGAACATCACTGCTTCCAGAAGTCACACATTCACACACAAGTTAGTTTTAACATTCCTCATGGCTTCATTTGGACAAACCCACCACAGTGATGGTGCACCAAACAATGTACAGCTGTCCTTCGTCATATTGTGGTTCACTTTTTACGGTCTCACTGTATCGCAGATCTTTAAATTATATACAGGGGTCTTTGAGTCAAATGTAAACAAAGCTGTTATGTGCATCAGTTCTTCTGAACAGTCATGAATACCAATGATTTCCATGCATGTAGGAGTCATTTTACAAGAAGATAACAGAATATGTTGCACTGTTGCTCCAACTTCAGCGTTTTATTCTATCTAATTTCCCTTCCATGGAGACGGCTTTCCTTTTCTTGGAAGCACTGCCATCAGAAGAGTCTGACTTTAGGGATGGATATCATGGATATCTTTGGCATTTTGTGTTGAGTTTAAAACACAGGCGAAGTGAAGCGTGACGTCAGAGTTAGTAAGCCCGTGTGATACAACCAGCCAACTGGCCAATCAAAGTAACGCTGACCTCAGAGGTCTATGCAGTCCACAAGACTGAGAAAAACCAATGCTTCATGACAGTAAAGCAGCTGCTTAATATCCAGATACCACCACAACAACCCAATAGTCGGTGACGTATTCATCCGCTCTACTTGCCAACTAGTTCCACGTGACCGGTTCTGACATAACGACGAAACGTCATACGTCGTGAACTGAGGACCCTCTGTAATGAAAAACTTGTCTGAAAGGAGCTAATTTCACCAAAATCTGGCTGATGTCATCTGGCAATCTTTGACACACTGGTAATCCGTTGTCTTTGGGGAAAAGAAAAGCTAACAATACTACTGTTATTTTTAAAAAAGCAGTTGTTTCTCCAAAAGTTATTTCCTTGTAAAAGATGTCAGGTAATTACCGGTGCTTTGGTGCCAATAAATCTCCTGTAATAAATACATAAACAAATCTCCCGTGGTATGAATTTTCTGCTTGTCTACCTTCTCCATCTGCAGGATTTATATGAAGTATAAATACCCAAAGCAATGGCATTACCATCTTAATAACGCAGGAGAGAAATGTCACATTAGTTTTTCTAATCATTATGCGGTATTGACCTCTAAAGCAACACCCCTTTTATAGAGATTTATGCAGAAGAAAGTCAATCTTGTGTTCGCCTTATTCCTCAACCAGCTCCTCTCTTGCAGTCATAATTCATTCAGCAGTGCAGCACTCGCTCTACCGCCACACGGCCAGGGAGAAAACACTGAAAAACACAAGAACGAGGCCAGCTTTTCCACCTAAAGCATGAAAAAAAATCATCATATTCGACAGAGTATCCTAGAAAACACCCTTCCTCTGCTCTACAACCTGCACTGCAATCACAATTTGGGCCAAAAACAGGGAGAAATCTGGATCATGACCTAAAATTACACCCACGAAACACTGTAGGAGTGGGCGAGTTCACACCAGACGCATTCCTGTCCACGCAAAAACATGTGTGAACGATCAGAAATGCAAAGATGACGAGCTATTCGACTCAAAAACAACAAAATCACATTGAATTTCTGGATATGGTAAACAAGAAGATATGGAGCTGACATTTCTGTTTCTTGACCTTTCTGTCATTTCCTACTGAATAAACAAACCTATCGCTAAAAAAATACCTCTCATATGCAGCGTTTCAGTTGTAAAAAAGTCTCATGAAATGCCTTAACCCTCGTGTCGTCCTGCGGGTCAAAACTGACCCGTTTTAAAGTTTGAAAATGTGAAAAAAAATTATATTTTCACCGTGAAACTTCTGATGTCCACATTTTCAACATTTTTGGGAAATCTTTGAACATTTTTGGTGGAAAAAAAAGAAATGTTAAAAATATTTCTTAAGAACATTCACAAAAAAATCTACCAAAATCCAGGGAAATTCGCTGGATTTTGGTTAATTTTTATGTGAATGTTCTTAAAGAAAATATTAGAAGTTTTACTGATATATATGGAATCACTTTAGATATTTTTAGGATTTTCCTGGAAGATTTTTACTCATTTTTTGAAAATATTAACAAGAATTTTCTTGCCAAATTTGGGGGATTATTTTAAAATAAAACTTTGAAGGAATTATTGGAATTTTTTCCCTGAAGGTTTGGCAAATTTTCCAGAAATTTGGGGAATTTTTTTGCTGATATTTTGGATTTTTTTCAGACAAGGAAACAATATTTTGTGGTGCCCATAAATGAGGACAACAGGAGGGTTAAACAGCAAATGTGAACCAAACTCAAGCAAACGGGACTACTTTTATCTGTGGATGAATACAGGTTTGATGGCAGTATTTACTATCAAAAAATAAAAAGTCTGATTAAACTTTAACACTCAGTTTATCCAGCTGCAGAGACTGAAATAAATATGAAGTCAAAATATTTATTAATTCTACTAAATGTGTTGTGTCGCTACATTTCCAGCCGTTGGTTAAATTAAACAGTTTGAGGAAGGCGAAGCGTTTGAGTGTAAACATGTGCGGTTTGGCTCAGATGGTGGATTCACAGCCGGAGTGTGAACCAGTTTGTCAGCGCTTTAAACTGGCCGACAAACTGGTGCCAGCAGCCAAATGGGGGTCACCCTGGTGCTAAAGAGGTTTTAAAAAAAGGAGTTGTTTTTGTTGTTGGGATCAGAGGTTTGTTTGTCACCAGAGTAGAGTAGATTTACAGACGACACCTCAGGGTTTCGGTCTTCTGGCTGCAGCTGATTGATTGAACACACAGACAGAAAATCAATCTGAAACTCTTTTGTCTTCTGTGATCATGAACTTTAAAATGTTTAGGTTGCTGATCAGACAAAACAAGCACACTGAGTACAGGCATTTTCTGGTATTTTATTAGCCATTATTTTAACTGTTATTTAATCTGATCATTATTTTCTTGACTAATCAATTAGTTGTTTGGTCTATAAAATGTCACAAAATGGAGAAAAACCTTGATCATTGTTTCTCAAAGTCTCAAAGTCAGTATAGTTTCTCAAAACGAGAAACTAAACTGGTGCTGTTGTTCCATAAAAGTGCAGCACTTTTGCTTTGGAGATGCTTTTGTAGATTATGCTGCTGTCTGCAGGCATTTAATGAACTCAAAGGAAATAGTCCTAAACAACTGGAAGCAACCAACTAAACTGTGATACTGTGAGTGACAGTTTAAATGCCTGATGCTGTTGGATCTGGACTAATCCTGTGTCCATGTCAGGGTAAATTTATAAAAACAAGTAATTAATGAAGTCAGCGGCACAAAAGCAGGCAACTCTCTTGTGAGAATCTGTGTGAATCTTTTGTTGAACTTGGATCCTGACCTGGACTAATGATGTGTCCATGTCTGGAATAATTAATTTAATTTACAAGCAAGTAATTAAGTAATCAGCTTCACGAATATAGACAGATATCTTGTTTTGAAGGCACTCGTGGATTCTGCTGCTCTCTGATGCTGCAGGTATTTAATAAACTCATTAGAAAAACTCCCCTTGTGGTGTTTCTGGATGAAAACTGGTGCTGAAATGTGAATTAAATCCTTCCTTTAACCACTTCACACAGCTCAAAGTAGCGCTGCCTGTACACGTCTATCCGTTAATTTAACCGTCTGCAGATCAGACTGTGCTGAAAGTCAACAAGTCAGTTCATGGCAACACCACCGTGATCTTTAGCAACACATTATTTCAGCAGACAGCCACGAAAAAAAAGAGAGTGGAGAAGAAAAAGTGAAAGTGTATAACAGCACAGCGACTGGGAGGGTTTTCTGGCCATTTGGCGTCAGTCCAGGCTGAACTAGGTCCTGACTAATGGGCCTTTACAGCCAACACAGCTTTACTGTCTGGACCGCTGAGCTATTGAGAGGCTGAACCATCAAACACCGACATGAAAAGTGGGAGCAGGAGCAAAACTGGGGTGTGAGAGAGCGATGGAGCGAGGCGGGGAGTGTGTAACTACTGGAATAAATGAAGAAATCAGGATTTATAATGTAAGACTTGAGAAAAGTTCAGAGAAGCAGCGAGGACCTCAGTTCCATCTATCACATGATGAATTCTGACTATATATATATATTAAATTGGATATTTAAAAAAATCGTTTCTTGAACACATGTATTTTTGTCTATGTGTCCAGACATTAGTAATACCCTGTAGTATAAAAACAAAAATACTGCAAGATAACTTAATTCAAGTAGAACAGCATTTTGAATCAATGGTGTGATGAGAAAGAACAGTGAAAATTTCAGGCTTTTATTTTGAACAGTTCCTGAGCTGTTACTCAAACAGCCTCAAATTTCAAAGTAAAAAAACAACGTGCTGAAAGTGGGTTGACCTGCAAACTTCCAAAAACTTCTATTTTGAAAAGCACTTCATCTATAAATCTATATACATTTGACAGATCAGATTTTATAGATCCATAGTTTTTGATAACATTCAACCAAATCAGAGCAGAAGACACCTGATGATTTGAGAAGAAACAACCTGTTTAGGAACTAATCTGGGCTCATCAGTGAGATCTGCTGCATCTCGAGGTCAGGAAGTAGATTATTCATATTTCATATTTGGATCCAGGGTTGGAAATGTGTGAGAATCCCTCAGAGCAGATGGAAGATAAAGATGGTGGAACACTTACTGCCTGGAGCCTGGTCATCCTGGTCGTCTGGGAACAGATCGTCCAGATTCTCTTTACTGGAGTCAGAATCTTTCTCCTCCTGAAAGAGGACAAAAGGAAGATTGTAAAGGAAGTGAATCTGAACATTTCCAACTAATCTGCTGATGCAGTCGCTCTGCAGCCCGGCTCCAGTCATGCATATTTTAAAGTGCTTAAAATACTCGGGATCGTTTGTATTGATAGCCGTCGCTGCTGCTGATGAGGTGTTCAGAGAAGGGAGAAAAAAAAAATCACTAAATGCCAAAACTTGCAGGAGTCAGTGGAAGAGAAGCTGCAGCTGAGAATAAAAGTCAAAGGAATGAAAGTGAGGAAAGTATCGGCGACCTGGAGGTTATCGAGTTGAACTTTTACCGGCCAGAGAGGAGGAATAAAAGATCATTCAGAAACAAACAAACAGCAAAACTGGAGAAGAGATGCAAGCAAATGCAGAGAACAACATTTCAGGTGCAGCAGCTTTTCTCTTTGCAGAGGAGGAAAAGGCATGTTTAAATATATTTCATGCAAATGCAATATTTGGACAAGAACTACAACATTTCAGAAAAACCAATCAATGCATTTATATTGACATAACTAGACATTAATATAACTATGCAACGGGTTCAGGAGTAATTCCAGTGAGTAATGAGTGTGGAGCCGTATGCAGGTTTAAATATGATTAAACTTCATGTCAATTCTGATTTATTTGTTCTTGCTGACACTTCATCACACAGATAATTGCTGGAAAGGTCAAGGATTTTGGATGGTTTTTTTGTTTTAGTTAACATGTAGATTAATACATTTTTCCTGTGATTTTATTTGAGTTTATGTATAATTTAAAAACAGAAAAAAAATCTGTAAAATAAGAAAAAAGTAATAAAAAATTCTCTCAATTTCTTATATTTTCAGCTGATGTAAAAACACTTAAAATTAGTGTAGCATTAACATTAAACATACATAACATTAAACATAAGAAAAGAATGAATTACAATTTGTAAAAAAAAAAGAGATTTTTGATGTTTCTTTTGTTTTAGTTAACATGTAAATTAATACTTTTTCCTTTGATTCTGCCAGTTATTGTGTGTGAACAATCAAAATCTGTAAAATAACAATAAATTGTCCTCAAAATTACAGATGAAAACTGCTTTAATGAAGTTTTTGTGCTGATCTAATACTATTAGTAGTACCATCACCCTGCTACTTCAGTCATGGGACGGTCACACTGATCGAACGTGAGGATTTGAGTGAATGTTGTGCAGAATAACTCACAGAGGGCGACAGGTCCTCGTCGTACTTCTTCAGCTGGTTCATGAACTCCAGGTGCTTCTTCTCCTCCTCCAGCTGGGCCACGCTCTGCTCGCTCTTCTGCAGCTTCTGCTGGGTCCCGGCCAGCTCGTCCCTCAGCCACTGGTTCTCCTGGCAGAGCCGGCGGACCTGAGCCCGGAGCTTCTGCTTCTCCGACTCCACCGAGCTCAGGTGGCTGGACAGCGCCATCATCACCTGGGAAAAGAGGATGGAGCGTTAAGTGGACAGCATTTCCTGCATCCCTGAGTGTGAATCAGAACTGCAATCAGAAACCCCTGTTCAGATGGAACGAACATCTCCTGGGGACGTCTACAAATTTATAGCGATGTGGAGTTTGTTAGGAGAACTAAGGAACGTGAGCATATTTCTCCTGTTTGAGCCTCTGGCTCCCAGCATGCTTAGGATAAATTTTACAGCCTTTAATGGCCTGTACCTGTGGTATATTTACAATACACACTTTAAAATCCTCAGCCTTTTGTCGATCTGCCTAAGGAAACTAGAGGCTGAATCTATGACCTTTATTTGGTCTCTTCTTAAAGAGTGTTTCCTGCTTTTTTTGTTTTCATTTCTTTAAACTGTGTTTTTATTTCAACAACATTTCTACCTTTTCTTGTGTTGGAAAGTTGGAAGCATCTTTGGTGCACAGAAGAAGCTCAAATCCATCAGAAAAACAAAATCTCAGAGAACAAACATAACTTGAAAACTACATGTGACAAATTAGCATTTTCCCATGACTATGAAACGGACGCCTAACGAACTCAGCCACCTAAAGTCATTCACCACTTCAAGCTCAAGGACAAAATACGATACAAGTTAAAGAACATTCTCCTTCAAAAACATCAATTTCAACAAATTATGTGGCAGATAATTAATAGAATGTCACCTTATAGTGTCAGTAAAATCTAACATCTTGTTCATCTTGTTTGAATGCATCACACTAAATACAGACTAGGAACACTAGTCCCGTGCAAATAAGGCTATACACAGTCTTTTGTTTACACATTTGGGCTTACATTTTTTATTCTAATTCCAGTTTGTCCTACCTACAGCCGTCAGTAAAGTTTTGAAAAACATCCACCAAAACCTTTAACTTCCTGTTATATTTAAAATTGTCTACAGATCAGATGTGTAAACTCCCCACATTGCCTAAATATGTGTACACTGATGTTACCGTGAGGCATCTGGAGTAAAACCAGCCTACTAATAGCTAAAATAAAAGGCTTAAAGGGGTGTAATTAGACAAAAGGTTTGCAGCACAGAAACATTTGGAGTGTTTGAGCAGGAAAATCTGACTTCACCACAACTGCAGGTAAAACGCTGGAGGTATAAATTAGAGCGGCGTACGTGCAGCGAATTGCATATTTGATCGACAGTCTGCTGGGAGATGAAAGCATCGACAGTGACTCATCGCTGACTCAGTGTTCGCCGACTGAACGATGGCACAAGTTTGTTTTCAAACTTTGCCTGCAGATTTACATTTTTTTTTAATGGGCTGCAAAACCTCCCAGCTTCTATTGCCTTTGTTTAGGGCAGGACATTAACCGTGTTGTTAAAAGCAGTGATTTTAGAATAGTGATGTATACAGACGGAGATTTACAGCTGTGTCTCTATTAAAGGCTCTGTGTTTGTGAACTTAGAGGCTGAACTTCACTCATTTACATTTGAATTCTGTTTTGTTTTCTTGCTCTGTGATTATGTGCATTACAATAGCAAGGCAAGCTGCAGTCAAGTCAAGGTCAGTCCACACTAGCTGCATTCTGAAGCGTCTCCGAGGCTTTCTTTTAAAGTTTGTGATCCAGGTAAAAACAGCTGCTGTCTTTAACCTCCATATGTACTGAATAAATAAAGTCTTCAGCTGCGATTATGAGCCACAGACGTCTCACATGTGGGCTTAATTTGGGCGACCAGCGGGGGTTAAATGAGTCAGACTTCGCACGGAGCTGCACATATGTTCGCTGGATATGGACACAGTTGGTCTGCAGGTTATTACGAATGAGATGTGCATACATTAGGAGGGACTGTTGGGAAATTAATGGTCCTTAATTACATGAAAGGCATGTCTAGAGGGTATTTCAATGTTTCATATGTAGTCCTTCAGGATAAATAACCAAAAATAAGCTTAGAAATGTCATATTTTATCAAAAGCACTTCATCCGTTTAAAAATTTACCACAAATAAACTGCACCAGGAATACTGTAACCCTCAAAAACTGTAAAAACTGAGACAATGACTGCAAATATCTGCAAAATAATGACAATTTTAGCTGATTTAAACACAGTGCACAGTATAATTTTATGGTCACTGATTGGTATTTGTAAAAATTATTACATAATTATTAGACAATTACAGATTATTGATGTGGACATAATGTAGAGTTTTGGCCTGTGGTTATAAAAGCAACAAGCATTTTAATATTTTTTTCTGTGATTTTATTAGGTATTATCTGTAATTTTACTAAACAATGAATATCTGAATAATAAGAGCAATAAAAAAAAAATATCCTTATTACGTAATAGCATATTTTTTCTTTCAATTATTTGCAAATATATGGGTTAAAAAGCTTATTATTATTATTAATAATAATAATAATAATAATAATAATAATAATAATGATTTAAACAATAAAAATAGTGGAATTTACAGTCAAACGCTGTAAAATAAAGAATTATCATTCATTAAAAAATACAAATTTTTGATGACATTATTTACAGTTTTGCAGGTTTTTTTGCTTTTTTTTTTACAATTAACTTGTGTATAATACTTTTTAATGTGATTTTACTAGTTATTATGTGTAATTTAACATTTAAGAAAAATCTGTGAAATACCAGCGAAATACTGAACCAGCGGTAGAAGATGGATGGATGGATGGATGGATGGATACTGAAAAATGACAGTTAAAATCTATAAAAAGGACAGTTAAAATCTATAAAATTAATTTACATTGTGCTTGGGGTTCAGAGGGTTAAATGTTTAGGATTTTAGAATTATTGTTTGCTTTAAAAATAATTAGAATTTATGTTTTATTTAAATTATTACTTCACCTGTTTTCTTTTCTTCAATTTTTTAAGAAAATTAGATAAAACATTATTCACAAAAATGTGTCAAAGAAGATTGAAGCTGTATTTTCCACAGATCTGCAGTGGGGCCTAATCTATATATAATAATAATAATGATTTATGGTCCATATATCATGTTGAAGCTCATCCCACTCACCTGAGCCTCACTCAGCCCCAGCTCCAGCATCTCCAGGGACTTGCGGATCATGTGGGACTTCTCCTCCACCAGGACGCCCTCCTCGTCCTGCTTCAGGCAGCGCAGCGTCCCCAGCAGACCCTCCAGGATGGAGTGGTGCTCCTGCTTCAGGGCCTCCAGCCCCTGGATCACCTGCTTGGTCCTGGAGATGATCTCATCCTGAGACAGCTTCTCTCCAGGATCCTCCTCCTCCTTCTTCACGCACACCATGGTGGACATGTCCTCACGCATCCTGCACATTTCAAGAACAATAAATTATTCGATTTTACAGCTGCTACAGTTGCTTTAACTATTGCCAATTGTTGCCATCTATGACCTTTTATGCACCATAGACCTGTTTCAAGGAAGATGATTTTCAGCGGACCGTCATCTCACACACAGCACATAATAATCTTTTTGAATTAAAAAGTTTCCTCAATGTATAAACTTCCTTTTTAGTTCAGTCTCTCCCTCCTTTCATATAAGGCCTCCAGAGATGTTTTTTTGTTTTTTATTAATTTTATTTATTTATTTGATAGGGACAGTGCACATTAATGAACGTCTATTTAGACAGCAACAGACGTAAATGTGCCAGATTATAGCAACAATGCTAATTTACAGCCACAGTCCCTAGACAGATTAAAAACATAAAATAAAATTTGGATAAAACATACCAGTGAAACATAGGACAATAGGTCCAATTTTGGCAGCAGTTATATTGACGGCTTCATTTAACGGCATGAAAACTGAGAGTCAAATGTGAGAAATGAGCACAGACGGACATGACGGGAAGACGAGCTGGTCATTTTTCAAAATAAAACACTGTGTACACACTGCAGGAACTAAAATGAAAAAATTATATGCTTTTATTCTATCGGTGTGGCCCGGTACCAAATGACCCACGACTTGGGGATTGTTGCTTTTTTTTTAAAGATATTTTTTCACCTGTTTCAGCTTTGTTGACAGGACAGCAGTGAGAGGAAGACAGAAAAGCAGGGAGAAGAATGGGGGAAGGACCTGCAGCAACAGGCCATGAGCTGGATTACATGGGGGACTACAGCCCCTGGATATGGGTCGCCTGTTCAACCTGTGGAGCTACCGGAGTGCCAGAACCGCTGCTTTCACTAACAATGTTTTATATTTTATATCCCAAGAAATAAGATCACATTTAATGACATGTTCTGTAGTTCTGGAGCCGTACGGGTCTGATTTCGGTCTACTTATCCTGCCGATTGTGCCACTGTTGTCTCTGCTATTTTGTTCACTCCCCTTTACCCTCACCCCAACTGGGTGAGGCAGACGTCCACCCTGCCTGCACCTGGTTCTGCTGGAGCTTTTATCCTATACAAAAGAGCCATTCCTCTCCACCGTCACAAATTAAATATGATAAAAATAATAATAAAATACAATGACTAATCTAAAATGAAACCAAATAATCCACATAAAATCTAAAAAAAAAAAACAAAGCTAGCTCACAGGGAATCCTTGGATTTGTTTGACTTTTGTGTTTATATTTTAGTAGAGTCAAAACTTAAGCTCAAAGATTTTAGGGTTAATCTCTATAATTAACAATGGTGTAGGGTTTGGGGCCTGATATTTAGAATGTTTAGGTTAAATTATGTAATTAAAATGACTGTAGGGTCTTAGCTACACTGTTACATTAGCTTATTCTCCTTAATAATAACACTGTAGGGTCTCGGTCTTAACATGTATTACAGTCAGGACAAATAGTATTTTATATAACTTTTGTAGGGTTAAAACTTTAGCAGTAAATTCTTTAACTTAATCTCCACAACACCGTTGTAGGGTTTTAGGCTTAATATTTAGATTGGATGGGTTAAATAACATCACTAATATTACTATAGGGTCTTAGCTACACCGCTACATTAGCTGGTGATTCTCTGTAATCAATACCACCATATTATCTCAGTTTTAACATGTATTATAGTGAGGATAAGCAGTATTTTATACTACCTTTGCAGGGCTTAATCCCTAATATGTAAATTACCGTGGTATAATCACATCATAGATAACATAATAGGATTTTAGGGTAGAAGGTTATGTCATAACACTAATTAGAATATTTCTGACAAAAGCATTTTGGCACAACAGTTGTTGTTTTCAATGTTTTATGGGAAAAAAATGACTGTTGAGCTAAAAGGCAGAATAAAGCTAATCAGCCTTGGATGTCCTGATAAAAGAGTACTGATATCAGGCTCTAATTAATGAGGAGGGAAATTAATTTTCTAAATCCAGACAAGAACAAGGGAACTAAAAGCTGTTTGCTGCCATATAAAGACTCTGGACTTATCTTATGACTGTCATGCTTTAAAAAATAAAAATAATTTACACTTAAGGCAGTAAGAAGATACTAGTAATTAGGGTTACTGTTGTACGACTATAAAAAGACAAGACAGAATGATCAGGAAAAAGGAAAGTCATTGTTTCCGACTGACTGTGGCAATAATATAACCTTCAGACGTTTCAAAGTCGCACTCGTTGCCTGGTCTCAAAGCCAGAAAACAGCTTTTTACTGCCCCACCAGTGATTCATCTCCCTCTATAATCAATACTCAGCTCTTAAACAAAAGGTTAGCCCACGTTTCTGAGTCTGGGTGGTTCAGGATGAGAGAATAAAGAAGAAATGCTCATGCTTGACTCTAAAACAACCCTGAAGGTGCCTTTGAAGCTGAAATGCTGGGTGAAGAAGCAGCAGCAGCAGCAGCAGCAGCAGCAGCAGGCGTCGGAGCAGAAAAAGCTGCATAAACAAATATTAAAAGTGCATTTGTCGAGCTCCACAAAACTGAGGAGTCATCATTTCAGCTGCTTTCAGAAAAAAAAGGAAGTTTGGTGCAGCTGAGACGAAAAGTTTCCACCAAACCTCCAACCTGCCGCCTACTGACAGTTCGAATCAAGATCTGAGGTTTGTGGTCTGAGTGGTTCACAGACGACGACAGATCTGAGGTTTTTCAGACAGGAAAACTCAGAAACACTTCCAGTGTTCTGAATTAAAGCTAAGCTCGCTGTCACATTAGTTTTATTATCATCATTTATTAGCATTATCTGCATCTAGAAAGCTTTAGCATCACAGAAAACCTAACAAAATAGGACAAATCAAGTGTAAAATACAGTTTTAGTCTGGTAGTCAGGAAACATCTACTGCAGTAACAGATTAAAGTAAAACTACCATAAACATCCTGATTCATGACCACAGCCTTCCAGAACATTTAAACAGCAATTAATAATTATTTTCTAATAATTAGTCTAAAAAATGTCACAAAATGGACAAAACAAGCAAATTATTTGAGGTTTTTTTGTGAAATTTTGCAGATAAAATGATGAATTGAGGAAATATTTAGCAGAAAAAAATAGCAAATAAAGTAACCATTAGTTGTAGTCCAATTGTTGATAAAGACTTTAACTAACAATTTGTTTTCATGTCAATTAATCTGCCAATTATTTTCACAATTCATCAGTTATTATTGCTATTTATGATGTATAAAATGTCAGAAAAATGAACAAAACAAGCTGTTAATTTTACTTTAGGTTCATAGAGGCAATAGTGGGAACCATCTTCTGAAATGTTGTAGATAAAATTACTTTTTTAGGAAATAATTAGCAAAATAAATGGCATTTAAATAACTGTTAGTCATATTCTTCTTGATTCGGGCTTAAGCTAATGTTGTATTTTTTTGTCAATTAATTTGTTGATTATTTTCAGGATTATTCAATTATTACTGATATTTTTGGTCTGTAAAATGTCAGAAAATGGACTTAACAAGCCTATTAGTTTTCTGAAATTTTGTTGGTAAAATAATTGTTTTCGGAAATAATTAGCAAAATAAACAGCATTTAAACAACCGTTAGTCAGATTCTTTTACTTGATAAGGGCTTCAACTAACAATTAATTTCTTTGTCAATTAGTCTGTCAATTATGTTCACCATTATTCAATTATTGATATTTTTGTGAGTTGTTTAGTCTATAAAATGCCACAAAAATGGGCAAAACAAGGTATTTATTTTACCTTAGGTTCACAGAAACTACAGTGTGAAATGTTTTCTGATATTTTGTAGGTAAAATTATATTTTTGGGAAATAATTAGCAAAATAAATGGCATTTAAATAACCACTAGTCATAGTCTTGTTTTTGACTAGGGCTTCAACTAACAATCTATTTTTTTTTTTTTTGTCAATTAAACTGCCGATTATTTTCCCCATTATTCAGTTAACATTGATGTTTTTGGTCTTTAAAATGTCAATGAAATGAAAGAAGCTGTGTACTTTACCTTAGGTTCTCAGAAATTATATTAGGACAAAATTATTTTGGGGAAATAAATTAGTGAATTAAATGACAATTAAAATAACTATTAGTCCTTTTATTGATTAAGGCTTCATCAAACAGTTTTCTTATTTTTGCGATTCATTGATTAGTTATTGGGTCTGTAAAATGTCAGAAAATTGTGAAAAATGTTTATCAAAGTGCAAAATAACAAATGTTTTGTTTTTTCCACAACCCGAAAATATTCAGTTTACTGTCATAGAGGATGAGAGAAACCAAAAAATATTCACATTTAAGAAGCTAATCAGAATAATTCAAATACTCAAAAGGTTAAAATACCCAAAACCTGAATACTGACTACAGACGGAGTAATCATTGCACCTCTAACGAGCATCTTTTGACATTAACTCCATAGATTTAGTTGCGATTTAAGAAGCTGGAATCAGAGAATTACTCCAGAAAACTTGCTCAAACCGATGACAGTTATCAAAATAGCTGGCGATTAATTTAATAGCTGACAACTAATCCGCTAATCGCTGCAGGTTTATCGCTCATAATCAGCTCCCTGTGATTAAACTGCTGTAGGTGTGGCAGGTAAACTGGATTCTGTCGTTGGGCACATGTTTGCTCAGGTATGTTTCAGAGTGCTGTTCAGCTCCGTGCACTCCGTCCTGACTTTCTTTGCTTTGCAATCATTACACACACTTAAGAGGATTATGAGCGAGCGCTTCGGCAGCACTCGTAGTGAGCTGCCTAATAAATCTCTGCAGCTGAATAATCACAGAAACACCGACTGAAGTTGCAGCATGAAAGCGAAGGGTGTGACTGATGTAACTTTCTGCTGCAGCGATGCGGTGAGCGGAAGCAGCTGAATGTAGAAGCTGCTGCAGCTCCAGGTGAACACGTCCACATTTCACATTTCTGCTCACGTGCACAAAACAAAACATCGAGTCGAGCCCTGACCGCCTCCACGTGACTCGGCAACCGGCCTGCAGCCAATCAGCTGAGCAGGAAACAGGAAGTGGACGCTGCTCAGGAGGACGAGGAGGAGGAAACAGCAGCTCCAGGTGAGCAGAGAGGAATTAACCTCGAGCTGCCAAACTACGGTTTAACAAAAGACTCTAAACATGCACTGTTGGCTGATTAAGCCTGTGTTCTAGAAAACAGCGACACAAAAGAACAGCTTCTTCCCCGCTTCTAGAACCATAACCCCACTAAATGTTCTTGTACGGCTCACTGCAGGGAAAAAACACATCCATCCTTCAGATGTCAGAGTAAAAGTAGATCTTGCAGTAAAGCTTAGCAGTGGAACATAAGAAGGGCAAAGAAGTGAAGCTGAAAATCTCCCAGAAGTCACTGTTTATGTACCAACAACGCAGCAGGGTCGGTGTTAAAACACTGGGAACCACAAACAACAGCCATCCCTGTAGGGTGTGTAACGCAGAAGTGAAAGTGACAGCACAAGGCTTTTTTTTAAATTCTTATCCAACAATCTTTTATTTCTGGATGAGTCCCAGCTCACAAAGCACCACGGGGGAAAGTCAGAGGGAAAAAACTGTTTTTGATGTTAACTTTTGAAATGTAAATAGCCGAGCACAGGGATGGCGAGGGAGCATGTATGTAAGAGGGGGGTGGGTTCTGTTTGGAACCGAGAACAGGAACAGTAAGAGCTCTCTCCGGGCGGCAGGAAGAACAGCGCTGCGAAGAACCATCTGAGTCAGCGATGTGTGGGCAGTCATTAGATTATCAAAGCAGCGATACACGACCACATTTACAGCCAGAGAGAAGGAATCTATACCAGGGTTCAAACTCATCTTAGTTCAGGGAAACATTCAGCTCCATTTCATCTCAAGTGACCAGTAAAATCACAGCATAATAACCTAGAAATAACTCCAAATGTTTCCTGCTTCAGTGCAGAAAAGTGCATTCTGAAAATGTTCGCATTTAAGGAATTATCTTTTTACAAACTATTATGACCAACCTGAAATTTCTTAAGATAAATAATTTGAATTTCAGCAACATTCAGTCTCAGTTTATCATTTATACATTACAACTTCCAGATTACAGAGTGTCGACAAAGGAACACAACATTTAGTATCAGGTATCTGGAAATGAATGATAGAGTATTTTACTTTATGATCAAAACAAAAAAAAGACAAAATAACAACAAAAACAAGACAAAATGTTACAAAAATGAGAAATGACACAAAGCAAAAAAAAAAAGGACAACAACAAAAATGAGACAAGAAATTATACAAATGACACAAGACAAAAAAGACAAAAGCGAGAAACAAAATGACAAAAAGTAGACAAACACAAGCGAGACAAAAAAACAAAATGACAAAAACAATACACAAAACAATGAATAAAGCAAAACACAATGTGACAAAAATAAGACAAAAAACATAAGTGGGACAAAAAGGAAACACAAAATGACAAAAACGAGAAACAAAACGACAAAAACATGAGACAAACGACAAAAGTCAGACTAAAAAGACAAAAAACGACAAAAACAAGACAAAATGTTACAAAGAGGAGACACAAAATGACAAAAGAACAATGTTCCATATAGTATTTTACTTTATGACCAAAACAACTTGTCATGGTCTAGAAATTACTTTATATTTACAGTTTTTCCTAATTTACAATCTGCAGTTAATGTCTTTTACAAAGTCAGGCCGGATTGGACCCTCTGGAGGGCCAGTTTTGGGCCGCGGACCACATGTTTGACACCCCTGCTCTATACCTTACATTTCCTGGATTATTTTTACTTAAATGTGCTCTTATATGGGCTTCATTCATGATTTAAATACTGCAGTAGTTTGACCTGAATCCTGCCAGTGAAAACACTGAAAGAGCCGGGTAGAGTGGTTAACAGCTAAACCGTCAGACAAAGAAAAACACATTCTACAGACCGACAACACACCACAACACGGTCCCACCCAGTCTGAATAGGTTTAACAGCACAGAGTGAAAACGAGGTAACAGAGAAAATATGAAATAAAACACAATACTGTCGCAGAATAACACTTGAAACCTGCAATAATTGTGTTTTTGTGTCACGTGCTAGCAGCTAAAACAAGCTGTGAACACTAAAATATATTATTTAAGTCACTATAGTCAACATTGGAGAGTTTTTATAGGTCAGAATTGGATTTTAGCGGTGACTGTATGACAGAATGCATGATCAGTCCACTTCAAGTAAGGCAATGAGTCTTTATCGCATGTGACAAATGCATTTTTCTGTTATTTCTGACAATTTGCTGAACAAGAGGTTTTAATCATAAGTAAATTGATAGTTGATAGCTTTTGAAAATGTGCAAAAATTGGTCCAAAATATGACACATAATTCAAAACGGCCAACTTCCTGTTGTGTTTTAGGTAAGGTCATCAATTGTATTTTTGTGTCGTGACAAGTTACTTGTGCCTACCAAATTTCAGCGCTGTAGGTGACACGTCCTGGTCATAGAGCCTGATTTGTGTGCAGATTTTCAAGCATTTTCAACTATTTTAAGGTCTTCAAAAATGTGATTCAAAAAACGGGAGAAAAATAAAAAGAAGAAACCCATGAGTTCCAAGAGGATCCTACAAACCTTTGGTGCTCGAACCCTAATACACCAAAATATAGATAAGTACTAGCTCTAAAAACAACATTATTGCACATAATAAGGTGCAGCTAGACCATAAAGTCCTGCAGAATCAGCTAAATCACTCAAAAGGTCCATAAAACTTGCAGAGTCCTGTGATATTTCTCTGTAGATTCATGACTACAAATGACCCTTTTCACATAAATCTAGACATGTGACCCACTTTTAGCATAAAGAAGTGATTATAGCTGCTGTAAAATGATCAAGGTTGTTTAGTTTGTGTACATACTGTGCCGTTACTTCAGGCTTCGGTCTCTGAAGTTCACTATTCCTGCAAAACATCATTCTTACTCAACTGTGAAGCTGTTATGTCATGTGAGGACATTCGCTGCCGGGGTGAACAAATCCGGCAGTCACGAGACGCCACAGGAAATGACAAGAATGAAAGGTATTCTATATCTTTTCTTTGTGGTGGACGCGAGAATGAAGTCAGAGCTATTGTGTGAATCAACTTTCTGCAGCTAAACTCCCAAAATGCGTCACTTCTGGCATGACAAGAGCACCGAATCATTTTTTATTTCCAGGAGCGAGCCTCAGGCGAGAGATTAAATTCATCATTTGAATCGCTGAAGTGGTTTAAGATGTTCTGATCCACAGAGACAGCAGTAGCAGCGCTCTTTACTGCTGAAGGCTGAGAGATACCCAGAGAATACACTTCAGATTCATTTCTTATACAGACACTGATGCACTACTTTCACTCTCCACAGATCCAGTTTTAGGTTTTCAGTTATCAGAACTGGTTTGAAAAAGAGTTGGGGACAGTAAGGGTTCCTCCTGATGAAGTCTTTCAGTATTTCTGGACTTCTGTAACACACATTTCTCATATTTAACAGCAGTTTAACCCTCCTGTTGTCGTCATTTATGGGCACCGAAAAATATTGTTTCCTTGTCTGAAAAAAATCCAAAAATTCAGCAAAAGAATTCCCAGAATTTCTGAAAATTTGCAAAACCCTCAGGAAGAAAATTCCAATAATTGCGTGAAAGTAAAACTTTCAATATTTTCTTTAAGAACATTCACATAAAAAAAAAATCAACCAACATCCAGCAAATTTTGGTGCTAAAACCAATCATCTAAAACTAAACGAGGCAAAAAAAAAGAAGAGAAATAGACAATTAAATCACAATTATATGGCTGACAATCAATTAGCAACTTAAATTTCATTATCGTAACAGTCCTAGGGAACTAAACGATATTAAACAACATAATTTTGTTATTATTTTTGATGGATGTTTTATGGGAAGAATCATTTTTGCATTTCTATTCAACCACAAATAAATAAAATTATGATCATTGGATTATACTGGCTTCATATCATAGAACAAGAGCTAAATAACAAGAACGAGTTCTGTCAGATTTGCAGCAAAGAGGTTCTAAAACCACTAATCTGAAATTGAAAGAGCCAGTAAAACAAGAGAAATAGACTATTAAATCGCAATTATATGGCTGACAATCAATTGCCAACTAATACTTCATTATCGTGACAGTCCAAGGTGACTAAATGAAATAAAAAAACAGAATTTTGTCATTATTTTGACAGCTACTTCACAAAAAGGATTGTCTTTGCATTTCTGTTCAACCAAAAATAAATAAAATGATGACGATTTGTGCCAAACAGCATGCAGAGTTATCTCTGTAGCACTACAATAATTGTTTAAAATTGAATTTTATGACATATTTCACCTTTATAAAAGAAACTGTAGGTCTGATAAATTGGATATCTTCAATATTGTGATTCTGATAACTTAATTTGAATTGCTCTGGAGATCTGAAGATGTCATTTTGGACGCTGAGAACTTGTTTCTAGATTTAATCAAAGAGTTAAATAATCATTAGTAGCAGCATGACCTTACCTACAAAAGCTCGTCCAGCCAAGCCTGCAGCACTACAACACAACCTGCTGCAGCTACACAACATTATCATTTCACAGCAGCAGTAAGAAGTCACACAAACCCTGTGGGAGCTCTGAGCCGACAACAATCTGCCCCAGGGGCAGTAGAGGGGCATCAGGCTGGGGAGGAGCCCTGCAGGTCGTCATGGCTGCCCCTCTGGTGGATTAAACATTAACCCTACTGTTGTCCTCATTTATGGCCACCAAAAACACTGTTTCCTTGTCTAAAACAAATCCAAAAATTCTGAAAAAAAAATTCCCCATATTTCTGAAAATTTGCAAAACCTTCAGGAAGAAAATTCCAATAATTCCTTAAAAGTTTCCCTTAAAAGTTTGATTATTTTTTTTTAAATCCCCCAAATTTGGCAAGAAAATTCTTGTAAATACTTTCAAAAAATGAGTAAAAATCTTCCAAAAAAAATTCTAAAAATATCTAAAGTGATTCCATATGTATCAGTAAAACTTCTAATATTTTCTTTAAGAACATTCACATAAAAATCAAGCAAAATCCAGTGAAATTCGCTGGATTTTGGTTGATTTTTTAGTGAATGTTCTTAAGAAACATTTTTAACATTTCTTTTTTTCCACCAAAAAATGTTCTAAGATTTCCCAAAAATGTTGAAAATGTGGACATCGGAAGTTTCACTGTGAAAATATTTTTTTTTCCACATTTTCAAACTTTAAAATGGGACAATTTTGACCCGCAGGACGACACGAGGGCTAAATACTGCAGCAGAGCCCTCAGCAGGCCTCGTGTTGTCAGCCACGCCGTGCAGACCGGGAGGATTGTGCGTTTGCATGCGTCCTACGTCTCAGATATTCACAGACACCTCGCTCTGGTGTCCCAGCTGGGAGTCCCACACTGAGATCCACTGTCCGTCTGAAGCCCAACACAGGCAGCTTTCACAGCCCTCAGCCGGCTCTGAATATCAATGAAAGGACTCAGCTAGCGGTCACATGACCCGGTGTAGTCATCATCCCCACTTTATCTGGCTGCAGCGGCCAACAAGTGTGTGTTTTAGTCGAGTCCAAACCGCTGGACTTCTGACTACAGGTGGAAACGTCTCAGGTCATGTTCAGTTTATCGCACCGCCCATTCCTATTTCACCGAGTTTCATCCTTCCATTGTTAAAGCTCTGAAACCTTCTGAAAAAGTCTCATTACTAACCCTCCTGTTGTCCTCATTTACAGGCACCAAAAAATAATTTCCTCGTCTGAAAAAAATCCAAAAATTTAGAAAAAAAAATTCCCCGAATTTCATAAAATTTGCAAAACCTTCAGGAAGAAAATTTCAATAATTCCGTAAAAGTTTCCCTTAAAAGTTTTGTTTTTTAAAAAAATCCCCCACATTTGGCAAGAAAATTCTTGTAAATATTTTCAAAAAATGAGTAAAAATATTCCAAAAAATGAGTAAAAAGAAGTTTCACTGCGAAAGTATTTTTTTTTTTACATTTTCAAGCTTTAAAACGGGTCAATTTTGACCTGCAGGACAACACGAGGGTTAAGGAGTGAAAATCATCCTTTCACCTCTCCTTTCAGAGGTGGACGATGGACATGATCTACGTCATACAAATGGAAAAACTCAGGTTCACACGGACCAATATGGTGCAGAAATTCTCTCACATACGGGACCCTTTCTTTGCAAACATTAATGAAAATAAAAACTAAGAGACTGAGCTGTCTGTCCATTCATTCCATACTACACAGCACTATAATGCAGCACTGCCATCTCCACTGGCAGTCTGAATTCTTTTATTCCAGCTTAATTTAGAATATTTTTGAGTTTCTTTTCTCCTCTGTTACAGTAAACTGAATATCTTTCATTTGTGGAAAAACAACAACTGAAAAACAAGTTTTAACCTTTTATATTACTTTATATTAGCAGTTTTTGCACATTTAATCGTAAAATTTATATAAACTCCCGTTCAAAAGTTTAGGGTCACGTAAAAATGTCCTTATTTGTGAAAGAAAAGCAGTTTTTGTCAATGAAGTTAACATTAAATGAATCAGAAATCCGGTCTAGACATTATTAATGTGGTAAATGACTATTCTAGCTGGAAACAGCTGATTTTTAATGGAATATCTCCATAGGGGTACAGAGGAACATTTCCAGCAACCATCACTCCTGTGTTCTAATGCTACATTGTGTTAGCTAATGGTGTTGAAAGGCTCATTGATGATTAGAAAACCCTTGTGCAGTTATGTTAGCACATGGAGAAAAGTGGGAGTTTTCAGGAAAAATATGGAATTGCCAAGGTGACCCCAAATTTCCTGTATGTTTCTTAATTATTTACAGCCTGTTCACTCTGTTCCTGTTTTTCTTGCCAAAAAATGAAAATAAAATATTGGGGAAAAAAATAAAGAAATACAAACCCTCTGAAAAAGCGACTTTGAGAGAGCCAGAAAATGAAAAACCAGAAGGAATCTAATGAATATAACTGAACTAATCGTGTGAAATTGTGTGAGTTCCACTGAATCAAATCTAACCTTAAAATCATAATGCTTCGTTAAAAAAATTAAAAAATTAAAAATCACTTTATCTGACATGTCTCATTTAAAAAAAATTGCCAAAAATGAACCATTTGCTCAGGTTAGATTCTGTAAAAAAACTAAAAATTATTCACGCCTTGGTACAACCAGAAAGTCATTAGTGATTGAGCTGTGACTAATAGTCAGGTAACAACAATTCTGAGACTTTTAGGCTGAACTGTAGGCAGTGTTTAAACAGAGCAGATAGGAGACTAGTATGGAAACTAATTACAAATCTAAACAGTATAATATCCATAGTATTTAGAGTCATCAATTTCTTATTCTAGTATTGGTAACACCTGTTGGAAACTTGGAAAAATGTTGTATACGTTGATTCCAGATTTGTACAATTTATGCAAAATAAATAATCAAAGAATTCCTACTTTAGTTTCTTTTTTGATAATTTACAGCATCATAACTGTGTCCTACTGCATAAACAACATTTCTGAGTTCTCTCTATTTCTAGTCGCGGTTGTTCTGTTTCCATACAGGTGCAGGACTTTATATTGGAGTGAAAACAAGCCCACAGTGAGCAAAAAAGGGCCAGAAAGGTTTAATTAGCCAATATGCTAACTGCTAGCTGTGTTCATACTTGAGGTTCACCCTAGTATTTGAAATATTGGGGTAAATGCACAATATAGATGTTCCTATAGGGTGTTAATCTCAATATCTGGTCAGGTAGACTTGCATTTGATACCATTTTGTGTGGTTTTAACTGATTTCATTATTTCGTAGTGCTTTAACCCTAATATTTTAATTACCTAGTTAAATGCAGCTAACAGATAATCTCATATGGTGGTAATGTCAATATTTAGCAATGAAAACTTGTGTTTTGTATGGTTTTGTACCCTAATATTTTAATTACTTAATTAAATTTGGCTAATAAATAACCTTAAAAGGTGTCAATGTCAATATCCAGTCAGGTGAATTTGCATTTGATACCATTTTGTGTGGTTTTAACTGTGATATTTAAATTACTCAGGTAAACACACATAATGAATAATGCTTTGGGGCCTTAAACGCAATATTTAGTCATGAAAACTTGTGTTTTGTATGGTTTTGTATGGCTAATAAGTGACTATGGGGTGTTAATGTCAATATTTAATCAGGTAGATTTGAATTTTATACCATTCCGTTGTGTTTTAACTGATATTTAAATTATTCTGCTAAATACACATAATAAATAATGTTTTAGGGTTTTAACCTCAGTATTTAAACTTGCAAGGTAAGTTTATACTCTAATCTTGTTTCTCTTTTAGAAATCAGTTTGTCTCCTCAGCTGCTGGTTTAAATAAACCGTATAAATAAGTTGACTTTGTCCGAGAATGTGGCTTCTGTTGGGATTAACCTGAAGAACCAGTTAGCCATCACTTCCCTGTCAGCTAACCGAGCTAGCTCCCATTGACAGTCAACGTACCGGCGGCGTCTAATTCCCGCGATAAACATAAACACTGACCCCACACACAAGAAGATAATTATCAAAAACAACCCCCTGAAACATTTTTTATAATTAGTGATTCAAATATTAGCTTTTAAACAAAATGACATTTTAAGAAACATGTCTATAAAGTGGCTAATTAGCTAATTTCCGAGAAGTAGACGCAGCCATTCTTACCGTTCTCTGGGACATCCGTTGCCAATGTAGCCCGGCTTTAACGTTCCTCTTCCCTGCTTTTTAAATGTTTATTAAAAATGGACCCGGACAATGTTTGCCGCTAAGTGTAGAAGAAGAAGAAAAAAAAATCAGAGAATCTCCACAGTGTCTCCGCCTGCTGGGGAAAGGTTCCGCCGACTGGAGCTTCACCGCATCAAGCGCCGCTACTGCCGTCCAGCTAGCTCCATAGCTTAGCCGCCGATCTGTCAAAACACGGGCTTTAGTCGGAGCCCGTCCATGGCCGGAACCGCTGCGTCAAACTGCCCGGACAGCGGCTTCCTGGGGCGGCGGGAGACGAGCTGACCAGTCGCCCATGAAGATGACAGCTCCCCCGTGCTCTCTGCGGCTGACTGACTGGCTGACTGCGCGGTGCGTGAAAATGGCATGAAAATGGCGTTACCTGGCGTCCCCCGCCTTCTCCCCGGCGGCGCTGACGTCATCCCGGCCGGATTAAAGGGGAAGCTGCGGTGGAGCCGAGCGGCCAGATTTATTTAAAACGGCAAAAAAACAAGAAGTGCTCAATATACAGGCGGAATTAGAGGCAGATATTAGATAAAAGTAGCAGGATTAGATAAATTAATGTTTACAGGAGCAAGGAGTCCAAGAAATTAAGCATTTATTAGAAGATATATGGATAGAAGTCGTATATATTGATATTTTTGAGGCAATTCAAAGTCTGTATGTAAAATTCACCATTTAAAATGCAAAAAATAAGGAGTTCTAGCAATGCATGTTGCATTATAATCAGATATTTTGCAAAAAATAGTTTGATTATTAAATAAAATATGCTTGCAAGGCAGATTATGTGAGAAAAATTCCACTTTTTGGAATATTTTTGGATTTTAAACACTTAAATATTTATGCCTACTTCAAAAATCTATTTTTGAAATGGTATTAGTCAGATTATTCAAATTCTGATTCACAAGTACACAACAGTACAACTAAAATGCAGTACCTCCACAGCAAAAACAAGAAATACTGGAAATGCAAGTTGCATTGTACTCAGATTACTTTGCAAAAAAAGAAAATATAAAAGTATTAAAGTAGCAGGGAATGCAAGAAATTCAGCATTTTTAGAAGATCTATAAGGTGTATATATTAATATTGTGTTGTTTTTTTAAATAAGTATTTATAAGGTAATTCAAAGTCTGCTTCAGAGTTGCACAACAGTAAAAGTCACCATTTAAACAGCAAAAATAAGGAGTACTAGTCATGCATGTTGCATTCTAATCAGATATTTTTACACAAGAGTAGTACATAAAAACATACAAGCAGGTAAGGTGAGAAATAATGCACTTTTGGGGAATTTTTCACATTTTTGGAGCATTTCATGTTTTATTTGCAAAAATCCACATTTTCTTAATGAACTAAATCTGTCAGATCAATATACAGTAAAAAGTGACTTTAAAATATCTCAAAATTGCACTTATTTTCATTCCAGTGAAGGTTTCTGGTTATTTTTCAGAACAGAAAATGTAGAAACTGGATGAACATTTAAAATGAGTTAAACCTCCAATGTGAAACTTTTGTCTCCCCCTTCTGGCCGCGAGGTGATTTACAAAAACACTGTTGACTCGTTTTTAGACTCTAAAGTTTAGAGTCTAAACCTTCCTCTGAAGTTTCTTATAGATCTGCAGCATCAGAAACTTTTCCTGGACGGAGAAACGTCACCACAGAACCCAGATTTAAACTCCAGTAAACTGAAATAAAGTGAAATTTAGCTGCAGGTTTAATCGGTGGGTTTCAATGTAGTTCACGTACATCTAAATGTAAAAATTCTGCACTTATGTGAGTAAAATCGAATCAGACACTGGACAGGACTGTGGGTGAACACAGTTTATTATCAGGTGGTTTTCTTGCTGCTTCTCTTTGTTATCGTCCTCCACATGCTGGTCAGAGCCACTCGGGCCATCAGCAGAGTGATGGTGAAGTTCCGTCGGTACCATTCCCTGGAGGGGAAGGAAGAAAAAACTGAATTAAATCAGGTCATAAGTGCAGATTTCAGACAGGATGTAGAAGAGACATTAAATGTTAGACTTTTCAATATATTAGTCGCTTTGCTTGCAGTGTAACGGAGCACCAGTTACAGATTTCTTCTGAAGTTGTTGAGATGAGATGAGACGAGATGAGATGAGATAAAATGAGATGAGATGATAGGATGAGATGAAATAAGGTAAGATGGGATAAGATGGGATACGATGGAATGAGAAAAGCTACAATGAGATGAGATGCAATAAGAAGAAATAATACAATGAGATGAGAAGAGCTACGAGATGAGATACAATGAGATGATATGAGATGCAATAAGATGAGATGAGATACAATGAGATGAGATGAGGTAAGATAGTGAGATGAATGAGATAAGATTTGATGAGATGATAGATACAAAATGAGATAAAGTGAGATTAGATGAAATAGCATACGATGAGATGAAATGCGATGAAATAAGATACCATGAGATGAATAAGGTACGATGACATGGGTTAAGGTGAGATAAGACATGATGATGAGATAAGATATGATGAGATAAGACAATGAGATGAGATAGGATGAAAAAGATGAAACGAGATAAAATGAGTTACAATGAGATAAGAGACAATGAGATGAGAAAATATGATGAGATAAAATCAGTTACGATGAGATAAGATAAGGCGAGATAAGATAATATACAATCAGGATAGGATGAGATGAGATACAATGAGATACGATGATATACTATGGGATGAGATAAGATGAAATAAATTTTATTCATCTTGGAGGAGATTGTTTTGCCAGAGTACAATAAACAAAGGTCGGGTGAAATATACACTATTACAGAGAAGTTAGTAATAAAACAGAGATAAAAACAGAATACAGCATAGGAAACACAACGTGTCTAAGTGGATGCCAAGGAATAGTGTCTAAAATATAAAATAAGTAGAAAATGTAAAACTGTAAATAACAAGAAACAGACAGAAAACAGGAAGTGAACTGAAAGTAAACAGATGTACTGAAATAACTATCTGCTTTTTTTAAAAAAAAAAAAAAAAACAAAACAAATATCTTTATAAATATTCATATTTTATGCTGCAAAACTTCCAAGCAGATCAGAGACGGAGGAGCAGAAATTATTCTAGAAATCTGAGCCTTTGAGATTCAAACTCTCCAAAATAAACGCATCTTGATTGAACTATTTTATCTCGTCATATTGCTGAAGATCTTATTTGTTTTTGAAATGAGCTAAATAAATAATGTTACTAGCATTATCTGAATGTTAACAACACATGCAATGAAAACACACAGGAAGACTCACTTATTCTGTTTTCTTTCACATAAACAGCATTTGCATCATAAATCGATGCACACAAATCAGTGCCTAAAAATGCACCAGGAGGCTGTAAATTCAGTGTCTGATGCTCAGTTTCCTGGAAGAGAAAACTAAAACCTCTGCTTCGTGTTTAGCCCCAAATATTCAAACTAAATCTGCACCCGTGAATCCAGTGCTGGCTTTGTTTGCAGGGTGCTGAAGCTCATTAAGCAGATTTAAATAGACCAAACTGAGACTCAGTAACACCTGAGGGAGAAACGGAGAGACTCTTTGATTTCAGAGAATAAGAATGAGAAGTTCCACTTTATTAAACCCCACGCATGGACATAAAGACGACGAGAGGTGACGAGTGTGGGCAGGAAACTCTGGAAAACATTTTGCGATGCTAATCTACTTGTTTGTTTCGCAGTTTGAAGCTGCTGCAGACGGAGACACCGAACCACTCACTTGTTGTAATTTGCATGCCGTGTTCTGTTGTTGTCCAGGAAGCTTTTGTAAAACTTCGCCATCTCCTCGCTGTTCAGAGCGCGACGCCGTCCTGAGGGGAAAAACAGATCAGAATCAGGCAGCTGTTAGAAAATCAGGTTTAATTCTTGGTTTAAAAATGACATTCTGATAAATTCATGCCTGAGAATTTAATATTCTTTTGTTAAACCAACAGTTAAATAAATGTAGAAAACGCTGCTGGTTCTCACCGTCTTCATCTCGTAGAGTCAAACCTTTTGCCTGCAGCTGTGAGATGATAAAAGCTTCTTTTTCCTGCAGAAAGAATCAAAATAATGTTTATTATTTCTCAACCTTTTTGTAACACAAACAAACACAAAGCTGCAGACAACATATCAATCGAATCATGCACCAAGTATTGGGCAATTCTATCTGAGATCATCATATTTTTAGAACAATTTCTGCTCAACCATCTCTGATTTCCCTGCAATTTTTATAGCATAAAATCTAAATATTTATAGATATATCTGTGTAATATTAGCTTAATATATCAAATACTTTCCGAGATATATGGTTTTTAAAAATGCCTGTCGGTCCAGTTTCAGCACATTTTTCCTCACAGTGAAATTTCAGGCTGTTTGGACAACAATATCTCAGGAAATATTAAAGATAAATCCTGAAATTTTCACTATTATTTCTCATCATGTCACTAATTCACAGTCTGTAATGTTGGACAAGTTGATTAAATAATCTCCGATTACGGATGAGTTGAAATATGAAGAAAGTTTTTAAGAAATGTCCCGTTTTCAAGCACACATTAACACAAATATTAACAATACAGACGTCAGCTAGTGATATTTTCTGAACTTCGTGCAGCTGCAGGCCAATAACACAAAACTAAACATGTAGAATACGTTTAATGTGAATTTCAAAAAGATATTTTCATGAAACTTTCATGTTCGCCTGAGCAGGTAAATCACACCACAAAAAACTAAATAATCCAAGTAGAACAGATTTCTATAATTCAGAAAATTCTATTTGATTATCAGCAAATAATGTTGTTTTCAGTCACTGTGGACATCCCATAATCAGCTCAGTTAAATATCCAGAGTTTATGATAAATATTAGACTTTAAACTAAATCAGAGACGGTCGATCTCTGATGATTGGAGATGAAATATTTCATATAGCCACAAAAAGGGTAAATCATTCAGAAATATGCTTTTTTCTAGTTCACAAAAACATAAAAAAGTTATTTATCAACAACAAAAAGCTGCAGATGTGATTCCAGCTGCTGATTAAGTTGCATATAAAGAACATTTATTACAGCATAGTATATAATGCAATAGTATACAGTAGTAAGTACTTTACATTTAGTGTTTCTTGCCATTTTTTTACTGACTGTTATCATTAATTTAATTCTATTTTATTAAAATATTATTTATTTTTTTATAGCCACTTTTCGGGTGTAATATTACTTTTTTATTATTTTTATAGCTTGTGTAGTATCATTTATTATTGAGTTTTAGTGTTTTGCTGTGCTTAAATGTCTAATTCTGTTTTTAATAAGTTACATAAATTCTGGTAAATTCTCTTAAATTGCTTGAAAAGTGCATTTTAAATAAAGTTTGACTGGTAAGTTGATTGACATTGTACATTTTTAAAGGCAAGTTTGTTGTTAAATACCTTCAAAGTCGTTGATTTTATGTCCTTGTTGAGGTTTTAACTGATTATTACTGTATTTTACCACCAGTCTGTTGTGTGATGCTGCCATCTGCTGGTGAAAAGCAGGTTTTACACCCAGATGATGCAGAGATTAATAAATTCATTGATGATTTTATGTGTGGAAAAAAAATCAAAGCAGCAAAAAAAAATATTTATTAATTGACTGTCAGTGATTCGTCCATTTATCTGTTAATTATTGTTAAATTGCTGCTTTTCTAACTGATTAATTACTCAAATTTCCAAAAGTAACATCTTAGTACTCAACCACAATTCAGAACAAACATTAGTATGTTTACATGTATCTGACAACTACAGTGACAAACTACTGTAAAATTTTAAAAAGCATAAACAAACTGTTATTTTCATTGTTAAATTATTTAATATTCTTTTATGTATTTATTGTAACCTGACAGTATTTGACATGTACATGGGAAACAACTCTTCTGGTGCAAACATTCAAGCACCACACAGTAAATACCTGCAGTTATTCTTGTTTCTAGATCATAAAGCTCATCTCCAGCTGACTTCTGACGCTGTAAACTGAACTCACCTTGCTGAAGGTGATGTTCTGTTTGGTCCAGAACTCGTGGTTCCAGTCTTCGGTTTCTTGCCTCAGGTGTCTCAGACGTTTCTCCAGCTCCGATTCGTTCTCCGGAACGTGGTAGACGATGGGCCGGAGGTTGGACAGAGGGTTCGGTGGTCCCATCCAGTCGTGTGTGGAGCTCGCTGCCGGTCTGAAGGTGGACGTCTGCAAAAATAACAACAAAAAAACCAGGAAAACACTGTGAGAGGGACTAAGGGGGGTCAGAGCGCAGGGTCAGCCCCAGTACAGCGCCCCCTGGAGCAGGAAGGGCTTAGGGCCTTGTTTGAACCTCCGACCTCCTGACTAGTTGTCCAGTCCTGTGGTGTAGAGTCACCATTTTCTCCAACATTAAAAAAAAAACTACTTCACATTTTTGCTTTCCAATACTAAACAACAGGGAAAAACAACCGTACGGTATAAAGAGGTGTAAAAACAGAAAGTTATGCTGAGGAGTCATCATCAAAAGCCAAGTGAAGAAAATTCAGGAACCAATTGAACATTTGTACATTTTTTACATCAGACATTTTGCATTTTATATTTTTCTTCTTGTTTATTTTTATTTACTGGACATTTTTGCTCATTTATCTGTATTTATGGTGGTGGGAAGTGGACTCTTTGTGCTGTAGCAACCAAATTTTGCAGTTCTTTCTCCTTCTTCGTGCTGTTCTGTTTCTTTAGAGGAGCAGGACTTCATACTGTGGTGAAAAACGAACCCACAGTGAGACAGAAACGCCTATAAACTGCCTCATTCCCTACATACTGAAGGAAAGGGCGTTGCTTTGTAAAACTTTCCGTCACTGAGTCACACTTTGCTCAGATGTTCAGCTTCATGTTTAAACATGAAGCTGAGCGGCAGCAGTTTGTTTATCAGTTCTGAACAGACGTCAATATGGGACGAGCAGCGAGGAGGAAGAGCCGCTCCAAAGCTCAGAGGAAACAACACAGGTAAATACAAACACAAAACACAAATCATGTTTATACAACCATTAAAATACACACCTAGTCTGAATAACTAGACACTGAAATAAAGAAATTTAACGCTACAGTATTAAACTAGAGGACTTCATTTTAAGTTACTTTTACAGTTTGAAACGACATTTCAGATAATTTTACATCCAAAAAACTGTATGAAATGTACCTAAACCACATTTCACTGAAAAATATATTTACAGGTTTTTAACAGCTACAGTTAAACTACTACTGATCACATCACAATTAGACAAAAAAATTAAAAAACAAAACATTCTGAATTGCAACTGAAGTAAATCAATTTTTAAATGACTAGTCTCTTAATTATAATTTTCCAAAAATCTATTGTTCATTAAAATACTTTATTTTAAATTAGATTTCAGATTAGGATTTTATATTTTATTTAAAAAAATCAATAACTAAGTAAATCTATTAATCTATTAATTGCTGTTTAAGCTTGTGATTTTATGTGTAGAAAAAAATAATAGCAGCAACAAATTATTATTTTTTAATTGATTGATTGGCAGTGGTTAATCAATGTAACCATTAATTATTGTCAAATTGTTGCTTTTTTTATAGTCAATTATTGAAATTGGGTTTGTTTTTTACATGTATTTGACAGGGTTTATGAATATATTAAAATAATGATATATACATAAAAAATACATTTTAATAAGCAACTTAACCATAATTCAGAGTAAAGTTTTGTATGTTTAAATGTATTTGACAAGTACTTTTAGAAACATAATTTTAGCCAAAAAAATTGAAAGCATGAACAAATGATTATTTTTATTGGTGATTAAATTTATATTCTATTATTTATTTATTGCAATTTGGCAGTATTTCACATCTACATTACAAATAACTTTTCAGATTAAGATTTTATACAAAAAAAATCAATAACTAAGTAAATCTATTAATCTATTAATTATTGTCTAAGCTGAGGATTTTATGTGCAGGAAAGAAAAGAAATTGTTCAAATTATTGTCATTTAACTTGTTGGGGTTTATGAATAATTTGCAAATCATGATATATACACAAAAAAACATTTTAATATTTAACTTGACCATAATTCAGAGTAAAGTTTTGTACATTTTCATCTATTTGACAGCAACAGTGACAAAATACTTTTAGAAATATGGTTTTATTTTTTTTTTAAACTTAAATTAAAAAGCATGAATTAATGATTTTTGCTGATTTAATATTTAGATATTTGCATATTTTCATATTCAATATTATATCACATTGCTTTAAAAAAAATAAAATAATCATCTATTTATTGTAATTTGACTGCATTTTACATCTGTGTTGTAAATTATTTTTTAGATTATATTTTTAAAAAATTTGACCAAATTATTTCCATTGGTAACTAATCTATTGACTAATGTTTAATTATCGTTTATAAATAATCTATTAATTATTCAATGAATGCATTTTTAAACATCTTTTTTGTTTAAAAATGCATATTTTGTATGTAATTGTAGCTGATTTTAAACATCAGCTACAATTACACAATATTTTTAAACTATATTTTATATATTTGTTTCTATATACAAAAAATATCAAAGCTGCAAAAGCAATTATATATATTAGTGCTTAATCTAATAATTAGCATTTTTAAAAAATAATTTATTATATTTTTACTTGTCTGTGACCTGCAGTTAAAAAAAAAATCATTTGACTTAGAAATAAAAAAAATCACAATAGTAACAAATTTATAGTTTTATAAGTGATTGATCTATTAAATACGTCCAGTTTTGGCCAATTCATGGCCAATTACAATGACAGAAACTATATATTTAAGAGCAAAAATAAAATATTTCATCCTAAAAATAATCGAACTGATGATTTAAATTTATGCCAGTGTGTTTCCTACAAGTCTACTGATGCTTTCTTCCATCACAGCAGCCACAACATCCAAATCATTCAAATTAAAGCAGAAATAATTCAGATTTAACGTAAAATAAAACAAATTATTGTAAACTAACTTATTTCCCTGATGAAAGCTGTGATCTATTAGCAATTTGAAAGCATAACTTTAGCATAAAATTGAGTATTTTAGTAAAATCTGTGTAACGTCCTGACTATAAATCGTTTCATATCGAACCTTGGGAGTTTTGTCCTTCGGGGCCGCTGCTCCGGAGCTGCTCCGCCGGCTACAGGCTGCTGATGACCGGGGAGGAAGCAGCGGAGGTCGGGGGAAGAAGAAGAAGCTCCTCCATGTTGCTGCCGCCGCTCCGGCCGCCATTTTAATTAAGCGACACTAAACGGCGCCTCGAACCGAACACATGACGTTAATAACCGTGTTACCGACCGACGTCCCGCCGCTGCTGTTTACCCACAGCCGCGCTGACAGAGAGCTCGTGTCCTTCTGCAAACCGTGACATCACGTGACCTCAGCGGGGAGCGAAGAGGGGCGCTCGATATCCTCACCGGAAGAGCGGAACAAAAAAAACACAATAATACAGTCAGTAATGTAAAACTGGAATAAAAATTTCTATATTTCTACATTCATTATTTGTCTCCTTTGTTTTTATGATTTTTTTAGGTCTTTTTCATTTATAAAAAAATGTATTTACTCTGTAAACGTTACCACCGTCTAATAAGCGGTAATATCCTTTAATTATCCCCCGCCTTCGCCGCTGTGTACTAACGGGAGGACGTTATTACAGAATGAAGCGCACCCTCTGCTGGTCGACCAAAACTTACTCTGGGTTAAAAATAGTAAACCCGGTTATTCCAACGAAAACACGTTCGAATCACTTCTTCTGCGTATAGTTGAATTTATTACACGTTAACCAAACAACGACGAGTAACTCCGCTTTAAAAACATCAAGTAAATTCGGAATAAACGTCGTAAATTCAACGTTTCTGGTGAACGACGAACTCCGCGTTAGTCGGGACTGCGAGCAGGAAAGTAACTCCTGGAAGGTAGCTAGGTGGGCTAATGTTCAGCTTTAATCCCGGGAGGAGCGACCTTTTCCGCAGAGCTTCCGATGGCTGTCCGCTGGCTATGCAGGTAAGGGCGAAATATTTAAATGTGGGAGCTCGGTTAGGAACACCGGGACCAGAAAACCCGGAGCTGTTTGTCAGAGGTGGGGCAGAGTCAGGTGATCAGCCGCCGTTAGCTCCACTCACCGACGGCAGCCTCCACGGAGCGGTTCGCTGAATAACGGCCGCCCCGCTGCCTCCGGAGCCTCCGTTTAGTTATTCAGCCGCGGATCCGTTAACGGCTTTATTTTTTATTTTTTTTAAAAACCCAAAACCCGAGTACCGGCCGTGAAGCGCAGCGGAGCGAGAGAGAGGAGGCTGTGGGAGGGGCGACGGCAGCCGACCGCAGTCAGTCGGTGAAGGCAGGCAGACGCCGCTGGAGCTGACCGGAGCATCACCGACCCAACCGGCCCGCTCTATCCCGGCTCTGTCCGCCCGGATGCCGCTTTCCTCGCCCTGCTTCGGCTGATGGAAACAGACGAAAATGTGCGCGAATGTGTTCGGAGTTCTGAAGAGGTGAGACGAACCGAGGTGCTGCTACTGGTGGTGCTGCTGCGGGGATGTGGCCGTGTGTGTGCGGGGATGCAGCTGACAGCTCCCGGGGAGGCTCCGGGCTGGTCGGCGGGGAGGTGTGGAGGTGTGGTGGCGCTTCAGGGGCGGATTAGCTGCGGTCATTTTTCCTCTGCGAGCTGGTGGATTCCTCCGTGCACAGCCCAGCTCGACTCGGCTCAGCTCAGCTCGGTTTTCTCTGGTGACATAATGCGCAAAGCCGTGCGGCAGGACCGATGCAGGAGCCCGGAGCTGGAGGAAGGAGCTGGGGGAAGGAGCTGGTGGATGTGAGGTGGATGCATGTTGGCAAAGGGCTGAGAAATAGATCACCATCATCTATCTTTAATTAAACCACTAGATAAAAGCCTCTTTATTAAGGCACACAGGTGATTAATTAATCTAAATGTATCCATAAATAAGGTTAATGGAATGATATTACCTTGTTAAACCTTGTTGAGTAAAAGTAAACCCTGGAGGTGCATGGAGGATGAAGCTGAGGTTGGTGGCTCATCTGGACCAGGTGTCACCATAAGGAGACCCGGTACCGACCCATGCACCCCTACATCAGGCCTCAGAGGAGACCTGTGGAGGGCCTTAGTTTAGTAGGTGATGTTTGGGGTTGAACTATTAATCGATTCCAAATTAAAACTGCAAGTTTGAGAGTCCAAATATCCGTCTGATGTGATCATCTCCATCCTGCATCCTGGTGGAACATCTTGGGGTGGTTTCGTGGCGTTTTAGGGCCTCGATGGTTCAAGCTTTTGGTTACAAGACGGGATATTTGAAAGGATAGAAAGTAGGAATATACATTCAGCACCACGTCTCACTCTGATTTTAAACTGTCGTGTCGATAATTTTACAGATTTATCTCCATCCTCTCTACCAGTGGAACATCTTGGGGTTGTTTCATGGCGTTTTAGGGTCTTGATGGTTCAGGCTTTTGGTTATGAGATGGGATATTCGAAAGGGTTAGACTGGAAATTGCACGTTTGCAAGTAGGACTATACATTCAGCAGCATGTCTGACTGATTTTAAACTGTCATGTCGGTAGTTTTACGGATTTATCTCCATCTTGTGTACCAGTGGAACATCTTGGGAGTGTTTGGTGACATTCGATGGTTCACACTATGCACAAGAAACTGAGAATTATAAAGGGCTAGTGGTCTAATTACAGATGAGAAGATTCTAGTTTCGACTCAAAAAAGTACAAGAATTTCCTTCAGAGTTAATTCCATCTTATCCCAATGGTGTCTCATGGCAAAGCTCCATCTTATTTTATATTTACTACACAGGGAATATTGAACTGAAGCTTGACTTTACAGGGTTTTTTTTCACAAAGAAAATATCTGTTAGAAAAATCATAATAATGACAGGCAGATTAGCAGACCTTAGGAGACCTGCACAATAGCTTTGTTATTGATAGATATGATTGGCTGTTTTTGATCCAGGGTGGGAGCATGATTAGAGTTTATTCATGCAACTAAACTTGGTGTTTTTATTCTATGCTTTCATTGTGTTTGAAGCATTTTACCCCCTGAATTCCTGGTAATTTCTGGGCATCACATTTTTAGCTCACTGTAAGTTAATTGTTCACCGTAATCTAAAGTCCTGCAGAAGGAGCGAGAACTCAGAAATGTCATCTGTGTAAAATGATGTTATAATGTCATAAATTAGATTTAAAAAAGAAAAACTGAAGTTGAATTTCTTTGATTATTTAATTCAGTTCTAAATGGGTTGTTTCACTCAATTAGCTGCTGCTTGCCCCACCGCCTTCAGGAAGAAAACTCTCTCTGCGTCTGTGATTGACACTAGTTGACCAAGACTTTCTAGCTTCTAATTTTCTGCGAACAATTCTTTGACGTGGATATATCTCTGAATTTCCCGCCAATGTTTTTAACTTGTGTTTGATGAATTTGTTGGATGACGCTGAGGTTATAAAATCAGTATTTTAGCCGCCCAGCTGCGTTTCAGTCACTATTTCATACCCATTTTGCCATCTGACAACTAAAACAGAATACTTTATCAATGTGAATAGCTTTATTTGGATTTCACCTGTATTAAAATGCAGAAATAGCACAATTTTAATCCTAGATTTAATTACTTTTGGTGCTAAAACAGTAAGAGTCGATCAAGGACCATCTAAATGTTCAAAACTTGATGATTCGTTCTGTTTTTAACATTTCTGATTCCCATAAATGCTAAACTTTTCAACAAATATATGAAATAAGATGCCTTTCAAAGGCGCTGGCAGGTTTTGGAGTTCAGAGTGAAACTATTGAACACTCTGTTCAACATCAGTGTGTGTCACAATCATTTTATTATACTTCTGGTTTTAGTCCTGTTCTAAATGGGCTGTTTCACTCAATGGGCTGCTTCTGGCCACGCCCCCTTCAGGAAGAAAACTCTCTCTGAGTCTGTGATTTACACCAGTTGACTAGGACTTTCTAACTTTCTAGCTTCTAACTTCCTCTGAACAATTATTTGACGTGGAAATATCTCTGAATTTACCGCTGATGTTCTAAACTCGTGAGTTTGGTGAGTTTGTCGGATGACGAGGTCACAAAATCAGTATTTTAGCTGCCCAGCTGCGTTTCAGTCACTAATTCATACTCATTTTGCTGTTTGACAACAAAAACAACATGTCAATGAAAACAGCTTTATTTGGATTTCGCCTGAATTAAAATGTAGAAATAGCACAAATTTTAAGCCTAGATTTGATTAGTTTTGGTGCGTTCAAGGACTATCTAAGCGTTCAAAACTTGCTGATTCTTTATGTTTTTACCATTTTTGTTTCCCATAAATGCTGAACTTTTTCACAAATATATGAAATAATATTCCTTTCAAACATATCGGCAGGTTTTGGGGTTCAGAGTGAAACTATAAAACAGTCCGTTGAACAGTTGTATTACTATCGCTGGTGTGTGTCACTGTCTTTTTATTGCCCAGGCCTGATGTTACCTGCAGCTCAGTCGGCCTTCATGCTCTGTGACTCATGCGAGGGCAAACTGCAGCTCTTAAAGCAACACATCGGCCTGAAATTGGTCCTTTTCCTCGTCTGTCTTGGATCTGACTCGGGGAGGAGGTGTTTGCCAGGCTGGAGTGGATTTTGCTGAGATTATCCTAATAAATGCTCAGATTTGTAAGCTGCGGCCCGGCATGTGCTCATCCACTGTTCTGGAAACGCCCGGCCCCTCGCCCTCTTACATAAAAGTACTTTAGGGAATGCTGATACATAATCCTGCTATTCTAATAAGCGTTATTGATGCTGTGGATAACTAAACATGGTACTGCAGCATGGAAACGCTGCTGCTTTGAGGCGCCTCGGCTGTAGGTGACGGTTCGTCTCGTGATGCAGCGTCTCCTCAGGGCCACGTTCTATTCTTAAATCCGTTCCTTATCTTAATCCCGGCATCACCCTGTAGATGTGCAGAGTCAACTTTGATGTGTGCTGGACGTTTCCTGCTCCCTTCGTCCTTCTAGCTAAACCCAGAGTAGATTTTTAAACGGTAGATGAGACGTTTGCATTGTGACGATGGACGGAGGAACATTCTAAATTCAGCAGGATAGTTCTGTCCTCACAGTAACGATATATAAACTGCACCTCTGGCTGGCTGTGAAGGTTTCCTGTAAAATGTTTAGAATCATTTTTGTGCCGACTGTCGGTGTGGATCTGACCTGGCAAGAAGGTGTTCAGGGGCACTTATTGAAGCAAAAGCAAACCACAGGAGTTTAAGTTCTCCAAAATGTCACTGAGGGAGACACAAACAACTAAGGGGGAAATCCCAAAAAAGCTGCAAAATGACTATAAAGAGACAAACATTGACAACAAGGACATTGAAAGTGACTACATAGACTTAAATCGGTCAGAAAGACACATAAAATGTCCACAGGGACGTGCAAAATGACTACAAAAGCATGTAAAGCGACTCCAAGGACGCTGAAATTGACCACATATACAAGCAAATAACCCAAATAACCACAAAAAGATGCAAAACCTGCACAGAAATGCACAAAGTAACCACAGAGACAAAAAGAGACTGCATGACTACAAATAGTCGCAAAATGTTTTTGCCAAGGGCAACAAAAAACCTGAAAGAGATGCTATAAGATGACAGAAACAACACAACTACAAAGATAAATCCCGACAAAATAACCTAGAAGACACGCAACGCAACTACACAGAGAAGCAAAAGGACACATAACCGCTGGAAAGATGCACAAAGTCGTCAGTTAATCGGAAAAATATTGCCCAACGAGACATAAATTTGCTAATGAAGCGATGCAAAACGACTAGAAAGAAACAAAACAGCTACAAAACGACAGGAAAACAAGAAAGGGACGGAAACTGATCACAAAACAAAAAGCTTTAAAGACTTGAAAGGCAATTACAAAAAGACACAAAACAGCTACAGAGAGACATAGATGGACCAAAAACAGACGCAAATCTACTATAATAGATGCACAGGAACTCAAAAGAGCTAGAAAGGGATGCAAAATGACCACAAAGAGGCGCAAAATGTCTACAAAAACATGCAAAACAACTAAAAAGAGATGCAAATAGTATACAAAGGCATATAAAGCAACTACAAAAAGACACAACTGGACTAAAAATAGACTCAAATCTACTATAATAGACTCAAAAGAGAGAAAAAAAGATGCAAAATGACCACAAAGAGACGCAAAATGTCTGCAAAGACTAGAGAGAGACACAAATGGACT
The DNA here is from genome assembly GCA_027123335.1 of Amphiprion clarkii. Classification (NCBI taxonomy): domain Eukaryota; kingdom Metazoa; phylum Chordata; class Actinopteri; family Pomacentridae; genus Amphiprion; species Amphiprion clarkii. The sequence continues at coordinate 29,257,830 of CM049584.1, read as the reverse complement.
AAAAACAGACTCAAATCTACTATAATAGACTCAAAACAGAGAGAAAAACATGCAAAACAACTAAAAAGAGACGCAAAATGTCTGCAAAAACATGCAAACAGACTACAGAGCTACAGAAAACAGCCACAGAGAGACATTTTTGGATACAAAGAGACTCAAAACTACTAATGTCTGCAAAACAACTTCAATAAAAACAACATATGTCTCCAAAAACATGCAAAACATCTATAAAGAGATGCAAATTGTTAACAAAAGGCACATGAAGCAACCACGAAAAGACACAAAACAGCTGCAGAGAGACCCAAATGTCCGCAAAGAGATGGAAGACGACAACGGCGAGACGATAAAATAACTAAAAGAGACAAATCAGTTTCAAAAAAATCCAGAATAACCTTGAAGACATGCAAAGCAGCCACTAAGATAGTAAAGGACTGAAAATGTGCATCATCTGCAGTCATTATGAGTCTCTTAGTGTCTCCGTCTTGTTTGTATGCAGATTATTTTCTTGCTGTTTCCGTCTTCGAATGTCCCGTTTAGTGCAGCCAGCCTATAAATATTCTGTTTCCAGTGAAGTGACACAGAGAAGAGCAGCCAGCCTTCACACTGGAGACGCTGGAATCAGGAAAAACCGGTTTACTCGTTCCAGCTCTAATCCGACGCTGGTTGAACTGGGATTATCCTCCACCTGTAACACGTTTAATGGGACCCAACCTTCGCTGGAGAGTTGGTTTCCCACTCGGATTCTTTTTACCGTGGATTAGAGCGATATCAGCATCATGTCAGCCGGTGGGCCCGATGCTCCCAATGGTTGTCATGTGGGTGTTCTTCTTATCGAGAGGAAATGTAGGTTAACCTCATTCGTTTTCCTGCACGGCTGCGAGGACGGAATCTCACATGAATACATTATGTGGGTCTTTAGCTGGCTGTCAATGGATCGATCAGGAGCTACGTCTCTTTAGAAATAAAGACTCCTCGGTGCATATCAGGACGTATTCCAGTCTGGAAGAGCTCCTGCGCTGATTTATTTTCTTAGAGTTGTCTGCAGAGTGACGGTTTACCGTTTAGGATGCTGATAATGTTCAGGTTTTGCAATGCACGATATTTTGCTTTCATTTATTTGCTCGCTACATCCTCCTTTAAAAGGTAATGGTAAAAAAAAATGTGCAAAAGGACCACAAAGACTTGCAAGACAACTGCAAAAACCAAAATATCTGCAACTACAATAAAAACTAAATATGTCCCCAAAACCATGCAAAACAACTAAAAAAAGATGGAAACTGTCTACAAGCTTGAGCTTTAAATTAACCTGTTGTTTTTAGATTTCTTTTATTTAGTTTTGTCGTTTTAAGGCTTTTTTAGCATCCATTGCTTATCTTTTTATTGTACATCTGTTTATTTGTATTAACTTTATTATTAATATTACGTAAACTGACACCTTTCTAACAACCAATACTGGATTTAATAAAGTTAGAATTTAAGGCCAAGCTGCTGGATTAGATTGTACACTCATGTCTAATAATAATAATTCACAAAATTGCAGTTATTTAAAGTTTAGTGGCTCCTTGTAGGTATGTTTTTATGGCTGAGAAGCTTTAGATAATCCTCTGTGCTGTGGCTTCAGCTCAGGCAGAGGACTGGACTGAAGCCAGCATGTTGAGTGTGACCGAACATCCAGCAAACTGGAGGATCAACATCCTTTTTTCAGTCTCTGTGGTGGGCGTCGGTCTCCAGAGCTTCGCTGCCTGGCTGTGTCGTAAGGTCACTAAGTGCTTTATGCAGGAATAGCTTTTGTTTCCACTCAGCTCAACACAAACGCCACATTATTTACATGTTAAGCAGCTTGTGAGAGCAGGCGGATGGCTGTGAAGTCCTCTGGTGGAGGTTTGAATGCTTGGCTGAGAGTCGGCAGAGATCCAGTCATCAGCTGGAGGTCCCGTTCAAACAGCGGAACAAGGAAAAGAAAGTTCTGAAGTAATCCGCCCATTCTGACAACAATGCGAGCTCTGCCCAGGCTCTTTGTGCTCATTGTTCCCACTTCCCTTTCTCTGGCAGCCTGTTTGGGAAGCCCTTTGATGGTGGGAAGAGGATGGACCATGGCGGTCCGCAGCAGCAGCAGCAGCAGCAGCAGCAGCATCCCATGGAGCAGCAGCAGCAGCCGTACCACCCGCAGCATCCCGCCATGATGCGGCTCTACGAGGTCCAGAAGGAGGTGGCGTCTCTGGGGCCGCAGGTCTGCACCTTCAGCGGCCTGCAGAACGACCGCGACTACAAGCGTCTGGAGCGAGAGCTGACCCGGCTGCTGCTGGAGGTGGACCAGGTGGACACGGAGGGCAAGCCGGAGCTGCAGGGGGCTCGGAAGAGGGCGGCGCAGGAGGTGGAGGGTCTGCTGCGCTACCTGGAGGAGAACGCCACCCACCCGTCCCGTCTGGCCATCGAGGATCTGAGCAACAAGGCCCGGCAGCTGGTGGACGAACGCGTCGTGGCTCCGCAGCGAGCCGGCGGCGTGGCGGAGATCAACGACGAGCTGGTGGACGCCCTGCAGGAGCTGGTGCTGAGGCTCACCCAGGTGAAGACCGAGGGCCGGGTGCCGCTCCGCAAAGCTCGCTACCGGGCGCTAACGCGCCTGTGCGCCGTGCAGGACGTGGTGGAAGGGCGGACGCAGCAGCAGACCCTGTCGCTGCCGCTGTCGGGCGACACCCACGAGGCCGTGCACCGCATCAACCAGGTGATGGTGAAGGTGAGCGTCGCCCGCAGCCAGCTGGTGGCGCTGCTGATGGGGCTGAGTGGGAGGGACAGCTGCGCCCACCTGTCGCGAATCCTGACGGAGATGCAGGTGGAGCTGGACGCTCTGGACGTATCCGGAAACGCAGCCATCAGAAACTACAGGAAGCAGGTCGTGGAGGAGATAAACGGGCTGCTGAAACACCTGGACCTGGAGGGGGAGGGAGACGACACACGCAGGTAAGAAAAACTGTTTAAATAGTCAGACATTTTAGTCTATAAATCTGTTCAACTCCAAGCTGTTTATGGGCTTTTTTGTAGTTATATCTGATAAGAATCAAAGGAGGTAAGAAAGATAAACCTGGAGATATTCTCAGTCTTGACTAAAATTCAGGAACTAAAAATTATTCCAAACTAACAAAAAAAGTCCAAAATGACTGAAAAACAGTTTGAAATGACCTGAAACGTGAATTTTAGTCTCGTGACTGTTGATCACAGCTGAATCAGTCATGGCTTCCTGGTTGTGCTGAATATCAGAGAATTTTTTGGATTTTTGGAAAATCTCGTTTGAGCAAATGGGCCATTTTTGGCAAATTTTTAAATGAGACATGTAGAAGTAAATGATTTTAATGAAATATCGCAATTTTAGGCTCAGATTTGGTTAATTTTCCCGATGCAGCTTTAAGTCACACATGATTCATTCAAGAAATATTGGAAAGCTTAAAATCCAGGGATTTTTCCTGTTTTTACAGTTTCTGGCTCTGATAAATGGTGTAATTTTGACGTGTTTTCTTTTTTTTTTTTTTTTTAAATGACGCACTTAAAACCTGGCAGATTTTTGGGATCAGAATTTAGGAGAAAATTTCATGAATTCATAATTTTCAGTATGTTTTGTTTTGTCACAACATCAACTCACAACTAATATATTAAATTTGTTATTATCGACGAGTGTAAAAAACAGTAAATGTTCTGATTTACTGAGTAACTTTTTCAGCTCCAGTGGATTTTGGATCACAGCCTCCGAGTCCAAACTGATGAGCTGAAGCTGTGCAGGAGGATGAATTTTCATGTGATCTGAATTAGACTCACATCTCCAGATGTCAGGGTTGTTTTTGCACCAACACGCCCACCGAGTTCTCCATTATGTAGAACAGCAGACTCCAGCGCCGATTCAAGGACCACTTCATTCACACACTGTTTACGCTGCTGCAATCACAGCAATAGAAAAAAAAAAAAAGGTTTATTGTTTGATAAAGTGAGAGCTGAAAATAAACACACGTCAATGAGATGGAAAATGTCTTTTTACAGAGGATGACTTCTCAGCAAGTTACCAGAAATTAAATAGAAATCAGGAAAAACACACATTGGATGAAGAGATTTTTGAGTATCTACCTAAAATATGAGGCTCATTCCAGAACTGAAGGACATTTTACGTCCCACCCATCAAATTTCAAATAATCCATGTAAAAAATACTGAAACATGCAGTTGTTGTGTAAATTTACTTGCCCTGAGGCCAAATCTAAAAAAAAACTAGGAGAAAAGAATGTTTGAAAACATTTTTTAAAATACCAAGTCAGTCTGTAGTTTCCCCTAAAATACTATTTTTCTCTTGTCCCATCCCAAAGATGGCCAAATTCATCTCAAATAAAACAGTTAAAATGAAGTTTAAACCTCCTTTTTTGGTATTATTTTTTCATTGATGTCTCTTGTAATTGTGGAAACATTTTTTTAATCAACATAATATTTCACATCCCATTGTCAGCCTTGATTGAACGTCTCACTCTACCTCATATTATCAGGATCAGACTAATTCTTTGGACTGTTTTCCATCAGTCAGTTTGTCCTCTTGGTCAGCAGTAACAGCAGCTAAATATCTAGCTTCTACTGCTGAGAAAAAGATCACATTAGCATGGATTAGCAACCCTGTTACTGTGATTAGAGGAGGGTTAGCAAACAACACAGAAAACATGGAATAAATGGTGAGCCAATCAAAGCTATTTTTGATGAATATGAAGCAGAAAATTGTAAAAGAGAAGATTATTTTTAACAAAACCTTTGAAGCCCAGATGTCCTCCAGTTCTGGAATGACCCATAAACATTTAAGGGCTCTTATTTTGGCAGCAGCCCTCTGGCATTAGTCTTCCTTCCTGTTGCTCGGCTCAGTCGGGTCAGTCAGAGGTCACGTCTGCAGATTAGAGCAGTGGAGTCAGACAATAATAAACGGCGATGATGGGATGTTATCAGGTTGCCCCTGAAGCATAATGAAGCTGGTTATTATGCAGCTATGGAGCACTGAACTAATGGAGGGACTCTGGCAGGAGGACTGAAGCCTGGAAAACCCCTTAAAGCCAGTTTATGATTCATAATATCAGGCAGTGATACGTACATACGAGCTTTAAACTAAATTAATCAATGACAATCAGTCCAAACATCCTGATTAAACTGATAGCATAATGATAAGACCTCACCTTGTGTAGTTTATTTACCTTTCACTGTAGTTTAAAGTCCTGCAGCTCTGTGGAAACAGAACAACCACGAAGGAGGAGAATAAACTTAGAAATGTCTTCTGTGTAGAATCACGCAGAATGACATATATCGTTTTAAAAAGAACATGTTAAAGTTAAACTTCTTTTTCTTTCTTACAAGAAATGTAAAAAACCTGGATTCAACATTTATAGCAACTGGTGTTACCGATACTGCAAAAAAATAATCAGTCTACATACTGTAGATATTTAATATTGACATTTGTAATTTGTTTCCACACTTTGCTCCTGTCTGCTCTGTGGAAACACTGCCTGCAGTTCAGCTGAAAACCTCTGAATTTCTGCCATGTGACTGTTAGTCGCAGCCGAGTCCCTAAAAGCTTCATGGCTGCACAAAGGAGCGCAGAATTTTTGGGTTTTTACAGAATCGGTTTCATGCAAACGGTTTACTTTTGGCAAATTTCAAACGAGAAATGTAGAATAAAGGGAATTTTTCAGACTTTGAGTGCTTTTCTTGTTATTTTATGGAAAAATGTCTCCTGGCTCAGTCCGGTTGATTCTTCCTGCAGGTTTGATCATCAGGAGGCTTCAGAGCACTGATTCTGTTTGTCTCTGCAGGTACGACTTGGCTCAGAACAACTCCATCCGTGAGATCGAGGCGGTGCGAGCTCACGTCTCCCACCTCCGGGAAGGCATCCTGCGACACTGTGCGATGGGCGACCTCGGCTTCAGGCCCAAAGCCGAGCTGCAGAGCCTCCTGACGCACCTGGACCAGGTGGACACGGCCAAGAACCCGTGCATCAGAGAGGCCCGCCGCCGCGCCGTGGTGGAGGTCCAGGCCGTCATCACCTTCCTGGACCTCCGCGAGGCGCTGGCCCGCCGCCAGCCGGGCCCCGCCGAGCACCCGTCCCACCGGGCCGTGTGGCTGGTCCTGGGGAGCCTGTCGGACCTCCAGGCCCAGGTGCTCGGCTACGAGGGCAAGCGGGCCGACAAGAGCTACATGATGCTGGAGGAGCTGCTGACCAAGCAGCTGCTGATGCTGGACGCCGTGGACCCGCAGGGCGACGAGACCACCAAGGTGGCGAGGAAGCAGGCGGTGAAGTTCGCCCAGAACATTCTCAACTACCTGGACATGAAGACGGACGAGTGGGAGTACTGACCCGGCGGACGGGACGACGCTGCAGCAACGAGGGGAGCTGATAATGTGTGTAAATAATAAAAACTGGTACGTTATCATTCCACGGGCTGTAAATACTGACTCAAACCCCCAGAATGCACTGCAGCAGCGCTTCTCTTTCGTCTGTGTGTGGTAGTCATGGCCGAACGCTGAGAAACACCGAACTCCTTTTGTGAAACACTTTGACAATTCTTTTTTTTTTTTTTTGTGCTTTTTGGAGATTTCTTTTCATATCTCCTATCTGTGTGTGAGTGTGTGTGAGTGAGTGTGTGTTTGTTGGTGAGTGTGTGTGAGTGTTGAGTTGTGTTTGCCGTGCGGTTGTCGAAGCCTGCTGCTGCCAAAGCACTAACTAATGCCTGTTCCGGTGGTCGTTTCCTGCAGACTGCACTAGATGTTGAGACGTTGGAGGCGTGACGGATCTCTCGGCGGCGGCTTCCACTCGTCGCTCTGATTAGTCTGAGCCGCCGACGGAGACGAGCGACGCTGCTTGTGTTAAATACAGCGACCTGATTAGACGGAGCGGAGGGTCACATACCTGCTGATCTGGAGCGTAGACGAGAAATTCATTTAATCTGCAGCCAAACGTGGGTTTTTACAGCCGAGGGAGGATCTATGGCGAGCCGTTTTAACATTTAATAGTCTTTACAAGCAGGATATCTCCAATTCAATCAGTCAGACAGAACATTTTATATGATCAACAACAATATCAGCTTTTACATTCCTATGTATGAAGGTTCTCTGTACAATTATCGACAATTCAGCTTCAGATCTGCAGCCGAATTCTGATTTTAGCTTCAGATATCTACAGTTTAATTCAAAATTTAGTTTGAACTAACTTGGAATATATTGTAGAAATCTCAAACTGGAAATCAGCCTAGTCTAAATGTAATTACAGATATCTTAAATTAGACTTTCAATCGTGCAAAATGACATTGCAGATATCTGTAGTTACAGCAAGTCGGAGGCAAAGGCGGTTTGCTTTCAGACGTATTATGAAAATCCAACAGTTTAAGGTAATTCAGCAGCTTAACCCTCGGAATCCTCAGCAGTTTTGGGGCATTTTTTTCCTCATCGTGGGCTAATTTTTCAGTCCTGCACCTCTATGACAACAAAACAACCATAAGAGAGAATTCAGAAATGTTTTCTGTGCAGAATTACACAATTAGAATGACAGAAATCATGAAAAAGCAAAAAACAAAAGTTGAATTTCTTTATATATTTCGCGAAACATACATTTTTTCAAAATGACCACAAAAATGGAGGCACTACAAGACATTGAACTATCTTTAATTTGTTCCTATAGTTGTCTCATATGTGTTTGGTGTAAACACTGCCTGCAGTTCAGCCAAAAACTTCCTGAATTTTGATCATGTGGCTGGTGGTCGTAGCTTGGCTTCGCGGATACAACGAGAAGTGCAGAATTTTTTGTTTTTTTTTACAGAATCTTTTTCATGCAAACAATTTTTGGCAAATTTTTTGAAGTCGAAGAGCCAGTTTCCGGCTCTGATAAGTGGTGTAATTCTGCTGATTTATTTAAAAAGCTGCAGTTTTTGGAGGTTCAGAGGGTTGAAAGCTACAACGGCTCGTCTTAAATACCAAACGTTACATTTTCCAGATCCGGTATTCAGGCCAGACGATCTGTGTTTAAACAGATGTGATTAGAGACGGAGCAGCGTCAGGCCGCTCTCCTCTCCGTCGGTTTGGGATCTCAGACGGGGAGAATCTGTGTCGAGGTGTGATGTTGGGATGTTTGAGCAGATAAAAGCACCTTCCCTTCCCCTCCCCGCGCCGCTTGTGTAGCTGTTAGTCTGTAACCCGTTCCAAATGTTTGTTGTGACTTCGTACGATCGGCTATAAATGGATCCGAGATGGAGGAGCGGCGGAGGCGAAATTTCTTTTGCTGCTGTTGCTGCTTTGGCGTTTTATTTTTTTCTGTTGCCGTTGTTGTTTCTACCCACTGCTTTGTACCAACGGAGGACTGTGAAGGTCCCCGGGGAGATGCAGGGAGGGAGGCGGCGATATCCACTGGATTGACACATCAAGGCTGAAGCCGGCGGGCCGACTGTGTGGTGGAGAGTGTTGACGTGATGGCAGCCGACAGAGCCTTCTAGAAACTTCTCCGAGCTGCTGCTGCTGCTGGGAGGGAGGGAGGATGTAGTAGAGAAGTCCAAATCTCTGTGCCTTTATTTTCACCTTCCCCAAGAGCCGGTTTGCGTGAAAAGCAGCGAAGTTCTTGAAATGTATCGATGCACAAGAATGAGGCGGCGACCGAAGCACCTCTGGCCGTCCGTCAACGCCAGAAAAATTTGCACTATTCAGAGATCAGCGTTTTAATTCTTCCCCCCCACCCATCCCCGATGAAGTCATGGTCAGTGATTTGTAGTAACACAGACTCTGTTTTCAGCAACATGAGTCATATTTTCACACTGCAAACAGCCTCAGATGGAGCAGCAGGAGAATCAAAACGCCTCAATTAGACGATTAAATGACTTCACAGCTTCACACCGACCTTCAGATAGGAGATGATGATTGTGGAGACGCCTCAGTTAGTGGGAGTCTTCTGGCATATCATCATTTTTATCACAGATTGTACATAAAAGATGAGATCTGAAGCCCTAAATTTATGTTCTTATTATCAGCCAGCAGGGGGCGACTCCTCCGAAGTCCATTTGTTTAGAAGTCTACGAGAAAATGAGCCGACTTCTACCTTGATTTGTTACCTCTGTACACGTTTTTTCTGATGAGATTGTGGTTTCAGTTGGTAGTTTAAGTTCATTTTTTGTTATTTTTTAAAATTGGGTCCTCAGTTGGAAGAAAATAGACGATAAAGCAGATTATTGTTATATAGTATAAATTGGTGGATTTCATCCTCACTACTTAATGGAACAAATGTTCATGGAATAGAAATGTGTCAGCAGGGAGACCAAAACAGTGGCAACTTCCAATACTTGAGGCGATCAGAAAGTTAGATTTTGGTTAGCTTCTATTTTAGCCACATGCTAAACAAGCTAGAAGAAGTTAGCTTTCAAATTAAGTCTGACGCAAACATTTTGGCCTCTCTCTTCCTCTTTTTTAAGCTTTTCCACATGATTAAATAAGCAAAAATTGCAACTAAAGCGTGGAAGATAAGAGGTTAACAACTTTCTGACAAACAATTTACTTTTGAAGGAAATGTGCCAGTTGGAACTTGTGTTTGGAAGAACTGTGTAAATCTGAACAATTGTTCCTGCACATGACAACTTCCCAAGTTTGATGTAGCTACATGCTAAACCAGTGCATTTAGAAACTAAACCTTTCAAATTAAGTCTCCCACAAGCATTGTGGTCCTACATTTCTTCTGCTACAAACTTTTCCACTGGCTAAATGAGCAAACAAAAACATATGCAAGGCGAAGCTCAGCACATTTTCAGAAACTGGAAGATGCTGCCTTTCAAATTAGGTCTTATACTAGCAGCTTGGTCTTACAGTTCATTTGTTTTAGGCTTTTCAATTTGGCCAAATGGGCAATAATCTCCAAAAAAGGTGGATATTAAGAAATTAAAGACATTTTATTGCATATATGTAACTTCTAAGGGAATGCAGGGACTCTATACTGGTGGAACTTGGTAAAAAAATCTAAATTTAAACTTTAGAAAACTCCGCAACGGCAACTTAATGGACTCTGAGGTGTTTGGCTAAAGAGTGCTCCTGAATAAAAATAGGTAAAGTGGGAGTCTGTGGTTGTTCTCAGTTGAAGTTCCCTCCTTCGTCTCTTGGCTGCTGCTCTCTGTGTGGCTGTTCTCAGTGTGAACCGACACCAAAAGGTCAAGAGTCCCGTCGTTTCCCCGCAACAAGCTCCTCACCAACGATTACAGAAACTAAACCCCCGAAGATTTGCTTTCCGGAGACCCTCGTCCTGCTGCTTTTTGAAGACACGTTCCAGTGAACTCCCACGGAGCCGTTTTATCTGCGCTGAGCTGCTGTTGGAAGCGTTTCCTGGCACGACGCCGGCAGCTCGGCCTCCCGGGAGAAGATGAGATTAAACGGCGTTCGTTAAACATGGCCAGCCCGCCTGGCCGTTGTTGCAACAGATGCTCTCTCACAGCGAACCTTATGCTCTCTCAGACCAAACACACCTTAAGTTCACTTTTTGTACGCAGTAGCGCGTCGACAGATGCACATTTAGTCCTCGGCTTCCTCTTCAAACGTCCCTTTGAGTCTTTAGCAAGTTTTTCACTGTACAGAAAAAAGACATTCCCCTCTTTTGTCGTCTCAAAGTGTCTCCAAGCCATACAGCCGTGCAAATTCATACTCTGTGGTTCAGACAAAAGGGAGCTCCTCTGCTCAAACTGTGCTGTTTCTGTTAGATTTAGCCGGTTTCTCTGCTAACTTCATGGGAATCACAACTGATGTGTCGTAAAATCAGCTTTGTTGCATTTCTGTGACACCATTCTTATGCTAAAAAGGAAAAAAACGCATTTTAAAGGGGTGAAAGAGAGAATTTTGGCAACAATTCCTGTGTCCTTTACAAAATATTTAGTTGGAAAAAAATACACTAATATCAACGTTCATCGCATTAAATAGAAGAAGTTCATACATTCCTTTAGCCCTCTGAAAACCAACTTGTTTCTGTCACATTTTCCTCACTGTGGTTTCATTTTTCACTACAGTATAAAGTCCTGCAGCTCTATGGAAACAGAACAATCATAAAGAAGGAGAGAACTCAGAAATATCAGTTAGAATGTCATAAATCATAGAAAAAAATGAGAAAAAACTTGAATTTGCTTCATTATTTATGTTACAAAATGTTTTTAAAAATGGAATCAACATGCTAAACATTTTTCCAAGTTCCCACAGGTGTTATTAATGCTGGAAAATAAAACTGACTCCACAAACTGTAGAAATTTCACTATTTACATTTTAAAATTCTCTTCTTTGTGTAAACACAGCCTGCAGTTCAGCCGAAAAATCCCAGAATTTTTGTCACATGACTGTTGATCGCAGCCGAATCACTAAAGGCTTCGCAGTTAGGCAGAGGAGTGCAGAATTTTTGTTTTTTTGCAGAATCTGGTTAACGCAAACAGTTTATTTTTGCTTAATTTTTAAATTGAGACTTGTAAAATTTTGATGAAATGTCACAATTTGAAGCTCAGATTTAGTTACGTTTTCCCGAATGAAAGTCACGTCACAGATGCTTGTATAAATGGTGTCATTTTAGCAACTAAACAAAAAAAAAAACATTCATTTTAAACCCTATGGAAAGTTTTGGGGTTCAGAGGGTTAAATGCCATAAATCATGAAATCTAAAGCACTAAAGAAAAGCTTTTCTTTGTCAGTTTTTTAAAAAAATAAATAACGCAACAAAAAGTCTGTTAATGCCAGGATTTTGGTTTCTTCCCTGACTGTGAAATGAATTAACGATACTCAGACTGAAATAAGCATTCAGACCTCGAACCTGAAGCCGGAATCATCCAGTTTCTGTTTCCAAACGCTGACTAAAAGCAGCAGCGTCTGAACCTGGAGTCCATTAGAGCCTGAAACTTTCAGGTCCGCTGGGTTTTCTGACTGATCTGAAAGGTTTGTTGTCGCTGCGCTGCCCTTCGGTTGAATGTAGCCACTGAGGAATGTTTCTGTGTTTCACCAAAGTTCATCTCAGCGAGGACAGATCGAGTGGAAATAAATGAGGCAGAAATGTTTAACATCTGATCAGCAGCTGGTTGCGCCGACAAAATCTAAGACAAGTTAACACCAAATGCTCATTTCTGACTTCATTTTGGAGCCAAATTCAACAAACTAAACCAACTAAATCACTAAGAAGACCGATGTGTGGATCCTTTTTTTGCACTTTGACTCAGATCACACTGATAAGATGTTAATTAGTGGCTTTCAGAGGTGCTTTTAGGCAGATTTACTTTCATCTTGTGTCCAGTTTTTGTGCTAAACTGCCATAAATCAGCCGATTTAAAGAGAGCCGGTGGTTTAAATAAGATAAAAGCAGCTGTGGAGCAAAATTTAAAGTCTCTAAAGTCTCTAAGTTTTGACTATAAATTAAATATTGGAGCTGTGTCACAAGTTTTCTGAAAGTTTTTGTTGAAATACACAAATAAGGTATTAAATAGTTTTTTAAAATGCCCTATTTTATATTAATTTCCAAAGAAAAAAAATCTGAATATTGGAGCCAGTTTCAAGATTTTTATTTCATTTTGTTCACAAATTTGAGTCAAATATTTGTTTATTAATCAGAAAATACTGTAAACAGCCAGAAATAAATTCCATCATGTTTTTAGGGATAAAATGTTTAATGAATCAACCAAATTTTCAGAATCATGCTTTAAATCAGGTCCAGCTGTAGATCTGACAAACAATCCAGATGGGATTTTCTGTTTTCACCAAAAAACAACAACAAACTTTCATCATTCGGATTAATTTTGGTGGTTTTATGAGTAAAACAAAGTTCAGAAATAAAAACCAGAAGAAAAACTTCAGTTAACTGATGCTATAAAAAAAAAGGGGAACAACTGATCTAAATGGAGAAATGGGAACAAAATGTTGAAAAGAAGTTATTTTCAGATGGAGAAATAGTTTCAGAGACTTTCAGATTCAGGTGTTTGGTCATAAATGTACAAAATATGAACAAACGTCTGTGTAAAAACCTGTAGAATATAGAATAAAAAGAAGTTTGCTGTAAATAAATGCTGCTTTAGTGGAGATTTGGGGCTTAAAATGGGAGAAAAAAAATAAAATTTCCTTTAAAAGATACATTTTATGGATTAGTCTGAAATAAGACGTCCCAAAAGCTTATTTATAACCTGATTTATAGATCATTTTATTCCTAAAAACATGATGAAAGCAGCAATTTCTGATTCCAAAATCTCTCTAATATGTCAAAAAAAAATGAAAATAAGAATCTTGAAGCTGTTTTTTTGCGATATTCAGATTCCTCTTCTGGAAATTAGAGCAAATTATTGATATATTTGTATATTTAAACGTTAAATTTCAACAAAAGCTCCTCATCTTGCAGCAGAATGAGCTCATTTCCCTTCACAGCTTCAGTCTTTGTCGGTGCAACGAGCTGCTGAGTCTCAACTTGTTCATCTAAAGGGTCTGAAAAATGAAAAGCTGATCTTCCTTGCTGAGCTTTTTTGCAAAAACTGGGTTGACTTTAAGCGCTCTTCTTCTTTCTCGTTGGTTTCTCGCTGCTTGGCCTTTTCTTTCTGCAGATGACGGGAATGTTGGGCGCTGGAAAAGGTTTTCTTTTGTTTCTCCAAATGTACGTTTCTCTTAAGTCGCCTTTAACTGCGTTGATTGTGACGGGCTTTTTGATGTTTCCTCCTCCGAGACGCGCTTGTACAAAACAATAAAAAATGAAGAAGAAAAAAAAAAGCACACTGAGACTGAAACGAAGCGCTGAAAGTGTGAATGCTCCACGGATGGCTGAGTTCAGAGTTTGTATTCCCACTGCAGAATAAAGATGCGTCTCCATCGCTGTGCTGCCAATGTGTGGTTTTTTTTATTTATTTTTGTTTTTATTCCTGACTCTGGAAGCTTTAAAGATGCAGACTCAGGATTATTTTAGGAAAACATATAGAGCTGCCGAGGGAGACGCCGGATAAAAGACATTTCGTGCATCACAAAGTCGCTGCTGATGCATTAAAGTTTCATCCAGAGCAGGTGGAGCAGCTTCAGGAATCACTTTACTATATACACAGTGTCCCTGAAGTCTGGACATCTTATTAATGATCATTTTCTTGCCTCCACAGATAAATATGGCGTTATTGAAAGAACAAAGAGTTGAACTGGTGCTTCTCAGTGGACATGAAGGATGGACGTATGGAAAGACAGGGTTATAGGGAAGTGATCTGTTGGAGTTTTAGCCATAACCGATTCTTTAGTCTCAGCTGGTGCATTTGGTCGTCCAGTCTGTCCATGATGCTGCCTGTTTCTTTAAACTTTTTAACCACCTTCACCACCGTGGAAAAGCCAAGTGGAATCCTCCTCAGATGACGTGCATTAAATCCATCTGCTGTCTTTCCATATGTCCATCCTTCACGTCCACTGAGAAGCACCAGTTCTACTCTTTCTTCTTTCAACAAAGCCATATTTAATCAATGGAGGCAAAAACTGATAGTTAATGAGGTTTCCTGTGTCCCCAGACTTCAGGGACTCCTCCCACTTTGTTAGGTAAGACACTGCTGCTGATTACACTCGACATAAATTCACCTTTGATCAGCACACCATGGACATCCAAAGAAGCCACCAGAGACTCTCCGCCATCCGTAAACTGAAAGGACTCTATGTTGCCCCCCCATCTCCTTCTGCTGCCGTATCACAGCATCATCTAGACCTTCCTCCTGTCCTGCTCCACCTGTTCTACAACATGTTCACTGTTAGAAACAAAACCAAACTCATAACCACCACAGCCTCCAAAACAATCGGTCTTCCCACACCCAACCTCACAGAATTAAACAACAGGGCCATTATACGAACTGCAAACATAATAGAACAGGACATAACACACCCACTGAAGACACACCTCACCCCCACCCACTCAGGACGTAGATACAGAACCCTGAGATGTGGACGAACAACTAGGCAACAGCCTGATGCCATCTGTTAGAGCAACCCTTAGCGAAAGGCCAAGTGAGTGAAAACTACACTTAGATGCTGCACAGTTTTATGTAGAATGTGTTTTTGTTGTATTTTGTATTGTCCCCTTAATGTAAATCAAGCAGAATGGTGCTGTGGAGCCAATCACATGGCAGCAACTCAGTGGATTCAGGCATGTAGACGTGGTCAAGACAACCTGCTGAAGTTCAAGCTGAGCATCAGAACGAGGAAGAAAGAGGATTTAAGAGACTTTGAACGTGGCATAGTTGTTGGTCTGAGTGTTTCAGAAACTGCTGATCTACGGGGATTTTCACACACAACCATCTCTGGTTTACAGAGAATGATCCCAAAAAGAGAAAAAATCCAATGTTGTTGTGTGGACTAAAACATCTTGTTGATGTGAGCGGTCAGAGGAGAATAGACAGACTGGTTGGAGATGATAGAAAGACAACAGGAACTCAGATAACCAAGGAATGCAGAATACCATCCCTGATCCACAACAACCTTGAAGAAGACGGACTACAGCAGCAGAAGACCACACCAGGTGCCACACCTGTCAGCTAAGAACAGCAAACTGAGGCTACAATTCAGAAAAAAAACTGGACAGCAGAAGACTGGAAAACCGTTGCCTGGTCTGATGATCTTATCTGCTTTCTTTAGGTGAAATCTGTAGCAAACATTAGCTTTAGTGAGGCATGAAGTCATTTACAGATAAATTCTTTAGTGTTTTGTTCAGAAAATTATGCCAACATAATAAAAAGGTGCCACTAAAAATACTGATTGCTTGGCTTAGCTCTATGTTGACATTTTGTTGATTTAAATACATTAAAAAACACTGTCATTTTACAGTCAAGTGTCACAAAAGAACAAATTATTATTTATTTCAACCATCAATATATATCCATTGTCTTTCAAATGCTGGCAAATATTTTCTCTCTTTTGTGAAATAATGTTTTGTTTTGTTGGTTTATGCTCATTTTCAAGTCAAATGTCACCAAAGAATTAATTTTCATTCATAAAAACACAGATTTTCAGTAACAACACTATTTAGTTTGTTTCTTGTTTTCAGGGTAACATGTATATTAATACTTTTTGTGATTTTACTAATTATCTGTAATTTAAAATCTGTGAACAACAGTAAATCTGTTTTAAAATTACAGCTAAAAACAGTGTGTGTCACTTCCAGCCTGCAGAAACTTCCTGGTCTTCCTCTTTAAATTCACCAGGAGTCAGAGTTTGTCTGGGTATGAATAATTCTGGACGTTTCAGAATGATTTCAGGGGTCACTAAAGGTCAGAGTCTGTCCCTGCTGGTTCAGCTCCGAGGTTTGTGGCGATGATATCGTCGTGGAGACGACCGGACCGCCGTCACGTTCCCGGTCTCCGTGGAGACGACCCGGCGGTCAGAGAGACTCCCTGTGTGGGATCAGCTGATCTCCACTGAGTCCGTCTGAGCCGTGGATCACGTCCTCCATCAGCAGAACCTCAGACTCAGAGCGCAGCCGGATTTACGTCCATCTGCTGCTTTTCTGTCCCAAACTACCTGCTGGAGGGACACAGTAGGGTCCTCTCTGTGCTCAGTGTCTTTTTGTAGTCATTCTGTGTCTTTTTCATGGTCAATTTGTATCTTTTTGTGACCAATTTGTGTCTTTTTGTCATGATTTTGTGTCTTGTTCCAGTGAATTTGTGTCTCTTTGTAGTCAATGTACAAGTTTTTGTTGTCTTCTTTTGTCTTTGTGGTCGCTGTGTCTCACTGTGGTCATTCTGTCCCTTGCAGTTATTTTGTATAATTTAGTCTCACTTTATGCATCATTTTTGCGTGTCCTTGTCCATTATTTTGTGTACCTTCCAGCTAATTTTAAATCAGTTTGTCATGTTTTGTTGTAATTGTTTTGAGGGTCTCTGTGGTCTTTTTCTGTTTGTTCTGGTTGTATTCTGCATCTCTGTGATCATATTGACTCACGTTGTGGTCATTGTGTGTCTCTGTCGTCTTTTCATATCATTTAGTCTGGTTTTGTGGCTATTTTGTGTCTATTTGTGGGCATTTGTATCATTTTATTTGGCTTTATGGTCGTTTCTTGTGCATCTTTTTAGTTGCTTTGCATCTTTTCTCTGAGTTATACACCTTCCTAACTAAGGTAAATATTTGAGGATCAGGTGGTGAAGCGAACATCAGTCTCAGAGAAGCTCAGCAGGTAGTGAAGGAAGCACTTACTGAACCACCAGGGGGCGCCACGTCCTCAGCAGTGCATCAGCTGGTTGAGGCTGCAGACTGACGGGGAAGCAGACGGCGGCATGTTGTGGCTCAGTGAGGCTGTTCTCATTATATAACCTGCAACACAGACGTGATAAACACTCGTTTCACTGCATCCACTGCATGGGTCGCCACGGCAACGCCACCGATGAGCCACACGGGCCCTTAAACTTTATGGACAACGGTGCAGTTCAGTGGTGTGTCGGTGACCTCAGGGTGACATAAACACCATCATTCAGTCCATAAACATCTATAAAACACTCGGCAGAACACAGTCCTGAGATGTTTTCATCTTTATTAGTATATGATCATAAAGGCTTTATATGGACACAGCAGCTTTGCAGTGATACATAACACAGAGAAGGTTAAAGAAAGTTAAAAGTGTTTTAAGAGGGTTAAATTTTAACTGCACGGAAATGTGTTACACTGTTAAATAACAAGGACTGCACTGTGGTGTGAATCCAAACCTGAAGTAAGCAGATTATTGGACTTTTACTGGAAAAAAACTGATCTGCAGTGAACAGAAAAATATTAAAACTCTTAATATTTGCATTTTATCTTATTAGAAAACTTACCAGGAGGCAGTCAGATGAATTCCTGACAGAAACACGCTTTCTGAACATATTAAAAACAAAGAAACATCCAAAATCCAGGACAAACTCTCCCAGTGCTTCACTTCCTAATGAGACCAAACGCAGCACACCTGTGTTTTGTCATGCAAGTAATCATGGGAAATGTAGTTTCTATATTCATAGCGCAGAAGATCCTAGGAATAGGCCTCCACCCATGAACCTGGAGATATAATCTATAACTAGACTTTAATATAAATTAATCATGTCTGCAACCAACAGTTATTGTCTCAGATATTTAATGAACGATTTTGTCACTTTTAGACCAAACAGAAGCCACCAGTTAGCTTCAATTTTTGCTCCTTTTTTTGTTGTTATCTCTCAGGCATAAAGGTCATTTACAGATAAATTCTTGTGAATTATTTAGTGTTTTGTGCAGAAAGTTATGCAAACATAAAAAGTGCCACTAAAAACACAGCTTTATGATTTAGCTTGAGCCTTTTTTTTTTTTTTTTTTTAAGCTTTTTAACTTTGTTATTGTTCTATTATCTTTAGACAGTCAACAACTTATGGTAGCTAGCTTTAGCTAACTGTATCCACAATTAGCTTTAGCTATTGCTTGGTCAATGTTAGCTTTTGTTAGCATTACTAATAAAGTTCTGTGAAGTCTTTGGAGCTAACATTAGCTAACAGCTAACAGCAGCAACAGTTAAGATTTAGGCTCAACAGCTTTCTTTAGGTAAAATCCTTAGCAAACATTAGCTTTAGTTTTTCATTTGCTCTGCTTAGCATTACAATGTAGCTTTAGCCTGGCCAAGCAGTTATTACTACTTTAGTATTTTCAGACAGTCTTCTACAGAAAAATAAAATTTGTAAATACTAGTGGAATAAAATAAACAATGAAACATGATCGCTAACAGCAACTACAATTAGCTTTAGCTATAGCTTGCTCAGTAGTTTTCTATTAATATTAAGGCTTAACTGCTTGTTAGCTTTTTGTTAGCCATCCTGTGAATTCTCTTGAGCATTGTGGTTGCTAGGTTTTAGTTAGCTTTACATTCAAAGGTCAGCTAAGGATAAAATCATGTTAAAATGAAGTAGCAGAAGAACGGAAGAGGATGTTATTATTTTTGACATTATTTTTAAAAAGGCAGGAACAGACGAGTGAAATATAAAGTCAGAGTCAAGTCAAGTCAGAAAATACAGTGAGTCTAGAGATCATGAATACTACGGTCCTTTATTTATACTGTATTTCCTGGCTGTTTGCAGCTGTTTTATGTCAACATGACCTAAAAAACTGAAGGCGTCTTGGCTGCAGAGCTTCAGAAGGAGGAAACAGAAATAAACATGCAGATATCAGGGCAGTCTGTTTTCTGTTTGGGGTTTTATTGGAGGGTTTGTCACCAGAAACAAAACGGCACAAGAAGCCAAAGATGAGACAAATCCGAACTGTGCAAGAGCCTGAGGATGGAGAATAAACTCCTATAAGGAAACTGAGTATATGTTTGCTTTGAACATGTAAAAATAGTGACACTTTGAACAGGCGGAGAGCTGCGGAGCGCCGGGAGGTAAAACCAGAATAAACCGATGCAGGACAGAGTGTTGGTGATGTGTGGAGGTTATGTCATGCTGTATGCAGCTGCTGTCGGCTGTGCAGCGGTGCAGAAACATGGAAGGACTGTTATGTAAGAGTCCCAGAGCCTCTTTACTGGGTGAGAAAAGCCTCCATCGGCGAGCTGCTACCACTGGGAGGGTTAAAGTAAAAAGGTTTATAATCTGTTTGACCTCCATGACAGATACAAAGACCACCAGCAGCCATGAAACCGGCCATCAATGAGACCCTAAACAGTCCAATATTTACAATGAAATGCACAGTTAGGCTAAAGGTTTCTGTTGGTGAAGTTTGGTGGCAAAGCAGCTTCTAATCTCATGTAGAAAATAATCCGCGGGATTCACGGGGGCCCCGGTGGCCCTCTGTGGGCCCGGTGGCTCTCTGGGGGCCCCGGTGGCTCTCTGGTGGCCCCGGTGGCTCTCTGGTGGCCCCGGTGGCTCTCTGGGGGCCCCGGTGGCTCTCTGGGGGCCCCGGTGGCTCTCTGGTGGCCCCGGTGGCTCTCTGGGGGCCCCGGTGGCTCTTTGGGGGCCCCGGTGGCTCTCTGGTGGCCCCGGTGGCCAGGTACAGAATGCAGAATTTTACAGATATTTGCAGTAATTTTCACAGTTTTTGAACCTTGCAGGATTCCATAGTTTTTAAGGTATTTTGTCAGACACCAGATTTTCACATTTTTTACAGATTTTTTCGTAGTTTTACAGTGTAGCTAGCTAAATTTGTCATATTTGAGTGTTTTTCTGTGTGTTTTGGGACCACCGGTACCTGACACTGATGGGGACGCTGCCATATTTGGCCGGTTGCCACGGCAACAGCAGGAATTAGTCAGAGCTGCCCTCCGTTTGGCCTGAAGAGATTTTACTGAGTCTAAACTCCCACGTTTTACATCTGCAGCTCAGTGAAAGCTACCAAACATCACGGAGGCAGGATCGTCTCGGGACGGGACAGACGTGGTTTAAATCCTCCAACACTGAAGTACAACACAGAGCTTCTTTTAAACATGGAATGAGGGAATAAAAAGGCTCTGATGCTGCGGACTGTGGTGTTTTATTCCCATCCAGGAGGAGGACTGATGTTCATGTGGAGGATGGAGGACGGTTCTCCTCCTGCAGGGGGCAGCACATCATCACCTCCACCAGTTAAAGCTGCTGCTCTGGAAGCTTTCATTCAACATCTCACTCATGTTTCAGAGTTTTACAGGAAGCTCCAGGAACATCTGGAGCTGAATCCTGTAGTTTTAGGATCCTGACGAAAAGACTTCAGACTGAGCAGCAGCTTTAATAAGGAAATGAAACCAGAGGAAAGTAGCTCCTCTGTGAGGTTAATGATTGATGGATGAGCTGCGATTATAAAAGAAAAGAAGCAATAAAACTCATTTTACAGCCTCGTAGAAATAAAATAGGACACAGTTTGATCTGATGTTGATCTTATGACTGAAATGTTAAAGTGGATTTAGTTCTGACATTACACTGTAAAAAATATCTGCAAAGACAAAAGTCTGACTGCAAAGGTGCAGGGAAAAAAAAAAATTATTATTATTATTATTATTATTATTATTATTATTATTATTATTATTATTACGACTACTACATTATTACATATTATATTATTACATTAGTTGGACCTTTTTTCTTATTTTGTAATTATATATTACTGCAAATTATTTGTAATTTAATAAAACAGAAAATCAAAAAAAGTAATAATTATTAAAACAATTATTTACAGTTTTGCAATCCTTAATATACATAATCTTTCTTTGAAATAATGTCAAAAATCTGTAAAATAATATTTTTGCGGATTTTTGCTACATACTTTTAATGTACAGTTATGGAATTTTTCCCCCCCTTTTTAAATATTAATATGTAGATTTATACCTTTTTTTTCTCATATTTTACTACAAATTATTTGTAATTTAACAATACAGAAAAAATGTTTTAAAAAAAATCTAAAAATTACTTATTTTTTAAACGTTAATATAATCTTTCTTTGAAATAACAAAATAATCATAAATCTGTAAAAAAGGATTTTTGCTGATTTTAATACAGTAAAAAGTTCTTCAAGTTTAAAATTCATTTTTGTTTATCCTCAGAGGAAACTTTATAATCGGTAGACTGAGAGCAGAGTTAACGTTTACATTTTTTTATGTTTTGTTGATAATATTTAGAGAAAACTCGACACGGTTGCAGCTTTCTGTCTTGTCGGATGATGTTTGTGACAATAAACCTGGTAAATAAGTTTAAATACATTTGCCAGACCTCCAGCGTGTTCAGCAGAATGATTCCTGTCCTTTCATTCATGTCGGTGTGTTTTTTATCTCCAGGCTCCACAGATCAGACCAGATCTCTGTTTTCAGCCCACAGATGAGTCGGAATCACGGGACGCAAGAAGAACGTTCAGCTTTTCGTAGGAAACACGAGGAGGAAGGAGCCGCCTGCAGAGACAGCTGACATCTGGACGACTGCAGGAATTTAATCCTATACAGCAGGGGTGTCAAACATGTGGACCCACGGACCAAAACAGGCCCTCCAGAGGGTCCAATACGGCCAGACTTTGTTGGTTTTTTTTTTTTTTTTTGTCTGACTTTTTTTATGTTGACATTATTTATAGTTTGAGGCTTTTTAAGTTTCTGTGTGATCTCACTAGATATTGATTCTAATTTAACAAAATTGAGAGAAAAATTATAAATAGCAGGTTAAAATAAATTTTTTTAATCCTCACAAAAAAATTTCCTTTCAAATAAAGGAAAATATTTGTAAAATTACAATATTCTTGGCCAATTTAAATACAATAAAAGTAGTGTAATTTTACATTTAGAATAAAAAATATTTTAAAAAAATTAAAATTTATGTATTTTTGCAAAAGTGGGTTTTACAGGGTTAATTATTTGCAAATATCTGTAAATAACAATATATTTTACTGAATTAAATACAGTGGAAATAATGTAATTTTACAGTCAAACATTGTAAAGATACAGATTATTGATGTGGACATTATTTATAGTTTTTGCTGGTTTTGTTTTTATGGTTGACATGTAAATAATGTTTTTCTTCCTCTGTAGTATTTAGCTGTAATTCAATGAAACAGGGATTTTTTATTTTTAATACCAGTAAACTTCGGTAAACGTGTTAAAACATGAACTAGTTTTCCAGTGCAGGCTGAAGGTTATTCTGAGCTCTGCTTCCTTATCTCAAGGTGAAACTCTCAGTCTGACCTGCAGCAGATTAAATGGAGGTCAGACGGTCGTCTTTCATATCAACCTTTATCGCTTCCTCAATGACACAGCAGGTACGCGAGTGACGTCACCAGCAGCCAATCAGAGGAGCCGCTGGTCTGACGTGTCGCTGATTAACTGATGGTTGTAAAACTGGTGAATGTTCACTGAGTTCAGTTCATGTTAACTGGTTTCACTGGGGAGGATCCTGTTCTGATTTTATAATCCCGAAATGTGTTGATTTTAAATTTATTCTCATGTAGTTTATTATCTGTATTATCGGCATTAAATAAACTGATTTTCAGGCTGTTTTTCTTTAAACTACACTGTGTTCTGGAGGAGAGTTTCAATAATCTGTCTGCTGGTTTTATGTTTTTGTAACTCATGAGGAAACTTACAACTGGCCTCATTGGAAAGAAAAAAGTTGTGTAGTTTCATTTGTTGCTGCTCCTGACTGCAATATACTCAGAAATTCCCCTGAGAAGAAGGGTTGTGAATTTATGCTCAAAGAACTGGACTCTTCAGATTATTTATCTCTGAGTGACGTAACCCGAGGCTGAGTATTTTATAATCGCCTCCTCTGACTCCACAGAGTCACCTGAGAAAGATAAATCCAGATAAGAGGCGGCGTTTAGCAGATTCAGACTCATTTACTGATAAGAAGCAAATAGGTGGAATGCAGCTCCTCATGAACAGGAAGTCCATCAGCTGAGCAGGATACACACCATGATGCTGCCACCACCGTGCTTCACATCATGATGCTGCCACCACCATGCTTCACATCACATTACCTACATAAATTTCAGATTTAGCATTTATTAAACATGTTTTGGTGGTAACATTTATTGATAAAGTGAGCTTTGACCTTTTGAAATAAGGCAAAACTCATAAAAAACAACTACAGTGGAGAAACAAACCATTAGAACTCCTGTTTCTGACGTCATGGTGAATGTATTTTAAATCTCTGACTTTCTGGTGTTCCTATATCTGTGCTCGAACTGTTTTTTTATCCAGAAAAGGTGTTTCCATCTCCAGAAAAAAAACACCTTTCTTTTTCAAAAATGTCAACCACCTCAAGCAAATTCAGGAGTTTTCTTTTTTAGAATTTTGTTATTTTTATGAAACTTTTCTCATGCAATCCTTCAAAATGCATGTAGAAAACACAACTAGCGCACGAGATAATAAAAAAGAGAACTAGATTGACTGTTCTAGTCGTCATACAGCATCGATAAAAGCCTGTGACCCAGTTTTGTCTCTCAGTCAAATGTTTCCATCCATCTAATTACTGTATAAAATATTGATGAGCAGTTTGTTCCAGACGTTTTCTACCGGCTACACAGCTGATCAGTTCCTGGCACCGCTGGGCACCAAATTATTAATTACATAACCTGTAAGCCTCTATTTATGTACTTATTTTGGAACAATGTTCTGGTGCTCTGACAGAGAAGCGGCTCCATATGCACATACATGAATAATGCAGTCATTTTCCGTCCAGTAGAGCCAGAACCAGCTATATGGATGCAGCTGTCCGGCCGCTTTTATTGCTCTTCTGCTGTATGTGGACGGTTCCTGCCTCCCTGGGAACCACGCTCATTAAGCCCCAGCACCACTCGTCTTGTTGCTCCAACATTCCTGCCATCGGTTGGATGTGGGCCAGACATTTTGAGGTGTAGGGTCGCGCTCACGCCGGGACAACAATGGGGTTTTAATCAGAGCAGGGCGGGCGCAGAGCTCGTCTTCATTTAATGGAAGAGCTGGTTGGCAGCGGTCCATCGGGGAGAAATGGGCACAGTGGGGACCATTATGGGCCTGGGAAAAGAGGGGAGCTGTTCTGAAAACTAGAAAAACCCCCATTAGACTCAGTTTGACATGTTTAAACGCCACTCGCAGCTTCATAGACCAGAAATAAGTGTTTACAAGCTTCTTTTTGCATCTTCTCCTGCCTCCTGAAATCTAATTCTGTGAGTCTTTGTATCTCCATGTGTGTTATCAGCGGTGATTTCTCAGAGGTCGGAGGCGACTCTTTGTTCGGACTGACGTCACCGAGCATCAGCTGAGTCTTTGTTACAGTTTCTGCAGCTCTGAAAAAGCCTCCAGTGTCCTGCAGAATATTAGTGTGGAGCTCTGAGAGGACGTTCAGGGCACGAGGGTAGATACAGTTCATATATATAGTATTACTGGAGTGTGATGTGAAGCACGGTGGTGGCAGCATCATGATGTGAAGCATGGAGGTGTCAATGAACTAACTTGTATACATTTAAACGTCTCCTTTAATTTATGAGATTAAAGTTTATCCAGTGATGTTAGAAGACATTAGATTAAAGTGCTACAAAAATGAGTTAAAAGTTACATTATATTTAATATTTATGCACACGCTTTTTGAATAAAATTCGACTTGATCATCCTTATTTTTCTCATGTTACTGTCTGTTATCACAGTTTTTTTTTTTAATTATTGTAGTATTTAATTGCGTTTTTGGATCATGTTTTTGTTATAATATGAACTCACTGCACTTGTAAGTAAAGGTTCTTGTTTTTTTTCAACGTATAAATAAAGTTTTTATATCTATGACCTCTGACTGTTCAGGACTAAAACAGAATCAATAAATTCCGTTACTGGAAACTGATCACATTTTAAATCACATAACTGCTGCGTCTCATCCGCTCCACTGTGCCGCTATCGATCAGTTATTGATCTAAATCATTCCGCTGCTGCTGCTCTCGTCTCTAAGAGGTTTATTGGAACCAACGCAGCTTTGCTCTTTTCAGCCTCTAATCTGATCATCGCGACTTTTCTCTTCTGCCTTCGTTCTGTTTTAGTCCCACCAGGATTAAAGGGTTAACAGCAACAGATGTAAATAAAGCTGTGTGGCCCACAAACCCACTAAAACACTTCTGCTGCTGCAGTAAGAAACTAGAAAAACATAAAGCAGTGAAGGAGACGAATGTGATCCTGGACATGGACAAAGTCATGAACTGTGATGATAAGAAATTCAAATTAAAACCTTTTATGCTTTTGTTTTGCTTTCTGCTTAAACCAATGACCAACTACACTGTAAAAAATAGCATTTAAAACAAATTTCACTTTTAAACAATTTGCTGTTTGTGTGTGTAAAGTAAAATTTATGAATAAATAATAGGAAACAATATTTGAAAAGATGAATCATGTCCACCAAAAATGAAAACGGTAAATAATTTGTCAACAGTTTTTCTCGTTTTGTTAAACTACAGTTCACACTTTGCTCCTTGATTTTATTTTATACAAAGTAATTAAACAAAATGAAGAATTTTTTAAATTTCTATTTATTCAATATTACTACATGAGTAGAATAATAATTCTTCTTACTATTTTAATAATAAGTAACATTATTATTATTATCATCATTATTATTATGAGGAACATATCTGTAAATATTTTTTGAAATATTAATTAAATATTCTTACAATATTTAATTCTAAATATAACAAATATATAACAAATGAGTACTACTTATAAAATTGATTTGGACATTAATACCAATATTGGACATTATTTACAGGTTTGACCTTTCTAAATATGTGAATATATATATATATATATATATATATATATATATATATATATATATATATATATATATATATATATATATATTTTTTTTTTTTTTTTCAATCAACACATAAATCAAAACTATTCCCTTTATAAAATCTGTTACAGTAAACTGTTGTAAATATAGCAAAAACCAGATTGTTTACAGTGTAGTAGCTCAGTTAGCAGTAAAACCTTCTCTGGACTCTTCTTCACCTTCTTCATCTCTAATCCTGAATCGACTCGTCATACCTTGTCGCGTGCCGCCGACTCACGCCTCTCTGGCTGCGATGCTTCAGGTCTGGACGCTAGCTGCTCGTATCAGCGAGCGGCTCAGGAGGCAGCGATAAGCTGATTAAGCTGCAGGATTTCCAGCAGCTCACAGCTTCTATTCCCAGCATCGGCGGCAGATTAGACCCTCCGGAGCTGCTTCTGCTCAGTGGGGGACGATTCAGGCCGAGTTCAGCCACTATTTCAGCTTCCAGCGCCTGAACAAGTTTATCTGAAGCTGGGGTTTCTTTAACAGAGCAGCTAACGAGCTAACGTCTTTCAATTAATCAACTGAACTGATAAAAAGCTTTGAAAACTAGCAATTAAGTTTATAAATCTACACCATCACCTCCTCCACCACCTCCTCGACAACCATCTCCTCCATCACCTCCTAGACAACCATCTCCTCCATCGCCTCCTAGACCACCATCTCCTCCATCACCTCCTAGACAACCACCTCCTCCATCACCTGCTAGACCACCATCTCCTCCATCACCTCCTAGACCACCATCTCCTCCATCACCTCCTCCTCCATCACCTCCAAGACCACCATCTCCTCCATCACCTCCTAGACAACCATCTCCTCCATCACCTCCATCACCTCCTCCTCCATCACCTCCAAGACCACCATCTCCTCCATCACCTCCTAGACAACCATCTCCTCCATCACTTCCTCGACCAACCATCTCCTCCATCACCTCCTAGACAACCATCTCCTCCATCACCTCCATCACCTCCTCCTCCATCACCTCCTAGACCACCACCTCCTCCATCACCTCCTCCTGCATCACCTCCTAGACAACCATCTCCTCCATCACCTCCTAGACCACCATCTCCCCCATCACCTCCTAGACCACCATCTCCCCCATCACCTCCTAGACCACCATCTCCCCCATCACCTCCTAGACAACCATCTCCTCCATCACCTCCTAGACCACCTCTTCCTCCATCACCTCCTCCTGCATCACCTGCTAGACCACCATCTCCTCCACCATCTCCTCCATCACCTCCTTGACCACCATCTCCTCCATCACCTCCTCCTCCACCACAGATTCTCATGCCTCCTTTATCCTCCTGGTCTCCATCTTTTAGAGTTTTTACTGAACTCCTGCTGGATTTTGTCTCCTCCTTTGCAGCAAAACTTGAGACTCTCACCTGTCCTAAAAACAAAAACAGCCAGATTTCTTTTTATAGCCGTCGGTAAGCTCAGGATTAAACCGTTAACGGCACGTGAAGCCTCCAAACGTCCTTCTGGCTGCAGCACGAGGCTTTTCCTCCCAGAGATATGATTAAAAGCTGCTCTCTGAAGGACAAAATGAAACTTCTGGACGTCACATTTCAGAGAAACTCCGTCCTGAGATGACAAATGAAACCAACAGAGTCCAATAAATACAGCAGAGACGGTTTTTCCGCTGCAGAGACAAACTCCGGATCTCTTTCCTCAAACTAACAGACGTTTCTGACGGGAAAATCACTCAGATGGTTTCTGAAGAGTGGAGGAAGAAAATGCTTGTTAACAAACATTAGAATCTCTGCAACTGATGGTTTTCCTTCTAAAACAAAACTAGATGTATAACAAATTAGATATAAAACAACAAAAACTAAAATAATATAAAAATGTGTTTTAAAAAATTGATAGAATATATTAAAAAGACAAAATTGAACAAAAATAAAATAGCATAATAAAAACTAGGTAAAAAAAACAATATATCAAAATGTCAAAATTCGAAAAACAAAAAAGGATAAAATATAAGATAAAAATTTTAAAAATGGAAAAAATACATTAAAAAGACAAAATTAATGGAAAAAAAACCCCAAAATAATAAAAACTATATTTTAAAAACTAGACAGAATTTATTCAAAAAGACAAAATTGAACAAATAATAAATAAAAAAATATATATAATAAAAAAGACAAAATTTCACAAAAATATAACAACATAATAAAAAAAATAGACTAAAAAATACAATGTATCAAAAAATCAAAATTGGAAAAAAGACACCAATATTATCTCTAATAATAATAATAATAATAATAATAATAACAATAATAATAATGTGTCCTATTTCCACTTTTATGTCTGCCTTGTAAAGCATCTGTGCTAAATGTAAATATAAATAATATAAAATTACTATTATTGTATTTAACGCACAGATATGAGAGTCAATCAAAAGAGAAACAACCTTTTTGGAGCTTTTACTTTCTAGAATAAAGACTTAAACCATCAGAGTTCATCCCTCAGGTCCACTTACTCTATTTTCCAGAGCTTTCTGCTACATCCTGGTCTTCCTCATGGGATGGAATCTACTCAGCTTCTCATGGATTTGTGGACTTTAGAAGCTGGTATGATGTAATCCCTGGCACGTTTCATCTACGTTTGCTTGAAAAGCAGAAAAAAATGTTAGTAAATGGAGACGGAGTGATTTATTCAGCAGCTACTTCCCACTAAAGTTAATAAATTCATAGAGATAGAGCTGATTTACTGATTCATTTAGTGTATTTAATGGTAAATGTCTTATTTCCACTGTTTTCCTCTGAGTTTGGACACATTTATCAGAGTCTTTCATTCGTTTTTAAGCCTTTTAGAATCAAATAAAGGTCAAACTTTAGCAAGTTTTAAGTGAAGATTAGAATCTTTTCACACATTTATTGTTTTCACTTGAATACAAATGTGCCAGAACAGTAAAAAAAAAAAAAAAACATATCTTCACTCAAAATCAAATAAAAGCTGCGATTAAAAATGACTTTAATATAAAAAAGAATGAAATAATGGGTTATGATCCAAGAGTTTTAATCTTCTCAAACGAGATGATTTCCTCTCCTGCTTGATGCAAGCAGCAAAACCGGCGCCGACCGACATGAACAAAGTTACATAAGAGGAAATCCTCTGCAGGGCCGGCCGGCCGGTCCTGGAGGAGGCCGGTACCGCCGCCGGATTATCGGCCTCATGAAGGCGGATTATGAACCCTGTTGGAGGGGAATCACTGGGCTTTAGGTTCTGGGTTTGGTGGCGAAGGTCAGGTATCCTGTGTGACCCGGGATCTCTCTGGGCGGAGTCGTGGTCTTCAGGCTGACGGCGGCGTGGTTCGGAGACGTTTCCTCCACGCCGTCGGACCGACAGTCGGGTCCGAAGTCGGGCAGCGGCAGCGAGACGGTTCTGACGTCGTGGATCCTCAGCAGAACCTCCAGAGTGTTGATCTCCTCGAAGCCCTGATCCACCAGAGCCTGGCAGGTCCTCTGAACCTGCTCTATGCAGGGAGAGAAGGAGCACAGACGACCGCCTGCTGAGAAGAAAAACACAAAACAAACATCATCAGACCAGGAGGACGGAAGTCCCAACGAGATATGAAAACATAGAGAGAAAAAACACTAGAAAGACAGAATTAAACAACTTGAAATCTAGATAAAATACATTAAAAAAGACAAAATTAAACAAAAAAATAACAATGAAATTTTGATTTAAAAGACGAGATAAAATACATTAAAAAGACAAAATTGAACAAAAATAAAATAAAACAATAAAACCGCAAAATATAACAAAATAAAGGTCAAAATTTTTTTAAAAAGATTTTAAAAACCAGGTAGAATATATTTAAAAAAGACTAAATCAAATAAAGATATCATAAAATAAACTGGATACAACACAATAAGATAAAATTGGAAAAAAAAATACAAATTTGACTAAAAAAAATAGAATGTATTAAAACGTCAAAATTGAAAAAATTACTTGAAAAATTAGAGTAAATAAAAAAAGACAAACATAAGGAAAAATAACAATAAAAACTTGATTGAAAAATTCATAAAGTACATTAAAAAGAAAAAGTTTAGGTTATACCATAACGTAATCTGAATAAAATACATTGAAAAGACAAAATCGAACAAAAATAAAATATCACAATAAAAATTAGATTAAAACATAAAATATAGTAAAATGTCAAAATTCAAAAAATACATAGAATAAAATTTTGATTTTAAAAACTAGATAGACAACACTAAAAAAGACAAAATTAAACAATTTGGTAAAATATATTAAAAAGAACATAATACAGGATAATATACATTAAAAAGACAAAATGAAACAAAAACAACAAAAAAAATTGGGGAAAAAATGATAAAATACCTTAAAAAGACAAAATTGAACAAAAATAAAAAAAATATATGCATTAAATTTAAACAAACAGAATATATTAAAAGTCAAAATTGAAAAAAAAACTACAAAAGAAAATTAAACAAAAATAATACATTTTAGATTTGA
The DNA here is from genome assembly GCA_027123335.1 of Amphiprion clarkii. Taxonomy (NCBI): domain Eukaryota; kingdom Metazoa; phylum Chordata; class Actinopteri; family Pomacentridae; genus Amphiprion; species Amphiprion clarkii. The sequence continues at coordinate 29,227,131 of CM049584.1, read as the reverse complement.
AATACTAGATAAAATATATTACAAAGACATTTGAAAAAATAACAATATAAACTGAATAAAACACATTAAAAAGACAAACGAACAAAAATAAAATAACATGAAAAATTGTATTTAAAAAAAACAGATAAAAGATATTCAAAAGTAAAAATAAAAACACAACAATAAAAACTGAATACAGTAAATCTTGTTGAACAACTAGAAAGCTAGTAACTAAACACAAATCCTTTAGATAATGGTAATTTAGGTTGACATTTATCTAGAAATAGAAAGTCTTCATTGTCATTACATAAATGTGAAAGAAAATTGGAAATGATTCTCCTTCAGACATTTTGTGCATCTGAATAAACATTTATCCAAGCAAAAATATGTACTGAACTGTAGATAATGTAGGTTGCACAATAAATAACTTTGCACCAGTAGACTGATAAATTGTAGAAATGTTCTTATTGCACAACGAATGTGCTCCAATGATTCTGGATATTCCAACTGGATGTTCATGTACAGTCAGCAACTACTGGATTATAAAACTGTCCATAAACACACCAAAAAAGAGTCAGCTAACTAGCTATAATCACCTTAAAATCCCTTAAATTATTATATTTGTTTGCTGGGATGAGACACTCTGACGTCTAATTAACTCCCAGTAATGAGATCAGTGCAAATCTTAATCTAAAATCTTTGTTCTGCTCATTTTCAAGAGACAAACATACATCCCTAAATGATTATTCTGGCCAAGAAACACACTTTTCTCACTTTAAATCCCTGCTATGAAGGCGTCTTTTCACTGTGTCTGAAATAAGTTTGCTTCAAAACATCCCTGAACAAAGAATAATAATCAGAACCTGATCGGAGGTATTCTACCCGCCTCCAGGGAGGTCCCTGATATTACAGCTTCCATTAATAATTGGATTTTCTTGCAGGTTGCTGTGGTTGGAGGATGATCTAATGACCTCTGATCACCTGAAGCCGCCGCCGGCCTCTCGCCTCTAAATGAAACCCGGCGGTGATCCCAGCGGGAGGCCGAGGAGACGGGCCAAGAAAACTTTCACCGGCTGACCTGAAGAATGCTGCAGCTGGAGGCTCCGGGTTAACGAAACAGAACGTTTCTCAAGATGATGTAAAAAAAGAGGGAGGAACGGGAGAATGTAGATGAATCATAGAAAAAGGATGCAATAGTCAAACTAAAAACTGGTTTATTTCCACATCCAGCCACACAATCTTTTATCTGGAGCCATTTTTCTGATCAGAATCATCCACCTGATTAATTTAAGTCCAGTTCTGGTTCTCTTTTTGCTCTGTTTTTGGTCTCCTTCACCTCCTGATGGAAATGTCTGTATTTTTAGCTGCCAAAAGCTTCAGTTCATTCATTAGCTTGTATACAACGGTTTGCTGCTGAGTTGGTCATGCTTAGAGGCTTTTTAGGGCTTATTTTGCTGCTGAAACGACACTTTGTTGGCACTGAAAGTGGACTAGAATAGCGAAGCTACAGATATGATCGATTATCAGCAAACTGTTTCACAAGATGACGCAAAAAACGAGGGAGGAAAGGGAGAAGGCGTGGACAGAAGGTACATGAATCATAAAAAAAGGACATAATAATCTGTGAAAACTGGTTAAAACTATGACAGACTTCTTAGTAAATGGTTTATTTCCACATCCAGCCACATGACCTTTGATTTGGAGTCATTTTTTCTGATCAGAATCTTCCACCTGATTAATTTAAGTCCAGTTTTTGTCCTCTTTTTGCTCCGTTTTTGGTCTCCTCCACCTTGTACATATTGAGTTTAACGTTTTACCCATAAATCACTGTGATTGTGGGCCAGGAGAAATAATAGCTCTCATGAAACCCTGGGATTTGAGGTAAATTCTTGTTGGCTTGGATTATTTTCCAACTTCCTGGCAAAAAACCCTCTTTGACTTCAGGTTCAACTGAACAAAACCACTGAAACAATGATTATCTAAGGATGACTTTGGGAAACCAGCTCAAAAAATTGGGTTGCTTTCAATTAATTGACAGTTTTGTCCATTAAATTCTAGTTTTGTTTCTTTCGTTCCTTTAAGTTCTACATCTACCCATGGTTCTTCTGCTTCCATAGAGGTGCAGGACTTTTTATTGCAGTAAAAAAATGAACCTATAGTGAAGAAAAATGAGACCGAAGCAACAACTGGACAGAAGATGCTTTGGGTTTTGAATGCGTTCTCAAGTTCTCCAAACATTCTTGCGACAATTGTTGGTTTTTTCCACCTTCTGAGCATCCAGAGGTTGCAAAACTTCTGATACTTCACTTATTAAGAACACAGATGTGGCAGCGTTTCGACAGAGGGCAGCCTGGCTGAAGACTCCATTGTGTCTGATGAACATTACAGGGATGTTTCAGATAGCAGCCATGCCTTCAGCCAACAGGACCAATGTTCTCCCTCGATGCGGCCATAAACACAACCCGGCCGTCTCCTAGCAGCCACAGCGAACACACAGCGACGGCCGGGGTTGATGATTATACAAAGGCGCCTCTAGCAGTTATTAATAGCCTCCAACACGAACCGTACCTTCAACAACCAGCAGCTATACGTGCACGAAACCGCGATTCATAGTCATAAACTTCACGGCTGTGCAGTGTTTGCGTTATTCTTGCATAATAACCAACTGTGAGGGAGGGGAGGCTTTGTCAGGATTCATGGTCCGGCTCAACAGAGCGCCGGGCTGCAGGCCAAAACATTAGGAGAATTACAACTCAGAGGGAAAAAAAAGCAGAAATATTTCACTGCCCCTTGACTTACAGAGTGTCCACTGCAGAAAAACAGCTCTCAGCAGTGTTTCTAAAGCCTGGGAAAGTCTCAGAGTCTCTGTAATGATGAAAAGAACATTCACTGTGCAACAAACAAACCTATTTTGATTCATTTTTTCCTTTCTCTTGCTTTGAGGGAGGTATAAAGTTGGAAAGATAGCCGAATTAGCTGCTACTAACTCCTCTTTGAAGGGTACAAATGGATATACAGACAGCTTTTACTAGATTAGTTTGACACTGAAGAAAACCTAAAAACATGATGATTTCCAAGCAAGTTCTGCAGGTATAAGATGCATCTTTTCTATGGCCTTCAAGAATTACAACTTGGAATAGAAAAAATGAGAGAAATCTCATGTTTCACTGTGTTTTCTGCAGAAAAGTAGCTTTCAGCAGTGTTTGTTCCTCTGTAATGTTGGAAAAAACACTCACTGTGCAACACACATTCTTATGCTTTCCTTCTTTTGCAGTAAGGGATGTAAACAGAGGTATAAAGTTGCTAGGGATTTTTTTAGCTCATACTTTGACACTATTAAGATGTAAGATAGCCGAATTAGCTGCTAATAGCTCCTCTTTGAAGGGTACAAATGGTGTACCAACAGCTTTTATTAGATTAGTTTGATGTTGAAGAAAATGTAAAAAAGGGGAGGATTCTCAAGCAAGTTCTGCAGGTATAAGAAGCATATTTTTTCTACGATTTTAAACAATTACAACATGGAGGGGGAAAAAAATGAGGGAAATCTCATGTTTCACTGTGTCCACTACAGAAATGTAGCTCTCAGCAGTGTTTGCTCCTCTGTAATGTTGGAAAGAACAGTCACTGTGCAAAAAACATTCCTATTTCTGTCTATTTTTGTCTTTCTTTTGCTTCAAGGGATGCAAACAGAGGTATAAAGTTGCCATAGAGCTTTATAGCTTTCAACTTGGTGCCATTAATATGAAAAGTTAGCCGAAGTAACCGCTAGTAGCTCCTCTTTGAAGGGTTGACATGCTTTTACAGACAGCTTTTACTAAAGTAGTTTGATGCTGAAAAAAACTTAAAAACTTCTGCATATGCAAAAAGCATCTTTTTTCCTGTCATTTATGCACAATCCTCTGAAAGTCTAATATTCTTGTGTTGCTTCCAGGTTTTAGATCACCAGAATAATCACATTTCTGTCACCTCATGTGCATTTTGCAGTGTGAAAACTAGTAGTTTTTGCAGAAAAAACAAGTTCATTGCAGCTAAATTCATAAATTTTAAGCTCCGCGAGTCGCTCTGAGCCTCCCATCGTGCAGCATGTGACTCCAGGTTGATTTTTGCATCTTTTGCTGTCTGGTTGAAGCTCTGTGAGGCAGCGCTGCTCTGGAGGAAACATCCAGCCTGAGCGGTGGGAAGTGCAGCAGACTTTCCTTATGGAGCGGCTCAGTGCCGGCGGCAGCAGCATAACCCTGTATGGTCATGGGACTGTTCTGCTACCGGGAGCTGGCTGCAGTCTATTTATCTGTATCCGTGTGTGTTCGAGGCTCTCGTGAAGGGAAAACGCCGCAGTGGCACCATAAATGGGAGTCGCAGGGCAACATCCACGCTCCTCCTGCATTCCTCCTCATATTAAGGCTTACTTCTTCATATCGAGCTGCAGGAATATTAGCATGCAATCTGGCTTCAGGACTCATAAACCACAAATCCTCTGCATGTTGGATTAATTAACTCGTTTAAAAACATTGCAGTGATCACTCATCCTTCTATGCAACACTAAAAAAACTGAGTTTAAAACGCTCAGATTTGCAGAAATGACCACACACTACCACCTTTCATTTGAAAACCTTTAACCCAGGATGTAGCAGTTTGGTGTTGCTGTGCAGCTACACTGAAAATGTGTCCACATTTATGCATTAACCCTCTAAACTCCAGGCAGTTTATGGGCGTTTTTATGCTCCTGTCACATTTTTATTTACTGTGAACTCATTTACACTGCGGTATAAAATCCTGCACCTCTATGGAAACAGCATGACGCAGCAGAAACAACTCAGAAATGTCTTCTGTACAGTGTGACATACGCCATAAATCATAAAACAAGGAGAAATTTAAGTTAAATTTCTTTAATTATTTTACAAAAATTGGAAAAACTGGAATCAACATGTACAACCTTTTCACGTGTTATAGTGAATTTATTTTTGACATTTTTAATTTATTTCTATGTGAAGTATCTGCATTGCTCTTTTAAATTGGTATCTTTTATGTGCTCTGTTTGTTCCGTTCATAATTTTAATGCAAGTTATTCTTTTTTTGCTGCATTCACATTTTCTATTTTTTGTTTTTATTATATTCATAATCTGGTTTTATTTTAAACTGTATGTTTTAACTGTTGGGATTTTTTTTTAAAATTTTATTTATTTTTTGGGTTTCTATGTAAAGCACGTTTAGCTGCTCATATGTATGAAATGCGCAATACAAATAAAAATGCCTTGCCTTGCATTGTGTGAACACTGCCTGCAGTTCAGCTGAAAACTCTCTGAATTTTCATCATGTGACAGTTGGTCGTAGCCGAGTCACTTCTGGCTTATTAGTTGCGTTACGGATCACAGAATTTTTCATTTTTTATAGATTCTGGTTGAAGCAAATAGGTGATTTTTGGTGAGTTTTTAAATTTAGACATGTAGAATGAAGCGATTTGGATGAAATATCACTACTTTAAGATGTGATTTGGTGAATTTTCCAACAGAAATGGTTCATGGTCTGACTGAAAGTTGAAAATCACATCACATGATTCCTTCTGTTGTAACAGTCTCTGGCGACTGATAAAAAAACCCCACATTTCTTTTAAACCTGCTGGTTGGTTTTGGGGTTCAGAGGAATTTGTAAATGCATCTTGCAGTTTTTTTGCATTTCTTTACCACCTCTGATGTGTGTTTGGGTTCGTTGTCTTGTTGAAACATCCAACTGTGTCCAAGATCAACCTTCTGCTGATGGTTTTAGGTTTTCCTGAAGAATGTGGAGGTAATCCTCCTTCTTCATTATTCCAGTTAAAGCACTTAGAGCATAATACTGCCACCACCATGCTTGATGGTAGGTTTGGTGTTCTTGGGGTTAAAGGCCTCACCTTCTCTCCTCCAAACATAAGAAGAAGGTCTTTTCTTTGTCCATGTGATCAGTGGAGCTTTAAGGTTCTGCTTCTAGAGGAAGAACTTCCTTCTTCATGGAGCCTCTCAGCTCATGTTGATGTAAAACCCTGTGGACACTGACAGCTGTGTTCCAGCAGCTTCTCATTCACTGCAGCAAATTCAAAGTTAAAGGAGTCATTGGTAACTCAAGGCTGATATATGTGGCTTTATTAGCTTTTTGAATGTATTTAGCAGCTGCAAGGACAACAGATGTTGAAACTCTCTGCTCATGAACTGAGAACATTTTCTGTGGTTTTGCCTTTTCTGGAGGTGCGTTTTCTAGAATAGCTCGTGTCTTTTCTCGTCAGGTGTTTGTGCTGCTTTGGTCTGCTACTGAAACTCTGCAGTGTCTGAAGCACCTTTATGTTTTATTATGATGTTGAGTGCTCTCATACTTTAAAAGCCTGCAGGCGTCATTCTCTATAACAGTAGCTCAGAGTGCAGCCGACCACAGATGTCAGTTACACCGAGGACGTGTTCCCACCACAGCTTTGCCTGGATCACTTTATAAAAGTAGAATGTATGTACAAAGAGAAACAAGTCGTCTGTTAAAACATCCAAACTAGTTTTTGAGAGAAACAAAAGATGCAAGACACATTTAAAGTTTAGATTTGGCTTTGGTAATGAAATTGTAGTGATTTTTAAAATTTTTTAGGACTGGTTTTGGACCGTTTCTAAAATTGGTTTCAGTTTTAGACTTTCTTGGGACCGGCTTATGTTCGGTTTCAGTCTTGCTTCTCCTGGTTTTGGATGCGATTTTAAGTTGGTTTAGGATTTATTTTACTCTGGATCTGGTCCTGGATGAGGACTGGTTTCAGACTGTCTTGGACTTTTTTTTAGGTGCAGTTTAGATTTGGTTTTGATCCCAATTTTGTATTGGTTTTTGACTTTTTGTCATATTTCCAAAAGACCTTTAATAAATCTATAAAAGAACCAAAACACAATATTAATTTATGATTCATGTGTTTCAATGATTCGTGATTAAAAGTTAGAGGAGTTTTTGGATACTCTGAATGATAAACATGGTCTTTGTTCACAACTATATCTGTGGATATTTGATGCCTCTAACATACGAACAGTCTCCAGTCGAAGCTTTCTACTCCTCAGCTCACCTTGTTTTAAATTAAATGGTCAGAGGGTTAAAGGTTAAGTTGCTATGATCTCTACATCCATAACTCAGTGACCAGCTACATGTCTGGACTCGCTGCAGATCCTCCATCCCTGGAGTTTACATTCTGCTCCCGTGACGACAAACTAACACAAGGTTAATGCTGACCAGGACGGACGGAGGGTAAATCCACAGGCTGGTATTTTAAAATGTGCTCAGTCACAGTCATGTTGCTGCTGCAGGACGAGTCACAGGAAAGTCATCATCAGGTGGCTGTGATTGTTCGTCTGAGGCCACATTTACACACTAAGAACATGTGTTTAAACGCCACCGACAGGATGCTCATTCAGCTGGTTTTCCAGCATGAAGAACAACATTTTGTCCTCAAGTAAAACTTAACTACATGTGTGTTTACTTCAGTCTACTTAGAGACGGGATTAAATTTGTGACATAACATTTGGAATAAAGCTCTAAACCTTTTGTTTCTGCTGGTCTGCATGAGAAACGGTGCATCAAAATTAAAGATAATTACCAAAAAAACGTGCTATCATGAAAAACTCTTCAGCTATTTTACCCAGCAATAAAGGAAATTAATTAATAAACTGCACAATAATGACATAAATGTGCAAATGACAACAAGACAGAAACTAAACACAAACCTTTAGTGTGAAGCTACAAAAATACTGAGACTACAGTTTATCTAAAGGCTGAGGATAGATGACAAGAAGTCTTTTTCCTACTATCTTTCATTCTTTTTCTTTTCTATTTTATTCTTTCCCCATTTATTTCTATTTCATACTACTTGTATTTTTATTTATTTGAATCTTACTTCTATGTTTCTGTGCTCATTTAAAGCAAAAATATGACTGTATTTTTCAAAACTCCACTTTAGTCTTGCCTTATTACAAATCTTAAATAACCATCCATCCAACCAATCATCCATCCATCCAACCCTCCAACACTCCAACCAACCATCCATCCAACCAACCAACCATCCATCTATCCAACCATCCATCCAACCAACCATCCATCATCCATCCAACCAACCAATAACCCACCAAACAACTCACCAACCAACAACCCACCAAACAACAACCCACAAACTAACGAACCATCCATTCATGCATTCATCCAATCATTCCACCCTCTATCTAACCCTCCAGCCAACCAACCAATCCTTCATCTAACCAACCAATCATTACGGCTAATACCGTACTTTCCGGACTATAAGCGGCTACTTTTTTCCACATGCTTTGAACCCTGCGGCTTATACAACGATGCGGCTAATGTGCAGATTTTTATGAGCGAGCTTCATGGCGTCAATACGTTTAGCCTCATCACATCAGAATGAAATTACTGAACAGGTCACAGTGACACTGTTCAAATTAAATTAAACACACTCACTAAATTCTTCAGATCAGTCATTCTGCCCTTCATGTACACACCCTCATTATGGAAAACACACGAAGAAATGCATATGATGCAGCTTTTAAGTTAAAGGCAATCGACCTGCCTCTTGAAAAAGGAAATAGAGCTGCTGTACGTTAGCTTGGCATCAACGAATCGATGGTGAGACGGAGTCTGCAGCGTGAACTGACTTCAATGCGTTTTACTGCCGTGTTACAGGCACCGTTTAGAAAAAAAAGCATTTATTTAATTAAAAGTTAAAAAAATCTTTCTGTGGAAGTAACTCATGTTACAACTTGGACACCTGCGGCTTATAGACAGGTGAAGTTTATATATGTACAAAATCTTATTTCTTTTTAAATTTAGTGGGTGTGGCTTATATTCAGGTGTGCTCAATAGTCTGAAAATTACGCTATCTATGAAACAATGATCTTTTTGCTGATTTATTACAGTACAAACAGTGTAATTTTACATTCACACATTATGATTTGTTAAAATAGATGTGGACATTTTTTAATCTAAATTAATACTTAAAAGCAATGATTTTTAATAGCTATTACCTGTCACTTAACAAAACAGGGTAAATCTGTAATATAATAGTTTAAACCTAAAGATTTACCATTTCAAAAAATGCCTAATATACATGTTTTTTCATTTTTTTTTTAAAATATTTGTGACAATTCGTAAAAATACAGATTATCGATGTGGACCTTATTTATAATTTTAGCCTGTTTTGTTTGAATAAACATGTAAATTTATACTTACTTTCTGTGATTTTACTATTTATTAGCTCTAAATTAAAGTAGAGAACGTGTAAAATACTAGTAAATTGTAAATGATTTTTTCCCATTTTCTCCATTTCAGTCTCACAGTTCAGTGGTTGCCCTCCTTCAGTCTTACCTTGTCTCTTCATGGCAGCCTTGGCATGTCCAACGGCCTCCCAGGGACTCGGGATGTCCAGGAAGACGGCGTCGGCCACTCCAGTCACTCCGAAGCCGTCCTTGCAGACATCCTGGTTCCGGACGGTGACCAGATGATCCACTCGGTGCTCTGTGAACTCCTCCTGAACCTTCTCGGCTCGCTGCTGGTGGAACTCCACCGTGTGAAGGTGCCCTGTGGGGGCGATGGTCCTCAGGATGGCGTGGGACAGCGAGCCACTACCGGTACCTGGAAACACCAAATATGGAGGCAAAAAATTAAAATCTAAGCAGAAGATGAAGATTTAGGCTGCGGCGGTGGAAGGAGAGATAGTAATGACACACGAAAAACACATGAATGGAACGAGCCAAATATTCAGTCGGATCATCCGCCAGGGGTGGGTGGGTGGGATGGGTATTTGGGTCCAGCCCGAGTACAAATACACTGATCAGCCACAACTTTCAAACCATAACATTTGCGTAGATGTTCTTCATGCAACTAAAACAGTTCTGACATGTCAGGGCAAAGATACAGGATCTCCGATTGTTTCCACTGGTGCCCAGTGGTCTCCAGTGGTGTGCATTGGATTCCTGCGGTCTCCAGTGGTGTCCATTGGGTTCCAGTGGTCTCCAGTGGTGTCCATTGGGTTCCAGTGGTCTCCAGTGGTCTCCAGAGGTCTCTAGTGGTGTCCGGCAGGCATCAGGACGCTTGCAGATCTTCTGGGTCCTGTGGGTTGCAGGGTTTGACTTTGGCCTCGATGGATTGGACTTGTTCCGAAACATCCCATTCGATGATCCACTGGATTGGGGTTTAACTCTTGGTCGTGTCCGCAATCTGTTCTTGAGGAGTTTTTAAAACATAGTGGGGCACATTGTCTTACTTGGGGGGCTGCTGTTACCCCAAAAGGAGTGTTCTTGGTCTGGAACAATGTTTAGGTAGCTGGTACATGTCAGGATAGCATCCAGATGAACACCAGGGCCCAAAGTTTTCTAGTAAAACGCTGCATTATTACGAAAAGAATCAATGTTGTACACTTTAATTGTGGATGGTTTTAATGTTGGGTTGATTGGTGTTTATGTACAGGTTCAGTTTGCATAATCGCCTTCTATTCATAGAATACAAGGTGATTATGAGAAGAAGGTGGATAAAGTAGAAAGTGTAGATATTTGAGTAAATAGATCAAAAATTGAAGGAATGGTGAAGGTCAGTATAAAGGACAGTAAAATCTTTTTATTCCATCCTGAGTCGGTCTGAAAAGCTCACAGCTGCAACAACAACAACAACACACCCACATTTTCACACCGACCCGCTTGGCTCTCCGGCCGATAAGTGGATGCTACATTTCCGAGTGGCTCGTCTCTCCGCCCTGAAGCGTCCGGTCGGCGCCGCCAACAAACGCCGCTAAAGTTCGGCCTGTTGAAGAGGAGAAACGGTCACGTGACCTGCAGCCGAGAACACAGCGAGAGGCCAGAACATCCCATCCTCCTCCTGACATTACATCACTGCCGCCTTTGTTAGCGCCGCGACAAAGAGGACAGTGTTAGCGACAGCAGCACTCTGACTCTCTAAAAGCTCACGCTGTCGGGCCGGATGGTGTTCAGCTGCAAACAGAAAGAAGTCGACGGGAAACCGAGGAAGGAATCTGAAGCTAGAAGCAGGAAACACAGTTCAATTATGAAAAACAGTCACTCTTAGATGTGTTTTTGGCTCCAAGCACCTCGTTTACTGATAATGACGACTGTGTTATCTTCATGTAGGACTGACTGCCACTGATTAAATAATCAGATGTTGGTGTAAATTCTGTGACTGTTTTGCTGATAAAACCTGCTTCTGTTGATTCAGTTCTTGTCAGACTTTCCGACGTTGGGTTTTCTATGTTGTGTTTCATTATCTCCTCTAGCAAAGTTTAGCTTCTCGCCTCATTTGTTGTCTTTAAATTGACATAATTTCCCTGATTTGTTTGGCAGATGTCAGGGAAATTTGGCCGGAGGTTAGACGTTGACCCAATTAACGAAGGATTTATGATCTGTAATGAGCATCAAACTGGTACAATGAACAGAATATGAGTTTCAAAGCTAACATAGCTTCATTTAAACTCTAATTTTATCCAGATAAAAGTGTTTTAACCCTCCGAAGTCCAAAATCAACCAGCAGGTTTAAAAAGAATACTACCTTTTTTTTTTTTTTTTTTTTTTTTATAAAAAAAGAGACAAGAATTATACCATTTATCAGAGCCAGAAAGGGTAAAAACAGAAATAATGGTTCAACTTTCAGATGGTCCTTGAACTACTCATCAGTGAAGTCCCATTCTATGGGGGAAACCAAGCTGAAAATACTTTAAAAATTATCAAATATAACCTGTTTGCATTGAGCAGATTCTGTAAAAAACAAAAAATTCTTCACATCTTGATGGAACCGAGAACATATTAATGACATTGATGTAAACTGCAGTCGTGTGACAAAAATTCTGGTAATTTTCACCTGAACTGCAGGCACTCTTACTACAGAACAGAGACGACAAGAGAAACTGGGAAAATAATTATCAAAACTACTGGATCGATCAAATAAATGCAGCATGGCTCAGAAACAGTGAACAGAGGAGTAAGTTGTTGAAAATACATTCAGCATAGTGAAACATCTTTCTACAATTGATGTACAGAGTCTCAAAATTCAATTCAAATTGTCCAAAATGACTCAAATTGCCCATTAGGACTGAAATATTGTCATTTTGAACCAATTTGGAGGTAATTTTAAACGCGTTTCGGCTCGGTTCTGTCTGAGTGATGGTCCAGTCCACAGTCTGAGCTCCATCTGCATAAACACACCATCAATCAGAACCGACTCTGGACCTCCGACTCGTCGCCAGCATGCTGACGGGTTCAGTTTCCATCACTGTTACTCCGATAAAAATGATGGACTGGAGCCAGCGGAGCCGTAAAAACACAGAACATCAGCAGAACTGTGGAGCATCAAGGCAGGAATTCTGAACAGAACCTGACATGTGAATACAGGGGACGGGTTTAACCGGAAACTGAGAAAAGTTTACACAAAAACAACAAAGTCTCAATCATCACACTGAGAGTTCAATGATACACAAAAATGTACGACTGCTTTTTATCTGCACTGTAAAAAAATGTATGTCTTTAACTGGAATTTTTTTGGACAATTAACTGTTATTTTACCGATTTTCCCATTTCGTAGAAAAATCCCAGCAGAAAAGTATTAATGTAGATGTTGAATGATTTTATTTTTACTGTATTTAAATCAGCAAAAATATTGTAGTTTCATAGATATTTTATTTTATTAAAGATATTCTTTATTATTTAAAAGAACAAAATGTGCTTATTAATTTTTTGTGTGTTTGCACTCATTTCCAAGCCGCAACATAATTTAATCGACGCACCAATGCACTTCTTAGCGCGGTACAATAGTTTTATTATAAGTTATAAACAGAAAGACACTGCAGCTGAAGCTAAAATCTAATATCTACTAAAGAAAGGGAAGAACAGCAGCTGAATTAGTTTTATTGCACACAAAATGGGGAACAGGAAAACATCCTGATAATGGTTTTAAGGTTGTACGTGCAGGAAGGCACAAAAACTGCGACAAACTGCGTCTGGAATAAAAAGGAGAAGCTTTGAGCAGCAGTGAGTCATGTTGTGATTCAGAGCTGGGATGTGAGCACTGACCTTTCCTGCAGCACAGCTTAAATATGTGCATTTAGTGGTTTATCAGGAGCCTGTAGGCTCTGGTACTAGAGATGGAGCCTAATTTCAAACCAGTTCTTTGCAAAAACAACTGGTTCCAGAAGCATTAATACTTTGTAGGTGGACAATCAGGAGTCGTGTTCAAAAGGAGCCAACAAGACCAACTAAAACGTCGTGACATTTCTGAAAAAACCAGAGCCAAAGAAAAAGAACAAACAAAGCGTCATTCTGGAATTGAATTCAGCCAACCCACGAGTCTTATCAACGCTTCTAATCAGCTCCAACAACAAGACGTCCAGTCAGAGAGCAGCGACTCTACAGGGAAGCAGTGAAGAAGAAGGTCAGGGCATCAGGAGGTCATTTCTGCTTTCTGTTCCTTTAACGAGTAAAACATGGAGGTCAGCTGGACGGGAAGCAAAACCAGAACAGAGGTCAAACAACTTAACATCTAGCCGGCCATTTAGAAAGTGAAAGCTTTCTCCAATCATAAACCAGCTGCGGTTTGTGTATCACGATCGTTCCTGCAACAATAAGTCTGACCAAAGTGTTTTTTAAGGTTAATGATGCAAAACTCGACACACTTTCCCAACAACTAACAGTCAGAACCAGATGAATCTGGTGCACAGTATCGCAAGTCCAACACCAGCTGACATGACAGAATAACTACAACTTTCCTGATTGAAAATAATTTCTGAAGATTTCTTGAAATTTGCTTGTATCTTCTTTAGTAAACATCTAGTTTTGTTTCCGTCTTCTTCTACTGTTCTTATTACAGCCATGTAGTCTATGGAGCCACTTTCTGATGAAACTATAGAGCCTAGTTTATTCTCTACAAAACAATAAATGCAAACAAGTTTTTTTGTGACATTTTAAAAGTTTGCTGTAAATTTGCTTGACAGTTGTACGGAATACTATCTACTAGCATCTGCTAATTCCATACATTTACACTGCAGTCTGCACCTTGCTGCTGTTTAACTCAGACATTGTAGGCTTGGCTACCTTCCCACTACAAAGGAGCAGCTCCTGGACTGTTTGAGATAAAGCTACTAAGAGCATTTCCTGTTAAGGGTGTGGTTTTATTGATTTTAGCTTGAGTGCCAGCTTCGTCTGAACCGAGCAAAGTGCAGAGTACATAAAGTCCACATTAAAAATCTGCATTTTTACAGATGGTAGTTTGTTCTTTTCCAATGTGTGACCATAAAATTACTCTTTACTGTATTAAATCAGCTAAAATTCCATTATTTTACAGATATTTTCACCATTTTTTAAGCGTTTTGGTTTCTGGCATCACAGATTTTTCACAGGTTTTTAAGGGAAATGTTATTTTTTAGTGTGTTTGCATTAATTTCCAAGCTGCAATTCAACATATTTATAAGCTAAGGATCCACCAATGCATCACTGTGTGGAACTAGTTGCACAATAATAAACAATCCTGCACATCCACTCCACGCCCTGAAGGTGATCAATAGCAGCTCCTTCAGTCAGAGACTGACTGCACCAATGTGTAAATCTGACAGGTTTAGAAAGTCTTTTATTCCAGCTGCTGTCAGATTTTACAATGCACAAACATGATTTTGCATTTATTATTTTGTTTTTATGGTTCTAAGTATTTATTCATTGCTCCTTTTAACTTATTGTGTATGAAAGTGTGTGGTGTTATGACTGTTATGAAACTGCCATGGCACTGTAATTTATTAAAGGACCCATCTATCTACTACAAGACAAAAACAGAAAAAGTTGAGGAGTGAATCTGATACCTGAGATAAGAAGGAACAGCCTCCTGCAGTAAACAGGTCAACTGTTTGGAGATATTTCATGCTAATGAAGTCAACAGGAAAATAACACGAAAATGATTTAATGGTCTTATGTGCAAGAAGTCACAAAGACTGCGACAAACCCTCAAAGCAAAGTGCCGGCTAAACCTCACACTTTTCCAACAGTTCTGCAGCTTGGATCTTATCAATAAAGTGATTCATTTATGGCTGAAAAAGGAGGAAGCAGCTTGAAGTTCAATCACAATGTGAATTTCCTCCTTTAGGCCTTGGGTGAATATTTCTCTGGACCTGCTGAAGCTCTGGAACAGGTGTGAAAATACATAAAGGCTGTGGTAAATAATTAACCCAGGAGTATTTGAGGAGCACCTGCCTCCAAGGTGACTCCGTGGACGGACTTGAACATTATCGACTCTAATCTCTGCATGTTTACACAGTTTGCTGACAAAAGGCTTCCAGCACACACTGCTTATTGAACACCGAGTCACCGTCGAGATGCCGATTAGCACCTCGAGGACGTGTGATGAAACCCAAGCGTGGATAATGAAACGCTGCCTTCATTAAGTTATTTAATAAACGGTGAGATTTATCTGCCGTTTAAGCGGTTATTTCTCTGGACGCATGCAGTAAACGTGATGCAGGAGGCGCAGTCATCTCCATACTGCTGACTGAACAGACTTCCCACTGAAACCATCCATCACCCTGGAGACCCTCCAATCCCGGCATCGCACATACACACTTAGTGTGATCGATAACGCGAACATGCGGCGGTAAAACATGATGCGGCGCTGCACCAGCCGGCCAGGCTTCCTCTCCAATCCCCCACCGGCCCAAACACACCGACACGAACACACCGACACCGACACAAACACACCGACACACTCCGGGTGATTGCAATCAGAGAGATGGAGGCGAAAGGAAAAGATGGGAGGAAACGCCAGGGGAGCACAAAAAGTGGACAAAAAAAAATATAGGATTACATAACGTCTGGATGACACATCTGCAGCCATCCCATGGTGTTCAATAGCAACAGCTGGGGCTCGCTGGGTGGAAACATCTGGCAGAGACTCAGAGGTGTAAACATGGAGATTAGAATTAGGAGGTTTTAACGTGGAGCAGAACACCACATCCCAGAGATCACACCAACCATGTAGGGTGATCTAATAACACACAGCCACCACAGGGTTCTATTTCACTGGATTTAAACCAGCAAAAAAATTGTAGTTTTATAGATATTTCATTTTATTACAGAAATTCTTTATTATTTAACGGTCATTGTACATACTTTCCCTGTTTCTATTGAGGCAGCATGGCTCAAAAATGGCAAACAGAGGAGCTAGTTTCTGGAGGATACATTCAGCATGGTGAAACATCCAAGGGTGTCCCTAAAGTCTGAACACATCGGAAACCTCATTAACTAATATTTTTACCTCCAGACATAGATGGTTTTTCTGTGTCCATAGAGGTGCAGGACTTTATATTGCAGCCCACAGTGAGTGAACAGAATCTGCCTGGAGCTCAGAGGGTTAAAGGCTCATGTTGGGTAATCTAATAAACACAGTGTGGAGAAGAAGCTCAACTCAGAGAGATTATATTTCTCTGTTAACAACGTAACGTTACAGGATTTCTCAGAGCTGAAGGTCAAATTTCTCTCAACATGCAACGTTTCACAGACCAGCTTCAACTGAACGGAACAAAGACAGAAATGATGCTGATATTAAGAATTAATAAATCAATATTTCATTAATTTCATGCACATCTAACATAAGAGTTATTCCTGTAGACAGAAAGGCTGCATCATGGTTCAAGCTCAGCCCCAACATGAAGTCTATTCTGAATGTGCTGTTCCATCACAGCTTAAAAATAAAGTGTGTTTTAAATCCCAGCATACTTGACGTCCTTTTTCCCATCTATCCAAACTCAGGTCGCCGTTGCAGCAGGCACAGCAAGTCAGTCCAGATGTTGCTCTCCTCCAGGGAGATCCTGAAGCGTTCCCAGGATAGATGAGCTGTATAATCCATCCAGCATGTTTGGGGATCTACCCTGAGATCTCCTACTGTGCCTGGAAAAAATCAAGAGGGACGTCTGAACTCCTCAACCTGTCTCCAACGCTACGTGTCCACAGTGCAGATTTTGGATATCACAGATTCCCAACGTTGGACAAATTATTCCCAAAGAGAGTCGAACACAGTGGGCGGACATAGCATGCGACTTCTGGAGATCTTAGAGGACTAATTCATGCTTCCCTTGTCGTTCATAGGGCAATAAGGCCATGCTGGTTTGAGCAAATGGTTGCATTGCCCATCATGTCGAACACATAAAAACACACAGCACAATTTTTACAGTAGCACTGTGTTAATGTAAATTGAGCAAACGGTCGCATTGCAAAACATGTAAAACACATAATATGGCACAGTTTTCACAGAATATAGCAGCTAGCAGCACGATGTTCATGTAACTATGTTGGCAGAAATAGCACGGGACTTCTGGAGATTTTAGGACTTCCCGGTGTGTTACGGCACCATCGATGGAAAGCACATAAAAATAAGAGCTCCTCTGAAGTCCAACAGTAACTACAGGCGTCATACAGATTCCCAACGTTGGAGAAATTATTCCTGCGGAATGTCGAACACAGTGGGCGGACGTAGCACGGGACTTCTGGAGATTTTAGAGGACAATGTCACGCTTTTCTTGTTATGCATATTGTAATAAAGCCATGCCAGTTTTAGCAAATGGTCACATTGCCCATCATGTCAAACATAAAAACACACAGCACAGTTTTTATGGAATATAGCAGGCAGTAGCATTGTGTTAATATAACTACGTGGGCAGACAAAGCATGGGACTTCTGGACTTCACCACAGTTGAAGTTTGGAATACAAATCAACTGATAAACCATCACAATGTTTGGTTAAACACCAGAATCACCTGTAATGTTCTACTAATGCACTATTTTTCCTGCAGCAGTCTCTGATACACTGTGAAACGCCTCATTTTCATATTTTTCGTGCTGCTTCTCTGCTCAAATGCAAATATGCATAAACCTGCAGTGGACTGGACAAAATGTGACATATGCATGGATCCTAATGTGCAGAATGAATGAATTAGAGGGATGTTTTAGCAGTGTGCGTGACTGTCTGTGTCCTGATTACTGACTGTGAGTTATTTCATGGCTGACTAGCTGCAACCTGCTAAATTCATTCTTTAAATAGAGCATCAAAAATCATAGTTTAGCATATTAAATCCATTAAAAACAATAATCCAAGAAAGCTTTGAACCACTTATATTCATTGAGGTCGCATTCCTCGCTCTGCCAAACTAGTTTCACCTTGATTTAATCTGTATCCGTGGATTGCACTGTGCTTTAAAAACCGTAAAAACATGAATTTGACGTGAAAATGACTCACCGGACTCGCAGACGACGGAGCCCGGCTTCAGCTCCAGCATCATGGTGATGGTGGCGATGTCAGTGGTGTAGAGGATCTGGGTTCGGTGCGGCAGGGCGACGGTCCACAGCTCCGGCGTCGGGTGGAGGACGTAGACCCAGCCGCCTTTGCTGCAGGTCACCTTGGACCCGTACGGCTGTCCGATCAGGTCCGTGGAGTGGCGGATGACGCCGTAACGGGTCTGAGTCTGGGCGCCCTGCTGCACCTTGACGGGCATCACGGAGTTGTGGCTCAGGTAGACGATGGCGACGTCTCCGTCCTGGATGCAGTCCGAGTATTCCACGAAACTCATGGCGAGCTCTGTAACAAAAAAAACAGAAGTCAGATCGACTTTATGACAAAAAGAAACAGTTGGTTTTGCAGCTCGAACAACGAGAACCTACAGACGTGCTTAACTTCACCTCATATAGTATTAAATAGGATACAGTGAAAATAACGGCAAAAATCTGTACAATAATGATAGGTACAATTAAACAGTTATTTAACTGTCAAATATTCAAATTATTTTATTTAGTTATTTTTATTTATTCTGTGATTTCACTAGTTACTATCTGATATTTAACAAAAGAATCTGTAAAAGTAACAGTAAATTAGTGAAAGTAAATTAGAGTATATAGCATTAAGCTGCTTCGTTAAATTATATGAACAAAATTCTGATAATTCACCACTAAAACATTTGTAAGAGAAAAATTGAAAAAAACTTTTGTGTTCATAGTTTTACAGCTTCATGTCATCTTTCTTGTGTGACAGTTGAAACGTTGATAGTACTTCAAGCTTTAATGCTCTATCACTTGTTTTATGTCTGTTGGACTGGACAAGATTATCACCGAAACTTTACTTGAAAAAATAACATCACAATTACATATTTTCCCCAAATTCTTATTCAATATTTTGAACTGACTAATGCTGTAGCTTCTGTTTTATTAACTTCTCATATTTCACTTTTTTAATAAGTGTTTTTGCAGTTCAATTTACTTCTCATTTGTAAAAATAAACAAATAATATTTAATGTTATTTCTGTTGCTGGATGGAGGCGGCCGGCCTCGTTGCCATGGTAACCAGGGAGACTCCAACGTTCCAGATTTTAAAAAATCCGACCGTTAATTTAAAAATCTCACAAACTGAAGACAAACTGCCGTTTTACTAACATTTAACTGCAGACGGAGACGGTTTTCCACTTTAACTTTTTGTTTTATGACTAAAAACTACTGAAGCATGTCGGACAACGTGGACAAACTGTAAGTGGAATGATTTAATCTTCATATTTCTGATATTTTCTGAAGAAAATCTAATTACAAATTAAGTTTCGTATTATTCGTCTCCGTTAACTGGGCATATTAACCGGTTAGAGGTTAAATTTGACGTTAAATTACCGGCTGGGGTTAATTTAATCTCTAAGCTAAGAGGAGAACACCGCTGGACAAGTTTGTTGTAACTGACGCTAACGTTAGCTGGTTATCAGCTAACTAGCTAACGCTAACGAGTCTCATTTTAAAGCCGTTTATAATCAACACAACGTCTAAACTCAAACACATATGCAGGTCACAGTGCAAAATATCTACAAACCTGAATGAACTAACCATAAATTACTTTTGTGGTTGGACGCCGGCTCGGTTTGCTAACAAGCTAACTAGCATGCTAACGTTAGCAGCGCTAGCTACCGTTACCGTTACCGTTGACTAGAGAAACAACCGTTGGAGACTCTCCGCCTACCTTCACCGGGACTTGAGCTGAATCAAAACAAGCAAAAACCGGCGTCTTCGACCGTCAAACTGAGCTCCTACAGCGGCTGTGTGTGCGTGTGGACAGCGCTGACAGCTAGAACTCGCTGCCCGGACACGTGGTGTTGTTTTCGGGGGAAGTTGAGTCGAAGAAACCGGATGAAGAAGATGAAGATGATGATGTTCACAGATCATCAAACTGCCTCTGCGGATAAAACCGAGAGAGAGAAGCCGAGCAGGAGGTTTATTAGTCTGCAGTCAAACATACAGAGCATTTAAAGCAACTCTGATGGAGCCAAAGTGTTTTAAACAGAGAAATTAGATTAAATTTAATGTTTGTAGCTTCAGGATAAATGAGCTGGATGACTGAGAATCTGCACAGAAAGACTGAAATTTACCTGACAAGTATTATTATTTTCTTAATTTAAAATCCTGTATTTAGATTTTCTCAAAGAGAGGGAAGAAGAAATACTTGTAAAAATACTTCCTATCATTTTTTTTTATAATGATTATTACATAGGCATACATTTTGGAGGGGGTACCTGTATTTTGTGTATTTTGAAAAGAGTAATTAGATCCATATATATTCCATTATTTTAAATTGTGATCGTGCTAGACAGACAGACAGACACATAGATAGATAGATAGATAGATAGATAGATAGATAGATAGATAGATAGATAGATAGATAGATAGATAGATAGATAGATAGATAGATAGATAGATAGATAGATAGATAGATAGATAGATACTTTACTAATCCCATATTCAGTGACTTACAACAATAAAAATAACAATAGGACAAAAACAGGCAGGTTTGTAATTTTAACATTAAAGGTCAGCATAAACTCTGAAAACTTGCTGTACAATACTATAAAAAACATTCGTAATTTTAAAATCTATAGAAATAGTGACATTTGCACCATAAATTGCTGCATTGAAGGTGCAAATTTGTGCATCAAAATCGTCCAGAATGCATGAAAAGCAGTCTGACACCCAGCAGACTTCTGTTTAATGTTTCCTCCCCAATACTCAAATAAACTTACACTCATATTAGATTATTACAGATGTTTTATGTGTAAATATGATGCTAGTCCTGCTTCAACTGATGATAGTCCATTTGTAAAAACATACTGTACCACCTTATTATGTTATATCACCATATTCAGCTTTAAAATCCAGTGAAGAACCCTCAAACTCAAGGAAAATACCCTTAAAGCTGCATTTCATCATTACTGCTTTGCTCCCCAACGCTGTAAGTTATTAATACCAGAGGAACATGTGCATCTGATAAACACATGTAGTTCTATTAGCTGTGGATGATCCATAGATTTGCATGGGCTGACTTCAAGGACGCCTCTGTTCCACTGAACAGTGGAATGGTTTTTATAGTTTTGTGTTTTATAGCGTGGACATAAATTTTGCATGTCAAACCCTTAATTTCCTGCATTCTGCTGAAATTTGCATGCACCAGGTTGTTCCATTTTATCGTTTCATGGTGGAAATAGCTTTATTTATGTCAAGACAAACACAAAATCCAGGCACCAGGGTACCTAATATCATATATTTTGGCATATAATATGATAAAATAGTAAATTATGGTGCATTAGTTTTTATTCTGCTGTGGATCAACTTTTCTCATTTAATATCATCTCAAAACACACAGAGATAAGATTCAGTTTTCTGTTTGGAGAAGTTGCCTGTTTAAATGTGAACCTTTTCACATAAAATTTGAATTAATTCACTTTATTTCAGTCTGTGCATTGGAGGGGAATCTTTAAAAGGCTCAAAGTGTTTGGATTTGATCATATAATTTAGTTTTATCCACAAACCGTGCAGATGAAGTGATTTAGTGTTGCGTTGAGGAGCAGCTAAATGCGCTCGTCCAATAGAATGAATGGATGGAAATAGCGGCCAATGGGAGCCGAGCGGCGCCTATAAACCCTCGGAGCGGCTCCGGTCAGCGGAGAGCTGCTGGACGCTGCGGAGGCTGGACGCTCCTCGGTGGAACCATAGGGATCTTTGTGTCAACCCCTGGTAGTAGTAGTAGTCCTCAAGTCCGACAACAGGTACGTCTGGATGCACATTCACTCAGCAGAGGTTTGTCTGCTGCAGGTTTGGTTCGCTCATGTTTAAATGCTAAATTCTTCCCGGTTCTCCGCTCGCTCTCCCCGGGCTGTCCGTGCGCTGCTCGCCGCCTCTCCGCCGCCCTCCTCCGGTCTGCAGGGAGCAAACATGCCGTTCGGTAACACGCACAACCAGGTGAAGCTGAAGTTCGCCTCCGACCAGGAGTATCCGGACCTGAGCAAGCACAACAACCACATGGCCAAGGTCCTGACCCCCGCCATGTACGAGCGGCTCCGCAGCAAGCAGACCCCCAGCGGCTTCACCCTGGACGACGTGATCCAGACCGGGGTGGACAACCCAGGTAACCATCACAGGCTCTTTTGCACTGTGACCTGCTGAGGGATGAGCTGCTTTAGACACACGGAGGGCTTGAGGGAAACGGTAAAGATTAGAGTTCCAGCATGTAGAGCTGATAATCCAGAAGCTGCTACCTGTCAGTCAGTCAGTCAGTCAGGTGAGATGTTTGTGTTCAGCTCCAAGGATCTGCTCCAGCTGAACCTGACCAGGATGTCAGCTGAGGAGGAGTATCCAGATCTCAGTCAGCACAACAACCACATGGCCAAGTTCTTAACCCTGGACATGTACAAGGAGCTGAGGGGCAGAGCTACCAGCAGCGGCTTCAGCCTGGAGGGGCTCATTCAGACAGGGGTTGATAATCCTGGTACAGTAACACAAGGAGCTTTAGACAGGGGCTGCTGGGATCACAGGACAGGAAGAATTAGTTTACATGTTAACCATAAAAAACATCAAACATCTGTATGTTTACTCAACAGCTCTTATACAACATCGGACCACAAATTACAGAATTATTTTTACTGTGTTTGTATTAGAAATACTATTATTTTATGGATATGTTCCATTATTTGAAAGAACAATTGAAAACTGGTAAATCATTTTCAGAACAGTTTTGTACAGACTTCCCACATTTTGTTAAATTACAACAAAAATCACAGAGAAAAATATAAATTTGCATTTTAAGCATTTAAAAAAGGACCAAAACTGTAAGTTAGGTCCATTGAAAAAAACAACAACAAATAAATCTGTAACTGCTTGACTGTAATATAATAAAAAACTATATTTACTATATTAAAATTAAAAAATAGTAAAATAAATAAATATAAACATTTAAGTTACAGATAATATCAAATAAAATCACAGACAAAAATATACATTTACATATTAACCATAAACAAAAACTGTAAATAAAAACTCTATTTTTCTAAATGCATGACTGTATAATTGCAATTTTTAAAACCGTATTTGATTTACAAAAGAGAGAAAAAAATGTATATTGGTGACTGAAAAATACTCAAACAAAAAATCCCACTAAGTCTGTTTTCCTACAGATTTTCCCTGTTGATTAAATTATAATTAATATCCAGTAAAATCACAGAATAAAGTATTAAATTACATGTTAACTGTTAACACAAAACTTTAAATAGTATCCACATCAGAAATAGTCAGTTATTCATTGTGTAGATTTCTCTGTTTTACTGTTTAAATCTGCTAGAAATATCTTTATTGGACAGATATTTGCTGATATTTTCACCACTTTAACAGTTGTTGAACGACACAGTGTTCCATTGTGTGTTTTTCCTGTGTGCTTCCAGGTTTATTATTTCCCTCATGCAGGTGAGGATGTGGAGTGACCCTGTCCTCTCTCTGCAGGTCATCCCTTCATCATGACCGTGGGCTGCGTGGCCGGAGACGAGGAGACGTACGAGGTGTTCAAGGAGCTGCTGGACCCGGTGATCGAGGACCGACACGGAGGATACAAACCCTCGGACAAGCACAAGACGGACCTGAACCCGGCCAACCTGAAGGTACCACACCTCTGATACCATTAGACCACCAGTAGAGCAGCAGCGGGACCCGTCTAACGTCTGGTTCTGTCTCAGGGCGGAGACGACCTGGACTCCAACTACGTGCTGAGCTCCAGAGTCCGGACGGGTCGCAGCGTCCGAGGCTTCTGTCTGCCGCCTCACTGCAGCCGAGGAGAGAGGAGAGCCGTGGAGAAGCTCTCCATTGAAGGTACCATCAGGTTATGTAACGGAGACGCTCAGTGGTGGATTCTAGGTAGATGGCGCCCCCTAGTGGTGGCAGCTGGAACTACAGTCACCATGACAACAGGAATCAGCTGGGACCAGCTGATTCCTGTTGTCATGGTGACTGTAGTTCCAGCTGATGTTCACGACTTTAGGGTGTCAGACAAAGGAGCTCCTTAAACAGGAGCGAGTATGTGGAAGTTTCAAAAAGACCCGTACATGCATGTGTTTAAATAATTTTTTGACATTTTTTTTGAAACTATAATAATGGGTATTTTACAGATTATCCCTGTTTTGTTTTTTTAATTACATCTAATATCTCGTGAGATCACAGAAGAAAGTACAGATTTATATTTTTCATTGTTGACAAAACTAAATAATCCTTAAAATCTAAATTACAAATCTATCTTTTATAAATAATAATGAATTCTTTTACAGTTTATTTTTACTGCATCAAATCAGTAAAAAATGTTTTTTTCACAGCTATTTGATGTTAAAAATTACATATAAGGACTGAAAAATGGGTTAAAAAAAAAAAACCCAAATAAAATAAACAATTAACAAAACTGAACCCTGACCAAAACTGTACAGAATATCCATCTCAAAAATTTCTATTTTAACAGTAATTTGTTCTTTTAGCACCTGACTGTAAACTTTTAATGTTTTACTGGATTTAAATCAGCTGAAAGATGCTGAATGTTGCAGTGTTTCACTGTCCTGAACGCATTTTTTTCTGATGCTTTTGCTGCCACATTTTTGCCAGTTTTTTTTTACAGTGCAATCTCTGTAAACACATATGAGGGGGTTAGAAGCAGAGCGGACGAACCCACAACCCAAATATGGTGTATCCATGATGCTTCCAATGTTAAACCAATCTGGAAAACACAAAACTTTGAACCCATTTTTCTGAAAAACTACACACGGTGTGTCAGACCACTCTGCTTCCAAACCCTTCATTTAGTCCTAACGTGTGCAGGAATCTTCTGCTCTGACATCAGTTCTTAGAACCAGCTGCTTCCTCCCAGGTTTTACAGTGTTTAGTGTTTCTGTTGCTTGCTGACCGTTGAACTCGTCCCTGCAGCTCTGGACTCTCTGTCTGGAGACCTGAAGGGGAAATATTACGCTCTGAAGAACATGACGGACGCCGAGCAGCAGCAGCTCATCGATGACCACTTCCTGTTCGACAAGCCGGTGTCTCCTCTGCTGCTGGCCTCAGGGATGGCCCGGGACTGGCCCGACGCCAGGGGCATCTGGTGAGCTCCATGTCTGATTGGACCTCGCTGCTGGAGGTCTTTCTAACCATCCCAGTAAACTGATGTTCTGTCTGCAGGCACAACGACAACAAGACATTCCTGGTGTGGGTGAACGAGGAGGACCACCTGAGAGTCATCTCCATGCAGAAAGGAGGAAACATGAAGGAGGTGTTCAACCGCTTCTGCACCGGACTCACCAAGGTCAGTTAGAGACCACAGTCAGAGCTGAGTGTCTGTAGACTGGACGTCCTCTAACATTCATTTATTCTGTTGACCGCTGACTTGTGGACGTCCACTAATGTTCATTCCTTTGCTCAGATCGAGACCCTGTTCAAGGACCGAGGCCACGCCTTCATGTGGAACGAACACCTGGGCTACGTCCTCACCTGCCCGTCCAATCTGGGCACCGGCCTGAGAGCCGGAGTTCACGTCAAGCTGCCCAACATGAGCAAACACGCCAAGTTCGAGGAGGTCCTCAAGAGGCTGAGGCTGCAGAAACGTGGAACCGGTGAGCAGAAATCCAGCTGCTGTTGCTGTCAGACACATCTGGTTCTGTCTTTCAATCCCTTTTTATAATTGTAAAGCACCACAAGCGTTTCACATGTGGACTACGGCCGGAACATTTCACCTACAGCTACGACATTTAGTAGGCGACTGTGACTCGTTAAGATGCACAAAAATGTAATTTACCCCAACGCACAAAACCCAAGAGGAAGTCGGCCATTTTGAATTATGCCATTTTTTAGCCGATTCTTGGGTCATTTTTGCTCATTTTAAAAATCTAGATGCTCAAAGAGGGTAAACCCAGAGAGACCTCAAATTTGTCCAGGATGTACAGCAGGCATGGGTGATCAAAAGCTATCTGAGAGCGTGGAAGTGGCGGGATGCTCGACGTTTCACCATGAAACAGGAAGTGCTAACTAGCCTGTACACGCTCCAGTCTGCCTCAAACTTTACATGTGTGATCAGTCCGGCCCTCATCACATCCATAGGCCAAAATACTCTCAGCCCCAGCGCCATCCGGTGGACAAGTCTGGGGGTTGCTGGGCCACAGGGATGCAAGGACCCAATCAATGCTGCTTGCAGCTTTAACTATTCGTTCTATTTCTTGATTCACACCTGGAGCCTGGCATTTCAATGACTATACAGGAGGTCTTCGGTTTACAACGTCCTCGACTTGCGTCAAGATTCAAGCCAGGACCTGCTAGCTGTGAGGCTACGGTGCTAAAAACCTCCCAGTCTGACACCATTTTACACACTCCAACTACAGCAGACTTATCAGAAAGTTCCTTAGTCATTATAGATCCTGATCTTTGAGGTGATCGGAGTAGACTCAAACTGTCCAGGAAACAATCCAAACTTCCTGTAATAACTACTTCCTTTTTCCTGTCAGGCGGCGTGGACACAGCCGCGGTGGGCGGAGTCTTCGACATCTCCAACGCCGACAGGCTGGGCTTCTCTGAGGTGGAGCTGGTGCAGATGGTGGTGGACGGAGTCAGGCTGCTGGTGGACATGGAGAAGAAGCTGGAGAAGGGTCAGTCCATCGACGACCTGATGCCCGCCCAGAAGTAAACCTTCCTCTCCTTCCTCCTCCTCACCCTGAATGCTCTGTACCGCAGTCTGCTTCTGTATTTAAGATGTTCCTGTAAGGTGGAGATCTGATGTGAAATAAAATGTTCTGGTTCAAGTTGAAGGTTTGTGACATTCTCATTAAACGTGAAGGTTCTGAAGATGGATTCTGGAATCAAAGAGGATGAAATGTTGATTCAGTTGTTCCTACAGTCGACGTCTGTCCCTGAACGCAGCACAGTTTACATTCAGTCTGAGAAAAGTGGAGAAATAACTGAAGACGCGATCACAAGAAGAGCAAAACTGGAGATTCCTGCTGGATGTTTAGCGTGTTAGTTGGTTAAATTGAGTAAGCTAGAACTGATTTATTGCTTGAAGTTGATGTTAAACTTATTATGTTACTTGAATTTCCCTTGGGATTAATAAAGCATCTATCTTAAACCTCAAACTGTCAATCAGATTTTAAAATCACCTGATTTAACTTAAACTGAAACAGAAAACTGAGCTCTGAACACCTGAAGAACTCGAAGGTCTGAACTTTGAGGCTCCTGCCGGTAAGTTTGGTGATTTACATCTCTGAAGACACCAACATCAACCAAATTTAATGTAGTTTTAAAATAAGACAAATGCATATTTTCACCTAAAACCAATGCAGTAGCTCAGTTTTTGCTCATTTTAGTAAATATATAAAAATCTGATGCAGACAGCAGCTCAGTTGGTGTTCCAATGAGTTTTCACTCGTCTGCATCAGATTTTTATATATTAAGTGTATTTTAACAAAGTAGAATCCCTTCTTCATGAAATGTTTTTATTTTTACTCTTTTCTGTTAAAAGAAAAGACTACAACACAAATTTTAATCCTTTTTTAAAATAAAACTTTGAAATTCCCCTTAATCCTCTGAACTCAAAAAAAAGTGTTTGCAGGTTTGAAAGACATGAAATTTAAAAAAAATACAATAAAATAAAAGCAACCCAGTAACATTTATCAGCGTAAAAACAAAGAATCATGAGATTTTCAACTTTCTGACACTTCTGGAAAGTGTGAGCCTAAAAATTTGATATTTCTTCAAAACCACTTCTTTCTTCACGTCCTGTTTAAAAATATTTCCAAAAATAAACCGTTTGTTCTCAATCCTCTGTAAATGTGACGCTGCAGTTCAGACTTTATATTATTACCGTTCCTACATCCCACCTAGTGAGCTTTGAAGTTCATTCAGACGGCATCAGGGTACCGTAAAGGAATCCGTAAATGTACCAGCAGAGGGTTTTATCCTTAATTCATATAATAAACTATCAGAAGAGAGTGGAAGAAGCTGTGTTTCCATCCAACTAGCAAACACATCTAAAGTGAACGCCTGAAATGAAACAAAAAGAACAAGAAAACAAAACAAAAACAGCATAGCGTGGCTCCGTCAATAACCAGTCGGGACGTTGAAGTTGGACAGACACTTTAATTGAGACATGAGTGACCCTTTAACCATGTGGGCGTTTTACACGGACTCCCCGTCATCTCTACGTTTTAACGAAATACAAAAGAGAGAGAAGAAGAAAGAAAAAAAGGAGTATTGCAGTGAAGCCGTCTTGAAAGTAAGATACATTATTTACACTGAAAACAGAAACGCTACGGTAAATTTGTCCTTTTTCCAGGAGAAGGAGAAGAGGAGAGAAAAAAATGAAATAAATAAGACCAGAAATGCTTTTTTTGTCCACATTCACAGCATGACAAATCATATTATAATGTCGCCCCCGTGTGGCCACACAGATATTAGTAGGTAATTCAGTGATTATTGCCAAAAGCCTTAATCTATACATTATAATATTCAATACATACTCTGGATTTGTTTAAAAAAAGGAGACATTTGGAAACTGCTACTTGGATGATTGTACAGCTTAAATACTTCTAGATATATATATATATGTATACATATATGGATATTTACATATATATGTATACCTTTGAAACCCTTTTTGTTCATAGCTTTAACTCGTTGGCAACTTTGGAAGCAATGTTTTTGAAAGCGATGGATGATCCGGATATCCGTTTGAAGCGGACCCCGTTGAGGGAGAGTCTGGGCAGCTTGCAGACCTCCATCTCCCACTGGACCAGGTTCTCGGCCCGGCCGTCGCCGTGGACGCAAAGAAGCAGGAAGCTCTCTTGCTGCTCGTAGTCGCAGTTGTTGGCGTCGAGCACCTTGCGAATCTCCCGCATGATGTCGCAAGGCTCCATGGAGCTGGTGGTCCTCATACTCCAAGTGAATCGGAGGGAGCGGGGTTTACTGTCTTTATTTTCCCCTTTTTGATCCCCAGGTACATGGCGACTGTCGGGACACAAACACAGGAAGCTTTAGCGGCGCCGAGACGCCGTCGTTTGGCGTCTACGGGGGGGAAAGTCGAAGGAGTTCGCTTTCTAGCTCCAGTTTGAGCCTCTAAGATGAATAATCTTTAAGCTGTGAAGCCTCGAAACTGATAAAATGTAGTAAAAATGATGTTATTTAAGATTTAAATCACTTTTTGTTCTTTTTATCTGTGTAGATTCTCAGACGTCCAAGTAGCAGTGGTCGTAGGAGCTTCGGTAGAAACCAGTTCTTTTTCAAGAACCCACCAGAGAAGTCCGGCTGGTTTCTACTGAAGCTCCTACGATTCTCTTTAAACTCCTTCAGTAAAAGTTTCTCCAATTATTTCACCAATTTGGAGATTTTACATGAATATTTACTACATTTTGTCGTTAGCTTTGATCCAAACATCTGTTTTCCTGAAAATATTCAGCTGTCTTTGAAAAACCCAGAAAATAGTTTGAGGTTTTGAAATCTGAGGTTTCATCTTCTCCCTTAATTATTAAATTTTTTTACTTTATTCCTTCAGATCTGTGTATTTAATCTTGTTTTAAACCGATTCAATAAAATAGACTGAGAAATCTTTCAATTATTTCACCAATTGTGAGGTTTGTTTGAAATTTTCGTCTCCGGTTTTACTACATTTTGTCCTCAGCTTCGATCTAAATATCTGTTTTTCTGAAAAACCCAAAAGATAGCTTGAGGTTTTGAAGTCTGAGGTTCATCTTCTACATTAATTATTTCACTTTTCAGTTCATTCCTTCGAAAAAGCACCTTAAGATCTAGTTAATTATTTACAAATGTATTTATTTTATATATTTTTTATTTTATATATTTTAAATTTTTGTAATTATTACTAATTATTTTATTTAAATTATTTCACCATATTTAACAATCTTAAAACCAGTATTTCTTTTACTTGTTTCATTATTTTTCTTTATTTATTTTTTAAGCCAGATTTATTTCTCATGTTAATTATTTTTGCTCTTTACATTTGTCTCTATTTTAATATTTTTATTTTATTTTAATAGTTTCACCATATTTAACGATTTTAAGACCAGTATTTCTTGATTTGTTTCATTATTAGTTTCCCTTTTTTTTATTCCTCGTGTCATTATGTCGCGCTTCACGTTTGTCTTATTTGCAAAACACTTGGACTTGTCGGTCGAGAAAAATAAAATTGATTAAAAAATGATTTAATATTATTTCATTTTAATTATTTCACCATATTTGTTTTTAAAACCATTATTTATTTTATTTGTTTCATTATTATGCTACTTTTTTTATTTATTAATTTATTAATGTTTTAAACCAGATTTATTCCTCTTGTTATTAATTATTTTGCTCTTGATGTTTGTCTATATATGAATATTTTTATTTTATTTTAATTATTTCACCTTAATAATTTTTAAAACCAGTATTTCTTTTACTTGTTTCATTATTACTTTCCTTTTTAAAAATGTATTATTTTCTTTAAGCCAGATTTATTCTTATTGTTAATTATTTTGCTCTTTATGCTTGTCTATATTTTAAATGTAAATTTTATTTTTATTATTTCACCATATTTAATGATTTTAAAACCAATATTTTTAATTTTTTATTTATTCTTTTTTTTTATTGTTTTGCTCTTCACATTCATCTTATTTGCAAAATACTTGGACTTGGAATAAAATTGATGAAAAACTACTTTTCATTGTGCCACCAACAGACTATTTTCTCATCCAGACGGTTTAAAGAGAGTTTTCTGATGACTTTCTGGGTGCTTCATGGGTTTTATTCACACACTGTGTTTATTTTCTGGAGAAACTGGAGCTAGAACCATTCATGCTGCTGATCCAGGAGGAAATCTGACGACAACAAACAAGCCGACATGCAGCAGAGAGGAGCAGCATGCAAACACAGAAACCACGGAGGGAAGCTGCAAACACTCAAACATCTGCAGACGAACTGAAGCTACGTTCAGTCGGGGGGGAACAGGAAGTGATGTCGCTGCAGGTAAACCTCACCTTGAGCCCTCAAGTCTCCCGTTTCTCTCAAACTCGGTTGAGACTCTGAGAAGGCCGGACGGGGAGGGCGGTTGTGGGGGAAAAAAGAAGAACAAAGATGTGGATTGTGCTCGACAGAAATCATTTCAGATCATTTCCAGTGAATCAGAAACAACGAAAAAAGAGAGAAAATGTGAACGACGACGACGACGAGCCACCAAAGAAAAACAGACATGGAAGACGCTGCTTCCATTCAGGAGTCATGAGAAATAAACATGATGTCCAGACGTCAAACTGAAACCAACGACAGCAAACAGAGAAGCAGCGAGTCGAACCCCAGCAGCAGCAGAACAACAAGAAGAAGGTTTACAGCGACTCAGATAGGATTTAAAACCTACGTTTGACCTGGAAGCAGCCTAAAACTGCACTATTTTACTCCCTTTTCGGAGGTCTGGAATAAAAATAAACATGAAAACGTTAATATGTGGATTATTTCTATCTCAGAAAACAGCAGACCGACTAAATGTATGAAGTAAAAATATCCTCAAACTAGTTTTTGTGCAGAAAAGTTGCAAAACACAAATAAAAACTCTGGAATATTTTTCTAAATGTCAAAGTTAATTTCATATTTAACCCTCAGGTTTGAAAAGCAGATTATCTTTTAAAAACTGCCAAAATTACATCATTTATCAGAGCTGGAAACTTTAAAAACAGAAGAAAAAAAACTAGATTTTGAACTTTCCAACAGTCCTTGAACTATTCATGTGTTAGGTTTGGTTCTCCTGGTAAAATTTAACAAATAAAAGTCTAAAATTGTGATTCTTTTAAAATCAAAATCAATTCATTCTACAAATTTGCCAGAAATAAACCATTTGCTTGAACTAGAATCTGTAATAAAAAAAAAGGAAAGATTCTGTGTTCCTCTGCTCAAATAAAATAAAACAAAATAAAAAAATATATATTTTTGAACTTTCCAACAGTCCTTGAACTACTCATCTGTGACGTTCCTTCTCTTGGAAAAAAAATACCAAATCAAATCTTAAAATTGTGACTTTCATGAGCCAAAAATAAACTGCTTGCTTTAAGTACAATCTGTAAAAAACTAAAAATTCTGTGCTCCTCTGCCCAACCATGAAGCCTTTAGGGACTCAGCTGTGACCGACAGTCGAGTGACAAAAATTCTGAGAGTTTTCTGCTGAACTAAGTTTCCACAGAGCAGAGAGGACACAAGTAAGAACCAAATTAAAAATGTAAGCAGTATAATATCTACAGGAGGAAAACATTGCACATGTTGATTACAGGGGTTCAAATTTTTCTAAAATAAATCATGAAATAAATTCAACTTTTCTTCTTTGTTTTTTCTGATTTATGGCGTTTTAACTTATTTAAATTGCACAGAAGAGATTTCTGAGGTCTCTCTGCTTCCGGTTTGTGGTTAAAAACGAGGAAAAACGTGACGGAAACAAAAAGAGATGCCCAGAAACGTTTCAGGGTTAAATGCATCAAACATCTCATTTTAATTATGTAGTCTGCCTATTAAAAATGTGAAAAAGTTCTATTTTAATTGTAATTTAATTCAAAAACGGTCATATATTCTATAGTAATTCCACCTAAAGTGAAATATTTTAAGCCTTGTTTTGTCTGAATAGCAGCATCCATATTCTAATATTTTGAGATGAATCTGTACTTTGGTGGCCAGAATAAAATAAAGTAACACTAATTCAGGTTTTTGATTTGATTGTGAGGATTTTCTTCCATCATCAGTTTCTGTGGACAAACGTCTGATTAAATAATAAATCTGGCGGCTTTAAAATCTGTATTTTGAGTCTGGGTGTGTGATTGACGGATGCAGGTGTGGGAGGAAACAAAAACAACTTGTTTGGCTCGATGCAGGTTTAAAACGGGCTCCAAGACTCAAACCAAACGTCCCTCCACAGCAGTTTTCTGCAGGAGTCAGTTCATTTTTTAGTTGTTTTTCAGCAAAGACGGTCGAGGAAACTCAAAAACAATCTCTGTTTGGACTTTAAACACGACCGGATCGTGTTTAAAGTCCGTGTTCTTCGCCAACGAGGAGCCGAGTTCTGTTTCTGTTTGACAGCGGATCTGGCAGCTCGGTGAAATGAGGGATCTTCTGGAAGGAGTTTTGAAGGACAGTTTGCTTGCTTCGGTTTCCTGCTTTATCTCTGCTTTTACCGCAGGGACGGAAACTTGTTTACGTAACTCTCTTCAGCGGCTGTTCGGTGAATCTCATCTACGATTATTCAGAAGCTTTTCAGACTTTGCTCCGTCTGTTAGAGCGACTCGTTCAGGTCAGTTTCACATTAATGGTCCAAATAATTAACTAATGTATTTAGGATTTCTTAAACGGTGAAAATTCTGTCCTTGTGTGATGAAAATCTAACTTTACAGTAAAAAAAATATATATATCTTTAGAGCCACTATTTGTTTTCCAGTATAGTTACCACCTGTAGGCACTTGAAATATTAATGTACATAAATAAAAAAAACATAAATATTCAAAGAAATTCAACTTTCCTCCCTTCTGTTTTGTATTTTTTGCGTCTGCACAGAAGCCATTTTTTTTTAGTTCTTTCTCATTCTAGTCATGGTTCTTCATGGTTTCCACAGAGGTGCGGAACTTTATAATACATTGAAAAATGTACAAACAGTGAAGAAAAACTTGATCTGATCCATCCTGTCTCCATTTTAGGGATAATTTACAAAGCTTTTATAAAGGTACAGTTGTATAAGAGGCTCGTATGGATCCCGATGTTGCAGATATTTAATAAACTCAGAGGAAATAATCCTAAACAGCTGGAAGCAACAAACTAAATTTCTGCTCCTGTTAGATAAAACTTGGATTACAGAGTCTCATTAATTTGATTTTTTGTATTTTTCAGACATTTTAGGTTGTAATAGACATAAAAACGGTGAACAAAGTGCAGAAAAATTGTGGGTTTTTTTGTTCTATGTGATGTTTTTACACCAATACTGGAGCTGAAATGAGGAAAAAGCATCTCTAGATCACTTAAAACAACTCAAAGTGTGTCATAATATGGATCCTGTTGCAGCTGTTTAATACATTTAGAGGAAACAATCCTAAACAACTTCAGCTCCTGTTAGATAAAACCTGGACTGGTGAGTCTGATTAATCTGATTTGTTGTATTTTTCAGATGTTTTAGGTTGTAATAGATGTGAAAACAGTGAGAAAAGTAGAGAAAAATTGTGTTTCTTTGCTCTATGTGATGCCTTCACACCAATACTGGAGCTGAAATGTGGAAAAAGCTTCTCTAGATCACTTCAAACAACTCAACCATCTATCTTTTAATGCGACGATGGGGTTCAGCCTTTAATATTTATATTATTACCACTATTATATCCCATCTAGTGAATGGAAACTGGACATTTTTCTGATGTTTTTCTAAAGCGATACTTCAAAATGTGCATTAAAACACGTCATGGAAACAGCGGGTGATTTATTAGTGTCTAAACTGCCTCCCTGAAGCCCTGAATCTCTGGCCTCAGGAAGAGTTTCTGGTAAAATGACAGAAGTTTTGTTGTCGGTGCGCCCCCTGCTGCTCTGACAGGACGGGTGTGTTGTGTCAGGCTCCCAGCATGCACTGCAGGACGCCCGCAGGACAGAAAAACAGGACGGGTGGAGGAGGAAAGAGACTCCAAAAACTCCTGACAGCTCGACAACAAGAGGACGAGTGAACAGACGGGACTGACAGCGGGTCCTGGTCGGCCAAAAGGCTGTGAAAAACACAAGACCGAGGGGTGAGGCGGGGGAGGAGGAGGACGGCCGACGCTCGTCCCCCGGGGGGTGGAATCGAGGGGTTGAAAACAGGCCCTTACTCTAGATCTTCATCTTCCTACAACTCTCTATATCTTCTGCTCCTGAATCTGAAAGAAGAAAATCTGAGGATAAAAATCTCCAACGGACACATGAGCAGAAAAAAGGAAAAAAAAAAGAAAAAGGAAAGAGAGAGGGAAAGAATATCTGAATGGATGGCGATGAGGACAGGCCGAAAAAGAAGGAAAAACATGTGAGGATGGCGAGAAGGCAGGAAGGAAGGAGAGCTGATAGAGACTGGAGGGCAGCAGACTTACTAAGGGTCTTTCCTCCCTGGGTAGAAGGGTTGGCAGGCCCTGTTTTGGCCGTCTGCCGTTTGGCCGGGTCAATAGTGACCCTGAGCAGAGAGGAAGAGCAGCAAGAAGGTTAAAGGACAACAGGACGGCAAGGACGACACAAACACACTAACTGTGAGGAGAGGAGTGAAGCTGGGAGGTGACTGAACCTAAAACGACTCCAGGAAAAGGGAAATGATGGAAAAAATTCACTGGTTAAGTCCTGAGATGTGATTAGCAGAAATGTACGGAGGCCCAGAGTGGACAAAACGCAGCAGAAGGTTGACAGACGAGTCAGAAACGCAACAGGATAAATAAACAAATAATACTGTTGGTTCAATTATTAAAATTCATTCATTATATCTGTAAACTTATCTGCACCTTCTTATGTCATTTACACATTCTGTCACTCTTGTGAATTTTGTTGATATTTTCTATTTTTTTAATCTTATTTCATTTCATTTTTATTTTATCTTTTTTTAATTAAATCTCATTTAATCTCACTTCACTTGATTTTATTTTATTTTATTTCACTTTATTTTATTCTTATTTTATCTCATTTCACTGTATTTTAATTAAAGTTGGTTTTATCTAATTTCATTTTATTTTATCCTATTTTATAATTAATTTTATTTTATTTCATTTCATTTTATTTTATCTTATTTCCCTATTTATTTTTATTGTATTTGATCTTATTTCACTTTATTTTAAATAAATTTTATTTCGCTTCTATTTTTATTTTCTTAATTCACGTTATTTTATTTTCTTAATTCACTTAATTATATTTTTATTTTATCTTATTTTTTCTTTTCTTATTTAATTTTCTTTTTATTTTATTTCATTCACTTTTTAATTTTTATTTAATTTGATGTGATCTCATTTCACTTCATTTTATTTTAATTAGTTTTATCTTATTTCACTTTATCTTATTTTAATTTTACTTTTTTCACTTTATTTTATCTTATTTCATTTTATCTTATTTTATTTTACCTTCACTTTATACCCTAATATTCTGTGTTGTCTTATTGTTTACCTCTTTATTGAATATCCATGTCGATGTAACAACTTAAATGTGAATAATTTCAGTTTCTTAACTCTTCTATGATAATAAACTAAATATATTTGGGTTGTGGACAAAACAAGACATTTTTCACTATTTTTTCAAATAGATTTCATAAATAAAACAACAAATAATCTGTATTTGCAGCTCTGTTTTCAGATTTTATTTTACTTTTTTTTTATTACTAAACCAAACTAATAATTGAGAATGTCATCAACAGGTAAGCCCTCATCACAGGAAAATGTATTTTGTCAAAAGATTTGAAGAACCGTTTTCTTATACTGAGCTGGATTTTTTAACCAACATTATGATTTCTGACTCGTCTGAAACCTTTTCCAACGTTTCGTCACGTCGAGGCTCCACAGAAATGAGGACAAACACAGAAACTGAGGAGTGAGATGCGGGACGGTGATGAGACCGAAGCCGACCGACGAAGAGGACGAGGAAGACGACCGTCTGATAATCCGCCACCAGAGGGCGCCTCGATACGGCAGCCCGGGAAGGCCACAAAGCAGCGACACAATGACTCAGAAAGATCCGTGTTTCACAGCCTCGTTTCCGAAACTCTGACCGACAGGAGGAGGAAGCGACTCCCTTCAGGAAACCAGGAATGAAGGATCACATCTCCTTCAACAACAGGACAAGTTCTGAACCATCTGAAGCATCATTTACCACAAAAACATCTTTTAAAACGATAGAATGTGAGATTTACAGCAGCACAAGAACTCAGAGAGATCAGTTTGTACTGAAAAGTTACTTATTTGTGTCTTTTAGTGCTGAATTTATGCAGTTTTTAATATAATGGTGAAGATTTTAAAGAGCTGGAAACAAGGAATTAAACTGAAATTAGGATATTGGCCCAAAAATAAGATTATCAATAAGATTCCAGCAGCTGCTTTTGAAAGCAAACTGTTTAAAAAAATTGTCTGAAATACAGAAACTTGTCATACCTGAAACGTTTTCCCTTAAAAATCAAATCATCATAAGATTCTCACACTTGATCTCAAAGCTTTTCTCTGAGTGTAAGCTTAAAAAAAATATATTTTATATATTTTTGTTTTTTGATTGTTTGATGAACAATTTAGTTCTTTTTGAACAAATTTTAACTCAGTGACATTCATTTTCTGAACATAAAAACTACTCTTTAAAAAAAAAAGAAGTCAAAATTCAACCGTTTATCAGAGCCAAAAACTGTAAAAACAGAAAAAAACATCAGCTTTTCATCTTTCTGACGGTCTTTGAACACATCATGTGTGATGTGCGGTTAAATCAGGAAAAATAACCACAAAAGAGCTGAAAACTGTGCACGTGTCACATTCGAAAATGTGGTAAAAATAAATAGTTTGCACCAGATTTAGTACAAATAAAAAAAAAATTACAATCTGCATTCTAATATCAACCTAATATTAAATGTCACAGCTATACTATTCCCCTAAAAAAATTTTTAAAATGAATAAATAAAATAAATACCCAATCTTATATTTGGGCCAATGCGTTAGTTTATATGTGCTGTGTTTAGAAAAAAAAAGTTTTTAATGTAATTTAATTGAATATCCTGTGGAGTCTTTATGTTTACATGTTTTATGTCTGCAATCTTTTATATACCTACTGGAAGTTTCCAACCTCAGTTTGTAAAAAAAAATTAAAATTAAAAATGTAATATATTTTTTAAAGAAGTTTTTCTCATTTTATAAACTGCATCATAATTATGGTGATTTATATAAAAACGTTCTGTCAATAAAGCTGTGCGGAAAACCTCCAAATGTCTCCAAAAGCTCAACAAAAAACTGCAAAAGAAGAGACAGAAGCATCATGGAGGCCGTTCAGAAGGTTTCTACTGCAGGTGAAAGTCATGAAAAACCCACCGGAGCTTTGAAAGCACCTCAAAGATAAACCAAACCCTACAACAAACACGTCAATGTACACAAAGGTTGAGTTTTTTACAGCTCTTAGAGGCTCAGAAACCTCCAGAAACGTCGTCATCTGAGCCACAGAGAGCTTAAAAAAATCAGTTTTAATGGTGAATAATGCAGCAGAAGAATGTTTGAAGCACCGTCTGAAGTGAGAGTCAATCAGAGGAAACAAACCACGATCAATGGCAGCTGAAGAAGCGACCCCATGCATGCGCTGGCGGTTGATTAGTGGCAGAAGCTGCTCTGTTGGTTAATCGACCGATTGTTGGAGGAGTCCGGTCTGCTCTCACAATCAGCCTTTATCCACTCAGATCAACCACGACGACTGCATTTACACACACAGATTCATGTTTACCATCTATAATTAACTAAACAATAAGAAAGCTGCAGCTTGGTGGTGATTTTGGCTGATTTTTCACAGATTTACATCCCTCTGAAAGGAACAGTTTGACATTCTGGGAAGTAAAAGTTGAGAAGATTCACACCGTGCTCTTATTTCTGTGGATAAAGTGAAGCTACAGTTAGCTTAGCTTAGCATAAAGACTAGAAACGGATGGAAACTGCTAGCCTGGATCCGTCTGAATGTGACACTGGTTTTTCACAGCAGGAATTTGTTGGAATGTTTTTGTTCTGACCTTTAGAACGACCCTGCAGAACAAATTAAGTAATCTAAGCATATTTTGCAAGTAAAAGAAACAGCAAAATGTACAAAAAAAACATTTTCATTCTCTCTTCCGGTGGTGTTTTCTTACTGCAATGTTATATAGTTTCACTTCTACTCATTTTAAATTGAATAGAAAGAATAAGAAAAAGATTAGAATAAAAAAATAATTTCCCCACCTAATATAGCTTTTATGTTAACTTACTCTCAGATTGTTACAACTTCACTTGCATTTACTGATTTTGTAGTTTTGTTCCACTGATGCCTAAAATGATTGTTTATTAAAATCAGAGCTGCATTATTAATACAATTAATTGATCATTTGTTGATTATTTTGATAGTCGATTCATCATATTGAGGTATTTTTAAAGAAAAAAGTCTAAATTCTCTCATTCTATCTACTTAAAATGTAATATTTTCAGTTTATTTCCTTTGGGCTGTGGAGAAAACAAAGAAAAACAAAACCTTTGGGAAACACTGATAGACATTTTCTGACATTTTTTATTCCAAACTACTGATCAACTAACAGAGAAAATAATCATTAGTTGCAGTTTTAACTGTTTTAGGACCTTATTTTACTTTATTATCAACATTTTCTGACATTTTTAGACCAAAAAATGAATTAAATTATTTGAGAAATGTAATCAGCAATGGAAATAATCGTTAGTTTCAGTTTTAACTGTTTTAGGACCTTATTTTACTTTCTACTTTTCCATTTTTAGAAAATAAAATAATTAACTATTTAAGATATGTAATCGTTAACTGTTTTAGAACCTTATTTACTTTCACTTTTCCATCTTTAGACAAAAAAATGTGTAATTACTTGTATATATAATGTACAATTATTTGAGAAATGTAATTGTTCACCGTTTTCAAATGTTATTTTACTCTGCTGTCAACATTTTCTGACATTTTTAGACAAAAAATGAATGAATTATTTGAGAAATGTAACGGAAATAATTATTAGTTGCACCTTTGGACTGAGCCATGCTAGCAGTTTCCATCCGTTTCCAGTCTTTGTGCTAAGCTAAGCTAACTGACTTCACAAACCAAACGGTTCCTTTCAGAGTAAAACCAGTCGATGAATCCGACCTGAACCCATGAAGTCCTGTCAGTTTGCGTCTCTAACCCGAGTGTGTGAATGCAGCCGGAGTCGGTTGTTTTCCTGCGAAGCGGCGGGTTAGTTCAGCGCCAGCAGCCCCACGCGACTGGAGAGTCTCAGAGGAAGTTTCTCACTGAGATTGTTTCTCGTTATTTTTGGCACAGAGCGAAAGGCAGTACAGGAAGTCCTACCTTTTGGTAAACCTGAATGACATGTTTCTACAACAGAACCAGACAAAGAAACAGTGAAAATGGTGAAGGAGGAGTGGAGGGAGCAGGGGGAGGGAGGGATGACCAAGCTAAATGAGTGAACAAAAATGGGGTGATTGGAATCATCAACAGTGGAGAGGGAAGGTTCATTCTGGTTTCTCATTTATCAGCAAATGATTTCAATTCCTCATTTTAGGTCAGTCATTGCAGGAGGGACGTCGCTGGCCTGGCTGCTGCCTTCACACAGAAAATCACTGTTTTTATTCGACGTGGGGATAAAATTAGAACTGTTGCTGCGATGACGGGTTCTATATGTGGCTGTAATTAAACAAAACACCCAATAATCACATCAAATAATGCACAAAAACTCTGATGAGGTGCTGAAAATGCACCTGAAGCTTGGTTTCTCTGTTCTGAATCCCCTAAAATAAATATGTGAGCGATCAAAGCCGAGACTGAAACTGGATCTGAACATGTTAACACAACAGGACACAAACTCAACACACTTCCTGTTGTTACGCTTCCTTCTCAGAGACAATCACCTTTTTATGAACTGAAATAAATTAGAACTGATGCTGAAATCACATAATAATGTTCTAAAAAAAAGAACCAAATTAAACCTAAGTAAATTTAAAACAGATTCCACGGCTTTACTTTAATGGCAGCCGTGTCAACAATCAATAATTCATTAATAAATGAAATAAATGAAAGAAAGACAGAAGAGAGAAAAAACAACCTCATGCAGGATCATTATTTTCCACATTCAGAAGAATATTTTACCGTTTTTTTGTGATGTTCCTTATAGTTTGACACCGTCATCTGCTGCTGTTTAATTGCAAACATCCCTGCTGTGAGATCAATCAATAATATTAATAGTTTTATCTTAAATACAGTGGATGTTTTCAAACACTGACACTCAATGTTGGCTGTGAAAGTGGCTCAGGTACATGAGGAATTTGAAGAACTGATAAAGTAAACACCGAGTTAACTGAATTATAAATTAAACCACAAAAAAAACTGATTTGATTTAAAGTCGGCAACAATTGGCCAAAATATTGAACACAGCGGATGAGCTGCAGTCGTTTACAGTAAAGAACCTGTGATATTATTAATCTTTTCAAAATTATCCTGAAATCTGATCGACTTAACGAAGCGACTTGTTCGCAGTAGTTCATCCAGCTGCTGGAAACAGCTGCTCAGACGTCCACAAATACTGCTGCAGCAACTTTATCCAGGAAATCTGTCAGTTTTTACTGGATTTATACTCAGAGCAGAGTGTCAAAGATTCCCTTCATCACTTTAACGCTGGTGGAATCATGGAATCAGAGTCCCAACCTGAGTTAGCAAACAGCTACTAGCTAAGTGTTAGCATCAGCTAGCTAGCTAAGCTAGCTGGTACTACCGTCATGCATGTCTCCTGTCTTCTACCTTATCTGCTCATATAGATATATTTCACCAATAAAACTATTACCAATAAATGAAAGTAAGTATACCATATCACTGAGAAAGCTAAAGCAGATGTGTGTTGAGTTTGTGTCTTGATAAAAACAGCTGTAATTGTCCATTAATACTGCAGTACAGAGTATTTCTGACGTACCAGATCCAGCTGCAGTCTCCTTATACGTTATTTCTATGATGAATTAACCTGTCAGCCTGCAGAACTTCATGTTTATTCCTCTTTGAACATGAACCAAACCAGAAATGAGCTCTGTGGTACAAATAAAAGTGACCTAAGGTGACCTGTGGTGACGTTAAATGACTGATATGTGTGAAAGAGAATGTGCAGCAGGAAAATATGCCATCGTTCAGGCATCACTGAAGTAAAAACTCCTCGGTGATTTCATTAAAAAGAGGTTTTGGTTTCTGCGGCAGGCAACCAGGCAGCGACAGATAAACAATTCTTGAGCATAAATCACATCGTACAGGACAGTGAAGTGTTCCCCACACTGTAACTACTGAGCTGATTGGCCTCTAAGTCCGACAGACAGGAGGTTAAACTGCTTCTACATCCGCGTGAATAAAACCCTG
This sequence comes from Amphiprion clarkii, assembly GCA_027123335.1. Lineage (NCBI taxonomy): Eukaryota > Metazoa > Chordata > Actinopteri > Pomacentridae > Amphiprion > Amphiprion clarkii. The sequence goes on along the minus strand of CM049584.1, from coordinate 29,184,712 downwards.
AGTGCTGCTTTCAGTGAATTAAAGCTTTAATCTGACGGCCCAGAGAGCGAGCGCCGCCCCGGCCCGCTGAAGCCCGTGGTGGGGGAGTGTTCTCGCCTACCTGCGGGTGAGTTTGGAGGTGAGTTTGGAGAACAGGTTGCTGGTTCCACGGCTGCGGGTCTGGGACAGCGGCGTGGCGTCGTGGGACAGCGTGGGCGACGCCGGCGGCCCGTTGTAGGTGGCGGTGCGCCGGTCCCTCAGCTGGCCGCCGTGGAAGGTGCTGCGGCTGGCGGTGCCCCGGGGGAAGCGCAGGCGGTCGGGCGTGGTGGCGTTGGCGATGCTGTGGGTCGACGCCACCGGGTTCCTCTGGCCGCCGGGCGACACGGCCACGCTGCTGAGGAGGACGGAGGAAGGAAAATTAACATCCAGGCTGGTCTTATGCTTAAAAACACGCAGGTTCAGGGCTTTTCCAGTGCAGACGTTTACTTCAGTGGAGCAAAGCAGGACTGCAGCGAGAAATACTAACTTTCACTGGCTTTATTTTATGAGATAGTGTTTATTTTTTATCACTTAGCTGTTATTTTTTAACTTTATTTAATGTATCTGTTGATGTTATTCTATTTTGCCCTTTATTTAGATATTACTTAGATTTAGATATTTCCGAGATGATTATTTTTGTTGTGCAATTGATGTTTTAATTTTATTTATTGTATTTGTTCATTTTACTCTCTTTTACCTTTATTTACTTATTTATGTGATGACGTCTGTTTTTATTATCTAATTCATTTTAAATTTTAATTTATTCTATTTGGTAACTTCTTCATTTATTTATGTATTTATATGATTTTTATCTACTTTTATTTTCTCAGCTTTCTTACCTGAATTTATTTGCTCATTCTAATCTCTTTTAGCCTTTATTTATTTATTGTGATTTTGACTATTTTTATCTGATTTTTTAGTTTTATGTATTCTATTTGATCATATTTCACTTTTTCTTTTTTATTATTTGCATATTTTATTTATTCATTATTATTAATATTATTTTTAGCCTTTTGTTTATGCTTTTAACCTTTTTTTCCCCTTTCTGATTAATCAGTCAGTTGTTTGGTTGAATATCAGGAAATGGTGGAAAATGCCAATCAGTGCTTCCTAAAGTCAACAAAAGTCTTTTTTTTTTGCCAAACATATTCAGTGTACTGTCACAGAGGTGGAAATAAAATAGAAAATATTCACATTTAAGGACCTGGAAACGCAGATTTTAGACCGTTCTGTCTTAAAAAACACCTCAAACCTTGATAGCTACTCATTGATTAATCATTGCAGCGTCAGTGAAAAATTCCCAACACAAGTTTTTGTTTGGTCGTCCAGAATTCAAAGATATTGAATTTACCACAATGTAAAACTGAGAAATTACTTTGCCAAGAAGCTGCAAGCAGAAATTTTAGACTTTTGTCTTTAAAAATCACTGAAACCCATTAATCGCTTATAGAAACTGTTCAGTTTCACAGCTGACAACTAATCGCTTCATCACAAACTTGTATTTTAAGTCCACTCTGTTTTATTTACTGATCTGTCCAGCAGACCTCAAACCACGAGTAAACTACTGCAGTGGAAAAACATTGGAGCAGTTTCATCACTTTTCCCTCCTGATCTTTAAATATCAGAGAGTTTGTTATTCTTGCACAGGTTTCTAACGTCTTAATGGGTTTTAGGTAAATGAGTCTGGCGTGTTAGACGACAGCAGGGTGGGAAATTAAAATTAAACAAGAGAAAAGCTGCACAAAACACTCAACAGGCAGTTTAACAAGGACCTGTTAAACTCAACAAACTGAACAACAAAACTCAATAAAACATTGTAGTCTGGTGGTAATTTAACAATAGACAATGTTAGAAAAGTGCATTTTTGAACCAAACAGTCTAACTTTACTAAATTAATCTGTCATATTTCATCTAAAAACATAATTCTGTAAACTGAAAATGCAATAACACCTGAAAATGTACTAAAATCTGCTCGAGTTGATCAAAAACACTTTGTCATCTAATACTATGTTAATTTTCAGTCTATTTTTGTTTTTATCATTTATTTAATGACCAAAATATGGTATTTTCTGACTTTTAAACACACTGAGATTACTTTTATTCTTAATAACATTATAGATTTCAATATTGTAATGATAATTTATTATATTTTTAGGAGCAATATTTCAATATTTTGTGTAATAATGTCTCACTACCTCAGAATCATGGCCCATAATATTTCTTATTTTCTATTCTAGTCCTCTTTTAGTTTCATGTTCTATTTTTAGTGACGTATATCTTTTCTACTAGACTTTAGTGTCATGTTTGTTTTTCTGAGAAAAATCTAGCACAGGAATATTATCTGATCTTTTATTTTGCACCACCAGTTTATGTGCAGGTTATGTGCACATTTGTAGCATTTTTTCAGGTGCTGTTAAGAGTTTTCAGTACATTCTACATTATTTTGTGCCATTTTTATCCAAACAAACACGGTCAGAAATCGGCAACTTAGATCGAGTATCTCTCTGATTCCTGAGCTCAAAAACAGGATCAAACCATGTGCTGATAAATTAGAAGATTTTAGAAAGGGCTAATTCTGCAGCTTTGTGTTAATTTCCCACCGCGGACGTCAAGCTGTCGATGTGCAGAATGAACAGAGTGAGTTCCTGCTGGGTTAGAGAGTAAAAACAGAGACGATGGTCGGGGGGATCGGGGAGCAGCTCGGCCTTCGAGTCGCAGGGTTCCAGACGGAGAAGATCGGGGAGGAGAGGCCAGGAGCAGGTTGCTATCGTCCGGTTTATGGTCGGCAGAAGGATGATGGAAAAATAGCATCACACACAGAGTGGAGCTCGCCGTCCGTCCACGGTTCAGTGTGTGGATGCTTATTTTTCTCTACTTGTGCCTCCACTGTGATCAGCGTCTGAAATAAAAACTCAGCAGCGGCTAAAAGCGGCTAAAACTTTGATCTGCTGGACTGAATAATCTAAAAAACAACCTGAATGCATGAAGTGTTCTGGAGTTTAGCTGTTCTTATTTGCTATCTTTTTTGTTCTGTCTGTAAAGCGCTTTGTGAACTTATTTTTAAAAAATACATATATATAAATAAAGTCATTATGATTGTCAGTCATTTTCCAGATTAACTGATCAGTTGTTTCATGGACAAAATGTGTCAATCAGTGTTAACAAAATCCAAAAATAATCTCTTAAATGTCTTTTTTTTTTGCCCAAAATATTCAGTTTATTGTCACAGAGGAAGATAAAAATAGAAAATATTGATATTTAAAGACCTGGAATGACAATATTTAGATTTTCATTCAGCAATTTTGACGATTAAATAAAATATTCTGGATCTTTTCCAAGCAGAAACTGTGTATTTACAGCTTATGTTTATGTTACAGATTGTTATTTATGTTGCATCGTTGTTTAAAGCAGCTACACACATGATTAGGGTTGGTAAATACAAATATTTGCAGGTTTTTTAAGACATATCCAACAGTAAACTGAACAAATTTGAGTTTAGGTTAAAACAATCTTTCTCAACAAGTCTAATTTTAAAGCTCTATGTTTTGGAAATTGTAACTGTTCTATTAATCAACTAAATAAGAATAAATGTTTTGTGAAAACATGTTTCAAAGTCTTTGACTTTTCGACATTTTTATGGTGTTGGCTAAAGCTAAGTCGCACTAAAACTTGAGTTTTATTCCTAAAAAGATCAAACCAGCATTATTCCGATAATAAATCAGATTTAGGGATGTGAATGATTATTTGATGATCAGTTATTGGCTGTTAATAATTTACTGGATTATAAATACATTAACCGTTGAAGCAGAAGATGAGGGATTTTTAAAAACAATTGAACCAAGACAGTAATTTCTTTTAATTATGGACACATTTTTAATTTTCAAATGCCACTTTGGTGGGAAATTTTAGGATTTAATCTTTAGTTTAAAAAAAATTATTTTTATATATATATATATATATATATATATATATATATATATATATATATATATATATATATATATATATATATATATATATATATATATATATATAAAAATAAAAAAAAATGATAACTATATATTTTTAAAAAACTAGACATCGTCGTTCAAACATCTTCAAATTTCAACACATGAAAATAATATGCTGAAAGTGGGTTGATGAGCAAATTTTAAAAAATGTTATCTTGGAAATAATTGGATATATGAAGCTAAAATATCACAAATATCTGAATAAATGTCCATATTTTACACTGTAAACATCAGAAATTGTTAAATAGAAAGTTACTTCAATGTTTTCCTGCATCTGTTTCTCCACACACTATTTGCTCTACATGGAAAACACTAACATTTGCACATTCTCTACACAGGACATTTTGCATTTTATATAGTTCCTATTATTTATTTTTATTTACTGCACATTCTTTGTGTATTTATCTGTCTTTACGGTGGTGGGAACTGCACTCTTGCTCTAATAAAGCATTTCTATCCTGCTCTGTTGTGGCTGCTGAGCGTAAATTTCAGACTCTGGCACCAGAAACCTTCGTGCTGACGGCGGTTTGCAGGAAATGGTGTCCATGGTTTAGTCGTGGGGTTACAGAGTGGAGCCGGCTGGATGTGTGGGTTAGCGAGGGGCCAAACAGGGGCTGAGACAGGACACGAGAGAGACAGACAGACAGACAGACAGGGGTTGGGAGGCCCTGCCGTCTTACTTGGGCGAGCAGTAGTCCAGAGCGTAGTAGGAGTGGGGCAGCGTGGCCCAGCCTGCCTGGCAAGCGTACAAAGGGCCGACGGTTTGATACCTCAGCCGCACCGAACTGGACGAGGCACCGAACGCAGCGGCCGCAAAGCCAGAGGAGGGGCTAGTGGCACAAGCCATCTCAGTCATGCTGGTCATGCCACAACGGAAATGAAAAAAAAAAACACCCCAACCCGAACCACAAACACACAGGCAGAAATGAAAAATAAGATGATGAGAAAAAGGGGACAGTAAATATAAGAAAGAAAGAAAGAAAGACAGGAGCAGAAAAAGAAAATCAGGGAATGAAACAAAGGAAATCTTTTCTCGGGATCCTGTTTAGAGTTTCTTTTAGTGATTAAAAGAGAGAATCTGGGCTGAGAAGTCGCTCCAGGAAGGATGATCAGGATATTTCTGCTACATTTATACGAACTAGACTTTAACCTGATGAGGATTTACACTACCGCTCAAAGGTTTTACCTGTTCTGATGGAAAACTTGACCAAATCAAAGCCTGTAAATTGCAATATTTAACCCTCCTGTTGTCCTCATTTACAGGCACCAAAAAATGCTGTTTACTTGTGTGGAAAAAAAATCCCAAAATTCAGCAAAAAATTCCCCAAATTTCAGAAAATTCCAAAAATCTTAAGGACGAAAAGTCCAGTAATTCCTTAAACGTTTCCCTTAAAAATTTTATTTAAAAAAAATCCTCCAAATTTGGTAAGAAAATTCTTGTAAATATTTAAAAAAAAAATGCTAAAACTATCTAAAGTGATTACACACATATATCAGTAAAACTTCTAAAATTTTCTTAAGAATATTGACAAAAAAAAATCAACCAAAATCCAGCGAAATTCAGTAAAGATCTTTTTGTAAAGAAGTTTTAACATTTTGGCACCTGGAGCACCAAAATAATGAAATAATGCAATAGAAAATGACCATGTCTTAATTTTTAATATTTAAATTCATTTTGTGGCCTTAATTTTAGACCAGTTTTGGGCTTTATACTATTTAATGGAGGATATTTACATGTGTAAAAACTGTGAAATTGCAGATATTATATAACGATAATGTTCAACAGACTACCGCTGCTTCTAGAGATTTCTTTTTGTAACAAATGAATGTGTAAAATTACAGAACTGGTGCTGCTTTTTCTGCTAATTGTCACCATCTGCATCTAATTTCAGAACTACTGGAAGTCAACTCCAGCTATTAAATGAGAAGAAAATACATTACAATAAATGTGTGAATGTATTTTATCAGTATTTTTATATAAAAAATATCATGTTCATGGAAATTTCACAGTTATTCACAATTACAAGTTTTAAATATCTTTTTTTAATGAGTTGTTTATTTGGTTAGATATAAAACTGTCTATATTTATGTGTATTTCAATAGGATGAATCTCCCCAAAAAGTTAGAATTTCACCCTTGTAAGCTAAAATAATTGTAAATTGATTCATTTAATGTTATCTTCGTGAAAAAAACTGCTTTTCTTTCAAAAATAAGGACATTTCTAAGTGACCCCCAAACTTCTGAATGGTAGCATATACTTAGTTTTTAGGTAGAAAACAACATTTAGATAAATAAACATCACAGGATCCACATTAGTAATCAACCAAGAAGGATGAATTTCACTGATAAGAGGTAAAAACCAGATGTAGGCTTCAAACTTCGTCCTCTCACCTGTTTTCCTTCCCGTTGGGGATGACGGAGAGACGATCCGTGTTGTTTCTGTCGCTGCAGACGTACGTGTTCCTCCTGGTCATGCCAGCAGACGCCGGGTTATTCTGCAGAGAAACACGGAACGCCTTGAAATAAACAGCACTGGTCATACTTGAGCTCAACGTTTTGGAAAGATTATCAAGTAAACGTGGGTTGAATTTAACGAGGGGAACGTTCATGCAGCAAATTTTACCTCTTGAGTCTGTGTTTTCTTTATATAATGGTACAATTTAGGCATTTTAGATGTTTACATTCTTATATGTTTAAAAAGAAAGCAAGTGGAGCAAAGTCAAGGAATTTTGTGTAATAAAAAAATAACAGAAATATTTACAGTGGGCAGGAATGTGCAAATTATTCACTTAAAAATGTGCAAATTTATGTCATATATGGAGCAGCAGTTTTTTCAGTTTCAACATTTTCTGATTCTATTCATGGTTGTTCTGTTTCCATAGAAGTTCAGGGCTTCATATTGCAGTGAAGAAAAATGTGAGGTGAGCAAAAGAAAATACTTAGAAAGTTCTTGGAGTTTAGAGAATCAAGCAGCCAAGAAACTCACCGTCACTGAAAGTCAAGATGATGAGCTTTAAAGAGAACAACTGCCTTTAAAAATGAAGCTTTAAAGGGCAGCTGTGCTCAAATAAATTTATTTTCATTCATTTTACATTAGACATTACCAAAAAGAGCCACCAGAGCATGTTTGTGAGCAGGTGAAACTCACGCTGGGGCCGGTGGTGGCTCCTTTCCTGCGGTCGGGGATGTCGGCCTTGTTGGGGTTGTTGGCGTTGCCCAGCAGGGGGCTGGAGGGCGGAGCCCCGCGGCTGCCCGTGGTGCCCGGCTTACGGAGCTGAACTCCTCCGTCCTCCTTGGCGCTGTTCTCCGCCGTGGTGGTCTGACTCCTCTTAGGATGGGCCATCCCTGGAGGGACGTTCTGACCCACTGCAGCCACAAACGGCAGACAGACGTGTGACTCAAAAACACCGCCACAAATCCATAAATCTGAGGGCTTTCATCTAAAACCAGACGACCCACATTTGGAAAAAGAACAAATCTGACGGTGACTCAGAGCCTCGCCATCATCAGAGCATCATTTTTAAAGAAAGTAGATTCAGTCCAGGGCTGGAAAACGGAGCAAACTCATGATGTTGAGGCTTTTTTTACTCCCCAGAATAGAAATGTAGCTTCAACTGATGAACAGTAAGAATCAATTAAGCAAAAAAGGTATTAAAAAAAATGCTTTCTTAACCCTTAGATGCATCAGTGGATCAAAAATAACCATGAGGTGGTTTTATTGCGATATCTTTGTAATGAAAAGTTTTTATCGTTTCATTTTCCAGCAATTCCTCAAATAACGTGTTTTTGATGTCATTCCATTTAAATGTTTGTTGCCTTTTACACTTTTAAAGGAACTGTAATATTTGTATTACTACTCCAAGCTCTTTATCACTGAAAAAAATCATACAAGAAGTGATGCACAAAGTTGGAGAGACGAAGAGCAGCAACAGTTAGAGGAAAAGAAAATGGATGCTGACATTCTTCTAATGCAGTTCTGTGTAATATTCTTCTTTTGCAATCGTCAACATGTTCAAAATCTGTTATAAGTGAAAAATAAACGTATTTCAAACATGAAATCATTCTTGTGTGGAAAAAAATATAATGAAAACAAAAATACAAATGATTATTGTTCACCAAAATGACAATAAATGGCATAAAAACTGATTGGGATCACGAGGAGCAGATTAAAACACTTTAAAACACGGAGTAGCAGCAGCAAACTGCACCAGCGTCCACTCAAACCCAAAACTCACCTGTTCAAGACTATTTATTCTCTCTAAATGCCTCTTTCTTTATGCATGGTTTTTATCAGTTCTGTTGTATTTGTTTTTCCTGTAAAGTGACCTTGGGTGTCAAGAAAGGCGCTTACAAATAAAATATATTATTATTATTATTATTATTATTATTATTATTATTATTATTATCATTATTATTATAAAAACACATCGATTCTTATCCATTTTTGACCCACTTTTGGAAGAGCGTAGGGTTCAATCACTGGAGCATCTAAGGGTTCAATGTGAATTTCTGCAACTCTGTTAGTTTGGTGGACGGTTTTCTCTGGTAATTTAATAAAATGCAGAAAAATACTACAAAACCTCGAGTGAAAAAGGCCTGGGGAGTCGTTGAAACCTCACCGTGTTTAGAGCGTGTAAAGGTTCTCAGTGCTGCTATTGAAGCGGCGGCTCTAACGGGGAGGAAGCAGCTTATTGACAAAGCATTATATCACCGCGGACAGCACTGAGCCGTGCAAATAAGCGAGAGGCTAAAGTGCCTCCACCGTGTGACCGCTTTGATTTAACTGCTTTTATCAGCCTGACAACGAGCGGCCGACACAAACCAACCTCTGTCAGGCTGCTTTCAGACGCTGCAAAAGGAAAGATTTCTCTTATTCATGGTATTTATCATTGCTTCCTGCTCACCTTGTTCGCTGTAGCGTCTCTGTTTGTGGTTGGAGGAGACGCTCCTCTGGACTTTGAGGTGTGACGGCGACTGGCCGTTCACTTCGCTGTTGGGTCTCGGTTTGGCCAGAGACAAGTTGCTGCTGGAGGCCGACTCGCTGGGCTCCAGCTGAGGGACGGAAACACGATAAATATTCAGCTTTTACCTTTAGAAACATGTAGGTTATCAGACATCCAAGTCAGGGTGATGCTAGGAGCTTCAGTAGAAACCAGCCGGACTTCTCTGGTGGGTTCTTTTTCAAGAACCTACCATTCTTTTTAAACCGATTCAATTAAAGAAAGTTTTTCCAATCAGTTTGTGCAATAATGAAGCTTCAGTATCATGTGCAACATTAGACTAAAAACTATTTTCAAAAATCAACATAATTAAACCATTTATCAGAGCCAGAAAGCTGTAAAAACAGAAAGAATTGTCAGACTTTCTACTCCTTGAACGACTCATCTGTGACAAACCATTTTTGTGGAAAATTAAAACCAAATCAAAGTCTGAAATCACGTTTCCTCAAAATTCAGTCACGTTCAAAAAAGTTAGTAGAGGTATTTGTAACACCAGCGTGATTCAAAATGACAAAAAAAGCATCCAAAAGTCTTTTAAAATTGTCATTTTCAACTAATTTTGTGTCATTTTGAACAAGGTTAAGGTAATTTTGGACAATTCTCAAGTTATTTTGGTCAATTCGTTAGTTAATTTGAAAACATTTGGAGTCAGTTTGGGCAATTTCATGTGACTTTGGAAGTTTCTAATCATTTTGAACAATTTCTGAGGAAAATCAAAGCTTCAGGATCAATAAATAAATGCAGCATGACTCAAAAACAGTGAACAGAGAAGCAAGTTGTTGGAGATACATTCAGCATGGTGAAACACCTTGATACCGCTGATGAGCAGAGTCAAAATAAAAACAGCTTTCCAGTCATTTTGGACATTTTTTGTTGCTTGAACCAATTTATTCCATTTGGGTTAGTATTACTCATTACTTTTCTATTCTAAATTTATTTTACCTTATTATAATTTCAATTCCATGGTATTTATAGGACCTTATTTTCGGTAATTTATCACACCTACATCATGTTGTTTTTCTATTAGGTGCTGCATTTATTCTCCTGTTATGTAATTTTGTTTTTCTGAGTGATTTCTGGCAGAACATTTTCCTTCAGGATGGATAAAGCCTTATCTTTTTTTTTTTTTAGAAGGACACCCTCCCTCTATCTTTCACAAAATACCTCCTGAAACGCGAGGAAAAAACAACTACAAACGCTCCAACAAGCCTGGCAGGTCGGTCCACATCGACGTTTCATCAAATACCACAGGAGAACATTTTGTTATTTCATCATTTCTGGGGGGAATTTACACCACAGATGCCGAGGACAAAGTAATACTGGGAACAGTGGAGGCTCTAGTGAGCCGGTGAGGCGTTGAAGGAAGTTTAAGTGTGAACTTCTATTTGCTGGTGCCAATTAAAGAAATCATTATATATATCCACTGTTATTGTTGTTGTTGCTGTTTCAGGTACAAGTTAATAACACAAAACAACAATGCAAGAAGCTGCAGCATCTTTCAGTTTATAAAAATCTGCAGTTTCTCCATTTGATTGACCTAAAATGCTGTTTGAATGTGAACGAGAGCAGCAAACATGGAGGAAAATTGATGAAATTAAAGAATCAGAATAATTCCAATCAGATTAAAGTCTATGGATTAAATTATTCTGCACAGGGCAAGAAATCCAAAAACATCCTGCTTTACAACGTTATCAGAACTTTGGAGAACACTTTTAGAACCTTCTCCAGAGGAGTTAACATAGAATAGGTAAATAAGTCATGTAGTGCTGTGATGATGATGAAGGTTCGTACCTCGGAGGCCTTCCTGCCCAGCAGCAGGTAGGTGGCCGTGATCTCGTCGTACTTCATCTTGGCCAGAGAGTCCTGGATCTCCTCCAGATTGTAGCCCATCCCCACCATCACATCTGCACAAACACAACAACAAGATTCATGTTAACTGAATAAAACACACACAGGCTGGACAACCAGCTTTTTCCTATTAATACACTAATCAAAATCTGCTAAAGGTCAAGTTTTACTGTAGATAATTACAGTTACAGAAAAAAACAGAGGTAAAAACTTCTGAATAATCATCAGTAAGAAGCTAACTTTGGGTTTTAGTGGAAATTTCTTTCTGAATGTTTTGGTCAGAAGAAGAACGGGTTAAAATTACAGCATCCAGATGTTCAGGCTGAATGCTGTAAGTTGCATGTAACTAAATACGGACATTAATGGGGTGAACACCTATGCAATCATATAGTTCACATTTTAGATATTTAATTAATTGAGGTTATTTTGTAGAAATCAGAAGACTGAACTACGAAGCCAGTTCAACACAGTCAGACTTTCTTTGTGTGAGTCGGTTCGACAAAAACTAAAACCTCAGTCAGAGTTCACGGGCATGAAGGTGGTTCTCAATTTTCTTTGTCAACTCAGACTTTCTGCTTCAAACTCTGTTCACACAAACAGGAGTGTTTAACTAACTCCACAACATCAGTTACCATGGAGATCTAGCTACACAGCATCAGTTTCCATGGAGATCTAGCTACACAGCATCAGTTACCATGGAGATCTAGCTACACAGCATCAGTTACCATGGAGATCTAGCTACACAGCATCAGTTACCGTGGAGATCTAGCTCTACAGCATCAGTTACCGTGGAGATCTAGCTACACAGCATCAGTTACCATGGAGATCTAGCTCTACAGCATCAGTTACCGTGGAGATCTAGCTCTACAGCATCAGTTACCATGGAGATCTAGCTACACAGCAATCAGTTACCGTGGAGATCTAGCTACACAGCAATCAGTTACCATGGAGATCTAGCTCTACAGCATCAGTTACCGTGTAGATTGAGTCAGGTTAAAAAAGAACCACCTTCATGACACTGAAAACTCTGACTTTCTGCTCAACATACCTCACTAACCCGCTAATCTCACTTTGTAGTTCAGCTGTCTGTTTTCACTTTGACATGAAAGAGTCTTTTTTGTAAATTCTTACCCAAAAAAAAGCCAAATTAAATTGAGGATGATTAAATTCTACACAGCAATAAAAGCTGAAAACTTTCAAAGTGGAACTTTTTCATAAGAACTGTAGGTTCACAGGTTATCAAAAGGCAGAAAAGCCAATAATTCTGACTGTTTTTACAGTTTGTAGCTCAGATAAATGATGGAATTTTGGAGGTGTTTGGAAAAGATAAGCTGCGTTTCAAACCCGCTGACAGGTTTTAGGGTTTAAATGGTGATTTATATATATTAACGTTTGAATCTGCTTCCCTGCACCCTGACAGAGCTGGTATATAACTCACTCCCAAGTCTCAGGCTGAAACCAGTCCTCACAGAGATGGAAATAAAGTTCACACACGAGTGCTTCGCCGTGGATCCTCCCCCATCGTCCAGCTCACGTTTGCAGCAGCATGCGAGGTGACGCAAACCGGCGTTTTCCTGCTGCAGCCGGCGTTAAACATTTATCTGCCCGTGTGTCTGCTGGTGTTCTGAGGACGTTGATCTGTTTACTGTCATTCTGGGCAGATTCCATTTAAAGCACGAAAAGAAAATCCCCAGAAAGAGAAGCAACGTCTGAACGCGACTAAAAACACTGGGTTTTAGTTTGAAATGATGTGGACTGAGTATAAACGCCTCCCCCAACGCGCATCACATGCAGGCTTTTATCCTTTCATCTCGACATCCCATTAATTTTTGAAAAGACTCTTCTATGTGAAACATGCTGGTTTCTAAGCAGATTACATCTTGGGAGACGGAGCGGCTCGTCTCTGAGGAAAGGTGTTGGAGTGAGTCAGGAGCTTCTAGTGACCTGCGATGAGCTCCGGTTTCCTGCCAATAATCACTCCGACAGAGCTGGAGGCTGGTGTTTGTGTTCAGGGGGAGATAAGGAGATCATTTTCTTATCGAACCCTTTTTACGTCACAGCATTAATGTCTTTATTTGACAGCAGAGAGCTCAGCAACCAGAACCTGTTCTAGCCTCTTTATACCGACTACCAAAAATATAAACATGAATAATAATTTATAACTAATTTTTCCAACAATTTTACAGATTTTCCCTGTTTTGTTAAATTACAGATAATATTTAACAAAATTTTAAAAAATTAAAGTATTAATTTACAAGCTTTCCATTAAAAACATCCCAAAACTATAAATAACGCCCACATGAAAAGACACAACCTTTGATATTAAAAGATTTGCCCTTATTTAAAATAAATAATAATATCGTAAGATTTGGGAAAAGGTAAAAACATTTTTAACTGTTATTTCACAGATTTTCCTTGTTTTGTTAAATTACAGATAATATCCAGTAAAATTACAAAATAATACTTTTATTTACAGTCAAAACTAAAAATAGAACAATAAATGGTAATTAGTTTTTTCACAAATTTGGACTGTAAAGTTGCTTCTACTTTAAATCAACAAAAATGTAATTATTTTGTAATTATTTACAGATTGTTTTTGGATTGATATGGATATTTGTCGTTATTTGAAAGAAAAATTATGTATAACAAGGATAAAAAATGTTTTTTTCACAATTTGAAACAATGCTACAGACTTCACCCTTACTGCAGTAACTTTACTATTTTTATTAATTCCCTGCAGAATATAATACTAGAAGTCCATTTAGACATATTTTGATTTTGATAATCTGACTCTTACTTCACCTGTTGTTTTTACTCGGCTGTTCAGGGAGTTTCTGGGAATCATTTTCTGAGGAAAGAAGCTTAAATTCCCAAACTTCTGCTGTTACTTTTGTGCTAAAATTCAGAAACTTAGCATTAAATCCTGTAAAACTAAGACTTGTCTCCCGTCCAGCAGGACTTTCTTGTTGAAAAAGCTTCTCCAGCTTCAGTCAAACTCTCCACTGAAAGCTGCTCCAAAGCCATTATTTTCGGTGTTTTTCTTTTTGGCGTTTTTTTACCGACAGACACCTTCTAATTTGGTCGAATTAAATCTTTCCACGCCAACATGGCACAATTAACTCTGGCAGACGTGACAAATCTGAGCGTAAACTGATGAAACATCAGTGGCAGGGCATGATTTAACAGAAAATACCGGGTTTCTGCAGCTGGAAAGTGACACTTAAGAGCAACATCGTGTAAAAGACGTCAGCTCTGCCTCTGTTACCGGGCAGATTCTGAGATCTGCCGTCTTTCTTCTTCCCCATGGATTCGTCTCGTCTTTCTCACTTCCACCCTCCAACACTTCTGTCAGTTCATTAGACGGTTCCTGCAGCAGCTTCAGATAAATAACTGCTGGTTTCAGGAGGAAAACAACAGAAAGAGGCTCTTTAGGGCTGAAACCACATCGCTGCCTGGATTTATCTGCTCAGGTGATGCTTTCCTGTCATGCAGACGGAGGTTATACAGGTCAGGTCGGTTACATAAAAGCTCCTCACGGCTTTATTCAGATGTGACAAGACCTTTAGAGAAACATTTTCTTTTTCGCATGAGGCTCTTTAAATGAGAAAAATCTAAGAACATACTAAACGTAAAAGTCACAATAACACAAAAAAATGTTCTCAGCTATATTTGGAGAACGGTTTTGATCAGATACGGAGGTTGTAGGTTTTACAGTTCAGAGGATTAATGTATTAATACAGCAACTTCGTTTTTATTTATTACTTTTTCTTTTCATTATTTATTTTATCTATTCATTTTTTCTTTTCTTTTTTATTACTTAAAATATATTCATTTACTCGTAATTTTTTTCTTTTCTTTTTTCCCCTCTATGTAGTGCATTTTTTATTACTTATTGTATTTTTTCTGCATTTATTTTTTTTACTTTTTATAAAATATTTTATTTATTCATATTTTCTATTTCTATTCTTAATATTTAAAAATATTTTATTTATTTATAAATTATTTTACCTCTATGTCTTGTATACATTGTTTTTCTTACTTTTCTCTTTTCTTTTATTAGATTTTAAAAATCATTTTTATTTATTATTTTTTTCTATTCTTTTCTTTTTCATTAAAAAAACTTTTATTATACTTTTTTTATTTTCCTTTTTGCCCTCTATGCCCTGTATGTTTTATGACTTTTTTTTTAGTTATTTTCTTAATTTTTTTCTTTTCTTTTCAACTTTTTAACAATAATTTTATTTATTTATTTTTTCTTTTCTTTTTTATTAAAAATATATTTTATTTCCTTAAACATTTTTTTCTTTTCTTTTTTTCCCCTTTTACGTCCTGTAAGTTTGCTAATTATTTAGATGCTGTTCACTTGTTCCTGTTTTTTCTCATCAAAAAATTAAAATAAAAATATTGGGGGGGGGGACAAAAACAAAAAAAACATGACAAAGTTATATATTGCACACGCACTCTACCTATTGGCAGCACTAAAATGTAGCAATGGCAATTTTACACTTCAATTTTCTTTTTTCTTTATTTATTTTTCTTCTATTTTATTTTATTTTTTTTTCTCCCCTCCTATTACCTGCATGTTTGTTCATTATTTAGAGCCTGTTCACTTTGTTCCTGTTTTTTCTCATCTGAAAATGTAAATAAAATATTTGGAGCTAAAAAGCCGCCTGTGTTCGGAGGGTTAAAGTGTCTCTGAGGTTCATCCAGACGTCAGAGCGGCTCATAAACCTCCACCTGCTCTTCCAGGTGTCGCTTGTTTCCACAGTTTAAAGCGTTTTGCTTGGTCTCTTTGGGGGAAGTTCTGCATCTATTATTCAGGGATTCCTCAGCAACACGAACACTCGTCTCTCTCTGCCTCGGCTTCTTGTTTTTTCTGCTTTTCCTGGGTGACCGGGAGTTCGTACCGACACATGTGCAACCCCAGCTGCAGTTATGTAAGACCCCCCCCTCGCTCAGAAACTCCATTCAGGCCACGGCAGGAGGCTTCTCTCTGCATGCTGTTTATTTATTCATCGTCACGTTTCATCTTTTCTCTTAAAGCTCTTCGGCGCTGAAATAATGAGACTGTGGAGCCGCTAACGCCTCAGACTGCTTCTCTCCAGAACGCTGCTGAAGGTGTGCACTTCTTCTTTTTTATTATTTTCTTTGATTGCACAACAGGCCTGAGGGTCTCAAAGCTCGCTAAGAACTTAAACGACTAAGCAGAGCTTCCTTCAAAGCACAATAAAATGCAGTTTTGTGATTTTGGCGGCAGCATCAGCAGGTTTTTTAATCGTTGTTTTACCTATTCTCTTCTGATCCGTGATGTCCAGCTCCGGTTCAGTGTAAGGCTTGAGCTCGTCCTCCTCAAATCCGGCGTTGATCCATCGATCCTTCATGATTTGCTGCGAAAACAAAGCGACACAATTAGAGCTGCAGGGGCCAAAAATGATGCATATTCAAGTCAAATTTTGATTTATAGCGATAAAACATAGTTTATTTTGACTGGAAATGAAGTAAACAAGTGACAAAAGACATTATGTAGAGATTTTAAAGATCAATTTTTTCTTCTTTCTCATGTTTTCTTTGACATTTTTCCTAAAATTTTCTCTCAAATTTTTGCAAAAATGCAACTTTTGCTTCTCTTTTTTTATGATTCACGGCATTCTAACTGTGTATAAATTCTTGTTTGAATTCTCTCTCCTTCTTCATGATTGTTCTGTTTCCATAGACATAATTAATTCCTTCTCTTCTTACAGGTTCTGGTTCTGGTAAATGTTGTAATTTTTTTTCATTAAAGAAAAATGAAAGCCAGTTTTGAGGTTTGGAGGATTAACCTAAACGTTTCTTAAACATTTTTCCTAAATCTTTCATGCATACCACATGAAGCTGTCTACATTTTGTGCAAAAATGCAGCTTCTCTACACTTCTAAGTGGTAAATGGTGGTAATTTGTACCACGCTGATAACCGTCTTTCTTCATGTCTCCACTGGGATTTTGCTGCACTCCTGTTTAGTGACGCTCTGCAGGTTTTAGAGGTGTGACGTGGAACTCTCGGATACGACTTTACAGCCTTTAAACGTCTCGTGAGAAGCCACAAAGTGCAACTGAAAGTCCTCGCTGAGCTTTTTGGTTTCAGCTGTGACTTGCACTCGACTAATAACTGACTGGAGAACTCCTGCATCAGCTGCTTTCAGTTTATAGAGTCACAGAACGCTCCAGAACATGATGAGAACCATTTGGAAACGTATAGAAGCTGCATTTTCTCAAAAACCTGAAACATAACTAAAGTTTGCCATGTCAAAAATAATCATCTTGCACACTGCATTTTTAGTATGAATATTAAAAAATCAAAACAAAAAAATACATAAAAACACTTGAAATTTATCATTAACATCTCAAAGACAATGTCTCACTGTCTTTAGTCCCATATTTAAACCATTTCCAGCCAGAAGAAATACATACATAGATGATTATTTTGGCCTAACTGAACGTATCGTGACAGATTTTCAAAAAACGTGAAACTTAAATGTTAAGCTTAAACTTAAATATGAAAAGAAAATGTGTCAAAAAACCTGCAGAACGTGGGTCGACGGTTAACAAATAAAAAAATCTGGGAAAGCATTTAATATATTAATCTAAAATTTCACAAATATCTTAACAAAAATCCAGATTTTATGCTGCAAAAAATTCATGCCAATCAAAGATGTCTGAGGAAGAATTAGTGTAAACATCTGATGATTTCAGATCTAGTTTAACTCCACTTTAAACCTCATTTACTGCTCATATCGCAGTTCTTTTGCTTCCAGTAACTCCTCGCTGCTTCATTCAGATCACTGCTCTTCCTCTCACTAATATCGAGCTGCGCTGCATCTCATTCCTCTGCACCTTTATTTTTAATTTGCAGCCGATTGATCGCTCTCCGGGCATTTTTTTTCGGCGGCCGGAGCCAAACTAATTATCGCTGTGTGACGTAAGCGTTCCAATCCAGGCCAATCGGGACCATCTGACGCCAACAGATGTGACCCTCAGAGTCGACCCGGCAGCGTTTAGCTTCATTCACTTTGACAGAATTCAGCCGTAAAATGTTTTCCTTGAAGTGAAAGAGCAGCTCTTTGATTAAACGGCAGGTCGGAGTTGATAAAAACACTGCTGCGTGTTTTAAATGATTCAGTGAAGAGATGATCATTAAGACGTTGATCTGTGGAACAATCGCTGCCTCTGACATCAAACCTCCGACTGTTTGAACCTCAGCACATGTTCCCGCTGTCTAAATATTTCTACTGGGTAGAAAATGTGGAAAATTAAACGTCTAACTGGGATCTGACGCACTGTGACCTTTGATAGAAACATCTTGGTCTCTTTATTCCACTAAAACTGATGGAAGTTTGAAGTTTTTCCACTTTATTTGCATCCTGGAAGAATTTCTGCTCTGAACTTGTGTTTTATCACATTAACCTGTTAAGACGGAGGCATATTCTTACATTTTTACAGACTGTAGTGCTAATTTTTTTGAGTATTTTTATTTGTATAATTCCTTAAAAGTTTCTCTTAAAAGTTTTTTTTTAATCCCCCAAATTTGACAAGAAAATTCTTTGATAATATTTTCAAACAATGACTAAAAATCTTCCCCAAAAAATCCTAAAAATATCTAAAGTGATTCCATATATATCAGTAAAACTTCTAATGTTTCCTTTAAGAACATTCACATAAAAAATTAAAGTAAAACTCTTTGGAAATCACATTTTCTCACTAAAGATTTTGTGGTGTTGCTGTAATTTTCTAAAACCTGCAGCATCATTTGCAAAATCTTTTTGTTTATGTGTTTATTATTTGTGCTCTTCTATCTAACTGTGAGGAATCCTGGACTCATCAAAACACAGAAGACGACTTTGGTGCGAACACAGAAAGATGACGATGCATTATTGACGACACCGGAGAGGAGGAGGAGGAGGAGGAGGAGGAGGAGGAGAAGTCGGGACGGTGGTGATGCAGAGGGGAGGACCGACAGGAGGGAGGAGGTGGAGGAAACATTCTCCGACGGTGCTGACGTGCTGAAGTTAAGAAGCGAGAGGTATATTTACATTTTCTGCGTCCTCCCTCACCTCGAGAGTACCGCGCTTGGCCGGGTTCAGCACCAGGAAGCGCTTCAGGAGGTTCTCGCAGTCCGTGGACATGTAGAAGGGGATTCTGTACTTTCCTCTGAGCACACGCTCCCGCAGCTCCTGCAGGAAAACAGTTAGAAAGAGACGTCGGATCTGAGCGCAAACAACAAGCTGATGGATCTGGGTTTCATTCCAGAGTGAAGTGGAGCTGCTAAGAGAGCTGATAAATCCGGAGAAACGCTGCTGGAGATGAACGATCCATTTAATGATTCAACCAAGGAGAGGAAAACAAACTATATGCTCAATTAATTTATCGTTTAAACTCCTTAACGCTGATAATTTTCCTTGAAAACTGAGACAAGAGCATCGATTCACAGTAATAAACAGTCCAACTTCAGGGTTTTCTGGGTGTTTTCGCTCCTTTTTAATGCAATAAAAAATGATTTTAAGATATTTTTAATCACACCAGTAAAGAGAAAACATCTAAAATGCACATTCAGGTGTGTATTTTACAGTCTAGTGGGCATTAAATCACTTCTTAAAACCCACTTTTATAGATTTGCTTTGATGTGAAGTTTATTTTGATCGTATTTTATTCTGTATTATGTCCTATTTATGTTAGATGTTTTCTCCCGTTTTATTTTAATTTTATCTGCCTGCTTCTTTGGTGTGGGGTTAAGGTTTGCGTGTGGCTAACGCTATCTGGAGCACCATAACATCTTTTTAAAGTCAGATTAACTTGAAATATGTGTTTTATCTAACCGACACGTCCCTGTAGCCGAGGGACAACCTGCAAAAACTGAACAAGAAGCACAAACATCAACACAAATCAGGATTCTAGCTGCTTTCACGGTGGCTAAGGCTATGCTAACGGCTAGCGGCTAGGTCAGGAGGCAGCCTCAGATCAACCTGAAACAGATTCTGGAAAACAACAACAATGCTTAAAGATCTGGACCTCAGATAGAAGATAGATTTAACAAGATTAAGAAAACAGAAATAGATGTGCAGCAAACAAACTGATCAATCTCGATCGATCGATCTCACAGTAACAGGAGAGAACATCCTAACATCATCTGTCCTGTTATTACTGGACACATTCAGTTAGTGTAATTATAATTAATGAAGTCATGTAGTGAAGACTGACAGCTTCTCTGCTATCATACTAGAAGTTTTAAAATATATCGGTTGCAAATACAGCTATGCTTGTAAGTTTCTGTAAAATATTCACCAATCTTTAATAAAAACATGAACGATCAGGCAAAATATATTTCTTTTATTTTAAATGGGATTCAAACTAAACTATGAGGCTATATTTTTTTTAAATAAGCACCATCATTAAATAAAGCATAACAATAGAGAAAATACTTGGGGGTACTTTGGGTTTTTGTTTTTTTTTTGCTAATTTTCTACTATATTTGGGTTTACATATTATTATTACTATTATTGTTATCATTATTATTGTTATTATTATTATTATTATTGTATTTTTTTGCTTTATTTTTTGAATTTTTTTCTATATTTGGGTTTTTATATATATATAAACACATTATATATTTATTCTATTATATTTTTTCTTTTTGTTTGCTCATTTTCTTCTATATATGGGTTTATATATCATCATTATTATTATTTATATTTTTTTGCTTCACTTTATTTTTTTGCTTTTTTTTCCTATATTTGGGTTTACATATATATTTAATGCTTTTGTTTATTTTATTCCTCATTTTTACTATATTGTGGTCTTACAGGGTTAATACTGTGTATTGCCTCCTTTTAGCATCAATGATAGCTTGCAGTCTTTGGTTATAATGGTGGACGAGACCTTTTGTTTTCTCAGATGGTAAAGTGGACCATTCTTCTTGGCAAAAAGCTTCCAGGTCCAGTAAATTCTTGGGCATGAACTGCTTGTTTGAGATCTCCCCAGAGACGAGCCATTTAAACCGGTTTGTGTGAGCTTGTGTGCATACTATCAGGCCAAATCTTCCAAGGTATGTGTACTATTGAATGGGCTGCTTGGGTGATTCTAGTTGCCATTATCACTTAAAAAGAGCAAATACAACTTGGTGATAGTAAATAACTTTGTCTGACAGCTAACCATAAAAAAATGGACAATATTTGACAAATTCTGCCAGGGTATGTAAACTCATGAGCACAATTTTCTGTCTTTCTCGATAACCAATAATCGGTACCGGCTCTGATAAACTGTCGACTGATCCAGACGTTCCCACCTTGAGGTTCTGTCCATCGAAGGGCAGCGAGCCGCTGACCAGCGTGTACAGAATCACCCCCAGACTCCAGACGTCCACCTCCGGACCGTCGTACTTCTTCCCCTGGAAAAGCTCCGGCGCTGCGTACGGCGGCGAACCGCAGAACGTGTCCAGCTTGTTGCCCAGAGTGAACTCGTTGCTGAAGCCGAAGTCGGCGATCTTGATGTTCATGTCGGCGTCGAGGAGCAGGTTCTCGGCCTTCAGACAGAGAAATAAAACAAAGTTTTAGTACATAAACTCTCTTCATCAGTCCTTCACAAAACTCATTCAACATGTCTTCTATTGGAATAACATCAAATGAGTTTCATCTGCAGTGTTGTTGGTCAACATGAAGATCAGCAGAAGTGAAGTGGGATTCTGACAGAAGTGATTAATGAAACTTTAGTCAATGATATTATTTTTACAGTGGATTTACATCCAAAACGCTATTGAAGTGTTCCAGGTGTGAAATCAACTCATACGCACGGCTGCAGAACTATTCGAATATTAACATGATTTTAGCTTCCCTCAATTATATAATCATGATCAACAAATTCTGTAGTTTATTAACACCAACTGTTTCTCTCAAGGTGTTAAACTTCTCATATTTTCATTTCTGGTGTCTAAAATGGTGAAAAATAATGATCTGTGTTTCCCAAAGCCCAAAATAACAAACATCTTGTTTTGTCCACAACTAAAATATACTCAATTTACTGTCGTGGAGGAAAGAAACCAGAAAATATTCACATTTAAGAACCTGAAATTGGAGAATTTGCACTTTATATCTTAAAAAAAATACTTAAATTGATTCATCAGTGAACAAAATATTTTGTGATTCATTTGACAGGTGGCGACTCATCAATTAGTCACTGCAGCTCCAGCAAAAAATGCTAGATTTTTGTATCGTTTTACCGCAGCATAAATCTGAGGACAAAATCTGTAAATATGATGTAAAATATAGATTTTTCTGTCAATCAGCTGATCAATACAGCTGTAATCTGCTCGTCTGCATATTCATACGACAGTCTGTTTGATACGGCGTGATCCTACAGCACCACTAACATCTCCTCTGTGGACGGAGGTTTCAGCTGAACATCTGCTCGCTGCTCACACGTAGCTGCAGGCCAAACACTAATTAGGAAGCCGAGGCTGAGGAATCTTCCAAGCATCGAGCTGACACCCTGAGAGGCTTTCAGCTGCACCACGGAGAAAACAACAACAACAACATCATCGGCCGACGACGGAGCCTCAAAGTGGCCGGCGGGCCCCGGGGACTGTGGTGGGTTTGGTGGTTAAACCTCTTTACAATCACGTGTGACATGTGGACGAACCCTGATTTCATGTATGTGCTGCCGTTTGGACATGAATCACTGACGAAGCTCCACAGAGGAAACACTTCAGGCAGAGCGCACAGCGAGATAAAAATACTGAAGCATCAATATTTATCCTTGGATCAAGTGAAAGAGAAGGAGGAGGTGTGGTGCGGTGGCGAACACGTGAGGAACGCTTAGTTTCAACAGATCGACTGTGGTGCAACGATACGACTGAAGGGGATCAGAAGAGGCAAAGCTGAGCCTCGTTAGCGGCACAGTTTTGGGATTTAAACGCGGCGTTTCGTCATCAACATGGGAGTAAAAAGAAGAGAATCATAGAAAACCTTCTACTGACGTCAACGCTGTGACCTTTTCTGTCCAACACGAGTCACAAGTAATCAGTCTCAACCGTGGAAGCATTTTACTCATTTATACTCTGAATATTGACAAATGGAAAAGCTTTTAACAACGTCTACATGCGGTATAAGTATCTTGACTCATTAAACTCAGTGTTTCTGCTCCTGTTACATGTTTTTTTTCCACTGTGGGCTCATTTTTCAGTGCAATATGAAGTCCTGCATCTCACTTTCATGTAGAACGGACAGAAAATAATTATAATGCCTTCTGCTCGACCATCTGATTTTCCATTTTCTTTAAATCTTAAACTACAGAAATTTAAAATGGTGTCTGTGAAAGTTTAGCTTGATATGTCAAATACTTTCAGGTACAAAATTATTGAACTTTGTGCAGCTACTGAACTGACTCCAGATCAGTGCGGCTGCTTTGAACTCACCTTGAGGTCCCTGTGAACGATGTGCTTCTGGTGGCAGTACTGCACGGCCGATACGATCTGCAGGGGACAAAGACGAGCGGAGTTTAGTCAGGAGGCTGCTGCTGAGTTCTCAGACTGATAAAGGATGTGGTCGACGCTGACAGGAAGGATCGAACGCAGCGAAGGTGGGACTAGAGACGCCTCACAGCTGACAAAACAGGTTTCCTCTGCACAGCGGCTCGACTGAACGTTGGTCTCTCACAGGCTGAGAGAGAAGTTTACTGGTGGAATCACGATACGCATCTTTTAGAGCAGGGGTGTCAAACTCATTTTAGTTCAGGGAAACATTCAGACCAGTTTGATCTCAAGTGACCAGTAAAATCACAGCATAATAACCTGTAAATAACCACAACAGCTGACTGTTGTACATTCTGTGCTCAAAAGGCCAATTCTGAGCCAGGAACCAAACAGAAAGGCACTATTAGTCAAATCTCATTCTTTTGTCGTTTTGTGTCTTTTTTTTTTTTTGCAATATTTTGAATTGTTTTTGTTGTTATTCATCTTCTATTGTCTGACTTTTGTCGTTTGTCGCTTTGTTTCTGGTTTATGTATTTTTGTGTTTCCTTTTTGTCTTGCTTGTGTTTTCTGTCTTATTTTTGTCATTTTATGTTTTGCTTTATTTGTTGTTTTTTTGTCTTGCTCATGCAGTTTGTCTACTTTGTTGTCGTTTTCTTTGCTTTAGTCATTTTTTTGTCGTTTGTGTCATTTGCATAGTTTTTTGTCTCTTTTTTGGTCGTTTGTCCATTTTTTTGTGGCTTTGTAACTTTTTTTGTCAAATTTTTAGTCTCTGTTTTGTTTCATGTTGTCTCATTGTCATTTTTTCTCGCTTTTGTCATTTTGTGCTTTGCTTTATTCATTGTTTTGTGCATCGTTTTTGTTGTGCTTTTTAGCCTCGTTTATGTTGTTTGTCCATCTTTTTGTCGCTTTGCAACTTTTTTGTCTAATTTTTTGTCTCTTCTTTGTTTTGTTTCGTGTCCTTTGTTTCATATTTTGTCGTTTTTTTCTCTCGTTTTGTGTCTGGTTTTTGGAAAATCTGATTAAACTACTGCCAAAACACAACCAAAGAAGCAGATTTATTGACTTTTTGACTGCTAGACTCTTAATAAAAAACACTCGAGGATGCAGTTTGTTCCTTAAAGTTTAACTCTGTGATGGAACTGATTAAATGTCTCAGATCTGAGGCGTTCAGTAACTTCTCATCGCCACTAAAGAGTCTCTGGCTCTTTTGTGACGGCGGCTGAGAGGTGAGTGATGAGGAAGGAGGCTGGTTTGGACGTCTCTCATCCGTCTTCCCGCCACAGAGAAGCTGCTGTCCTCCGAGGCGGGACGGGGGACGGCGGCCCGACTGAAGCAGAGCCGGGAGCAGAGGTGTGAAACCAGAACACTGCAGGGGGAGAAAGCTGGGTACCTGTCTAAATTTAGATCTGGCCTCTTTTTCCTTCATCCTTCCATGTGCAACCAGGTAGTCGAACACCTCTCCTGCAACAGAGAGAGAGAGAATCAGTGTTAAAGGCGATGAATGAGGCGTAGGAGAAGAAGGAAAACACAGAGAGAGGTGGCGGACAACAAAAAAGTGAATCGCGGCTCATAAAAATAAGCGGATATAAATAACTTTTCTTCGCAGCTGTCACCCATGTGCATGGTTGGAGGGCGTTTCTTGACCATATTGAGGCGAGCTCGGCGCTGCTTCCTCCACACTGAGCTTCTCCTGGAGGCACAAAGCTGCCGCCGAGCTCGTCTCCGGCAGCAGACCCTTCCCTCGGCCCACACTCCTGCACACTTCCAGCCAAAACGTGATGGCGCTCGCTCGTGTGCTAATTGAACTCGAGAGGCCGGTACTCGAAACAGGAAGGAAAAAGTAAACAGCGAGCAACAAAAAAAAAAAACTGCAACAAAAACGCCTCCCCCGCTACCTCCTGAATCCTCGAAACCCTCCCACTCTCTGGGCTCTGACCTGCAGAGGCGGTCGGAGGGTGCGTTTGTTCCATACGGAGCTCCAGAAAAGCAACAATTCATGTGAACTCCGTGACTCAGCCGCTAAAGACAGAATGAGGCAGCGAACACTTTGCATGTCAGAGCTAAAGGGCACAACGTGTGCTGAACATGGGGATGAGGTTAGAAAACCAGAACGCAACGACAAAACAGCGAACGGAACCTATGCTATTAACCCTCCTGTTGTCTTCATTTACTGGCACCAAAAAATATTGTTTCTTTGTCTGAAAAAAATCCACAAAATCAGCAAAAAATTCCCCCAAATTTCTGAAAATTTCCAAAACCTTCAGGAAGAAAATTCCAATAATTCCTTAACCATCGTGTCGTACTGCAGGTCAAAATTGACCCGTTTTAAAGTTTGAAAATGTGGGGAAAAAACTATTTTCATAGTGAAACTTCTGATGTCCACATTTTCAACATTTTTGGGAAATCTTTGTACATTTTTTGGTGGAAAACAAGAAATGTTAAAAATGTTTCTTAAGAACATTCACAAAAAATCTATCTGACAAATTCACTGGATTCTGGTTGATTTGTTTGTAACTATTCTTAAAGAAAATTTTTTTTTTTTTTTTAACATTTCTTATTTTTCCACCAAAAAATGTTCAAAAATTTCCTAAACATGTTGAAAATGTGGACAGAAAATTTTTTTTTCTTCCACATTTTCAAACTTTGAAACGGGTCAATTTTGACCCGCAGGACGACATGAGGGTGAAACAGAAACACTGTAGAGTTGGATGCTGCTGTCTTGCAGGAATATGAGGCAAAACGTCAAATTTCCCAAAGACTGTTAGACTTGATAAGACGGTTCTGCACTGATATCTCCTAGAACATGCACATTTCAGTCAAAAGTCTGCTCTTTAAAGTTCTTGCGAGGACAAAAGTTACAAAATGTGACCTGTATATTATCAAATAAAGAAATGAGTGACTCTATTTAAAGATAGTTATTATTCTGTTTATCTAGCCTTTTATTGGTTTTAGTTTAGTTTTTTTTTTTTTTTGTCAGTTTGCTGTGCTCATCCCGGACAAAATTTAAAAAAAAAATCGTAATTTTCCCCACCTTTTAAAAAATTTTGAATCTTTCTTCTGTTTTTACATGAGTGGATTTTAATTCCCTACAATCAGTGTTGTTGTTCTTGTTCACCATATAAATAAAAGACACCTCTATGCAGAATAAACAACTTTTATCTGAGCCCTTTCAAAGTCATGGCAATAGTTTTAAGAATGGAATAGCCAAATAATTGAATACATCCTGATAAAAACATCACCAATGTTAAAAAACACAAATGAAAGGCTCTAGCTGTTCTACAGAATAAAGCTCCGTTTATTCTTCTGCGTTGAATCTACAGTCTCGTAGCAATGCCTCATGCAGCTACTGTTATTTATCTACTTTGTCTCTCACATATTGATTCATGCTTCTGTGGAACAAAATGTACCATGCTCTATGGAGCAATCCCATCTGGTTTGCTCATAATGCAAACGCAATAGCAAGTATACTGGGAATTACATTACCGTAGCTTTACCAATGTGTGTTTACAACAAAAAATATATAACTTTTTAGATATGGCACCTTTCATTTTGCAGAAAGCAGGCATAAGTAAGTAAGCAGGTAACATATACAAGACTAAAACAAAATAAAACAATAAAGCCAGCTAAGAGAAAGCCTTTTGATAAAGACACTTTTCAGTAATGCTGTAAAAGAAGACGATTTCATAGCTCAGGAAAACTTTCAGGAAGATTCAAAGAAGACCTAAAATAGTCGTCGTTTGGTCATGTACGGCTTTAAACAAGAAGCTCTGTGAATTCGCACTTACATACAACAGTGCTTTGAGCTAATGCTAATGTTACCGCTATGAGCTAACACTTATAATCTTAAGCTGTTGATAATCTTGGCGCTATAAGACGGCTTTCTTTACATTCTCCAGTTGTACTCCACCTTGGATTGTGCTACATTCACTAATTTTTTTCCCTTCAATATGGCTCCCAAGCATAAGTCAGTCTCTTCTGATGGCGGTGCTTCAAAGAAAAGGAAAGCCATCTCCATGTGGACGTGAATTTAGATATGATAAAACGCTCAGAACATGACTTTTCAAGGAACCGATCGATATGATTCCGACGTAAGATATAAACGGCTTTGTTTACATCTTACGTCGGAGTTTTGTCTTCTGGCGAAAATCGACTTACGACCCACGTACATCTCAAAAATCGAACAAATTAGAACTTAATCTTCTGGCCCCACATATCTTTTACTATGGACCATGTAACTGTCAGCGTACTCCTCGAAAAATGTAATTTCCAAAAACAATCAATACAAACATGTAGAGTTGCAATACAGCTTCTGGCCACCGGTGGCAGCATTGGGCATTTTTTTTTCCTGAACATCACTCCAGCTGTTTAACGAAGAAGCAGATCGTCTTAGATTTACTGTTTTGACTTTACTTGAAGAGACGGCCGTTTGAATAAATCACTTTAGTTGTTACTTTAGGCCAAAGAGCAGATTTACGACCGTGACTTCCGATATTCTTCTTTGACTGAAATCTCCAAGTTCAAGGGGAGATCCACGTGGTCGAGAGAACGAGTCTGCTGAGCTGTGAGGTCACCTCGAGATTCTGCCCGACTTCTGAGAAAAATCGATGCCAAACTGGGAGAAATATTAGATTTGCATCATTAAGATCTAATGCAATTGGCCTCCGATCAAAGCTCCCATCTCGGTTGTAATGCGATTTGCTCCTCGACATGCAAGTCTCCGCGATTTGTCGTCTCCGCTTGGCTCAGCAGCTCAAACACGACCTTTCCCAGCGATCGATGGCGAGGCGTGGATTTCAGGTGTTCGTGACACCAGAAGACTCCTGAGAGGAAAGTGAGTGCTGGAAAGAAGCTGGAGCTCTCAGAGTCGGAACAGAATAAAGGAAGTTTTTAGGTTTTTGGAGCCAGAACGTCATAAATATGTGGACTCTGTGGGGAGTCTGAGGGTGAAATATATCTACTGTTCTTATTCATCGCCACTTACTCAATGAACCACTCAAAGCACACATTAAAGACTAATTTCCTGCTACAGACAAGCAGAGTTAAGATGTGCTTTGCTGCAGAGGATCATTTTAACTAAGTGGAGGAAGTACTTTCTCATCTGAGTGATGCTGAACACAATAACTGGATAAACACACCGGCGTCCTCGTGGCCGATATCGCAGCATCTGTTTGTTTGTGCAGAAACCCAGCAGTTTGTCCTGCTCTGACATTTTCTGGCTTTTCAATGGACTCTTTTCAGCCTCAGTATTGATTTACACTTAATGTACGTCACCCTGGTTCTACCTTCAGGGAGCAGCTTCGACGTTTTCACACATTTTCTAACACCAGCCAGTGTTGTGAATTACTTTACAAGTCGATAAATTCTCATTTTCTTTATTAAAGTCACTTTCTTGAATTGATTCAACCCCGAAAAACTCATCTCTGTGTATGAAAGTTACAAATTCTAGAAGTTTTGTCAATAAAAATAATATTTTCCTGCCTTTACCCTATGAACTACTAGTAGTTTCTGGACTCTTATTTTGTTTCTGTGACATTTTTCCTCACTGTGGGCTCATTTTTCACTGCAATATAAAGTCAAGCACCGCTATGGAAACAAAACAACCACGACTAGAAGTAGAGAAAACTCAAAAATGTCCTTTGTGTAGTTTGAGACACGTCATAATATCATGGATCAATTTTATTTATTTTTTTGATTGTTAAATTAAAGAAGATTTGAAAAAATAACACAAGTGTTACCAACGTTGTAAAATGTTGATTTTATACAGTAGAGATATTTTACTGTGTACATTTCTAATTTGTGAAAACACGGCCTGCAGTTCAATCGAGTAGTCCCTGAGTTTTTGTCATAGTAATGTTTACTGCCACTAATAGCATAATTGTTTGTGTTTCTACAGATTGTGGTTAAAGTAATTTGGTATTTGAGGGGAATTTGTAAATAAGACATGTAGGTTTAAGTGGTTTTGATCAAATATCAAAATTTTAAATTTAGATTTTGCTAAATTTTAACAGCATGTCACACAAAAATAGCCCAAGGATCTTCAGAAAGTAGAAAAAGTACACATTTCTTATGTTTTTCAGTTTCTGGCTCAAATAAGGGGTGTAATAAGTCCATTTTTCTGAAGATTATATGTGTTTTAAAACCTTCACAGGTGCATAGAACAGCGTAGAAATGTTGCTTTTTTGGCAATTTTTTGAAAGAGACGTGGAATAAAGTAATTTTGACTCAAAGTTGAAAATCCAACAATCGTCTCTGTTTCTGGCTGTAGTAAATGCTGTAATTTCAGTAGTTTTGTAAAGACAACATGTCTTTTAAACCTGTTAGTGGGTTTTAGGGTTTAGAGAGTTAAACTAGGTTTTTATTAAGCTACAATGACTTAAATTTGAAGCAAAGTAAGTCACGTGAAAAGAGGGTCAACAGGCGAACATACACATGAAGGTTTCACTGGATAACATATTTTCTTGGGTTTGAATGGAACTTAGAGAATTAAATAGTAAATAAATAAAACTATCTACAAAAAATATTAACTTTTTTTCTGCAAATATCTTAAAATATAACAAAGACTTAATATAGAGCTTTACTCTGTGTGAAGATTCTAGATTCATGCTCTTTCTATGGACTGACGCTGATGTCGAACTCTCCGTCTGGAACAATATTCTTGTACATTCTTTCTTCCTTTCAGGTACAAATACAGTCTGCAGACGTTATATTCCGGCCCCAAGATGTATAAATTATTAACATGCACATTTATCACGTTTGGTGTTAATAAATCATACTCGGGACCTTGTGAGCGCCGCATGGTGAGCAGATTTCTGCAGACTATATCTGGCCCTCTGTGCAGCAGCTGTTGTTCACTTCAACTGTTTTTTATTCATACATATTTTTTTGTTTTACAGTTTCTGTCTTTGTACAAAAGCAAGTATAATCACAACTTCAAAGCTGGTTTTGGTATGCTTTTTGACACTGAACAACTGCATAAATTTCTGTCTTCAACCATTGAAGTGTGTAATCGGCTATAAACTTAAGACACCTGAATGCTGCATACCAGTAATAAGAAAAAACTCTGAGCTGTTTACTCTGAAGTATGAAATCAATAAAATATAAAACATCCATTAAGACAACTGCAACATATTCATAATTAATTCAGATTAACCATTAAAGACAGCAGTGCACTTTTAGCTTCAGAGCTGCACACGGTAGCGCTGCCTTTCTGCCTTTCTGCCCACCCTGAGGATTCTTTGAATAACCTTTATTGGATGGTCGTGAGGCAAAGACAGCGGGGCTGGTGCACAATCGAACAGAGACCTTTTAGGTTCTGAATGCCGGAAAGCTGATTAGAACATGTCATGTAAGTTCACACATTGAACAACGTCTACAGCTTTAACCTTCTGAACTGCAAAACCTGACGGCGGCTTTGAAAATCATGCAATTTTAGATTTATAGACCAAAATCCAGCGAATTTCACTGGATTTTGGTTGATTTTTATGTGAATGTTCTTAAAGAAAATATTAGAAGCTTTACTGATATGTACGTCATCATTTCAGCTATTTTTAGGATTTTTTGGAAGATTTTTACTCATTTGTTGAAAATATTTACAAGAATTTTCTTGCCAAATTTGGGGATTTATTTATTTATTTATTTTTATTTATTTATTTATTTTTTTTAAATAAAATTTTTAAGGGAAACTTTTAAGGAATTATTGGAATTTTCTTCCTGAAGGTTTTGCAAATTTTCAGAAATTTGGGGATGTTTTTGCTGAATTTTTAGATATTTTTCAGACAAGGAAACTATATAATTTGGTGCCTGTAAATGAAGACAACAGGACGGTTAATTTGCATCTCACCTCCGCTGGCGTACTCCATCACCAGGTAGAGCGTCCTCTCCGTCTCAATCACCTCAAAAAGCTTCACTGCAGACAGACAGACAGACAGACAGACAGACAGACAGACAGAGAGGGAGGAAATTATAAATTCAATTATGTCTAAAGATGGGGGAGATTCAGACAGAGGCGGTAATGAATTCATGGGCATGAGCAGGAAGAATAGTTTCCAAGCAGGCAGCCGGAGCGAGTGGAAGAGGGAAAGTGGAGTCACGTGGATGTCGGTGTTTGAGTGTCGTGACCACAGCGGAGCCGAGCAGCACTCAGTGTTTACTGTACGGGCCAAAAGCTGGGTTTGTTCACTGCAGCAGCTCGCTGATATGATAAAAGACTGTGTGATGAGCAGCTGAGAGCCGCACTGCTAAATATAGACGAGGTGGGATGGGAGACAAAGACGGAGAGGGTGGAGATAAAGAGGGTGTTCGGGCTGGTAAGCGCTTACTATCACCCCGGTAATTATAATCGCATTTCTGCACAGGAAATTATAAAGTGCAGCGAATGGAAATAAAAAATAATTAGCAGGGAATCCCGTCTCCAAAACCAAACACGTCGCGGCAGATGAGGGTTTTATGGTGCGTGCGTGTGTGTCAGAGAGTTTCTGCGAGGGAATGAAATGGATGCTTTAGGTGGATGCTAAAGCGCATAAACACAGCAAAAAGTTGATTATTCATTTGCTGAAGAGGTAAATATATGGATAATCGCTGCTCCTCCTAAATTCTAACCTCTACCACAGCTGTGTAATGGACCTTTTTCACCATTTTTCAACCTTTTCTGGAACAACTAATCGAGAAAACAGCCAACAGAATCATCAATAATGAGAATAATAACTTACTTTTCCTCCTAAATGTGACCTGATAGACTGTGTTGCCGTTTTGTTCTGTTTTTTTAACTCTCTGCTGCTACTAAGTTCATGTTTGAGCTGTCAACGCTTGAGGTTTCTGTAATATTGGCTTCTAGTCGCTGCAGCGGTTTGGTGTTTGTGGGTATTTCCTCTCGTGATGCTGCTGCAGAAACTCTGCTCTCCTGTTTACTGATCGTTCACCAACAGAAAAACGTGGAAAGACTGAACCTCCAGCTTCATCCTTCACCTACTTTTCCCCACAGAGGACGGCAGTAAAGGCTGCATGACATGTAGGACAGGATCTGGTCTGACAGGGCTTTTAGAAAATGTCAAGAATGCAGAGTTCGACCTCCACTAAGCCAATTGTTCCTCGTGCTTCAGAGGGCTGACGTATTTCCAGAAATCCTTTTTATTTATTTGCCAGGATGGTTAGACTTTTAAGAACATTTAGAAATCTCCTGTGATGTCTGTTTGAAGTAAAACAGAATAAAAAGGAACTAGAAAGATGAAATAATGAGGCTATTAACTTAAAACTAGCTGATAAAGCTCAGAACAGCTGCTTCATGTGAATATTTGGAGTGTCTTTTGTCCTCTAAAATGTGAAAATATTCCAATCTTCCAGCATAACAGGATATTAAATGCACAGAAATTCAAATTTATCTCAACTCTTGAACTATTTAAGATACTTTTCCTGCTAAAATACAGCGTTTCTGTGTGACATCCACTTACCTATATTAGGATGATTCAAGATCTTCATTATTCTAACTTCTCTGAAGAGCTGAAAGACAAAGAGAGAAATGCGGTGTTCAGAATTTACTCCAGATTTGAAATGAAACAGATAAAATCCTCTGGACAGCTCATGCATCCAACTGGGACGTAAATCAGGTGATAAAAGACACATTTTTCGCCTTCAGCAGGTGAAAATAAAAGCTGGAACTGTCTGTCTTCACACTTTATGTGGAAATCAGCAGGAACTCAGAGGATCTCGGTGTGAAATTGTCGCTTCGCTTCGAGACAAAATACAACCAAAAAATGAAGGAGGCGGCTGCACAGTTACTAAAAAACTGCTTCTTTGACAAGTATTTTTAGTTAAATTCATCCAGCAGCCGTGTAAAGGACTTATGTAAGCTTGCAATAATAATAATGTCACAAGGAAATACTATAATTTATTTAAACAAACTGCAGGAATCTGATCAGTTTCAGTTTGTTTGATCAGAATTTCTCACTTTTTTATGCTATTTACGACATTTTAAGACTTCAGCAAGGGAAATTTAACAACATATCCTCAGTGGGACGAATGCAAATTACAGCTTAGTGCCAAGTTTTAAATCAATAACTGTATTATTGTGTATCGCCACAAAACAAAGCGCCATTTAACGTCATGGAAACAGAACAATCCAAGTGGTTAATGCAGTTAACTGTAGGGTTCCACACATAATTTAATATCCAAGTTGTGACTTGAAAACAATGAGATCAGTGTCTGATTTCAGGAAAACAATGTCAACAGTTTTACAAATTCACACACACACACACAAGCATTACCACAATTTAAAACATTAGATCACAAATCAAATCATAACATCCGTCAGAAAAAAACGCAGACAGATAATAAACTTTAGTTTGCTGTGTGTAGCGCTACTCATGACATAAACTGAGCTAAACAACTCGGAAAATATAATTATATGGACATTATTTTAGCAGATTCTGCAATATGAGGTTCCCTTACATCAATTTAATCATCAGTTTGTAGGATAACACATCTCTGCAGCACCAGTGTTTTATTGAAATAGTATTTCGCCAAACATTTTATTGGATTTATCAAAAATAGCAGCTCTTGTCAGCTTAATATTGTGACTTTCCTACTAAAGGAAACCAGGTCAGTGGAGTCAATTACATCTTTTAAGTTTCGCATTAAAACTTGGAGAAAAAATACTATTATTGGCACGCCTATATTGCTGATATTTGAGCTTTTATTTCCTTTAAACCATCTTTATTTGTTTAGGAAATGTGTCTACCTCTTCTAACAATGTGTTGGTTTCTATATGCCATGTTTTATTTTATGTCTTTTCAATTCTGATGATTTCATGACTTTTCTGTTTTCTTTTGATGCCTTGTAAAACATTTAGTTTTTGAGAAGGGCTCAGTAAATAAGAATTGTGATCATTATTTCTTAATTGTCAGGTCAAAACCACGTGTCATGATAATTCCTCACAGATTAAGCCATGATTTGACAATTTAGGACCACGCTAAATTAAAATAACACTTATTAAAATGACAATTTAACACCTTTAAGTGTCTGGATTCACGTTTCTCTCATTTTTCTGTCCTGCTCACATATTTTGCTGATGAGGAAACACAGAATGAGAATTCCCCTTATAGACACTCAGGTTTTTATTCTCACAGGCTTTTGGGTTCAGAAACACAAACACTTCACTTAGTCACAGCATCACGACAACAGGAATCTATCTGACGTATTTTAAAAGTGAATCTGAGTTCATCCAAACATGCAGCTCCACACTGATAAGAAGAGTCTCTGTTGTCCACAGCAGCAGATCTCTAAGGGCCAAAAATGCTTTTTAGTGCTCCTCTGTCGGAGGCATAAAACACACCGAGTGCTATTTATTATTGATCGACTGTTAACTACACCTCGCTCTCTTCCCCTCCATAAAAATATGGAAGAGCCATCAATCTTTGATGAGGAGGGAGTAACATGCTGACGAACAAATCGCAGCGCCGAGCAGAAAACACAGAAACCCCTTCAGCCAAATACACGAAGAAAGAAAAACTGCTGGAGTCAAGCTATCACAGCCAGAAAACAACCCTATAAAACAGGAGGTAATTATTATGTATTCATTTATGAGTCATTTAGCATCACTTCTGCGAATGAATCGTTGGGAAATATGGAATTTCCCATATTTATACTTTGGACAACACAACTGTTCTGGATTAGTTTCATAAATATATCTATAAACAGCAGTCAAAGCTCAAAACTGGGTCCTAAAACTGCTCTTTTTGTTTTAAAACAGTCAACAATTGTACATATTTCAGTTAATAATCATCAGACAAAGAATATCCAACAAAAGTCTTCAGCTTTTAAGCTCTAAAATCAATTTTTGACTGCTAATTAGTTTTTAAGATTATTAATAGCGTCAATTTATTTTCTTCTGATTAGCAAAGCTGATTTCCACACCTTTACATGCACCATAAAAAACACTGGAATTTTCCAATTTATTGCCATTTTACATATTCTATGTTGTACTAAATTATAGACAATAACAAATAAAATCACAGAAAATTTTTTATATATATATATATATATATATATATATATATATATATATATATATATATATATATATATATATATATATAAAGAAATTTACATGTTGACCGAAAAAAACTACAAAAAAAACCCAGGCCAAAACTGTAAATAATCTCCGCATAATTTTATAGAAAAAGGAATTTGTTGTTCTACAACATTTGACCTTAAGATTACACTATTTTTTACCATATTTAAATGAGTAAAAACAAGATTATTAATAGTTTCAATTTATTTTCTTCTGATCAGTATTTTTTGGTCATTTATCCTTCTGAGACTCACTTGTTCTTTTATAAAACTATAAAGAAGCTTAGTAAATATACCAGTTATTTTTTAATGAAGTGAAATTATCTTTTTAAAATCATCTTTATGTATTTTTTAAGAGTCATCTTCAGCTACCAGACTGACTGGAAAATGTGTCCAAAATGAAGCTTGAACCCATAAATAGAGATAACAGATCACCTCTGAAGCATTTTATTAATAATAATAATAATAATAATAATAATAATAATAATCATAATAATCATAATCATAATCATAATCATAATCATCATCATCATAATCATCATCATCATCATCATCATAATCATCATCATCATCATCATCATCACAATTAAAACTATTGGCGAAAACTGATATGTGTCTCATAATATTTCAGTAAATCGTGCTCCTGGATCTTTCTGTAGAAACTGCTGGCTTTTAATGCCAACCCTCATGATTAAAATCAATTAATACAGATTTAATTAATTAACAATTATTCATTAACAGATAAACTGAAACTTTAGGTTTTCACTTAAGAGCTGACAAAATATGACGTGAAGACATTACAAGATTGATGAGAATTTAACATTTTTTTTGAGGAAATGATTAGGGAGAAAAAATGAAAATAAACTCTAATTCAGCCAGAATTGGATCATTTGTTTGTATAAGAATCATAAGGATGTGTTCTACATTCTACCAACAGGGATGTCATCTCTCTGTAACTAAAAACAAAAATAAAACTGTCAAAGTCGCTTCTTCTAAACCGTAATTTAAACACCCAGACTGAGCAGCGAGCGCCGGCTGAGGGACGAACCGAAGTGATAAATCATGTTTAGGTTTGGGAGGCGGCTCGAGGGTTAAAGCTAACAGACTGAGGCAGGCCGAAGAGGAGGAGGAGGAGATGAAGAAGAGCAGCTCTGGACTGTCATTACGCTGCACTGTGATCCCGCTCTGCCCATCATTATCCTGAAAATACTCTCCTGAGCTTCCAGAAAGTACAGGGGAATAAATCTGAGCTGCTTTTTCTGTGTGACAGCGGAAACCTCCTCGACATGAAGCTCCGACTCTCGCTCCATTTGCTTCCCCTGTGAAGTTTTTGTCGCAGCCCGAGTGTCCTACATAGCAGCCGCTCTGACACCTGGGCCGGCTGGAAAACAACACTCCGGCCAGAATGTGGGAATACTTTGTCAGGTATGCCGCGCAGTAAACAGAATTAGTGGAAAAACACGCGAGAGGGAAGACGAGGAGGTGATTCAGCGCATAAAGCAGCCATTAGGTCGAGGACAGAAACCTGCAGTCGGTCCAGTCATGCTACCGCAATGATGCACAGCTGCTCCGCTTACGCAACCCGGCCTTGTGATCGATTCAGGGCACCTTTAGGCCGCATGACACACGGCTCGAGGGTGAAGTCACACCTTTCGTCAGCGCAACACCTCGAGGAAAACTCTCCCGTCCTGTTTAGGTTAAATCCGCCTCGATTACAAGAGATCTGCGGCTCATCAACCAAATCCCGTGGGCTCGCCATTAGATCACTTTTCCTCTTGTGTAAACTTTCTTCCCACCTAGTTAGAGGTGAGTCACAGCGAATCAGATTACAGCCTCTGCAACACGAGCATCTAATGTAAAACATGAGACGTCAAACATCCCACTAGTGGATCTATAAACCCCATAAAACCCCCAAAACAAGCTAGAACAAGAAAAGTACTCCGAGAGAGCAGTACTCCTCCAAGGCTGCTCATTCCCCCATATGGCACTGTCACAAATGCAGCTTTTTTTATTAGTTATTGATCAGAAATCACGGCAACATAGAATGTGATCATTTCATATAGATGCACCCACAAACAAAGTGACCTTGCAATGAGCACAGGCGTGTGTTCTGCATGTGTACATTATGTACGGTTACTGAATCGCGTGACCTAAATATGTAGCGGGTGGCGGGAATTGATGGGACTCAGAAACACCCACACAATTTAATCAGTTGTTCCTTGTATCATTTCAGACACAGAAGTCCTGATAAGTCCTCAGTGGTCTCATAATATTTCAATAAATATGATGGATTTTCTAAAAGTAAAACATGTACAGGTTTGGGATGTGGCTGTAAAGAATAAAGAATATTTGAAGAGTGTTTTGTCTGACTAAATGTTTCACCTTTTAAAGCAAGCAAAATGTCATGACTTCACGGCTAAAGAATCACAAAAATAAAAGTCTCAGAAGCAAAGAGTACATTAAAGAGAATCAAAGAATCAAGCATTCAGATATTTTTGATTTGTATTTGTGTTAATGTCCAAAACCACTCAACTCCCTCACATTATTCCTTCCTGGAGGAGCTGAATTCACAGTTTTGCAGTAAAATCTCTCAGTTTTACTTTGCAGTTCAGCTCAGCTCCTCTCTTCACTTCTTGCTCTCATCTGGACGAATGGACCTGAGGGAAGAGCCGCTCTGCTTCAAATTAACTGCTGCCATCACTGCACGTTTAAGGCACTTCTGCTTCTTGAATTTCCTCGAGCCCAAATCAATTCAGAGCAGCAGCTGCCAGCCATTAATACGAGACCTCGAACGCTCAGAAAACCCCAATTACAGCTTTTAACGTCTGTGTTGTGAGAAGTCGCTGTTTTTCCTGCAAGGAGGAATTTTTTCGCCACCTCCCTGCAGAGATTTTAACCATCCCCAAAGGAAAATCACAAGCAGTTTGGTTAATTAGAGTTTCTTTTACTGAAGCACAATAGACTTTTTTATCAAATAAAGTAACACAGACTCATTGTTTTTACTGAAAGTACACGGATTTTGCTCACTGTTGAACGTATTCATGCATTTCCTGGACTTTGCATAAAACCGAATTTCTGAGGTCGTTTCTTCAAAAAAAAACTTTACAAACTACATAGAAATACTAAAAATCACTACTACTACTAAAAATTGCTAAGTAGCCAATCTATGACAGAAAAAGAACCAGGAACTATTTTGACAATAGAAGGATCTTCGGTTTATATATAGCTGCAATATTAATATCTTTGACATTTGGACTATTTGTGAAACATAGAAGGATATTTTGTTTTACTTTTTCTGAGATTTTATCATCAGTTTTCGTGTTTCTACATAATTATCGATCAAATGTGAAACAAACTTTTGACATGTTGATGTCTATCCATCCATCCATCTATCACTCATAAACTGTTCTGGAGTAAATAAACCAGGCTGTGTATTGCTGTCAGAAGGTGGCGCTGTAGGCTACATGACTGCAATAAACAGAGTAGAAGAAGTCAGGAAGAAATGTTTACCAACTGCTAAAAAAAACGCCAAAGAGAAAAGGAAACAAAACTGTGGTCAACTATGGGAGAAAAATGGAGAACCTCTTCAGGAATCCTTTTCAAAACAGAAAAATTGTGAACATCATGATGATTCTTTCATGTTTTCTGCTGTTCAGAGGTGAAAACAATGAAAGAAACATCAGAACATACAAAGGAGTTCAATGTTCAGTAAAAAATAAATCTGAAAAATGTGTTTCCATTTCCCATAAAGCTCATTAACCCTTCTGTTAAAAACTACAAGACATTTTTATCAAATTATACCGTTTCCATTAACTTTTACAATAATCAACCATTTTGACATTTTATAAACCAAACAACTAATCGATTAATCGAGAAAATAACCACCAGACCAAATCGACAGTGGTAATTATCGCCCTAACCACATCTGCCTTTAAATATTCTATAACTGTGAGATTTCCATTGCCTCCTCATAGCTGTGTAGGTTATAGAAACATTAATGTTTAATTACTTAGATAAACAATAGATGTTGGATAATCCTACTTTAAGCACCGACTGTATTGACAAAGCAAAGCTGTAGACAAAAAGGTATGAATAGTGTGATGAAAATAATCATATCAGCTATAGCGCACCATTACTTTGATTAAATCTGAGGTCAGCTAGGACTTTGGGAAACACTGATTTACATTTTTCACCATTTTCTGACATCTTATAGCAGAAACAAGTGACAAAATGAAAGAAGAATCAGCAATGCAAGTAGTCTTTGGTTGCAGAATACAATAACTTGGTAATTAGTTTGATAATTAGTTGTACAGAAGGACTTTAGTCCGTTCTTCACAGGAGCGTTTAGACTATAGAAATAAAAGTGAGACGTGCTGCTGGCTGATTTGATTGATGTTTTCTATGACGCACTGCAGTTTCTTCTTCTAGAAAAGGTGCTATAATATAACAACAGCTCCCTATCCAGAAAATCCCAACCTCAGCACAGAGAGTGAAGGTTTTCCCAGACTGTAAACTTTTGCCTCTTCTCTGTTTACATTTAATCAGAAGCTCCCGGTGTGTCGGCCTCCCTTCCCGACCTTCCACCGGGACGACCGCAGAACCGCAGGTCGGATCAGGACACAACGGTTTCACCAGCAGCCGGTGACAGATGTGAGCGTCGACTCAGCTCCGCCAAACTATTAAGAACGGAGGCCGAAAATAAACATTTAGGCTTCGGAGACGAGAGATATCCCCCGCTATCAGCCACTCGCCAATCTTGCGGTTACATAAGAGGTCAGGACACAGCGGTGCTGGAGCTGAGGCAGGTTGGCTGTTTCAGCAGCACCGGCTCTGAGGTAAGAGGCAGAAAAACACGCAAAAACCCAGCGGAACCTGAACACAGCATCGGATGCACAAATACGGGAGTTACCGGGCGACATTCAGTCAGCTGTTATGATCTTTTAAAGCATTTTTCTATCATTTTCTCAGCCTAAACAACCCTCAAATATGTAGCATAATTTTAAAAAACAGCTCAGTAATTTCCTAAAGCTGTAGTGTCTAGAAAACAGGAGGAAAGAGTGCATTTGCTGGTGGCTATTTTTAGCAAATTAGTCCATGTTTAGAGCTCTAAATGTGTATCATGTCATTCCATGACACATTTTAACAGTTATTTATGTGATTTTAAGGCATTAAGAGGAAATTCCTTAATGAATCTGATCTGTGGCAGATTATAACGGAAGCAGTTTGTAAAAAAGCATTTATTATGAAGAATTATGTGAAAAAATAAAACGCTCTCATGTCTGTAGAAAGATACGCTACAGCCAAGATAGAAGCTTCAATAGTAAGTTTATCTTATCTAAAAGGCTGGAAGCAGGAGGGAAACAGTTAGCTTAGCCAAACAGCTACCAGTAACTGACTGAAGCATCCACAAAAACCAAAGTCCTGTCAACATGAGGCTGGAAAGAACTCAGTGGACAGAACCAGACCAGTAGTTTCCCTCATGACGTTAACACACATATATAAGAAGGGGTGTTGATCGTCTCTGAACTTTTGGCTATATAAAAAAGTGTATTTCAAAAAACTTCAACTGCTACTTTAACTACCTAAACCTAAAACATACCGCTGGATTTGAAATGTTCTCTTAATAATATTGCTATTACTACTATCACTGCTACTGCTAATAATGATAAAAAGAAGAAGAAGAAGAAGAATCTTTGATCAGAGCAAAAATTGCACCATTTAAGACAGAAACTGTTTTTAAAAAAAAAAATAAATAAATAAATAAAAATAGGAATTGTTGGATTTTCAACTTTACGACAGCCCTTGAACAAGACACATCAGAAAACACAATGAAATCTGAGCCTAAACTTTGCGATATTTCATTTAAAGCACTTTATTCTACATGTCTTGTTAAAAAAAATCACTAAAAATATGCTGTTTGCTCTCACCAGATTCTGTAAAAAACAACAAATTCTGCGGTCGTCTGCGCAATTAAAAAGCCACAAATAATTTATCTTTGAGCAACAGTTATGTGACAAAAACTCTGAGAGTTTTCGGTTGATCTGCAGGCTGTGTTTTCACAAATCAGATAGGAAACAAGAACATACATAAATCATAGAGAAAAAAACAAACCTACTGGACCAATAAAATAAATCCAACATAGCTCAATGACCCAAAAAATATCCAGAATGACCTAATATTGGTTCAAAATGACAAAGTTACTTGCAATTTGTCCAAAATATCTCAAAACTTGTACAGAAAGATTCAGAAATATCCCAAATCACAAAAAGTGTCCAAAACAACTACAAATTTACCCATTTTGGCGCAAAAAGGTTTAAAATTATTTCAAATTAGTTTCAAATTTTGTACACAGTGATTCAAAAAATGCAATCCAAAGTGACTTTAACTTAGGTTTGCAGACCTTTAACAAAAAGAATCGTCCAAAGTGACCCAAAAAATGTCCAGAATGACCTAATATTGGTCCAAAACGACAAAGAAAATGTCCAAAGTTACTTGAAATTTGTCCAAAATATCTTGGAAATTGTACAGAATGATTCAGAAATGTCCAGAATCACAAAAAAGTATCCGAAACAACTAGAAATTTGCTCATTTTGGCATGAAAAGGTTTAAAATTATTTTGAATTTTGTACAGAATGATTAAAAAAATGTCTAAATGACCTATCCATTACATCTGCATCACACTACATAAAATCCACTGTCAAGTTCTCTGTAGTTCTAGTCAAACGAATCCACAGTGAGGAAAAATGAGATAGGAGCAACAAAAAACCCACCCAGAAACCACTGGAGGGTTGTTATGAGTGACCCTGGTAGACGAAACCTGCAGGATTAAGGCCAATTATTGAGCGGATCATCTAATCCACATCAGGATTTCCTTCAGCTCTGAATCTCCAACTCATCAGCCAAAAAAGGAAAAGAGAAAAAAAACAACAAAAGCAAAAAAAGCAGAGAAAGTTCACCTATAAATGGAAACCTGTGACAGGAACGGGAGCATTTAATGTGTCAATCAGGAAAAGGATTTAAATGCGGTTTCTTTATTCTCAGCTCGTTCCACTTCCTTAAAATAAACATTAAAAGAAGCTCAAATCCCTCGAGGGACAGCAGGAAAAAAAATAACCTGACAAACACCTTAAAAAGAGAAGTTTTTTTTCCTTGACTCTGACAAAGCAGTCACCTAAAAACAACAAGGATTGCCAACAAAAGCCGGGCGCTTTGTGCTGCTGTGAACGGCGCTGTCATGACTCAGTGCTTTTCTGTCAACGTAGCGTCACCGCCAACGCCAAAGGGCCCGGGCCTCCGAGATACAAAGGCCACAATCAATGGAGCTTTGGAAAAACTGATGGAAAACCACTGGCCGACCGCTGAGAGGAGCCGGCCGGCCGGCCGGACGGCGGGGGCCAACATCATCACCACCAGCAGCCGAAAAACGCTCGGCCTCGTCTACTCTTATCTGTCCGACGAGCAGAAATAAAGCCTCCGGAGCTGCACGGTCGATATCGCTCCGACTTCCCCCCCCCTTCAAAAAAATAAAACAAAATAAAACCACTTCCAGGCCGAGAGGCAGATCAAAACAACCACA
Source organism: Amphiprion clarkii (assembly GCA_027123335.1). Taxonomy (NCBI): domain Eukaryota; kingdom Metazoa; phylum Chordata; class Actinopteri; family Pomacentridae; genus Amphiprion; species Amphiprion clarkii. Next base: position 29,141,701 of record CM049584.1, on the reverse strand, counting down.
CACACATCTAACTTGCTAATGAGCGCACAGCGAGCAGAAAGGAGGGTTAAGGGCAGCTCGTTCTCAGCCGGCTGACTTCAAACTGTGAAGTGAAACTGCCATTCACCAGCGTGGGAAATTTGCATTTTAAAAGCAAAAGCCGCTTCCTGGTTTGGTTGATTTAACGAGGAAAGCAAAGCGGTCACTCCCAGCTGTGTGACGACGAGAAGCAAGAGCTGGAGGAAGCTAGAAAGAAAAATGACATTTGGTTTCTCTTTGAGACCAATAATTCTTCAGAAAAACAAAGACAGTTAAGGAACGGGCCCTTTAAAAGTGGCCAGAATACTTAGATATACTGTTTCGTTTCTGAATTTGATTAATTTTCTGAACCCACAGACAGCATCTTTTCTCTACAAAAGTTTCTGGTCTAGTCAGAAACTGCAAAAACAAAAAGAATTGTCAGTTTGAAATCATGCTATTTAATCAAAACCACTATATCCTACATGCCTTGTTTAAAAATTCCTGAAAAATTACCCGTTTGCTCTAACCGGATTCTGTAAAAATCTAAATATTTTATGCTCCCAAGTGCAACTGTGAAGCCATTAGCAAATCAGTTGCGACCAAAAGTCACATGACAAAAATTCTGCAATTTTTCAGCTGAACTGCAGGCAGTGCACAAAACATAAAAATTAGCTGTTTGCTGTATTCTGTACAAAAACTAAAAATTCTCTGCTTTGAAGCCGTTAGCAAGTCAGCTGCAGGACTAATAGATGTTCAGAAAAACACCTTTAAAGAAAGTTTTCAGTAAAAAGCCTTCACTTAGGACAAATCTAAATCCTACAAGCATTTAAAACCAGTCACAATACTTGCATTTACTGCTTCTTTTTCTGAATTTGATTAACTTTCTGAACCCAAAAAACACACCAGCAAGTCTGAAAGGCATCCTCCTCTACAGAAATCACTAAAATTGCAGCATTTATCAGTCTAAAACTGTAAAGTCTGAAAAAACAACAACATTCAGTCTTGAAATATTGACGTTTTATTGAAATAATGGTATTCTGAATGTCTTGTTTAAACTGGATTCTTTAAAAAAACTAAAAATTCTGCTCATCTGTGCCACCATGAAGGCATTAGCCAGTCAGCTTCAGGACCAATAAATGTTCGGAAAAACAGCTTATAAAACTGTTTTCAGTAAAAGGCCATCACTAGGACAAATGTAAATCTCACAAGCCTTTTAAAAGCGGCCAAAACACTCAGATTTACTGTTTCCCGTCTGAATTAGTTTAACCTTCTGAACCCCAAAACACACCAGCTAGGTTAAAAGGAATCTTTTCTCTACAGAACTCACAAAATTTACAGATTTTTTTTCAGAAACTGAAACCATAAAAACAGAAAAAACTGGGTGGTTTTTGATCTGCACATCTGTTAAGGTCAGGAAATTAACCAAATTCAAGCTTAAAATCACAACATTTCATCAAAATCTGAAAAATCTACAAGTCTGGTTTCAAAATTGTCCAAAAATAAGCAACAGTATCTGTCAAAAAAATTAAAAACTTTGCACTCCTCGGCATAACGGTGAAGCTGTTAGCAAGGCCTTCAACTGGGACAAATCTCAACGGCAAAAATAATTGCATTTACTGCTTCTTTTCTGAATTTTCTGAACATTCTGAGCCATAAATCACACAGGCGGTAATATTTTGTAGAATAACTAATCAAAGAAATTCGAATTAGATTTTAGTTTTGTTCATGATTTATGACATTTTAACTTTGTTTTAGTGCATAAAAGACACTTCTGAGTTCTTTTTCCTTCTTCATGGTTGTTCTGTTTCCACAGAGGTGCAAGACTTTACATTGTAGTGAAAATGAGTGTTAAAAGTGGCCAAAACACTTGAATTTCACTGCTTCTTATTTGAATTTGCTGAATAAAACACAGACACGCTCTCCTTTTAAGGCCTCAGGTTTTAAACCTCTGAACAGTAAACATGGAGCTGAATCATCCTCCTAATTCCAGCTCTTTATTCACCCCAGGAAGCTCAATGCAGAACACATGCTCCGTCCCAGCATGCCCCGCTTCCCATTTACACAATTAATACTCAATCTGCTGTGCTTCATGAATTACTAAATGAATTCTGCCACAGAGAGAGACAGTGGAGAGAGAGGCGGGGGGGTAAATTACCTTCTGAAGGCTGTTTGGGTTCAGCTGCGTCTTGTCTATTATCTTAATTGCCACCTGTGGAGAGAGAAAAAACAGAATCGAAACTGAGCTGAGTGGGACGTAACAGCAGAGAAGTGTGAAAGACAGGAAGTGGAAGCAAAAAACACAACAACTGAGAGAAAGAGAGCGCAGCCACATTTATGTTTTTCCAATGGGAGCCCTTAAAATAAACTCGTCTGTGCGAGCGAGACGACAGTTTCAACAACCTGCGTGAGTTAAAAATACGGCTAAATGCAAGTGCAGAATAATTAAGAGAATCAGGAGGGGACTGAGGTGAAAAGAGCAGCGTCGCTTCCTTAAATGTCGAAGAGGAGGTCTGCTCTTTCTGCTCATCAATTATGAACAAATCAAACGCTCAGCGGCGGCGGCTCTGCCCTGAAAACAGCCATTAGTGCCAACGAGATTTAGAGCGATGAATCTGTCAGCGTGTGGAGCTGCTGCCGCTCGGTTTGGTTGATATCTTCTACACAGAAACTTGGCACGGGAACATAAATAAAACTTTTTGTAAACCTGAGAAATCACGTTTCTACGAACACATTTGACCCTCAATAGTTGTAAAATATAAAACTTTCCCCCCACAGCATCTATAACTGATAGAATGCCCCATATATCCCAACATGACAGACTCTGAACTGAACCGCTTCAACGTTTTTGGCCTGAAAATATCATTACTGCAAGAAATATCACAATCCATTTTCACATAATAAGACTTCCTGCCATTGATTTCCCAACTCTCTATTATGGATAAAATTTAAACAATTTTTAGAGCAAGTGTTTGGCCAGTAGTATTTTTTCCTTTATTCTACAGACGCCTACTGATGGTAAACTTTAATAAACCAAAAAGCATATTCCGTAAGATTTGGAATGATATTTCTTTAAAGTATTAAAGAAAAGCAACAGTGTTCTTAGATAGCAAAAGTATTAGGAGGAAAAGTTTCAAGCAAGGCAAGTTTATTTGTATAGAACCCTTCATGTCAATTCAAAGTGCTTTACATAAAACATTAAGAGCATTACAGTGAGGTGCAGAGAGTTAAACGATATCGTGCAGTTTTCATGCATAGGCGCACGAGAAAAGAAATGTTTCTAACCTGGATTTAAAAGTGTCTACATGTGGTGAAAGTTTAATCTCCGCTGGCAGTTTGTTCCACTTGTTTGCAGCATAACAGCTAAATGCTGCTTCTCCATGTTTAGTCCGGACTCAGGCCTGGACTAGACCCGAGTCCCTGGATCTAAGAGCCCTGCTAGGTTTATATTCTCTGAAACATATCACAGATGTATTCTGGCCTAAACCGTTCTGGGATTTGTAAATGACCAGTAGTTTTAAAATCTATTCTGTGACTGACTGGAAGCCGGTGTAGAGATTTTAGAAGTGGTGTGATGTGTTCAGATCTCTTAGTCCTGGTTAAAACTCTAGCAGCAGCGTTCTGGATGAGCCGAAGCTCTTTAATGCTCTTTTTAGGAAGTTCTGTTAAAATACCATTACAGTAATCCAGTCCACTGGAGATGAACGCATGGATGAGTTTCTTTTGGTCTTTCTGGGAGACAAAACTTTTAATTCTGTTGATGTTTTGAGCATCTCAAAGCAGGACATTTCTTGGCTTTTCTTGTTTAGAAAGTTTCTGTTGTTTTGGCTAAACTCAAGTATCAATCAGATTTGTGTTACTGACACGTCAAATACTTCAAAATCACCATGATAAGCCCAAATCTCTGATTCAGGACATCCCTAATTTAGACCATTTTTATTGTTTTGGCTCAACTCGTGCGTTAATCAATATGTAAAGTTGATTATTTTCAAACTAAAACCGCCCAGTGTCTCTGAGATCGCACCTCTCTGCCGGTGAGGATGTGCCGGGCCAGTTTGACCTTGGCGAAGTTGCCCTTGCCGATGGTTTTGAGCAGCCGGTAGTTGCCGACGTGGGGCTGCTGAGGCTCCTCGGAGCTCCGGGATCGAACGCCGGTCCGAGCCGAGCGCGAGCTGATCTCCTGACGTCCATTACTGTGAGACGTGTGCTGTGGGAAGAAAATAAAAAAAACAAGCGTTAGGCTGGTTGTTGAATGGCTGTTAATGAGGAACATCTACGTGTATCAGCGGTGACTCATGTTGACCCACTGTGACGTCTCCACTCAGGCTGTGCAGGAAAAAACACTACTGATATTTATAGTCCTGCATTCACACAAAGAAAGTGAGCTTTTCTTCCACCGGCCACAGATGGCTCATGGACGCACTGTTTTCCAGGCAGTTTTATCCTGCAGGAGCCTAAAAATGAGGACAGGGGATGCAGATTCGACTGCAGGGAAGATAATTTTAAAGGATATCTACAAACTTCGAAACTTTTGATCATTTAAATATCAGAAAGCAAAGACAAAAACCCATCACAAGCTCACAAAGTGAAAGATATTCCATTTATTATCACATTACACCTCAAAAAGCCCCAAATCTTCACATTTTTGATAGTGGAACGAGTTCATTTTGGCTTCTAGGAATGAAAAAAACTCGAATTAGTAATCTATTCTCAACTATCAGATTTATTCTCTGAGGTCAAACTAATCACATCAGCTCAAAATTAAATAATCAAGTTAACATTTGCTTGAATTGAAGCGATGCTACAGACTAACAGTGGAAAGTTTGTAACCAACCAGACCAGGCAATGACTTATTGTATGCCACATTCTCATAAGGTATGAAAATTAGGTATTATATATATATTTAAAAATGCTCTAATTTACATTGGATAAAGCAAGATTATAGCTTCATTTTGCTGAAATGTTAGACAGGTCTTTTTTTGTTATCCCATAAATCAGAAACAGAACAGAAAATCCTATGTTGCAATGCTTTTAGGAATAAAACGTTCTGTAAATCAGGCTGTGAATGACATAAACTGTCAGAATACACATGGGAATAGAGACTGTAAACTCTGGCATACATCAGTGCTGCTGAAGTGTGAGAAAAAACTGAGAAAACCCCTTTGAAGATAAGTCTTACCAGTGAAGTCTACAATAAACTCCTATATGTGTATTCAGGATGTTTTCTTTGCACTAGTCTGAAAGAAGACGTATAATTTAACGTGTTTGCCTACAGTACCTCGTGTTAAATCATAACTAATGCCCTAAAGATTAGTTCAGAAACACTTTCTGCTGCTTATGGATACATATTCAGATGATTCTAGATTAAAAGCTGCTTTAATTATCCCACTCCGACTTGTCTCGTAACATTTTAATCGAGGTCAGCGCACACATCATCAACTGTGTAACTGAAAAAATGTGACCAGGTTGAAAAGCAGTAACCTGGGCTGAACTTTTGACCGTTTTATTGGTTATTTCGGATATTCTCGCTTTTTGTCCTCCTCATTTTCTTGTCCTGCTAGTTAGCTTTGTAGCAGGCTAGCTCCAAAACAGAAACTCTAGTATGTTTTGCCTATTTTCTTCTCGACTATGTTTTAAATGTGCCTCCAGTGCATAATTGTACCTTTGATGAAGCACTCTGAATCAGTTTCACGCTCAAAAAGACATACAAACATAAGATAAAGTCAAATTCTGTGGAGTATCGTGCGATAGACATGTCCAGAAAATAAATTGCAAAAGGTAGAAAGTTAGAGGGTCAATCCATAACAGCAGTCTGACTCATACACTGTTAACCAATTATATAAGGTAGAAACTGTGGATTTAAAGATGTGAAACATCCAGATCTTGCAGAAAAACATCACTTCTCTTCTATTTTAGAAACGGTGAAATTCCTGATCATTTTACATCCTAATGACGTCTGATTTTGGTGCATTTCGGTTGAAAGAATCACATTTTCGAAAGTTGGAGGCTGCAAAAGTTGCTTAAACAACAAATTTAGAGGTGAAATTGCTCAGAAATCCAAATGAATTCTGCAAAAAAACCTAACAAAAATCAAATTCTGTGTCGTATCGTGCGACAGACATGTCCACAAAATAGGATGTACAGCAAAAGTTAGAAAGTTAGAAGGTCAATCCATAACAGCAATCTGGTTCCAATACTGTTAACCAATTATATGAGGTAGAAACTGTGGATTTAAAGAGGTAAAGTATCCAAATCTTGATGCAACTTCACATTTGTTGCAGAAAAACATCACTTCTACTCATAGTACATTGTGAAATTCCTGATCGCTTTACATCCTAATGCCGTCTGATTTTGGCGCATTTTAATTGAAAGAATCACATTTATTTTCTATTTTGTGGAGTTCTAGGCTGCAAAAAAATCTGGTTCCAATACTGTTACCCAATTATATGAGGTAGAAACTGTAGATTTAAAGAGGTAAAGCACGAAGATCTTGCAGAAAAACATCACTTCTGCTCTCACATTTAACTTTACATCTTAATGACGTCTGATTTTGGCGCATTTTGGTTGAAAGAATCACATTTGTTTTCTATTTTCGAAGGTTGTAGGCTGCAAAAAGCTGCTTAAAAAACAAATTTAGAGGTGAAATTGTTTGGAAAACCCAATGAATCAATCAATCAAACATAAACCGTGAGCGTGCTGGTTTGATTTTATGTTGCACAACTCTGACAGCGCCGCCGATGGAGCCATTGATTTTTTGGCCGCTGTGCTCACAACCAGAGAATAAAAAAAACTATCTGACAGATACCCGGTGTGGCCTCGGTATCGACCGACGCCTCATTAAATGTGGCGGTGCTCTCTGCCCCACCCGGCCCGGCCCATCCCCGACCAAACTGACCCCATTCGCCCCGCAGTCATCGAACGGGCCAGTGATAAAGTGAGGAAATTAACAACCACAGCATCGACTTTCATGCAGGCCCAGAATTTTATACACAAGTCAAACATAACCTACTTTACTTCTTCACCACACAGATCGTAAATCAAACACCCACACTTGCCGCATAATTATCACGCCGATATCAAGGTAGGACAAGGTCACAATAAATTAACGCTGCAGAGTGTTAAAGATCCCAATAAGAGTATTTAGAGTAGTTATAAAACCGCAATAAGGTCACTTTCCTCCCCACGAAGCAGCGTAGACACACTTTAAGTCACTCCTGGAATATTTTAGGACTTCTTCAGTGATAGCAGAGGAGATAAAAATACCACCAACTAGGATAAGGTCAGTGTTGAATGCCAGCAAAAAGAAGAAGAAGAAGAGCCTGCAGGAACATTAGGCTGCAGTTTATGTTCCTTCTCTGCACACAAACATTTCTTCAAAGACCACCATTTCCATTTTCCCAGCTGGCAACTTCCTGTAACAAGTAAAAAATAAAGAAATGTGCCGGCTTAATTCGATTCCTTTCCTTGTCGGTGGTTACTCACAAAGCTGCGGTGTCTCCTGGCTGCCTGCGAGCCCGTCATGTTTCAGCAGGAAAACGCTTCAGCCCGCCGACGATGCCCATAGAGGTTCCCACAACACCAGATTCTCCCAACTCAGAGCCCCGACAACCACAGAGAGTCTGAGAGCAGCGAGCCCAGTCAGCCGACTGCAGCCGGCACAACCAGACAGGAAACCAGACGCTGTCTTCTCAAAATAAAAGCCCTCAGACAGCGGGTGTCCTCCTCTACCTACAGCCGGTGAGCAGAGGTGGTGATGAGTGGCGAGGGAGGAGCAACGGAGGAGGAGTTACCTTTAACAACGCATCGATCCATCACAGCAAACAGGTTTTATGGTGTTCTTACCCCACTTAACCCCGGCCATGTTTCCCTTTCTTATCAAATGCCAAAATGACGTCATACATCCCACCCAGAACTACAAAAGCAGAAAAAAAGCTTTGGACTTTCAGCTAAAAAGTGGTTCTTGAATGTGTCACCTCTCTGGAAAATTAACCAAATCTGAGCTTAAAATTGTGACATTTCATCAAAATCACATTATTCTACATGTCTTGTTTAGAAATTCACTCAAAATAAAGCGTTTGCACCTGATTCTGTACAAATAAACTAAAATCTGTGCTTCAGAGCACTACTGAGAAACCTTGGCACTGACTCAGACTGGCATGTTGTTAATTTAAAAAAATAAAAATAAAAATCAGAAAAACTAAAAGAATCTTCAGATTTTCAACTATCTGACAGTCCTGGAAATACTCGTATGACATGTTTTTTTTTTTTGAGAAAATTAACTGGATCTCGGCTTAAAATTGTGAAACTTCATCAAAATCTCGAAATTCTACGTCTTATTTAGAAATTCCCTAAAAAATAAAGTGTTTGCACCTGATTCTATACAAATAAAAGAAAAATCTGTGCTTCACAACACTACTGAGAAGCTTGACACTGACTCAGTTTGGCTTGTTTATAAAAGCCTTAATGACACCATTTATCAGAGCCAGAAACTAAAAACTGGAAAAAAAAAACGCTAGATTTTCAACTTTCCGATAAAAATAAACTGTTTGCACCAGGTTCTGTTAAAAAAATAAAAATAAATCTGGGCATCTAAGCTTAACTGAGAAGTCGTGACTGACTCAGATTGGAATGTTGTTTATTTTTAAAAAACTAAAACTGAAAAAAGAAACTCAGATAAACTGAAAGAATCTTCAGATTTTCAACTCTCTGACAGTCCTGGAAGTGGTTCTGTTGAGAAAATTAACCAGATTCAGGCTTAAAATTGTAAAAATTAATTCATTCTACTTGTCTCGTTCAAAAATTCACTAAAAATAAACTGTCTGCTCTAACCAGATTCTGTAAAAATCTAAAAATTCTACACCTTTGGTACAACCATGAAGCCATTAGTGACTCAGCTGCAAACAACAGTAACGTGACAGAAATTCATCAACTATTCTGCTGAACTGCAGGCAGTGTTCACACAGAGCAGATGGACAACTGTGGAAACTAACTAGAGAGTTTGAGAGGAAAATAAAACTTACTGGACTGATTAATTAAATGCTGCATGGTTAAAAATAGGTTTTATCTAATGCTGGTAACACCTCTGGACACTTGGAAAAATGTTCAACAAGCTGATTTAATTTTTTGTAACTTTCATTTTAAAAAAAAATCAAAGAAATGTAACTTTTGTGAAGCATGATTAAGCTATAATACAATCAATTATGTAAAAAAGAAAAAAACAAAAGACATTTCTGAGTCCTCTCTACTTTTAATCATGTTTTTTCTGCTTCCATAGAGCTGCAAGACTTTATATTGCACAAAAATGAACCCACGATGAGGAAAAATGTAACAGGAACAAAAAAAGAAGACACCCAGAAACTGCTTGGAGTTCAGCAGTGTGAAATGTTGAAGCTCTGTTTGCCAGCCCAGTTTCACCTTTAATTCTTTATATCCGATTTTAATTATACCTGCAGCTAACAATCATTTAATTTATCTGGTTGTTATCATCTTCACCTTATTCTGTCTTAGAAGGAAAACAGCAACAAATGTCCATAACAATGCCAAAGAACACAAGGCAACTGTCCAAAATCCAATTATATTAGATTTAATATGATTTAGAACGAATGATGCAGCTAACAGTTTATTACATTGTGGATTTTATTGTTGACTATTGTCTCGATTAGTTGTTTAAACTACAAAATGTCAGAAAAATGTGACAAAAGTGAATTAGTTTTGTCTTGTTTTCTCCAAAGAAATTACATTTACTGTCATAGAGGAGGAAATACATCAGTAAATATTCACATTTAAGAAGCTGAAACCAAAGGAATTTGGATTTTTTTGTGCCTAAAAATTGCTCAAACCAATTAAACAATAGCCAAATAGTTGGTGATTAATGTAATAAGAGGGCAATTAACTGACTAATTGTTGCAGCTTTTATTAGGACCAAGAAAAGCAGCAAATTACAACTGACAATGATTTTTGTTTGGGATTATATTGCAGATTATTGTCTCCATTAGTTGTTTGAGCTAGAAAATGTCAAAAAAAGGAAAAAAAAACAGTTCATCAGTCTTGTCTTGTTTTGTCCAAAGAAATTCAGTTTACTGTCAAGAGGAGGAACTAGACCAGAAAATATTCACATTGAAGAAGTTGAAATCAACAAATTATGATTTTTTTGTTCCTAAAAATTGTTCAAACCGATTAAACAGTAGTCTAAATAGTTGGTGATTACTGTAATAAGAGAGCAAATAATTCCCTAATTGTTGCAGCTTTAATTAGGACCAAGAAAAGCAGCAAATTACTCAGGGAAAATGACTAAAATGGTTGAATAATACACAAGCTGCCACTTTAAAGTCAAGCTATAATTGCAGCACTAAATTTGTAACTTTTTCATTTCTGTCTCTGCTGATTTTGAGCCTGAATCTTTACATTCACAGATCAAGGAAAAGCCTGATTTGTCCCTCGGGATCAATAAGATTTCCCCACATCTCGCTGTGTTTGTGCGCCGTTAGCTCTTATCTCCAGCTGACTCTCTGCTGCTGCCGTGATGAGTCATGAGATCCAGATGATATCACATGCAGACATTACGTGTTTGCAGCAACATGGACGGAAAAAGGAATGTATGGCAGCAAAATGGAGTTGAACGGAGTTTGAATCTAATATGTGTGGAAACGGCCTAATTTAAAGAGCATGACTCGGAGCAGAACGACAATCCGCCCAACAGCTACACAAAGAGGAGTTAACACCTCCAAGAGGAAATTCACTGGCTTACTCTGGACTTTTCTGTCACAAGACCCAATAAAAAAGCAAAAAAAAGAGCTGGAACAATCAGCAAATTGTATCAATAACATTTATCATGACCAGTTAATCATAATACAGCTTCTCTTAGTTTCTAATGTTCCATCACAATTAGTTGAAAAAACTTGGCTGAATAGTGTCATCAAAAGGAGGCAGAATATTCTGTTAGGTTCTAATAAACTAAATAAAAGAAGCTGGAAACAAAGCCAACCACGAAAACACCAAGAAGAAGAAACAAACTAAAACAGAGAGAGGTTTTCAGGAATTCTTTTTCAGTTGGGAAACTTTTATTTACTCTTTTACATCAGCTCGTAACCACGTTTCGACACCTGATTAGTCCTGATTATTTAATATTCGCAATGTCAGAAAAGGTGTTTTCATCTTCTATGAAGCACTAACTCTTTCTAGAAAGAGCAAAAATCGATCTCAAGTCAGTATAAGAACTTGTTTTTGCCCAAATGCCAAAGTTCCGTCCAATTTTTCAGTTTCCCTTGAACTTTTTCTACTGATTTTTCTTTTTTCTTTTTTTTTTAAATCGCACAGATTTACATTACGGAAATTTGACTTGTGTCTCAGAAATACTGAACAAGACACACAGGAGAGTTTGGAAATCTACCAATACAGACATTTTATATCTTAATCATTAATAAAAAATATAATGGCAATATGGGAGGAAGAAACTGATCAATTCATTTTGAGTTATGCCTATGAACCCACTGTCAAGTTGGAAATGCATGTTATTTATAAAAAATAAATAATAAAAAATGTCTAAAAAATGCCCAAATGTCACCATTTAGCAGAGCCAGAAAATTGAAAACAGAAAGAAGCGACTTTCAGTTGTCTGATGGTCCTCTTACTAATCGTTTGTATGGTTGCATTGGGAAAATTAGCCAAACATAAGCTTGAAATTGTGATATTTCTTCAAAATTAACTCTACGTTTTCTTTAAAAAAAAAAAATCACAAGAAATAAACTAGTTACACTAATCAAATTTGTTAATATAGATTCTGCACAACTCAGTGCGACTGTGATGCCGTGATCACATTCAAGTGACAAAAATTCTGAGATTTATCTTTTTTTTGGGCTGAACTGCACAGAGCAGATAGGACAAAAGTATGTTAATAAATTAAAAATGTAAGAAGCAATATGTATATATATAGTACTTGAAGTCACCATTTTTCCAAGCAGTTGTAACACCCGTGGACATATATAAAAAATAAAAATTGTATTAGTTTTGATTCCAGGTTTTAGGATTTTTTGTAAAATAAATAATCAAAAGGAATTCTTTTTTCTGAATAATGGCATTTTAAATGTCATCTACGACAAAAAACATTTCTAAATTCTTTCTGCTTCTAGTCATGGTTGTTCTGTTTCCATAGAGGCGCAGGACAGAGAAAAACGAGCCCACTGTGAGGAAAAAAAGAGCAGAAAACGCCGTGAAACTTTGAAGATTTAGCGGGTTAAAGCGACGAGTTCAATTTTGAAAACGTCGACCGGAAGCGGACCCACTGCGGTTACCTTGACAACGACGTTCTTTCACACAGCACATTCAGTCGGTCTCTGACGGGGGGGTGGGACTAATGAGACCATATTAGGAAGCTGAGCGGTTGGGCGCTTTGAGTGACAGCCAGGGGAGCCAATGGGCGGGCCGGACAGAAAGTACTGTTGCCTGCCAGAACCAGCAGGCAAAGTACTGTAGTTTTGTTCGCGGTTGGGCCTAAATATCCAGAGTACATCCTAAATACCGACAGTTACACGAATACTCATGAGTAGAAAACACATTTAAATGTCAATAAATGTGATTAGTAACGCTGGTTTTAAACTACGGGGCGTGTTTGACGTAGAGGATATGCTTGTTTACGATTTCCCAACAAAGTGTGTCAAACTATGAGCTCTTTTCTGGTGTAAAAAAAAAAGCACCAAGATGCTATTTAACGGCCATTTTTGTCCTTATTTAATAAAATAGGTGTGTGATGCGTTACGGCAGGTGGAATAAACCAACAAACGAGCCTTTCTACTTACACTTTCCGTCACCTTCTCGTTGACGGTGGGTAAAGGAGTTTTTGTTGACATCTTCGTTATTCGTCCTTCTTCAACCAGAGTCCGTGTGAAGCCCCGAATCCTCCGAGTTCGGTCCGAAATCAAGCCGAGGTCGTTGCTTGGCGGTGCGGCTCCGTCCGGACCGACAGGCTCTGCATGGATCGTGACAGTGTTCAGGGGAGACCGGACGTGTTAGAGCCGAGCAGCCGAACCGTCGGAGAGCCACAAAACCTCCGCGACAACCAGCATACTAACGGCAGAGGAGTGTTCGGGGTCCACGGCCTCCAGGCGGTAAATCAGTGTCCGGAGTCGGTGAAGCTAAACTCAACTACCGTCAAGGCGCTGCCTGCCTGCCTGCCTGCCTGCCTGCCTGTCGGTGGGTCGGTCGCCACTTCCAAAAAAATCGCCACAGGCTTTTTTTTTTCTTTCTTCTTTCTTTTTCTTGATTTTCCGCTCAACCACTCGGTCTAGAAGCGAGCCATGGCGTCGACTGTCACCGCTGCAGGTTTGTCGGACGGGTTCAGGAGCTTGGGGAGGCTGAAACGCTCGCCGTCGGCTCGGTTTCTTCCATCTCCGGCGGCCCGAAGTGAAGCGGCTCGGTCTGTTCTAGGTGGGACCAAAATGGCTACTCAGCGGCGGGGCTGGATTAGGAGGCGTTCACGGACCGCTGGCGGGCTCCGACATCTCAGCTCTCAGTAGGACGACGAACAGGCAATTAAAATGTATCAGAGGAATATTTATTTATATAGTCATGTAAATATTTATTTCCACCAATACATGTCGCATTATTATATATACATGAAATATATATATTCCACTGATTTAGTAATATATATATATATATATATATATATATATATATATATATATATATATATATATATATATATATACATATATATATATATATATATATAAATATATATGAGGTACAAAGAGGTACATTGAATGTATGTGTGCATAACATATATATACAAATGTACATATACATAAACATATATTTTTAAGTCATTATGTATGTGTGTGTGTGTGTACAAATAGGTACATTGCATGTATAAAAATATAGCAAGATCTTTTTTAAGTAAAGCATTACAAATACTTTTCTTGTTTTTATTCAATTTTTTTTACAAAATAATTACTATCTGTATCTTGTATATGTATTCTTTTTTGTAAACACATAGACATGACTGTACTACATTTTTGGTTACATTTTATTTTTATTGTATTTTTCAAAAGGGTCAGCTGTTGGACCAATTGTATAAATAAATAATGTATGTATAATTATTTATTCTCTCACATGTTTGTACACACATACATTGAATGTCATTAGTTGTAGTCTTTTTACAGTTTTCTTTTATTTATTTAAAGATATAGACTGCCTTTAAAATGTACTTATTTTTAGCCTTTGATTCAAGATTGCATTTTTACTCTAGAAGTGCACATTTTTGTTTGTATGTATATATATATTTCATAAATTTTAGGTATTTTCTACAGCTTTTGTATAAATTCTACATTAAATTTGCATTTTTTTTAGCTTTTTAGTTTTAGTTTTTTAAACTTTTTTTTTTTAATGATCAAATTTATCGAACAATCTTCATTATCAAATTATCTGCAGGTTAATTTCTACATGAATCATCATATATGGCTACATTTACTATTTAATAATATTAAATCTACAATAATATAAAAAAAGAGAAAAGCAGCACATCTCCACGTGGTTTATCCAGAGAACATTTCACATTTTTGCTCATCGATCAGAATCAGTTCAGTGTCTGAGAAAATAAATTGACCTGCAGCACTAGAATCATAATAACTTTCATCCTGATTCTTCTTTCTTCATTTGTATCCTTTCTACCAACGACTAAAATAGTTATTATATAATTTCATACACTTTAAAACCCCAAATCTACACTATATCTGCTGTCAGAATGGGAAGTTTGCTGTGACGGAAATCAGACTTTTACATTTCCTACAGCACCTGAACGCAGCATCAGCGTCCAGCTGAGTGGTTGATGAAAAAAAACGGGCTGACCTCAGTACATATACACTGTACATATATAAATATAAACATACTGTACATATATAAATATAAATATAGTGTACATATATAAATATACTGTATGTATACAAATATACTGTGTATATATTTAAATACACTGCAGTTTATCAGATATGCAGTTATAAATTTTAATCATTACGAAATAATACGCAAATAAGATTTTTACAGCGTATTTGTATCCTCCTCTAAAGCAAGTGGAGATGTTTTAGAATCTACACTAATAAATCTATTTTAATTCTGAAAAGTGCAGCAAAAACTTGTCAGACCTACAACTATAGAAGTCATTTATAAATATTACATAAAAAAAGTTTCACCTGTTTTTATCTAACTGCTCAGTAAACCTCAGTCAGCCTTTAAAAAAACAGATTTTTCACTTGATACAGAAACAGATTTCAACTTACTGAAAAAGAATCTTATTTAAATCAGTGCAAGTGACTTTAAAGCCACATGACCGAAAAAAAATCCACATTTTTGTTCAGAGCATTTGGATTAATGTGATGCATCACATTTTTTTGAGCTTTCCAATGATCTAGTCTCCAGTAATAAGAGTGAAGTATACGTAGTTATTTATGAGAAAGGAACATTCAGACGCAGCATGTTGAATCCATGTTTGTCTTACATGATAACAGAAATAGTTTTTCCTCTGTAGCCGACAGAAATAATCGATTATTTCTATGTTCAGTAAGTTTAAAAAATGTCAGATTTGTGCAGAATTAGTGGAAATAAATACAGAACATTTTCTGTGTTTCTGCATCTTTGTTAGGAAGATACGACTGTACCATTAGTTATTTTCTATTATTTAGTTTGGAAAATAGCTAAAAAAAAACTATAAAATCTGATTTCTCAAAGCCCGTTTGGTGCAAAATGCTGTTTTCTGCTGCTCAAACCAAACCAAACAAGCAAATATTCTCACATTTTGGCCCTTTTTGGCTTCAAACCGACCTGCAGATTAATTTTCCGTTCTTCTCCTGCCACATAAACCGACATTCACGGTTTAAAATCTGAATTCTGATGGAAAAAAATGCAGCAAAGTGAGCAGCAGAGAGCAAACGTTCCAGTGTGGTGGATAGCAAAACATTCATTCTTTATTGACTGGAAAAATACAGGGACCAAAAAAAATGTGCAGTCGAAACGATCCCCAGAACAACCCATGATTAAAATCCCCAGGAGCCACTTCATCTCATCAACCGAACACGTCTCAAAAAAAAAAGAATCAATCACAGAGTTAATGTGCAGCAAGTAAAGCGCTATGTTAAGTCATGCCACGAAGCAGAGGAGGGTCGGGGGCAGGAGGGCAGGTAGTAGAGGAGGGGGGGCAGCCATGGAGGTCAGAGCCACAACACAAGAAAAGCTTCATCATCATCATCATCATCGTCATCATCGTCTCTCAGATGGCGTCGATGTCGATGTCGTCCTCTTCTTTCTCGGGCGTGTCGGGTTTCACCGTCTCCACTTTGAGCTCGCGGGCCGAAGACGAATAAACCACCTGAGGAGGCAAACGGCTCGTTAGTCGCTGATTAAAGATGATTAATAGAGACTTTGTGTTCGATTCTGCATGATAAACCCGCTTTCTTGCCAAATTTGGGGGATTTTTTTTAAATAACATTTTTAAGGGAAACTTTAAAACAATTATTGCAATTTTCTTCCAGAAAGTTTTGCAAATTTTCAGAAATTTGGGAGATTTTTTTGCTAAATTTTTGAATTTTTTTCAGACAAGGAAACAATATTTTTTGGTGCCTGTAAATGAAGACAGCAGGAGGGTTAAACTATTTTTAAGTGTGAATATTCAGTCAGTAGGAGGACTCCTGACCTCCCGACACCTTCAGTCGCTACATCGATTAATTTAGGTTCACTTCAGGTCAACGTACCTCGACGTTCTCATCATCTTCCTCCTCCTCTTCCTCGCTGCCCTCGCTCTCCTCCTCGGCCTCCTTCAGCCACTTGACAAACGGAGCAGCCTTGGCGTGGATCTCTTTGGCAAGTTCCTTGGAGACGTACTTCTTGGAAACCTGGTGGACAAATTAAACACAGCAGCTTAATTTAGAGTCGCTGAACAAAACTCTCATATTTTAACGGCACTCTGAAGAACAATTAGTGCTCAGAGTTGAGATAAAACGTCCAACGTCTGTTATTTATTCATTTAATTAGACCGTAACGTGATATTAAGCAACATAAGGGCAGAAATAGAGCATTTCAAGCTGCATACAACTTCAACTAAAGATGATTTTCATTAATGATTCATCTGTAAACTACTTTCTAGATCAATCGATTCGTTCTTTTATCAATAAAACGTCAACGACCCTCAAAACCCAAGACAAAACGTGTCTGTTTTTGTCCAAAGAACTTTAGTTTACCGCGATAAAGGATAGAAGAAAAAAGAAAATATTCAGATTTAGGCAGAAAAATCGATTAGAAACTATTAAAAGCTAAATATTTACTGTTCCAGCTGCACCTCACTTGTTAATGTTGGTTAACCGGACACACATACATGTATTTAAATGTACATCTCTGGTTATTTGCACAGTTCTAAATTGATTTTCTATTTTTCTGCCTACTTGCTCATCACCTACAGTATTTTTTTAGCTTCAGTATAAACATTCTGGACATACTTATGTGTTTATATTTTTTATATCTCTATATCCTCTGTGTGCTCGGCTCTTATCTCTTATTTCTGTAGGTTTGATACGCTGCTGGTTTCTTTAATTTCCCTCAGGATCAATAAAGTATCTGCCTCAGTTAATGAATCATTGCAGTTCTGATGTGAACACTTTACAACTTGATCTCCTTTTTTGTTCAAAGTCAGGGCCTAAATTTGATATTTTTCCCACATCTACCATTAAATTTAAGTACAACTGTATTATTAAATGTGCAAAAACTGCTTATATAATGTAATTAACAGGGTAAAAACACAACATGGCTCTCACAAATTCTAATTCTAATTAAATTCTAAGTTAAAGCTAAAAATCTGCACTAAATGATACTGAACTGATAATTGTATGAGGTGAAGCTGAAGAGATTCTTAGATGTAGATCATTTTTTTCTGTTTCAAAAGAAAACTTCAGGCCGATTCTTAAACGCAGCTCATTGTCTGAACGTCTCCTCTCTGACCTTCTCTGCCCAGGCGAAGATCACGTCCTCCTCCAGCAGGTCGGCGTCATACAGGTCTTTGAGGATGATGGGAACGCGAGGCAGCAGCTGAACCTGATGCAGCTTCACGACGCACTCGAAGCCTCCCATCAGATACTTCTGGGCCTTCTTGTTGTTGTGGCAGAACTAAAAAAAAAACAACAAAACACCCTCCATGACTGAGCTAAGATGTGAAACTTGAGCTTCTAATCTGACTTTAAAAGCAGAGAAGACAAAAAAGAAGCGCGTGTAGCGGCGACCGAGGTGAACTCACTCGCAGGAAGTGGCGTTTGTACTTCTTGATCTGGTCGCGGATGTTCTCGTTGAAGAGCAGCTCGCTGAGGATGAGGGGACCCATGGCCTTCACATCCAGACGCTCCGCCTCCGCCAAGATCTCCTTATCGGCGCCGTCGATGGTTCCGCTCTCCTTCTTTTGCTGGAGACGGACGAATACATTTAGAGGGCGGGAACTTAACCCTTCGTCAGGCAAGAGATCATATTGGTCACTTCTGCACACATTAAATATGGCGTTGGCCTGCGGGTCAAATTGACCCGTTTTAAAGTTTGAAAATGTGGGAAAAAATAAATGTTCACAGTGAAACTTCCGATGTCCATGTGTTTAACATTTTTGGGAAATTTTCGAACATTTTTTGGTGAAAAAAAAAAATGTTAAAAATGTTTCTTAAGAACATTCACAAAAAAAAATTTACCAAAATCCAGCGAAATTCACTGGATTTTGGTTGATTTTTTTTGTTATGCCTGCCACCAGGATATATGAGCATTAATCTTTTTGATCCTGGTTTTATTTAACACATATGTGCTGATCGGATGTCATTAAGTGTCAGAATATTTTGTCATGATGCCCCTTTACTAGCAAAACCCCCACAATGCTCTCTGCTTGTCAACATGAAACCACCTGCCTCCTCTGGTCACTAGAGCATTAACAGTAAGAGATACAACCAGCTGAACTAGAATAATTTCAGTGTGTATTATCGACAAAAACGGCTTCGGGTTGGATCTTGCAGATATTAAATATTAAACGACTCAGATCAGAAGCTAAAACAGTTCATCTGGATACAGTACTGTGAATAAATCTGTTAGGATTTTCCACATTTATGTTCTTAAAATTTCTGTTGTTCTCAAAGATGCTTCCTTTTTTCTTATTTATTAATATATTCGATTAAAAGAAAGCTTCAGTTCAGCAAACAACAGAAAAGATTCAGCTTCCAACTCTGATGATTATCAAATATCAAACATTCATTTTTGTTTCATCTGGAGGGAAATTTGTTGTCAATCAGAATGGCTGATTAACAACCAAAAGCTATCCAATTTTTAAGAACCCCAGGAAAAACACTGACGTTGTGCACCAAGGCTAGAGGGAGTCTCACTTTGACAAAGTTGTAGAAGAGGTTGACCCTCTCCTCCAGCGGTTTCTCCAGGTCCTCGCTGAGCGTCAGGTTCTTGGCGTGGTCGCTGATCTCCTCCATTCGTCGCCGCTGTGCCTCCTCCGTCGTCTCCTCCGCCCAGTCCTCGTCGTCGTCGTCTCCATCCTGAACGCCACGAAAATTCAGACAGTGAGAAAACAAAAAGCTCTGTTTGAATTGAGGTTTCAACCCAATACAAGAAATTTGACAAAAGCTTTGACATCCTGGTTTATCTGAGCCGTTTTAGTCGAGGGCTTTGAGGAAAAGTCAAATCAAAATGTGAGTTATTAGCTTTCTAGCAGATGCAAATTTTAGTCGAGGTTTGTGGGTGTCAGAATCAGCTTTTCAGTAGAGAATCCATTTAAAAGAATGAAGATGAGCCTTAATGATGGACTTTAAAACAACTCTTAAATCCCAAACATTCAAGGAAACGTTCAAGGGCAAATATGGGAAGTTTTAGTAAATAGAAACTACAGATGTGTGAGAATGTTAAGGAGATAAATCACAATTTGTTTAAAACAGAAGCCATGTTTCATACATTTTCAATCATATTTCAAGCAAACTCTAGAAAAGTCCGCTTTGGAGTGAACAAACTAGCTGTGTAGTGATGCCAGGAGGTGGCGTTAGAGGCTTCATTGTACATGGCTGCATTTAAAAACAGTAGAAAAAAGGCAAACTCAAAACCAGTTGTTTGCCAACCGCTAAAAAACATTTGAGAAACAAAAGGAACGGTGGCCATTTATAAGAACCAAGTGTTAAGAAACAATTTTCAATCAAGAAAGCTGAAATTATTCTTTCATGGTAGCAGCTATCTGCCATTTTCCTAACATGTTAAACGTTTGCTACATCAAAATTTATTCAGAAAAGGTGTTTCAATCGTCCATGAAGCCCATTAACTCTTTCTAAAAAGTCAAAACCACCTCAAGTGAGCCTAAATATATATGGATTTTGTGAAACTGAGCAAATTTGTTTCTGCATTTTGGATAAAAATCTTCACTAAATATGCGATAAAAATATGGGTACTGCTAATTTCCCCTTCATTGGTTTTACAGCAGCACTGCTGATGTTCATAAACTCTTAAACAGGTACAAGCTCTTGCTCGCTGTAGCGTCTTTCAGCAATCACACTTGCATTTTTGGAATTGTTGGATCTACTTCTAGGTCAGTCGTGGCTGGGTGGTATCTGCTCCAGAGGCGTCTTATCGTGGCCGGCCATGTGCTCACAGCGCTGTAACGTATTTGTGATAAGTAAACATTTCTTCAAACAAAAGCAGAAGAAATAGAGATTCGTCTTCAGAGGGTAGAGGGTCAAAATTGGGAGCCAGAGACCAACAGTCAACCAGCATGTGAACAACTTCTTCAACTTTGCTCTGGTGACATTAACTGAAAGGCAGTGAACTGTGGAGCTCTGAGTTTGTGTACGCTAAACAAACTCCAGACGGCTAAAACAAAGAAAGGCAGGGAACCAACTCGGTCACTGAACTCAGCAGTATCCCACATGGAAAGTGACTTTCTACAGTTACGAAGCTGAAAGAACTGAATACAAATGATGGAAAGGTTTTTCTGATGGGGACAGTGAACGCACCACAGCCTGAGGAGCGTCAAAGTTGTCATGGTTTCCAGCCTCGCCGCTGCCGGAGCCGTTCTCCTTGTCCTTCTTGCGGTTCTTCTTCTCCTTCTCTTTCTTTACAGATGCGGATCCACTATCATTGCTCTCTGTTGTGGGAAAAGCAGAACATTCACCGTTATCGAATCGGTCTTGGATTCGACCTCTACGGTAAACTCAAGAGAGAAACTCTGACACCACGTCGTGCCGAATTAAACCTCACCTGGTGGGTTTTTAAGGATGAACGTGCAGAGTTTGTGTCTGGTGTCTAGCATGCCGCGGTTCCCACAGGCCTTACAGGAAGTGCCAATGGTTTGTTTCTTGGGATTGACATGCTGCAAGAACAACACATAAAATAACGTTAAAAACACGCTACATAACCCAGCAAATTAAAGCTCTAAAAAGGAAATTATGCTTCACTGTATTAAATACTTTCCACTCCATGAATGTAATTCTTGTTCTTAGAAAGGTGACATTGCCTGAGTTATCCTTTCTGGCTTTTTTTCTACTAAACCTACATTTCAAACAGAACAACACCCTTATTTATTCTGAGACTACACTAAGTCACCCTCATTTAGTTTAATCAGCTAATATCTTACTATAGCTTTTTGTCCACTTTTCTGGAAACCTGCATTAAAGAGATATTTACCAGATCAGTTTCAGGGTTGTCACACTCGGTACACAGCACAAATTTTCTGATGAACCCATCAAGCATGTCCTGCAACTTGTTCGCCTCGTGGGATCCATTGACGATGTAACGATCGTTTTTGGTATCAAACTGGGTCTGAGCACCGAGTTCACAACCAAAAAACTTGGTCGGGTCTGTGGAGGAGAAAGAGAAATGACATTAGAGGTCATGATGACATCGGAAAACTTAAGAATTAAACTCAAGTATTTTCATTTGCACCAGCTTCCAGGGATGCTACTCAAAGTTTGTTGATAAAATAAGCCTTAAACAATCCTGTAATAACGTGCTGGTAATTTAAAACTATTTACATTAGAGACATCATGTTAAAACATTAAATGTAGAAAAAAAAATCTACCTATACTGATTAATGAAGTCTTAATTGACTGGGCTTAGAATGTGGAGTTTGTCAAACTCAAAATTACACGTCTGCATGCAATGAAACGCACAACCGTAAAAATGCTCAAATTCAAAGTTAAAATTGAGGCAGAACGTAGGCACAAAGAAGTCAAAAGGACACGATATCTCTGGATACAACCCGACCTTTCCCACGGAGGTCGGTCTAATAAAAGAAAACGGTGGGAATACAGCACATGGTGTTACTCACATGTTGGAGGCCTGTTCAGAGCCTTTGCAACATCAACCATGTTGACAATGACCGTCTTGATTCCATTCCCTTTGCCTTCCACCTGGATTGAGGATTGAAAAACGACAAAACAAACGTCAGACCATGAACAGTAACATAAAATTTCAGATCTAAATGTCACCTCAGGCAGCTTCCACTTGATTTTCTTGAATTATTTTAAATCATTACCTTGGCAATCAGACGGGGCATCTTGTAGCGATAGAACTGGTCTGACACGCTGCGGTTGACGTTGACAGACATTTTGGCTGGATGTTAGCACTATCAGTAAGATAAAAGGATCTTGGTTGGGGATTTTTCGGGATCTTCTGTCTGGAAAAGAGGGGATGACATAAACGACTGCAAGCGTGCTCGGTCTCTGACATGAAAAACGTTGTGCCGCTGTGGCCGCAAGCTCCTTGCTTGAAGGCTAGATTTCCACCACACAGGTTCCAACGGCTGCGCAACAGCTCTGAAAGGAGAGAGGGACAAACAGCGATCAATAATTAATAAAGAAAGCCCAACAGTTCATGTGTTGTAGTCAGCTTGACTGAGCAGAGATGATTCTAACTAAGGTCTGCACAGAAGCGCAGAGAGGCAGTTATGTTTTTAGGTCTGTGCCAGCAATCAGGAAGACATCTGCAAAATATTTGCTGAATTCTGACTGATCCCTGAAGTTGTTTTTTAGGCAAAAACCACCAAAACTCGCTAGTTTAAGCTTCTATCCCGGTTTAAAGAGTACCCATTTCCTGACTGTCTCACTTTTCTCAGACAGAAACCTAATTTTGGGGGGGTTTCGAACAGATAATCTGACAAAATAATCTGAAGACGTCATTTAAGTATCTAGAGACTCTCATAAAGTTGTTTTTTCGCTGCTGACAGTTTATGTATCCAATATGAAAAACAAACAAAATCGTATTGCAATCTGAGTCATGATTTTAGTGGGAATTGTAATTTTTGCTTTTCTTCTGCACTGAATAACAAGACAATGTTTAATCAATTCTAGCTGTGGTCAAATATGTTTTCTTGCATTCTCAGAATATGATTTACATCTGTGGCAACACAATGCTGCTTATATGATAGTATGTTGTGTTAATTTTTTACTTCATCAGAACATTTAAGCTTCAGCTAATTGGATTCTACATTTGTTCAGCCCTATTACGTACCAAAAAACTGAGAAAAATGAATTGTAAAGACAATTAGAAGCTCCGGCTTAGATTTCAGTTTATTTTCTGATTAAATTCACAATCCACAGCAGCATAGTGAAACACATTCCTGTGATGCATGACGATTTTTGAGTGGCTGCCACTATTTAGACAGAGCAGAAAAAGTCCTGACATGGATCCAAACCAGATGAAAAGCCAACAGAGGATCCAGTGACTCAGAGACAGCTGACGTTACTGCAGAGCCCCTAATTCGAATATTTCTCAACTTGGAGCAAAAATTCCTGCACTGCTAAATGAGTTACGAGAGCAAATATTGGGGCTGAAACTCAGAAAATGCCGTGAACAGAATCCAATCCACCAAACGCTCATGTGATCCAACAATGAGCTGACGTGACAGAGAGAAGAAAGCCACAATATTGGATGCCTTCCCCACCTTTTGTGGCCATATATGCACAAAAAATGGCTTTGTGAGAGCCCTTTGTCTTACATGAGGGCCCCTGGCTTTAGTCATATAAGGCCTGCTCTGCTTTTTAATAGGTCACAAACAGGAGGCCTAGCAGCTGCCAAACAAACTCTGCCTCCTCTCCGGGCTTTAATTCCAATCAGCCGGTCTGCAGCGGTTATTGTCCCACTCTGGTCCGAGTTATTTGACATGAAATGAGTCGCTGGTGGTCTGTCCGGTGAGGGGCTTCAGTAGGACAGAGGTTGGGACTGTTTCAGGAGGAGGCTAGCTGGTTAGCTTAGCATGCTGCTTGGTGCAGAGTGCGTCATACAGCCCACGAGTGACGGGACTGGGAGACGCCATTTTGATACAGTGGCACAGAAAACATGTCATAATACTCTTTAAGACTGATTACCGCCCTAAAAACGACAATAAAATCTAATCACACGTCACTTTTGTTGCTATAAACGTGGAATGTGAAGCAAAATGTGTCCGTTACTTACCGTTTTCGCAAAACAAAGACATAAACACAACGCTGATCGTCCAAGCGCCGCAGTGAACGGTGGTCGATGGCTGGTGCTGGTGTTGTATTGATTGCAGCAGTGCTTCTTAAAGAGTGTGTGGCTCTCGAAGATGCACAGTTAAACACCCTAAAGCGTCCAAACGGTGCAGGTGCCAGGCTCTGAGACGAGGGGAGCTGATCCGGAACGTCCTCGGGGGGTTTTAAGGGGACCTTTGGGGAGGAGAAGAAGCGGATCGTTATCGACACAAACTGCGGACTAAAGCATCATCATCATCCTCCTCCTCAACATCAGGTGTGACGGCTCAGTTCAGCTCGACCGTTACTGTACGATTCAGCTGTAAAAAACGACGATAAAGCGAATTTCCGTCGATCGCTTAGACGCCCCGTTATGTCAAGCAGCGATGAAAAGGTGACGCCAGCCAGCTAAGTGGCTAACGAGTTTCGTCGCCAAATTCACCCAAAATTACTTTAAACACATAACCAAATACACATACAACCACAAAAGTGAATCTAAAGTCTAAACATTGCGTCGTCGTCGGTTAGCTAAAACCACAGGTTGCGAAAAGAGTCGACCATTACGCCAAACCTCCACGAAATAGTCGGAGCCCGGATGCTAAAGCGAAGCCAACGCAGTTAGTAGCCGGGCGCAGTCGACGCCGTTACCGTGACGATAATGTGATTAAGCGGCGTCGTCGGCGCTGCTTCGCTCGCTTCGGTTTCCCTGAAGATTTACAGACATCGACGGGAAACGTTCGTGGAGGGGAGCCGAGGGAAATACGGTGAAATTATTTCTCACCTACCTCTCGAATGTTCTGCGAAACACTACTACTCACGTCGCTTTTACTGACCAACGTCAAGTTGCCGGACTTTGCCGAGTCTGCCCGAAGGTGGCGTTCGTTTCAAAATAAAAGCTGCCGAAGCTGTGGTGTACTTAAAAAAAAAAAAAAAAAACATCGATCATGATAAAATGGCTTAAATTCAATCAATATCGATAATGAATAACTTTTAATGACTTAATAAAATATACAAATAAAAAAGGCATAATTCCACTCAAGTTTTCTTGTGTTGCTTTTGGTGTAGCATTGATCTCCTGTTTCATTTGTCAATAAACATGACTTTAAATTACTTTTTTCATTATTAATTGAATCTCTGCAATAGCAACAGTACTTCTGTGTCATTCTTGCTTATTTTTTTGCTATTTTTAGACTTCGACATAGATGACTTTATTAATACCTGGATGGAAGTTGAGTTGTTACAGCAGCATGAATATTCAATAAAGGGTAAACAATATGACAACACAGAATATTAGGGTATAAAGTGAAAGTAAAATAAAAATAATGGAAAGTGAAATAAGATAAAATAAAAGCAAAATAAAGTGAAATAAAATATAAATGCACAAAATATAATACAGAACAACATCAACAGAATATACGGTCATGACAGAATATGCAAATGACATAAGAAGGTGCAGACAAGTTTACAGATATTAATGAAGTTTTCAGTGATGTCCCTACAGTTTTGCAGTAAAAAAGAAGATAGATACTACAAATGGAGTTCCAAATCAGTAATTTCAATCTCCATAGCTGACAACTCTGTAGGGTTTCAGCTTTAATATGAATTATAGTCCAGCACAGTTGTGTTTTATATAATCTTTGCAGGGTGTAATCCCTACTATGTAAATTACTCAGGTTTCATCACACCCTAAATGACGCTACAGAGGTTTAACTGAATGTTTAGTCTTAGGAGGTCACTTTCGTAATACCAATCATAATCCTTTTACTGGAGGGCGACCTCGGTGCAGGCTGCTGTCTTAGAGGTGTTATATAAGAAGCTGTCCTCCTCGACTGGACTCATTTATCCTGTTGGCAGGCGGATTTATTAGTTTGAATTAGTTTTCTACATTTGTCTAATTTGGCACTCGTTTTATTGTAAAGCAATTTGTAGCTTTGTTTGGGTGTTTTACAAATAAAGTTGTTACTATTATAGCTGTTGTAGTATTATTAATATCTGGCTGTGATTCACTACTGATAAGGCTAAAGAAGATGTGACAGAAAAGGTTAAAATGAATCAGCTGCCTCCATCTAATCATATCTGTAGGAGTCCATTAGTCAGATGTTCCACCTGCAAAGATCAACAGTTGTGTTTTTTTTTCTGGTGAGGTGGAAAGTTGCTCCTTACAGGTTCTGTGAGTACTTATGTGGGGTTTATTATGAAAGAAACTAAATTATCCGGACAAGACAGACAAAACACGATGAGATGAACTTTATTCATCCTGGAGGAAATAGTTTTGCCAGAATACAAAAACAAAGGTTCGTGAAATATGCACAATTACAGAGAGATTAGTAATTAAATAGAAATTTTACAAAAGAATATAAAGCACAAAACATAAAGTCTCTACTACTGCGGCAAAATAACATAATTAAAGAAATCTTCCTGCTCCTTCTCTTCTTGAGGCTGCACTTCTTTTCTACTCAATTTTATTTTTTATAACATTTTATGAAAGATCTTTTTATTTAATGTGTCATTCCAGTGAGAATGAAACAAAACAAAGTCTTGCTATCTAGGTGGGTCGTATCTGTGCATTAATTAGCCTCCTTGGTGGAGTTATGTGACGATCAACGTTGGTTTATCTGTCCGTCTGTCATAAATTTGCCTAAACCAGAGTAATTGATTAGAACATTAACATTTCTTTTTTCCCACCAAAAAATGTTCAAAGATTTCCCAAAAATGTTGAAAATGTGGACATCAGACATTTCACTGTGAAATTTTTATTTTTTGCCCCACATTTTCAAACTTTTAAACAGGTCAATTTTGACCTGCAGAACGACACGAGGGTTGAGGACATAAAAGAAATTTAAAGAAAAACAAAAGTTGGAATATGTAAATTCCCAGCTCTGAAAACCTGTGAAAATCCTCAAAATCCAACCAAAAATATTTTATAGAACTTATTTTGGGTCCTAAATAACAAATGACCACGTCAAATTTCAGGTGTTTTATTTTGACAGGACGAAGGCAAGGCCTGTGGGCAGCTTTACGCATGCTCCAACGTTCTCGTCTCCCATTGGCTGGCGTCGTGACGCTGTACGTACGTAGGCGCTTCCTCCACTTGACTCGCAGCAAAATAGAAGATGGTGAGTATGAAAATGGCGAAAAGGGAACGATTTCAGCCGTTTACAGGGCGAGTTTCGAGTCGCTGGTGTTTTCGTAGACTTCTTAGCGACGTGAGGAGGCCGACGTGGCGGTTTTGGGGTTTAATTTCAGCGCGTTTTGTTGAGAAGCTCCATTCCGAGATGGATCAACGATCACATGACAGCTGAGCAGTTTAGTCCCAAAAAATTAGACTGCAACAATCTGCAAGCTGCCCCAAAGTCTCAGTTTCCTCCTGCACGACGGTCTCTCACTGTCACACGTTTGTTCATCAACCATTCTGGCTGTCTGTTTAACTGCTGTCAGGATATTTTTACACTTTTCCCAGTTTGGGACCCGGTTAGCTCGCAGTGCTAACAGGCTAACAGCTACTCTGTTTCCTGTGAGGCAGAAATGATGTTTATTAACCTGAGCTATGACTGTCACTGTTTAGTCCCCTAGATTTTTAAAATATAAACCAACTAGTGATGCATAACTGGTTTTACATCAGCTCTGCAACTGCACCTCCATTCATTCTCTGTCTCTAGGCTGTTATGAACCAACATTTCAGTAAAAACAAAGTTTAAATGCAGCTGAAATCACAACACTGAAGATAGGCTTTACATCAAATCCACGTCTAAACCTTCTGTATTTAGACAGATTAAATCTGGAGTAAATTGTGTTACAGAGGCTAAAGAGTCTTGAGAATACACTTTCTGATTTGTGAAAGCTTTATTCTGTTTGTGAAAATGCAAAAATGGAAAATGCAGTGCTTTTATTGCATGTAGACCACATTAGATCATGTCCAGATCCAAAACCATGACATGTAATCTCCCTTTTTTATATTTACACAAGTAGAATTCACAATTCAGACTATTAGTTTTAAATTGTTACTATATATACGTAGATGGATCAAGTTTGCACTAGATCGTCCAACAGGAAGTAAAGATTCCTTGAAAGTGTAAACATAGAGATTTTGTAGCTTTTTCCCCCCCCTCCCACATGTAGACCACCTTAAACCAGGCCAAGATCTCAAACTATGATATATAGACGGATCAAATCTGAAGTAGATTGTCCTGCAGAGCTTAAATATTCTTTTACACAAAATCTAACACCTTTTTCCTATTTGTAAAAATGCTTATGAGGAGATTATATGTGGGGGTTTTAGATCTGCATTTAGTCTAATGTGTTGCAGATGTGACAAAAGCACAGAAATCTCCCTTTTTTGCATTTTCAAGAGTAGAATTAAGGTTTCACAAATTTGAAAGTGAGTTTCAGTCGGTGTTAAGGGTTTAACTAAAAAGTCTAACACAGTTTTACGTCATTAAAATGTTATAAACTTTGAATATCGGCCACTCGGTGCTTTAAGTTTCTCTTAACAGCAGAATCAGAAGCTAACTTTTGTGTTAAAATCTCCATATTTGCTTGATTTTAAATTAAAATTGCCCTTTGATTTGCTTCACATCATTGTGCTCACACTCGTGTCAGGTGAATATTTTATTTTTTCCTCATCATCATCATCATCATCACTAACCATCGACCATTAACAATCGATTTAACTTTTTCTCATTTGTGTTTGAATGATTAATATCTGTCGACTTAATCCATCCACTTTTTAATTTCTAATTTCAGTTTTCCCCTCTTGTCCCAACCCTTTCTTCTGTTGTTCTTTGTGTTTTCTTCTTCTGTTTTGTTTTCTTTTTCACCCCGATCTTTGATCACGCCTCGTCTCGTTCTCTCCACGCACATCCTGCCTTCCTCCCTTATCTCCCCCGCCCTCACCCCTCTTTGCCTGTCTCCGATCCACCAGGCTGGTCACCGGGTAAGTGTCGTCGCTCTGAGCTGGATCCTGTTTTCTGCCTGCAGCACTAACACGGGGTTTGGGTTTTATGCAGGTCTGCGGTTTCTGCATCTGTCAGCACGACTGGCTGCTGCTATTTCAGCAACTGCAGCGATCCGACGCTTGAATTACCCCCGCTGTCCTAAACAAACACTAATTTACCCCAAATCGACAAGAAATAAGACGGAGGAGGAAACATGAAGCTGCCGGATTAGATTTCAAGTAGAAATCTGTAATAAATGAGGCTTTAAGGTCACGATACCTTAGATCTTTTTAATACATTTTAATCATCTTTTATACAACAACTAAACCTTATGAGCAGAGAAAATGCCCTGATTGGTTTACATCTTCACGGAATAATTAATCAAATGTCAACAATTAAATTACTCACAAACTATTTTAAATATCAATTATTCAGTTGGAGTAACTTTTTTAAGGAAAACAAGTCTAAATTCTCTGATTCCAGCTTCTTAATTTAGAATATTTTCTAGTTTCTTTTCTCCTGTGTCATAGTAAACTCAATGTCTTAGATTTGTGGACAAAACGCCTTAAAACAAACAAGTTTTTAGCTCTTATATTATTTTATACTAGCAGTTTTTGAACATTTAATTGTAAGAAGTACATATATACTAAATGAAATGTCCAAAAAAAAAACAAGGACGTTAAAGAAATGTTCATGTCACCTTTTCATATATAGAGCTGCAATTATACTATTATATCAAGTATTTATATTAGCAGTTTTTTGCTTATTTAATTATAAAATTTATACGTATTCTAAATGAAATGTCAAATATCCGCGCTGACTTCCATAAAAATAGTGACATTAAAGAAATATTTTTGTCACCTTTTCTTATATAGAGCTGCAATTAAACTATTAAATCAATTATCAACTATCTTTATGGGAAAAAAAATCTAAATTCTCTGATTTCAGCTACTTAATTTTTAATATTTTCTAGTTTCTTCTCTCCTGTGTAACGGTAAACTGAATATCTTAGATTGGTGGACAAAACAACGAAAAAAAAAAACCTTTTTAACTTTTATATTACTCTATATTAGCAGTTTTTACATATTTAATAGTAAAATGTATAAATATTCTAAAGGGAATGTCAAATGTCGGCACTGACTTCCAAAAAACCCCCCAAAAAACAATGACGTTAAAGAAATGTTCATGTCAGCGTTTCATATATAGAGCTGCAATTAAACTATTATATCAATTGTCAACTATTTTTAAGGGGAAAAAAATCAAAATTATCAGATTTATTTTGAATATTTTCTAGTTTCTTTTCTTGAATATCTTTAATTTGGGGCAAAATAACACCTAAAAGAAAAAAAATTACCTTTTATATCACTTTATATTAGCAGTTTTTGCACAATTAATTGTAGAAAGTATATATATTCTAAATGAAATGTCAAATATCAGTGACAATGACATTAAAGTAATGTTCATTTCACCTAATAATCATTTTTTTTAAGGAAAAAACATCTAAATTCTCTGATTCCCGCTTCTTAATTTTGGGTATTTTCTAGTTTCTTCTCTGTTACAGTAAACTGAATATCTTTAATTTGTGGGCAAAACAACAACTAAAAAAACATTTTTTAGCATTTATATCACTTTATATGAGCCATTTTTGCATATTTAATTGTAAAAAATATAAATATTCTAAATGAAAAGACAAATATCGGCACAGACTTCCAAAATAACATAACAGTAACATTAAAAAAAGTTCATGTAATTTTTTCATATATAGAGCTGTAATTAAACTAAATTAAACTATATATCAATTATCAGCTATTTTGATCATCAGTTTTTAAGTATAAAAGTCAAAATTGTGATTCCAGCCTCTTAAATTTGAATGTTTTCTTGTTTAAAAACTGAATATCGTGGGGTTTTTTCGGAAACTCCGACGGATATTTTTCACCATTTTCTGACATTTTATCAAACAACTATTTGATTAATCAAGAAGTAATCAATAGGTTGTTTGACAATGAAAATAATTACTAGTTTCAGCTTTAAGTTTGGACACGTTTTGGCACTTTTTAGGTGAGGAACTCTAATCCTGACCAAGTTCACTGATTTGTATTTGGTGTAGAGCTGCAGCTAATAATTATTTTTATTGTCAGTTAGTTGTTTGGCCTTTAAAATGGTGGAAAATGTTTCCCAAAACCCAACATGACAAAAATATTCAATTTACTATCACAGAAGAGTGAAAACACTTAAAAATAATCACATTTAAGAAGCTGCAATTTAGAAAATTTAGATTTTTTTCCCTATAAATAAAAAGGTTGACGATTAACTGATTAATAATGGTTCTTGTAATCGCTAAATAGACTTCCTGGTTTGTCTCAAAGTCCACCAGTTTGGTTTTAAAAGAACCTTAAAACGTTGATAAATAATTTTCCCCCATAATCAATACTTAGAGCCTCTCGGGTTTCTCGTTTAGCAGAAATCTTCAGGTTATCGGCTTCTTGTGTTGTGTGAAAACATAATTTTCTCTGTCGTCTGTCGTTGACTGTCTGAAAATCCAACTTGGGCCGATTTTAAATTAGAAGCAACGTTTTTCAACCCAGTTTGAATTCAGACACTTAACCGATTCTTACTCACAAATGTTGCTTATTTGAGCTCAAATCATCCACTGTACTAAATTCAACGTTAGGTGTTTTTTTTTTGTTTTCTTTAGTTGTAATCACTAAACTGGACTTAATGTGGCCTGTTTTGAAGACAATACCAAACTATTTAACAGTAACTAACGGAGGAGTTTGATCTTTTTACGGTGGAGTCTGATTGCATCATTCTCTGCAGCTGAATCGACCGGCGGTGTCCTGCAGGGCTCCGTCCTGCAGGGCTCCGTCCTCGGCCCGCTGACTTTTTCAGTTTCTAGATGCAGCAGCTCACGGGTTGCAGTCGAATAGTCAAACACAAGTAAATCTTTTCCCTGAACACTTTTCCTTGACCTTAAACCTCATGAGCTCAAGGAAAAGAGGGAGAACTGGTGAAGACTCAGGAAAAGATGACCACAGTGCTCAGAGAATCTGATTGTACTTACACTATGACGGTGGATGTTGTTGCCATAGACGATGCGTCGCTTTGAATGTTGGTACTTCAAAGTTCATCAGGCTAAAGGAGATAAAAAAAGAAGCATTTGAAGCAGCTTTTCTTAGCATCATAACTGCTACTAAAGCCCCTTTCTTTAAATCTAGAGGCATCTAAACATGTCGGCTTGATCTCTGACTGAACATCCAAAACTGCAAAAGTCATGATGGCAATCTTATTTGGTTGGATAAGTGCCACATTTTGGGTTTTATGAAATGATTTTGAGAAAGATTTTTCCATATTTCACCACCAATAGTAGTCCTAAAACATTGCGGAGATCAAAAAGGGTACAATTTGCTGCCTAATAAAAAAAAAAAACGGCTTTTAATTTTTCATCTCTTACCAGCTGAAATGTGCATAAAAATAAAACTTTACAGCAATAAAGATGATATGTAACCGGTCAGATTAATGAGACTCATCAGAAATTAATGTAATTCAGGTTTTGAGTAACAGCAGATGAAGTTTAGTTTGTTTCCAGTTGTTTAGGATTATTTCCTCTGAGTTTAATAAATAGCTGCAGCATCCAAAAAGAGATATCTCCAAGTTGCTGCATTTATGCTAGTTGCAAAACAGTGGTATTTTTTTCCACGTTTTCAAACTTTAAAATGGGTCAATTTTGACAAGAGGGTTAATGGAACAGTTTGATAAACTTGCTATTAGTTTAGATTTTAACTAGATGTTCTGTCCAGTCTTGCGCGTTGAACAAATATGGCGTCTCTGGTACTGTGGTTGTTTTATTTTAGCAGTTTAATAAATCAGAAATGCCACATATCTGGTGTCTAAAACGTGCTTTAGATGCATCTGAGTCCCTTCACTGCTTTCTGAACCTTCCTAACCTAAAGACTGTTGGACTGTGACCGAACTTCTCGGGGCTCGTTGCCGTGGTTCTGACCCGTCTGTTGTCTGTGCGATGCTGTCAGTTGGTCCTGGTGTTAGGTGACCTGCACATCCCCCACCGCTGCAACACGCTGCCGGCCAAGTTCAAGAAGCTGCTGGTCCCGGGGAAGATCCAGCACATCCTCTGCACGGGAAACCTCTGCACCAAGGAGAGCTATGACTACCTGAAGACCCTCGCCGGAGACGTCCACATAGTCCGAGGAGACTTCGATGAGGTCTGTGTGACGAGAGAACCTAGAGGTTGTTTAAGCCAAACAGTGTCACGGTCATTACATCCCATAATACTGTCAAAAAACATCACATGTGGGCTTTAAATGCAGGAGACAAACAAGATTTGTAAGGTCCATAAAAATGTTAATTTACAGTTTCCCATTAGAGCTTCAAAGGCTGCAGACGGACCACAAAAGCTGTAATTTATGTGTCCGAATATTTGATTTGAAGTGGATCTCCTGCCGATACTGAACACTAATTGCTATGTAATTAAATTGTAATTACGCCCTCCACACACGTTGAATTTTAACTGCCTTGTTTTCAGTTTTTTATGGATGGTGCCATTGAGGTAGAACCGTCCTTTAGAAAGGGTTAAAATCAATAAGATTATGAATATTTAATGATGATAATGACTGTCTGGTTGTAAAATGTAGTCAGAAAAACAGGAAAAATAATATTAATGTTTCACATTTTTATTTGTCCTTAATGGTCCTGAATATGATTTTTTTTTCCACTGTGATAATAATGAATTAGAATCAATGTTGTTGCCAAAAAAAATCCTTTACTATTTATTACCTCAAAAATAATAAATTTTTTCATATTGAAAGTGTTTTTAAAAAGCATAAAATTAATTTATATTTAGTAGTCATGGTCAGTGACTGACACTGAAAAAATATCCTCTTCGCAAAATGTAAAATGATTTACAAATAATAAAATAATAATTCATATAATACATATTTTTACATTTTTGTCCTTAAGGTCCTGAGTGACAGTTTTTTTTTTTTGTTAAATCTACTGATAATAAATTAGAATCGAAATAAATCTTTTAGTATTTATTATCTGGAAAATAAATGTATTTTTTTGCATTAAAAGTGTTTTTTTTTTTTACTGAAAATTTGTTTATATGTAGCAGTTATGATCAGAAAATAAATCTTCACTTTCATGGAAAATGGTATTTTTACATATAATAAAGTAATAATTAATATAATATTTTTATTGCAGTGTTTTTGACCCATACATTTTTATCCCAAAGGTCCTGAGTTGTTTTTTTCATCTGATGTTAATAATAAATTAAAATCAATGCTGTTGCAAAAGCCAAAACCCATTACTATTTATTATCTGAAATATAATATTTTTTTCATATAATAAGTGATTTAAAAAAAACAGAAAAATAATTTACATTTGGTAGTTATGAGCAGGAAAACATCCTATTCGCAAAAGTTAAAAAAATGTTAATAGATTTTAATTTTACATATAATAAAATAATAATTATTATAATAAATATTTTTAATGCAGTGTTTTTGATCCATACAGTTTTTGTCCTTCAATCCTTTAGCATTTAGAAAATAATATAGATTTTTTTGTTGTTTTCCTTTTTGTGTGTTAAAAACCAGCTACATCATGGAAACAACCTGGCATTTAAAGACGTAAAATCATAAAAAAAATTGTGAATATTTGGGAGTTTTTTAAAGCTAAGGACATGTGCTCAGAGAAAGTGGAAAACAGCAGGAATATTGAATAATTTTGGGCCATTTTTTTGATGTTGGCATTTTTTATAATGTAATCACAGCTGGTTTAACCGTTTGCCGTCTGGTTAAACTTGTCCACAGCAGTAGATAAATGTCTAACCAGAGCTGTCAGTTGAAAACAGCAGCACATGAACCTCCACTCACGTGTTTTCTGTCGTACGTTCCACCAGAACCTGAACTACCCGGAGCAGAAGGTGGTCACAGTGGGCCAGTTTAAGATCGGCCTGATCCACGGCCACCAGGTGATCCCGTGGGGCGACATGGCCAGCCTGGCGCTGCTCCAGAGGCAGCTGGACGTCGACATCCTCATCTCCGGACACACGCACAAGTTCGAGGCGTTCGAGAACGAAAACAAGTTCTACATCAACCCCGGTTCTGCCACCGGAGCCTACAACGCACTGGAATGGTAGGAGAGCACAGAAACAGCACCTTAGCACCTACACTTCAAGGATTTAAACAAACATTTGTAGCATCTCGGATCAGATCGTGGTTTGGGACGCTGTGATTATTTACAGAAACGTACACTGACACAGAATCTGGTGCTACTGTTGATTCAAGGTGCAACTATCTATTACAAACAGATCAAATAACTGTGAACAAACAGAAAACTCACCGTTGGAGACGCAGCGACGCCACAAACTCAGTAGTCAGGATGAATGTTAGTAATCCTCTGCCAGTGGGTGATGTCTGTTTAAAAAAAAATCTGCAAAATGACACCATTTATCAGAGCTAGAAACTAGAAAAACAGAAATATTTGGTGGATTTTCAACTTTCCAAGAGTCCTTGAACTACTCATCTACAATCTGCCCCTCTGTTGCAAGAAATTAAACAAATCGCAATTAAAAATTGTGATTTTCTCCATCAAAATAAAGTGAGTCCAAATGTTTTGTTTACGTTTCTGACAATAATATTAATAATATAAATATTATTGCTAAATACTATAACACTAATAAGTATGATGCAAGAAAATTTTTTTGTTGTTTTTGTAGTATTTATGATATTATAGCTGTGTTTTACAGCACAAAAGACTATTTTAAGTTTTAGATTCAGGTGTTTTGGTTTAAAGATATTTGTTGGATTGATGATGATTCCACCTCCGTGCATTGCAGTGTAATTCCGCTAATGCTGCTTTTTGCATTCAAACTTTGAGGAATTCTTTAAAAAGCGAGGCGTCTTTTCAGTCCGTCAGGTGTAACGGTAGAAGCAGACGGACTCCAGTTACAGGAAAAGCCTCGACCTGACGCCTGTCTTCTCCTTTTACAGCAACATCATCCCCTCTTTTGTACTAATGGACATCCAGGCGTCCACCGTGGTGACGTACGTTTACCAGCTGATCGGCGACGACGTCAAGGTGGAGCGAATCGAGTACAAGAAATGTTAAAGGAGGAGGAGGAGAGGCGGGTTATGGAGGCTATCATTTCATTCCTGTCCACCGGGGGGCGCCGGCTCCCTCAGAGTCACCACAACGTTAATGCTGTAACAAACTGTTCAGTAAGTTAACTCTAAACGACCCGTGTATTATATTGTTTATACGTCATCAGCGTCCGCTTGTACCCGAGCTGTTGTTTGGTAGAGAATGAAATAATGTCACACGTTTTGTGCTGTCAAAAAAAGATATTTGGTGCCATTTTCTTTCATTCTCCCCTTACCTCGTTTTTTTAATTTTATTTTGAAGTTTTCACCCTCATGTAACCAACAGGCCTTTAGCTTCCTGTAGTCGGCCTTATTTCATTCATTTCTGTCCCACAATAAAGATGTTATTTCACTTCACCTGCTGCTTCTCTTTAATGGTTAAAATAACGCCCAGATTCTCACATGAAGCCAGATCTAGATGAACTCAAAGTTTCTGTATTTGATTTTAAAATGACAGTGATGAGCAATGTTCCCTCTAATTTTTCCTGAGTCTGAGCAAACACACAAACTCCCTGAGCGTCCCTTGGACCACTGTGAGCAACATCAGACATCTGCACTGTGGTCACACCAGCATCACATCCATTCAAGTTACATGGTTCATTAAAAGAATCAAATTACAGCATTTACATTTCTGTTAAAACACTTTGTCAACAGGAGCCAGTTGAAGGCTGCAGTGATTTTAGTGACACTACAATGTATCAGAGTGAAGTTATTGAATATTTGTCTCTCTTTACTGTTGCAGCGGTTTTGCAATTTGCAGACGGACCCTGTTCACTCCATAGACACCAATGTTATTCCTGTAGCTTGAAAGACAGCTACTTTGATAAAACTGGGCTTGTAGCACATTGTCTGCCTTGCAACAATGGGAAAGAGGCACCGTTTATGTTTTGACAACCTATATCTAATGAGTTATTGATGCTGGAAGTCCCAATCTGTGAATATCTTTCCAACTTTATTGAACTTGGGGCCACTACCACCTAAGGAGTGATATATTTAATTTTGGAAAAAGCATTTAGCCATACTAAAAATTTTGTATTGTATTATTATTATCACAGGTTCTGTCTGAAAAGAGGTGGCATCATTTTAAACAGTGAAACCAAACTAACAAAATGTAATGACCAACCAGTGAGCAATACTGGATTCTGCAAAAACATAAACAACTTTTTTAAAATCTAAATCTTATCTTTTTTTTAAACTTTATTTTTAATAAGTTTTTTTTTCTTTACAAACATGAGACAAAACATAATGAACTGATAGACCGACAAGATATAGAGAGAGAGAAAAAAAAGGGGTGTAGTTTACAAAGAGAGAATGTACATCTTACAGATACAGGATTGTATCGCTACTCGATTTTTTGTTAATTGCAAGGTCTCAAATTTTATCCTCGGTCTGCGTTTGTCCCAAATAAAGTCTGAAATAATTTTGTTCCATTCATTAAATTGCTTGGAGGACACCTCAACTGGTAGAGCCAAAAATAGATATAGTAGCTTGGGTAATATTGTCATTTTTATCAAATCTATTCTATTGTACATGTCCATTGGGAGAATTAACCATCGTTTCAGATCTGATTTTATACTACATGTTAGGGGTTCATAGTTATATTTACTAATATCTGCCAATTCTTTAGGAAAATTAACCCCTAAATATTTAATTGTGTCATTGCTCCAATTGCATTTTATTTTTTCTTTGAAATTCTTTTTTTTTATTGTGATTTCACAGGTCCATACATTTAATGAAAACATAAATCATACATCTCATTTAGATATCTTATATCATACTACAGCAGCTCAATTTGAAATAACCAAGACTTAGTCAGCAGTACAGAAACACGTAAGGACCAATAAGGCATTCAATAATATAACTGTATAGCCATTTTTGAGTATAGTAAAATGAAAACAAAGAATGAATGAAATGGGGTAAACATCCCTGACTCATAAAGCCCCCTGTTTGAGGAAATCTAAGATACCCACTAAAACAAAACTGATCTGGAAAAAATAAAAATAAAAAAATAAAATAAAAAAGGGGACTGCTCCAATTGCATTTTAAACATTTTTGCATCTGTTTGTCAGGGTTATAATTAAACGTTAAAATTTGGGTTTTATGGAGATTTAACTTTTAGCCAGAGTAGTAACCAAATATGTTAAGTAAGGATAGTAATGATGTCATACTAGTGTCAGGTTTGGTTAGGGTCATCAAAATATCGTCCGCATACAGACATATTTTGTACTCCGTATTGTGTATGGTGACCCCTACAATATTTTGTGATTCTCTGATGGCTTGCGCTAATGGCTCGATGAATAGTACAAACAGAGTTGGACTCATTGCACATCCCTGTCTACAACCTCTTTTCAATGCAACCGAGTTTGATAAATCTCCATTAATTTTTATCCTTGCCGTAGGTGAACTATATAAGGATTTTAGACATTTGGTAAACTAGGTACTGAAGCCAAATCGTTTTAAAGACAAATATAGAAACTCCCATCTAACGGAATCAAACGCCTTTTCTGCGTCAAGGCTAAGAACCACAGATTCTGTGTACTTCATGTGATGAATGAGGTAAAGCGCTCTGCGTATGTTGTCATGTGTTTGCCTATTTTTAACAAATCCTGTCTGGTCTGTATCTATCAGTTCTGGAATTATATTTTCTATTCGTTTGGCCAGTATTGTCGTAAATATTTTATAATCCAAGTTTAGAACTGATATGGGTCTGTAGGAACTACATTCAGTTGCATCTTTCCCTGGTTTGTATATTACAGAAATAAGGGCTTGATTCCAAGATGGTGGTATTTCTCCACCTTCAAGGACATAATTGAAACAACCTAAATCTTATCTTAACACAGTTAATGTATTAACTTAATTTTTTATGTATGCATGTATTTATTGATTTATTTAGTACTGTTAACATATCAGAGTTCTGAGTGAATTTTTCTTAAGATAGGCAAAGGTCATTTATTGATTACATATAGGCTGTTAAATGTTGATTAAAAACTAAAAAGCATTTTTAAAAAAACAACTTAGGCATTTATTGAGTCACTAAAATACTGTAGAGTACAGACCACATCAGCATGATTATAAGCATCCTCTGGTAAATTAACAACCAGATACTGATGTCTCTCACCATATGGACTTCAGGAGATGATTAGATGATGATAAACTGTGACCTACTGGTTGGGTTCTCTCTGTTCTCATGGTTCTTACATGTTTGTCCCCTGACAGCCGGGTCCTAATGTTTTTTGAGCAACACACCATACTATGATGTTTTTACAATGATGGTTCTACTATGGAACCAGTTTGACATGTTCAGGCGTTCTTTGTGTGAAAACTCAGAGATTTCAGGGATCAGAAGGTGGTTTTCAACTTTCTTTGTTAACTTTCTGCTTCAACTTTAAACTAAATTTCCTTCACTTCATTTATTACCGCGAATCAGTAAAAAGCAAAATACCGATAATCAGTAAATCAGTCAGCCCACAATTACTACAATTCTACAATGTATGTCTCTTTCCTTTGACTTGTTATTTGTACAATATACGATGTATATGATGGTGTTTTTTCACACCAAAGTCTATACTATGATGTTTTCTAAGAGACATACGACGCTACTCTAGTTGTTCTGGCTCTGGGCTGCTGCACTCCTCCTCTGTTGTTTTCTGGACTGTACTCAGCTGCATACCTTCGTCCACCCGGCCTCCGTTGACTCGTCCTGCCTGCCGTCTCTGGAGCTGAAGCTGGATTGGAACAGACCAAAGTACAGTCCAATCACGATGACAGCTGCCTCTCAAAAGGCTCCTTCATCTGGCAGGTGGCGGCACTTCTTCTGAGGGGAAGCTGAGCTGGCCCGGCAGAACTTTGGAGATGTGTTCCAGTGGTTGGTGGATATGTGGAGAGATAGAGAGGAACCTTTGAATTGTTCAGAAAGGAAAACAGGGAACCCATTGGTAGTTTTAGTTTAGGGTGCTACTGGGTGTGTTTTTGGGTTTTAAGAGGTGAACAGGAAGTTTTTTTCGTATTGATTATCTTTTACTTTGTTCCTGGTTGGAATGCCCATCAATGTCAACGTGAAGTTCACTTTTAGGTCTGTTTATTTATTTTTATTTTACTAACACCCATTTGTTTTTAACCCCCTCACATGTTGTGTTGTTGTAAACTTACTCTTTCAAATAAATACTTGTCTAACCCTCTGGAAACCAGCGTTTGGACTGTTTTTGTGTTGCTCCTCACCTACTGACAGCTGTGGACTAAAGGCTATACTGTGACGTTTTTAGAGCGACATGCTATACTATGATGTTTGTTGGGCGACGCTATATTATAGGCTTTTTTAATTGACATATTACTGACCTGTTTTTGTTTTAGTTTTTTTTGTTGTAACATATAAGAATTTGAACAGTTTTAAATTTTACTATACTTTTACTTGTGCAATGAAATATTATTCTATGGCATTTTTTAGATGACATATTATACTCTGTTTTCTTGAATTACATACTATTTTGACAATATACTGCACTATGACATTTTTTGAACCACATATCATACATGACATTTTTAGGCAACATCCTATCATTTTGCGCTTTTTGAACCACATAATAATCCATGGGGTTTTTTTGCCGACATGCTATAGTATGAACTACAGGCCATACTATGTTATTCTTGAAAAGTATACTATACTTTGACACTTTCTGAACTACATCCTATACTATGGCGTTAT
The DNA here is from genome assembly GCA_027123335.1 of Amphiprion clarkii. Classification (NCBI taxonomy): domain Eukaryota; kingdom Metazoa; phylum Chordata; class Actinopteri; family Pomacentridae; genus Amphiprion; species Amphiprion clarkii. The sequence continues at coordinate 29,100,432 of CM049584.1, read as the reverse complement.
ACACAGAGTGCTTTGGTTACATGTTGATTTATAATCTAGATTTTTTCCTGTTTTGTTTTTTGACGGGATTACCACAGACCTGACCGTGAACACCGTTGACACCCACCTGAGGGAGATGCTGTCTAAGATCTCAAGGCTGCTTGGTCGTGGTCTTTCTGGCACGAACTCTTCCAAGATGAGCCGGGAAGTTAAACACTGATGGAATGACACCAGGTCTAAGCCGACAAACCTGCCCAGCCCTGTCAAACTCACAGGTTTAAAATGATCACTGCAGAGCACCCACTCATCATTTGCAGCAAACCCCTCTCTCCTCAGAGCTACTTCCTACTTCCTCCTCAGCCCATAGTCTCTGGGAAACCTACATGGAGTAAAAAAAAAAGTAGACAGAGAAGTAAATAAGTCTGTACACAACATATTTAAAAAGAAATCATGGTCAAAAATTAAGTACAAAGAACCAAATTAGCCAATATACTGGAGACCGGAGCTATTTAATTTGATAAGTATAACCTTGTTTAGTAACATTTCAATTATTTGAGAGCAGTCCTAAAGAACTGCCTGTAATCCCAATCATAAAATGGGTTTGGAGGAAGAACATAGACGGTAATCTGGATATATATGAGTTAGGCTTTATAACTACTATTGGTAGTATTGGTGGTAGTAATAGTAATGTGACTACTACTAGTAGTACATTAACTACTGCTGCTGATACTGGCACTGCTACTACAACTTGTAATACTATTATAAATGCTGATACTACTTCTATGACTCTAACAGCTATTTTATACTACTACTGCTTGTACTTTTAGTATTACTACTACTGCTTGTACAACTATACTACAGCTACTATTAATCGTCTGGTATTTGGTTGTCAAGCTGCTAGCTCGCCTTAGCGTTTTGCTAGTGGCTAACTAGTTAGCTCTCATACACTGGAAGCTCTCAACAAGATTTCATAATGAAAAAAGAGCCAAAAACTATTCTTACCAATGAAAAGTCATTCCAAGTTTCCTTGTCTCAATCGTACGACGCAGTGTGTAACTGTATGCAGCACAGTGAGCCGGCATACTTGTTTCCGTTTTCACGCCGTCTACATCAACGGAATGCACTGAAACTTTGCTCCCGCTAGCTTAGCCTCGCTGTAGCAGCAGCTTAAAGGGGCGTGCCCTATCTACTCATTCATATCTATGAGAACAACGGTGGCTGCACATAAGGACGCCTGACGTTGATTAGCTGCGTAAATACCATTATATACAGTCTATGGTAAATACGTATGTGAATCGCATTATTGGCTGCAGCAACCAGTCACCGGTCACTCACTGACTCACATTGAAAAATAGCACAGAATGAATTGTTACGGGTTTATTTTATTTACAATTTAGGTTGGATTTTTTTTGTGTGCGCAGCGCAGATTTTCTGTGCGCAGAGACCGTGTCAGCAGTGCGCAATTGCGCACGCACGCAGCTTAGAGGGAACAGTGGTGAGGAGCTAATTTTCATCACAATAAGATGCAAATTAAGCCTGAAAACATACAAAATGACCAAAAACAGATGTAAAATAACCACAAATATGTACAAAATAGGCACAAAATGACTCAAAAGAGATTAAAAACCACCACAAGGACACAAAAACAAAAAGAGACTCAGAATGCGAAACAGAAATGCAAAATGACCATTAAAACACACAAAATGAGATGTAAAATGATGCAAAATAACCATAAAGATCCACCAAATGAGATGGAAAATGACCAAAAACAGATGCAAGACACCCGCAAACGCATACAAAATGACCAGAAAGACACACAAGCAAACACAAATAATGCAAAATGACCAAAATAAAACTGCAAATTAACGCTATAAACACACAAAATGATCAAAAAAGGAATGTAAATTTATGCAAAATATACAGAAAGATGCACAAATGACCAAAATGAGATGGAGATTAATTCAAAAAAACACAAAATGGCCAAAATATATGATGCAAAATGACCAGAGACCCAAAATGAAAGAAAATTGACCAAAAATAGAAAATAATGACCAAAATGAGATGCGAAACAACTACAAACACACACAAAATGATGTAAAATGATGCAAAATAACCATAAAGATACACAAGATGACCAATATAAAATGGAAATTAACCATAAAAATGTACAAATTTATCAAAAAGGATGCAAAATGATGCAAAATATATGGAAATATGCACAAGATGACTAAAAAGAGATGCAAAAGTCACGTAATCAAGCAAAATAACCATAAAGATGCACAAAATGACCAAAAAGAGATGGAAAATGACCACAAACAGATGCAAGACACTGACAAACATACAGAAAGAAACCAAAATACGTGGAAAATGACAAAAATAAGATGCAAATAACCCAAAGACGCACAAACTTACCAAAAAAAAGTATGTAAAAATCAAGCAAAAGTGAGTGAAAGTTATTGAGTGGTTATGAAAAGTCTGAACTTTTATTGCAGTTTTTTAAACATTTGTTGGGGCTCAGAGGGTTAAACTGGGATGTGCTCCCAGTAGACCAGTCTTTGGTTTACTGGCAGCAATCAGGTGATTTCCTGGAAACTAAAGTCTTCTGAAGCGTTTGTTTTGGTGACACTGGAGGGCAGCAAAGAGTGAAAACTGTTGATAATGAAACCTGCTGCTCACAAACTGTAAATCTGGACAAATTAAACAAACTAAACTTACAGAAAATTTGATTTTAGAACTTTAAAAGCACAAGAAATACAATCTGACCAAAGGAATTCATAAATAGGTAACACAGAAACGAATAAAAACACACATATACACAAAATAATGTGCATTTCAGTTACTTTTGTGCTTTTGCAGCCTGCTTTTAACTGACAAAAGGCTGAGAAAAGTAAATATATGTACAATTTATCAGCTTAAACCACCAAAACATTTAAAGAAAAGCCTCATTTCCTCACTAATCTGAGGTTAAAATGTTCAGTGTTGACTTTAAAGCAACATTATAAATCTGAGAAGTGGTCGTGGTCCCATTCTCCCACAGACAGAGAACTCAAACATTCACTCAGAGAATCCTCCAGCCCTTCATCATCATCTTCCTCTTCCATCAGACTGATCCTGGTTCCTGGAAAACAAAAGTCAAATAGAAAACCAGCTGATTCATGATTCACACAGAAAATAAATGCTGCTATTGTACCATTTCTGATAAACATTAACAGATAATGAACAGACGATTCTCTGAACTTACTTCTTGGACTTTTTCCTCTCAGCGTTTGAGGTGATTTTATTTTGTTCTTCTTCATGCTTCTGTGTTTCGATGCCGACGTACTGACAGATCTACAAATGTCAAACGTACATCAGATGTTTCATATTTTAATGGCATTTCTGAAGAAGGATTATTCTGGTTAATTTCAGCCTGTTGTACTTTTCATCAATCTTGTGTCTCTGCAGTTTGTTCTGACTTTGTTCTGTTTGCTTTGTGGAGATTCAGAGAAACTCAGATGAACATGTGTCTAATTATGCAGTCAGTGAGCTAAACGTCTGTTTCCTTTCAGTCACCGTGAAACAAGCGTTTGAAATGATTAATTAGAATCTGATCTTCAGGAAGCTGCACTGAGGTGCCACTTTTTACCATGATTAGATTTGTTTTGTAACTTCCTCATTTCCTCAAACCATCTACAGGAGTGGAGAGGATGAATTTAGTAAGACCCATAGAGACAGAAGAAACAACAGCAAGCGGTTCCATATGAAATCAGCAAAAACAGACACGGAAATTCAATAAAGCCAAGCAAAATGACCAAAATAGATGCAAAACAAGCACAAAAACACACAAAATGACTAAATGGAGGTAGAAAACAACCACAGAGACACAAAATGACCACAAATGGATGCAAAATGATCGGAAAGATGCACAAAAAGAGAAGCAAAACTACCTCAAAGACGCACAAAATGACTAAATGGAAGTAGAAAACAACCACGAAGAGACACAAAATGACTACAAAGACTAAACAGAGATGCAAAAACAAGCACAAGCACACAGAAAATGACCACAAAGTCTATTCAAAGTAATCACCAACAAATGCAAAACCATCACAAAAACATTAAAAAGGCCAATAAAGAGACAGGAAATGTCCATAAAACACAAAAGGACATATGCAGGGGTTGCAAAATAATCACAAATAAATGCAAAATGACCACAAACTGATGTAAAATGATCTCAAACACAAACAGAGTGACCAAAAAGAGATGCAACAGTAAGTAAACAAGTGTCCCCTACTGTCTGAGCGACATAAATGCAAACATTAGACGTTGTTGATGCTTGAACAGGTTCTCCATAGAATGTTGTATAATCAAGAATAAATATGTGTCTGCAGCTGAAATATTACCAGGATGAAATAAATCTGAATTATCCGATGAAGTCTGGATGTTTCAAACCTGTAGAGCTGCATCGCTTCATGACTTGTTTCTCACCTGGTTTGTCTGTTGGGCAGGAAGGATTTTCCTGCTCCAGTGTTGATCTTCTCCTTGTGTTTTGATCTGGAGGGAACCTCTGACTGATCAGGTTCTTTATTCTCAGGTGAAGTTACAACAGAACTGCAAACGTCAGGGGAGGAACCTATAAGGACACACAAAGTGACCAAACAGAGGTTGAAAACAACCACAAAGAGACAAACAGACCAAAAATAGAGATGAAATACGACCACAACAGATGCATAGTGACCTCAAAGAGACAAAAAAGACTAAAGTGGCACAAATTGTCTGAATGCCAGATGCAAAAAGACCCCTAAGAAATAAAAAAAACACCAAAAACAGATAAAATATAACCAGAAAAATGTACCAAAAAATCAAAAGGACACACAAAGTGACCAAAGAGAGATGCAAAACTATCAAAAAGAGATGCAAAAAAAAATCACAAACACACATAAACAGCCAAGAATAGTTGCAAAACAACCACAAAGACACACAAATGCACCCATGTAGCAGTAGCTGTTCTATGAAGGGAAATAGTTCCCCAGTTTAACGTCCGTTTCCCACCTGTCCGGACGCACCTGTGCAGAACGTTCATGTAGTGTTGGGTGATGAGGCTGCGGACGTGTTCAGGGCTGTAAGAAGCTGTGATGGTGGAAAGAAACTCCTTCTGAGCCGGAGTCAGAGCCGCGTGCTGCAACACAGGAAACATTTCAGATGCAAAATGATCAGCATCCTGCAGAAAATAGCCTAAAAAAGATGCAAATCAACCATAAAAACACACAAAATGACCAAAATAACATGCAAATCAACCATAAAAACACACAAAATGACCAAAATAACATGCAAATTAAGCATAAAAACACACAAAATGACCAAAATAACATGCAAATCAACCATAAAAACACACAAAATGACCAAAATAACATGCAAATTAAGCATAAAAACACACAAAATGACCAAATCAAGATGTTAGATGATGCAAAATGAACATTCACTCAAAAACGTGGATGAAGACGATCATTTACTTTGAGAAACGGGGCTGCTGTCATGGCTTTGGGGATCTGGACGGTCGTCAGGTGAAGCAGCTGTGGTTCGCTTCTTGCTGCTGCAGGTTTGTTGATTTTCAAGCTTCTGTTGAAGTTTACGTCTTTCAATGCTGTTAAACAGAAAACAGACAGAAATTGTGACATTAGATGAGCAGAGTTTCCTGAGAATCTAACGACGCTTCAAACAACTGTTCTGAACGTCTGAATTCAAAATATGGACATGTGAGTGTACAGGGAAACCACAAAAAGATATATTATGATCATGAAAAGACATAAAAGGGTCACATGAACATGCAAACACAGTGACAGAGACACAAAGTAAACATAAAGACACACAAAATGACCAAAAATGTACTAAAATGACCGGATATAGATGCAAAACAACCAAATATAGACACAAGACACACAGAAAGACCCCAAAAAGGTGCAAATTAACCCCCAAAGTGCACAAAATTCCCCAAAAATAAGATGCAAAGCCACCACAAAAACACAAATTGCTAAAAAAACAAAAAAACAAACACAAAATGACTAGAAACGTATAAAAGATGACCACAAAGAGACACAAAATCACCAAAAGAAGATGCATATTAATCCTAAAAACACACAAAATGAGAAAGAAAGATGTGAAATGACACAAAAATGACCAGAGAGCTGCAAAAAAAAAATCACCAAAATACAATGCAAATTAACTCTAAAAACATACAAAATGACCAAAAAATAGATGCAAAACCACCACAAAAGTACAAACTGCTAAAAAAGAAATGCAAAACCTAAATCTTGAGGTGCTCTTTTTCCATCTAACAGCTCATGTTTAGGAGGGGAATCGGTTGGATTATTGGTGCACGTGTTCCAAATCCAGACGCTTGTTCGGGCTTTTAGTTACAGCGTCAAACCTAAGAGGCTCTAATTAGGAAGTCAGCTTTCTTCCTGGAGCTCTTCAGGCGTGACCCAGGTCAGCTGCAGGTGTTTGGTTTCACCTGGTTTCCTCTCACAAAGCTGTAAAATGACTGGATTTAGGTGCAAAACGAGAAAAATGTACGTAAAATGACCAGATCTAGATGCAAAATGACCAAAAATGTACATAAAATGATCATTTATAGATGCAAAACGCTGAAAAATCTATGCAAACTGACCGGATTTAGATGCCAAATGACTAAAAATGACCATAAAATGACCAGATTTAGATGCAAAATGACCAAAAATGTACATAAAAGGATCTATTGGTGCACGTGTTTCAAATCCAGAGGCTTGTTGGGGCTTTTAGTTACAGCGTGGAACCAGCGAGGCTCTAATGAGGAGCTCTGGCGTGACCCAGGTCAGATTCAGGTGTTTGGTTTCACCTGGTTTCCACTCATCCTCTCACAAACTCTCAGGTTTCCCAGCAGACAGGAAACGAGACGTGTTTGGTTTGTTTAAGCTGCACGTCTGAAATCAGACACTGAAACAGTGGATTCAGTGAGTCCTCCTCTTCATATTTCTGCTCAGATTTTCCTGTACTGCTGACGTGATCATAAACGACGTACCCGTTTGTGACGGATTCACACCGAGATTCCTGCAACAGAAAGAGAGAGTGTCGTCTGACAGGAAATGGAAACAGAAACAGGAGGGATGTTTGTTCTGGGATCCTTTCTTTACCTCGACGCTGCATTCTGACGGTGGAGTCTGTGGATCGTCTGCTTCTCTGCAAATGTCACCTGTTTTTTCATGGTAGGAAAACAGACAAAGCCAAGAATCCCCAGAACAAACCGTGTCCGTCCACGGTGAGGTCAGCCCAGATAATCAAAGACAAGAGGCGGTCGGATCATTGCTCAGCAAGTGAAGCTCCAGTGGGAGTGTCTTTACCCAAAAAGGAGAAGAAACTCTGAAGTTAAAGGGATTCTTGCAGTAAAAAATAAGATAAACTTTATGGAAGCTTCACTGGAGAAATGTACATGTTACAGCAGCTGGATAAAGATGCACAAAATGACTAAAATAAGATGCAAAATAACCCTAGAAATGATGCAAAAATGAACAGTAACCTGCAAGATGACTAAAAAGAGATGCTAAACCATCACAGAGACATAAAAAATACCAAAATGAGATGCAAAACAAGCACAAAAGTAAAAAACAAACAATGAAAATGCAAAATTAAAAAAGAGGAAGTGGAAAATGACCAGAAAGACCAAAATAAGACACAAGTTTACACAAAAAAAACACAAAAAATGACCAAAAAATGATGCAAAACGACCCAAAAGTTGAACAAAATGACTAAAATGTAAAAAGAAATGTACAATGACTACAAAGACACGTAAATGACCAATGAGAGATGCAAAACAACAAGATACACAAAATGTCCAAAAATGCACACAAAATGACCAAAAAATATACAAACTAACCAAAAAGTGATCTAAAACGACCACAAATACACATAAATAACCAAATGTAGGTGCAATACACACAAAATGTACAAAAACGCATGGAAATGTACAAAAAATGGAGACTAAATGTACAAAAATTCACACAAAATGTACAAAACATACACAAAATGTACAAAAATGCAGACAAAATTTTCAAACACACACACAAAATGTACAAAAACAGACAAAATGCACAAAAACATACACAAAATGTACAAAAATGCAGACAAAATGCACAAAAACACACAAAATGTACAAAAATGCACACGAAATGTACACAAACACACAAAATGTACAGAAATGCACACAAAATGTACAAAAACAGACAAAATGCACAAAAACACACACAAAATGCACAAAAACGCACATAAATGTACAAAAATGCAGACAAAATATCCAAACACACACACAAAATTTACAAAAATGCAGACAAAATGTACAAAAACACACACAAAATGACAAGACAAGCAAAATGACCAGAAAGACACATAAAAAAGACCAAAAAACAAGTAAAATGATGACCAATACTGACTTCTTAAAATGTTTTCTTCTTGTATTAAATCTGTTTTCAAAACTGTAATGTTTAAAAACTGTAATAAGTGGAGAAAACAACAGGAAATATCTGCAAAATAATGATATTTTGATGTAAATACAGTAAACTGTGTGGTTATGAGGTCAAATGTATCAGAGAAAACTACTTTACTAGATGTTACTTGTACATTATTGAACAAAACAGGGAAAATCTGTAAAATGATAAATTTGTTCATTAAATTACAGTGAAAAACACACATTTTTGGCAGTGTAGGCCTGAGACATGGATATCTGTTGCTTCATGTTGTTATTTTTCTCTTCTCTGTCATTATGACTCAGCTCTGTGCAGCTTCAGACTCTTTAGTGGCTTAAAACGCCTCCTCTGCTTCGTTACAGCAGCTCAGTGGTTAAACTGCATTCGGACTCCTTCATTAATGTTTAACTCGACCAATCAGATCGTCGCTTCCTGCATCTGACGATAATTTGAACTGGAGACGTTTAGCGCCGGTTTGCTGGGAGTGAAGGGAATATCCAGCTCTGCAGGAAGATCCCAAATGCTTTCAGTGTCGAAAAGGGGAATTTGTTATCAACTAACCACCAGACGAGTCGGCACACATCAGCCCAGGAGGAATTAAAACTTCTAGTGCATTCTTCAGCTAATCCTATTGTGCAAACTTTGACTAATAAATACATTTAATTTCTTTTTAAGCCGCATCTTAATACCAAATAATAAAGATATGCTCATGTGTGCAGTTATGAGGTTAATCCAGTCCATCCCCTGCCCACATACAGTCTTATTTTAGGTTTATCTGCACTTTGTCATTAGAGGATAATACAGATATCCTTGATATGACTAAACATCTCCACCCTGCAGTTACTGCTGTTTAATTTTAATGCTTTCTTCCTTCCTTTTATCAGCAGATTGTGAATTTCCTCATCTTTATAGCACTGAAATGACTTCATTGGTCTGAGAAAATCAAAAATTTTTCAGTATGCTGATGGAAAATTTCGAAGGTACAAAACAAGTTTCTGTGTTGTTTTGTAAACAAACATACATACAACACACTGTTTTTGTTGTTGTAACTGTTATAGGATAAGATATGAGAGTCATATGGAAGGTTGCCCATTAATTCCAACTAAAAATATCAGCAAAAACACTGTAAAAGGTGAAAGTTCATTTTAATCAGTACTCATAAGCTCTTGCTAATGATAGATTTGTGATGTATTAGCAACCCTATAGCTAAAAAAGCAGTAAGAAAATGTAGCATTGTTTGTCTAAAAGGCTAACTAGCTCATTTTAATTCAAACTAATAACATTGCGCTATATTAGCTTGCTGTACCACTAGCTAGCTAGCTTGAATTGTTTGCTAGTAATGTTGGACTTGTGATAAATTATGTGCCCTCCCTTTTAATACAGTAATACCAAAGCTTAGCAGTACTATAAAAATGCATAATTATCTGTCTTAAAGGCTAATTAGCAGGCTTTATGTTAAAGTAATACAGTTACACTATATCAGCTAGCCGTAACACTAGATAGCTAGCTTGAATTGTTTTGCTATTAATGTTAGACTTGTGATAAATTATGTACCCTGCCATCTAATAAAGCCATACCAAAGCTTAGCAATGATATAAAATTTATATTTATCTGTCTAAAAAGCTAACTCTTGAGCTTTATGCTAAGGTAATACAGTTTGGCTAGCTTGTCGTAACAATAGATAGCTTGAATTCTTTGCTAGTAATGTTAAACTTATGATAAATTATTGTTGCACCATAGCTAAGGAACCTTGTAAAATGTCTAATTATTTGTCCAAAATGTTATCTAGTTGATTTTATGTGACGCTAATGATGCTATGCTATATTAGCACATTGTAGTTAAGTGTGTCAGTATGCTAACATTTAATCTTGATGGCTGAAAATTCTAGTCCTGTTATATAAACAGTAATGAATACATCTGTTTCTTTATCTTCAAGCTTCACAAAGGAAAGATGACAACATCAATGACGCCTATGAAACAGTAAATATACCTCAGTGTATTTCAGAGGTTGTTTAACTTGTTTTTATTTTCCACTGACACTAATCCTTGTTGCAGTCCTCGTTGTCTGAGCTGGGATTCCCCGTTTACTGGCTTCTCCTTTAACAACAGCAGCACGTCTAACCGTCACTCCGCACTCTCCATAAATGCTTTCAACTGCACATTTTACTGACACTGTGAGGAAATTAATATCATTGATGTTGAGGAAAGTGAGTGACAGAATTGCGTTTAATCTCAACTGTACAGGAAATAGAATGTAAACACCAGAAGTGCAAGTGTGCCTCATATTTTGAATTAACTGATGAATTTGAATCCACTTTGCGTAACCAGTTAGGTTAGTTAGGGTTAAATTACAGATAACATCTAGTAAAAATCACCAAACTGCAATGTCTGACAGAATGACACTGTTTTTTCCTGTATTTAAATCAGAATTGTCTTTATGCTATTTTAGACAGATATTTGTGTTATTTAAAAGAAAAAATCTGTTTATTAAAGATGACTAAATGGTTTAAAAACAAGAAAAATACTTAGATTGTACAGATGTATCCTGTTCTGTTAAACTACTGATGATATTTACTCAGACCACACAAATAAAGTACAGTAAAAAAAAAAAAAATTGTAAATAAAATCCACATAAATTTTGCACATGTTAAATTACACCGTTTACTGTATTTAAATCAGCTAAAAATGTCATTATTTTAAAAAATATTTGCCCTCATTTTCACAGCTTCTACAGTTTTTGAAGGTTACATTATTTCCCATTTTTTAACATAGTTTTTGTGGCACTCTTGCTGCCAGTTTTTCATTACAGATTTTTAAATATATTTATAGTGTAGTGCACAATCCACGTTTTTCCATTTGCACTTTTCGATTCATGACTCAGCCTCACATTGCCTCATCCGTTAAACAGCCATTAGTAGAAACATTCCTGCGGGCAAACAATGCCTCATTTGCTTTCCTTCTGTTTTCTCCCTTCAGGGGAAGCAGAATGAACAAAGAAAGTAACTGATGCAAAGCATTTGTTTATCTAAGACGTAAAGAATGAAGCTTTCAGGCTGTGATTTACTTTCACGCATGAGTAACTATAAAACATTGTTTGTGTACAAAATAAGGCGGAGCTGACTTGTTCTCAAAGTGTCCGCATGTAGAAAAATTAAGTAAAAGAAAAAATACCAACATGAATTTTTAAAAAACCAAAAATAACTTTTATCTGGCGTGCATTTAAGCTGATTCTTTAATCATATTTCACAAAGAATAAATAAATCCCACCACATGATCCACGTTGTTGCGGGCGACCTCAAACAACATGGAGTTGCAGTGGAGGATGCAGAGCTGCTGGCACAAGACGCCAGCAGTGGAAGAAACTGGTTCATCTGGTCGTCTCGGGATGCCTCGCCCTTCGCAGGAGCCCTAAGAAGAAGAACAAGACATGATCCATTACTAGCTGTTTCTGTGCTACTACTTTATTTAGGGGAAAAGTGATTATATGTTGAAAATTTGAAAAAAAAAGTGCCAGTGATGGAAAACATCTACTTAAGAACTGTATTTGAGAAAATGCACATTTTCTGCTACTTTATACTTTGATTCTCTGATGTTATAGAACTCGACGTTATAGTTTTTGCTACACTAGATTTATTTTATAACTTTATTCAGTCGTTATCTTGCAGATTTAGTTTATTAATCCAAAAATAATAATAATAATAATAATAATAATAATAATAATAATAATAATAATAATAATAATAATAATAATAATAATAATAATAATAATAACAGCATATAAAAACATCCCCTTTACCAGCCTCAGCTTCAAAGTGATGAACACATTAATACTTCAATAATTATAACCTAAAATTATCATTCATTTGAAGTGCACTATCCTGCATATCGAGTACTTTTACTTTTGGTACTTTAGGTACATTTGTGTACACTTTTGTACTGTAGTATAAACTGTAAATTCATTACTTTCACTAGTATCAGAGTATTTCTACACTGTTGTATTGGTACGTTCACATAAAACTGAGTGCTTCTTTCACCCCTGCTGCTGTTGTCACACTCCAACAGTAATTATTACATTACAGTTAATTATGACCCCTACTACTACTACAACTGTTTGTGTTTTTGTTGTAGGTGTTATATCTGACGCAACAACTTTCAAATTGCTCTCATGAAAGGAAAGTGAAAGTACAGTAGAGATGATGATATGGGAAAATCCCTCCATGGGTCTGTATAAAACCCTGCCGAGCAGCAGAATCTCTGCAAAAGGAGAACACTGCAGACAGACGGGAGTTGGAAATGTTACAAGGAAAGATGAGAAAGTTTATTTCTGCTGTCAAGGAGAGGAAGAAACCAAAGAGGAGCGACAGCAAGAAATGTTTGATGGAAAAGAACAACAACAACAACAACCTGCAGGACGGTAAGAACGTCATTAATAATAGAACAGCTGTTTGTTTGTGGACTGTCTGAACGTTAAACTGTCAATGTATCCATTAAATTCCGGTAAATAGTTCGAGTTTGAAGTGCTTGACTTTTCTGCTTCACTTCTCTAAAATCAGATCTGTTTCTCTTAAGATGAGATTTAAAGAATAAAAGCCACAGATAAGGAGCGTATAAACACAGTGAACCACACCGACTGATGAGATCAAATCTAACAGGAGCGGAAGTCAATGCCAGTTCTCTGAAGCAAACCATTATCACATGTTTTGGTCTTAGCAATGAACAATTTCATATATATATATGGTTTTGCAAGATTTTCCTTTCTCTTATACCACAAACCTATTACAGATTGTAAACACCTTTTCTAGAAAGTGGTTAAGACCAGAACCTGTCTGTTCAGTCGACTGATATGAGAATTAATGAAACACACTTCAATCTTTAGGTTCCAAAAAGTCTGGTTTCTCTTGCACAATGTTTATTTTGATTGTATTTTTATTTATTCTAATGGTCTTTATATGCTTCTGTCCTTATCTGAAGTCTTTATTGTTGCTTTTTTTGTTTGGGGTCACTTAGAAGTGTCATTATTTTTGAAAGAAAAGCATTTATAGCTAATGGTGTTGAAAGGCTGATTGATGATCAGAAAACCCTTGTGCACTTATGTTAGCACATGGATAAAAGTGGGAGTTTTCATGGTAAACATGGAATTTTCTGGATGACCCCAGACTTTTGAACTGTAGTGTACATAAAAAAGATAAAACCAAATCAAAGCGATGTCATAATTCAACCCACTAATCACTAGACTGGAGCAAGCCTTACTTTAATGAGGCGTGTTGCGCATTATCACCCATCCCTGGGTCGACATATAACTGTAGTGGGCGGTGTATTGTTGTGTTGGACGTGTGAGCGTAAAGTAAAACAGCCGATACAGTTTCTTCTGCGATGCCAGTCGTGTTATCATTGGCTCCAATTTTTATAGTAGTAAACAAATCGGTTCTTCTACTTTCTTATGATGAATGGAAAAGCTAAGAAGTAGATCAGTGAATGCCTCGTGGTTAAACAAAACATCATGGTGCCAACAAAGTCACTAGAAGTCATTGTTTAGAAACTACACATATCCTCCAAACCAGTATTCAGCTGAAGCCAATGTCTACACGCTGAACAGTTTCATAATCATCCGTCGAAAATGTTACGTCATTTTTTCCAAGCTTGGCCCAGTCCTACCTTAGTCAAACTTCTGGGAAAAATATTTGATAAGAAGTCAATAAACCGTGATAAGAACTGTAGTTCAAGAACAACAGGAGTAGAAACTCCTTTGTTTCCTGTGCAGTAATCCTGCCGAGCCTCCAAAACCCACCGGCAGGTTTTTTAAAGGCATCTTTAAAGAAGTTAATAAATCAACACAACTGCCAAACTTACACCATTTATCAGAACCAAGAGTTGTAAAAATGGAAAGAATTGTTGACGGCCCTTGAACTAACCATGTCAGACTTCCGGTTTCGAAAACTAAAGTGAACAGTGACTGAAAACATGGGAAAACCGTGTTTGAAAATGACAGAAAGCAGTGATTACAAACCCAAGTGGAACATTAGCACTAAATAAAATGGACTCACTAGGAGCTTAGAGCTTGAACTCCAGTTAAGCTTTTAAAGATTCTGTGTTTGGTTTATTCCAAAAGTGATTATTGTAACTGCTCTGTGATGTGGACAAGACCAATCAAAAAATGAGACACGATCCCCTAAAAAGGGATTCGGTGTCCATGAATAATCCCTTCTCATATCAGTTGCAGGATACACTGTAGCTGAGCCCTTTCTTCAGAACATCATCAACACTGAGGAGGAAGAACACCTGCAGCAGGAGAAAGACGTCTTTCTTCAGGAGCTATTTGAGCTTCTTGGGAAGTATTCTGATGCCACCACCCCTGAGGACAGATCTTGCTGCTCAGGTCGACATGACATGCAACGTGTTGTTCACCTCGTACGAAGATTCTTGTCCCAGATTTTCCCGAAGCCTCCTGCAGATCTGGACCAAAACCTTCAGCTGCATCTGTCAGACATGGAGAAGGAAGTGCTCAGCAAGTTCGAGAGGTTCGGTCCTCTGTTCGAGTCCAAGGGACTGATGGAATGTCTGGTTGACTGCTACAACTGTCACACTTTTAATCACCTGCACAGTCTGATCCAAAACGTCAGCTCCTTCAAGAGCTCCTTAGTGCTGATGAACTGGGTCGTACATACATATCTGAGGTATCTATCTGCCCATTTACCTCCATTTAACCGTATTTATTTTAGATCTCGCAGCTGTTTTGTGATCCTTACTGTGATAAAGATATGGTAGAGAAGGTAAAGCTCAAGTTAGACATCTCCCTATCAAGGTTTTCATTTAATATTTAGCATTTGCCGATACCCAATACCATTTTAATTCCTTTAACTAGTGTAGATCACCTGTAGTACTTGATTGTTCCACCAGGTGGTGCCTTTTGCCGTTTAACACTGTAGCAACCAGAAGAGATGGGCAGTTTTGTGTTGGCAAGCAGAGAGGATTGTGGGACTTTTGCTAGTAAAGGAGCATCCTGACAAAGACTTCTGTAAAGCTTACATCCGCCCATCAAACAAGTGTTGAATTATGCTGGGACAGGCTACATAATGATCTTACATTAATAACACAATACACAATATCTAAAGACATTATTTGCTGCTGTTTTCCTCTTTCTATGTGCCGATACCAATCGCTTAAACATTCCCATAACTGGCCCCAATCCCAATCTTAGAATCAGGCTTGGGGACATACCTCGCTCAAATCAGACTGACTGACTCCACCTCATTGTCATTCAGCTAAAAGTAGAAAACACTCTGGATTGTTTGTTTTTCTTTAAACCAATCACATTTATCTTGGGTGGCGGTAAGCGCTAAGTTCAACTGCCTCTAACAATATTAGATACAGAAGTGGAAGAAGTGGTTCTGGTTGCTGGTTCTCACATTGGTATTTTCTCGTTCTTTGTCAGTCATGAGGTTCTCGGTCGTCATGACAACCAGCTCTTCAGCCAATGGGAAGTAAAAGCAAAGAAGAAACTGCTGGAACACGCGCAGGTAAGAAGAAAACTTTAACTCTGTTGGCCATTGAAAATATGAACATTTGGAGGCTTTTCTAGAAAATATCAACAGAGGAGGAAGATTTGATTGGAAATAGAGGCAGTTTCAAGGTTTTGGAGCTGCAACTGCACAAACTTGATCTACTCTGAATGACCCTCAGCAACAATTACAAAGCACAGTTTCGGTTTTGCAGGTATTTGACCATAAATTAGAGGGAAATTTTGCCTCAGTGAGGTTCAGACATGATTACAATTCATTCTGCTGAACATTTCCTGACCATCCAGCTGGTAGCTGTTGAGGGAATTCACCCAAAACCACAAGTTTGAAAATTCTGATAGACCTGGTTGTTGCCAAAAGGTGACTTTCTTTTATATATCTTTTGAAAAAGCAGCTTACTATGATTTTCTGTGTCTTTTTTCATCCACAGAAGGAGATCAGAGAGACCCTAAAAAGAATCCTGCAGAATGAAAGC
This sequence comes from Amphiprion clarkii, assembly GCA_027123335.1. Lineage (NCBI taxonomy): Eukaryota > Metazoa > Chordata > Actinopteri > Pomacentridae > Amphiprion > Amphiprion clarkii. The sequence continues at coordinate 29,083,990 of CM049584.1, read as the reverse complement.
GGCCAACGATGCTGTAACAGTGAGGAGGCCTATGTACGACTTTATCTGGACACTATTCAGGTATGAACTAAGATCTAGGGGAACATCACTCTGATCAGCTTCTATCTGTGTTTCAGAGCATCTATTTATGGCTTCTGAGAATGATTTCATGACCTTTTCTGTCTGTTTACTTGCTATATATTAGTATATTTTCCTGTTTCTTTACAGTACGTAGCTGCTATGCCCAGAGAGGCAGCAAGAATCAGCTCAGAGCTGCGTGATCAAGTTCAGGACGTTTGTTTCCGAGAGCTGCTGCTGTTTGTGATGAGGTGAGAGTTTAGTGTGAATCCAGAAATAAAAGATTAATAAATAGCTTCCACTCTAGGTTTTGCTCATGCACTGAACACTCAAAGTCGTATTGTTTAAACCCTGTGTTGTGTTTGTTTTGCAGGTACGCTGAAGAGCAGAAGGAGTTTCTTGGAAATGAAGCCAAAGTGGACCAACCACAAACTATTCACTTCCTCAGGACTCTGAAAACTTGTAAAGAACTCAGGTGAGAATTCAAGAATTTATATGTCTCTCTACTAGATATTAAATCAGTTTATTTTTTAAAAATATGCTCTTTACTGCATATAGAATCTGCAAACATGGTGCATAATAAAAAAAAGCATCACACAAAGAAATAATTAAATTAAAATGCTCAATCACTGCAGGATGAACCAACTTAAATTTATATTCTCATTAATAAACATGAAGGTAAACTGGTTATAAATGTGGATGCCTGTTTTGTTTACATGTTTGTTTTCAGGCAGCACGTTCTTACTGAAGGCAAAGAAATCGAAACTTCCCTTCTCATCCAAACTCTTGAAGACATTGAGGATTTTACTTTGAAGCTTCTGATGAAAATCGTAGATCACTTTGCCGAGGTAACCGCTCAGCTTCACCACAATTGTAGAAAATTTTTCTAAATATTACAATATAGTCATGTATTTCTGTGTTTCCGTCCTGCAGAGCCACCTCAAAAAGTACTTCAAATCAACCAGCAAGCGCCTCTACCTGTTTGCTACTTTGGAGAATCTTTTCCCCAGAGTTTGGTACGTCCTGGACGAACAAAACGTGAGATATTCCTCCATTTTTTTTCCCCATATTTTTGAGTTTAAATCTTTAGTGTTGCATTGAATTAAACTGCCTGTCACTGTGTTTCTCAGAGAGTGATTAATGAGGCCTATAAGAGCATCGCTCACGTTTACCTGAAGCATCTCCTCCAGAGCAGCCGACGTAAACTGCAGAGACGTTGGAACCCAGACGTGGAGCAAACGGTCCAAGAGGATGCAAAACATCTTCACCACATCATGACCAACCTGGTGAGACCAACATGATGCTGTTAATATCTGCACACACAGCTTGTTCTGATGTGAAAGTAAAAAATCTGAACTTCTACACCATTTCTAAACAATTCTATACTGTATGCGTCTGTGCAATAAGAAAAAAAGTATTTTATGGCCCATGTCAATATAAATTATTGGTAAAAAAGAAAGGCAGATAATTGCATGTAAATTTATACATGAATAAATTAAATATTCTGTGTTAACAGCGTGTGATGCTCGAAAGCTGTCATTCCTAACTAGGTTTGTTAATCAATAAAGACTACTATGACTGAATATTTATAATAGAAATAGGAGTGATGTCATTTGAACACCACATGACTCAATGATGCTCTTCTGTTGACTTCAAGATGAAGTGACTGAGATCAATAACTACTCTTCTCTTACATTTATTCCCCCAGGTTGCCATTTCAGATCTTAAAGCATTAGTAAAGATTGTTTTCCAGACTCTATTTCAGGTTAATCTGCAGCTGCCGCCTAGCTTAGCCGCTAGCATAGCTTTAGCCACTGAGAAAGCAGCTAATGTCCTGATTCTTGGCGATGTTCCTGCTTTTTATTCAGTTTGTGCAGGTTGTTTCTCTGCAGAGTGAGTTAGAAGAGACTGTTAAAGTTAGTATGACTGAAGAGCAACGTTAACGTGCCCCAGCTAGCGTTAGCTGCAGGCTAAGAAGCACAGCTAACCTTTTAGCAACAGCTGTAGCATAGCACTGTCAGCTCTAGCCGTTAACACCTACAAGTGTATTATTGGAGTCTTTCTGTGAAACATGAACCCTGTTGCAAAAATACATCAGTTTTGTTTTTAAAAATATTATTTATATTTTTATAATTATTATTTATTATTTTTACAAATTTTATTCTATATTTGTTTTATACATTTTTTCTTTTCAGTTTTTTTTGCTCATTTTCTTCTATATTTGGTTTATATATTATCATTATTTTTTATATTTTTTAGTTGTATTTTATTTCCTTGCTTCCTTGTTTATTTCCAGCCGACCAATTCCTAGTCAGTGTTTCTAGCCATGGAAGAATCTGCACAATATCAACAATACTGATGTATATTTCTTGCTTATTTTTATAGTTTCTACTGATATAACCACATGTTTACACTGCATATTACCCGGTGTGAGATTTATCCTTATTTTATCTAAATTTCTGACCTGTGTGTGTTTATTATGTTCCATCAGGCTCCTGGAGTCCAACAGTGGAACCGGATCCTGCTGAAGATTCCAGATGTTGTGGAGTGTAAAGACATCGATGCACTGAAGATCACGATGGCTCACATACAGAAAGACTGCAATGAACAGAGGTAAAACCATCTGATGGTATTTATTATGCAGTAGTCAAAACTAAAGACATCAAAAATATGAAGTTATTCAACTGGAGCGATTTAATGAGAGAAGAAGTGTAAAAAAAAAAAAGAAAAAAGAAAAAATGAATTTAAAATTTTGCTTTAAAAGTAACTTTGAAGACTCAGCCTCATGAAGTTTTCACCAAAGGGTTGTAAAATGAAGCAAAGTCGACATATCCATGAGTTAGCTGTTTCAACAAAACCTACAACTGTGATTACAGATATCGGATATAACAAAGTTTTTTAAAACTCTTTTCTCATTATAAACTACTGTTATGTATTGAAATTTTGGATTGATTCATCAAATGCTTTCTAAAATACGTTTTTTTAAACTCAAAGAAGCTCCTCACATTTATTTCAGTCAAGTGAAAAACCAAAAACATTGCCCTAAAAGTGACATTAAACAGTCAAATAGTTTGTCTGAAGGTCCAACACCAAAACATTGCCCTAAAACTGACTGTAAACAGGTAAATAGTTTGTCTGATGAAGGTCCAACACCAAAACATTGCCTTAAAACTGACTGTAAACAGGTAAATAGTTTGTCTGATGAAGGTCCAACACCAAAACATTGCCCTAAAACTGACTGTAAACAGGTAAATAGTTTGTCTGATGAAGGTCCAACACCAAAACATTGCCTTAAAACTGACTGTAAACAGGTAAATAGTTTGTCTGATGAAGGTCCAGCACCAAACCGTTGCACCAGTAAATGGATCTTAGCAAGCATTGGAAGTGTTATAGTGGTAATGCTGGTTACCTTGAACTTTAAGTAAATCTCCAACAGCATCACAGTCCATTCTCTGCATTCAGATTTCAGCTGGTCTAAAATCCACTTCTACTGCCTCCGGGTCCGAGCAGTTCTCTTCTTCTTCTTGTTTTTGTTTTTGCAGCTGTTCCACCATTCAAGTCTTATTCTCTCTTTAATTTGCTGCTTGCACTGATGTGGATCTAATCTGTTCTCCTCATCAGAACCAGTTTCTCCACTGTGTTTGGAGCTTTTTGAGGAAACTTTCATGAAATTATCTGCACTGACTGACCTTCATGTCTTAAAGTAACAAGAAACTGTCATTTGTCTTTACTTTGCTGAGCAGTTCTTGTCATATAATGGATTTCTGCAGTAGTTTAACAGAGCTTGTTGCTGTGCAGCAACATGACTGCAAAATCCCACCAGTTAACGTCTAACAAGACTCACCTGTTGACTGTTAGCAGGTGAAAAGCTCAAGGAGCTCATTAACAAGCTGCCATCAGAGCAGACAGTGTCTACTGATTAATCTAAAATTTAAATCATGTTTTGCTTTCTTCATACATTTTTTTCAGTTTCGATGTCTGTAATTTTTCTCTACGTTCCATAAAATAGTAAAAAAAAAAAAAGTTATTAGAAAGTAGTAAAATTTCATACAAACAGTCCTGAGTTTTACCAGGTTCGGGATCCCAGCAGTAGTTTTTTGTTCTAAAATCAGTCTTAGAAAGTTCTATAAAGTTCTAGTAATTGAAGCTTTTCCTTAATACCCAGAACGTTCTCTTTGAAAGTAGAATAACGTTCTGAAAGGACATTGTTAGACCATTTTGCACATATTCCCCAAAACATCCTCAGATCATGGGAGGGGAAATGTTCCCGTTAGCAACAGATTGTCTTCATTAACATTTAACCTTTAACATTATTTAAAATGATAAATATCCCTAAAATGTGCTTTAAAACATTTTCTTTAAAACATGATTAAAACTCATGTTAGCCAATGTTGTAGGAACGTTCTCTGCTACCACAACATCAAAACTAGTGTTTTTCTTTAGTTCTTTCAGGAAAACGTTTCTTTTTAGTTCCCAGAATGTTCCTCTTAGAAGGCAGGATAAAGTTTTAAATGTTCTTCCAACATGTTCCTTTCTTTGGTATCAAGAACGTTCCCTAATGTGTTCCTCAACAGCATCCCCAGAATATTAACAAAGATGTTTTGTCATCTGAGGCCTCAAGAACATCTGGAAAACATTTTTTTGAACGTTTGTTTGAGAACGTTCTCTTTGTTATATTGGAACATAAATTGTAAACACCCTCCACATATGCCCTCACCCTTCTGGGAACATTATTCGAAAGGACAACTGTCCCTAAAACGTCTTTTAAGCATTAGACGAAAACGTTTTCCTTAAAACAGTAGTAGAACTTGTAGGTAACGTTGTGGGAACGTTCCTTGTTTATTGTGATAGTTTTTTCTGATCCCAGTTTCTGATAAAGCAGCTGTAGTCGTATATAAACCATTTTTTTGGTGTGTCGTCGCTGGTTTTCAGATGCACCTGAACTTCTTCAGTTCTGGAACCAATCCTTGTTTCCTCTAGTAGTCACCAGAGGAACTTTGTGTTTCTAACCTGCTGCTGTTTTTGTGTTGCCTGCAGTGAGGACCTGCAGCTGCTTCCTGCTCTGCTGCAATGGAAGGGTCTGTCCAAACGGAAGGCGATGGAGGTGATGGAGGCTCTGCCCGGCAGTCGACCCAGAACCGGTTCTGGATCCTGGTTCTCCCGTCTGACCTGCTGCATCCAAGAGCCGAGTGTTCAGCATGTTTGAGTCTCACATCAGTCCGTTACTCATTTCTTGAGCCCGATGTTGAGACTCAGAAGGAAAAAATACTAGTTACTGATTTCAGAAGCTTTAAGACAAGATACATTTGTGTCCAGCAAGCTGCATGCAATAAGTATTTTTAGCACGATATTGCCAAGAAATCATAAAAATATGCACCTTAAAGGTAGTGAGGTGTTGTTTGTCACTACAGCAAACCTCACAGAGGACCACATACTAGTATATGCTGGTTTTAAAGGTTTCTTTGTTGTTTGCGTTTTAATATCTTCACGTTGAGTTTAACTTATGGAGAGTTAAAGACGCTGAGAGATGTTTGCACTTTATTGTTACTGTGCAAAAGACCACGAGGTCACAGGCTGAGCTTGAGTTTATTTCTTAAGCTCCCGTAACGAAAAGATAAAACCCTCTGAAGTCCAACGGGTTTGTGGGCGACTTTTGCTCCTGTCGCATTTTAGCTCACTGTGGCTCGTTTTTCACTGCAATATAAAGTCCTGCATCTTTATAGAAACAGTCGACTAAAAGCAGAAATGACACAGTTGTAGTGACAAAAATCATAGAAAAAAGTTTTTAAAAATGAACAGAAAACACGAGAAAGAAAAACAAAGGTTCAGTTCTCTTGATTATTCCGTTTACAGAAATTAAAAAAAAAACAACTGAGATAAGCATTTTTTCAAGTGCTACCAATATTGGAAACAAATAGGGCTTCCGCGTACTGTTTATATTCTGTTTACATTTTTACAGCTTTTACAAACTAGACGTCCTTTTACACGACTAGAAAAGATGTTTCACCGTGCTGGATGTATCTTCCAACCGCTTGCCCCCAGATACGCCGTTTAAAATTTATTTTATGGATAAAATATGTTTTACTTTCCATGTAAACAGTTTTTAGTTGTCTCCTCTCTGCTCTGAGTTAACATTGCCTGCAGTTCAGGAAAATAGGCTTTGAATTTTTGCATTGTGACTTTTAATCACAGCTGAGTCAGTTGTGGTTTCTCAACTGTGCAGAGCAGCACACAATTTTTTTTTTTTTTTTTTTTTTACAGAATCAGGTTCGTGCAAGTGCCTTATTTTTAGTAATTTTTTAAATTAAATGCATGGAATATTAGATTTTGAAGAAACATTTTTTGGCTATTTTCCCGAATGTCCTGTACGTCACACATGATACATTCATGAACCGCTGGACAGTTAAAAAGGCACTGATAGTTTCTGTTTTTACAGTTTCTGGTTTTGATAAATGCTGTAATTTTCTGGATTTATAAAAAAAAAAAAGAAAACATTTCTTTGGAGTTCAGAGAGTTAAGACGTTTTTTTTTTTTTTTAAATAAAAAATTAGAGTTCTCCAAAAAAGATTTTTATGCCATGTTTTTATTTAATATTTATTAAATTTTATTTATATGGCTGTAAAAATCTTTTACAAAAAAAATCCCTAATCAAGCCAACAATAATAGAGTTTATTTAAAGCATTTAAACCTTCATCTGTTCCTGTTAACTTACCAGCACGCAGTGATTCCGTTAGAATACAAAACGTTTTTCAATCAATCGGGCTTCATTTATGGAGCACTTTCCATACAAATGAAATGCAACACAAAAGTGCCGGACAGAATAAAATAATGCAAACAAGCTCCGATATCATGTTAGAAAGCAGGGACTAAAAGAAACGGGAACTGAGGAAATGCTGTCATAAGTAACATATGAAACGAGGAAACACCAGACCAAATAAAATACTATTAACTGACCAACAAAATAAATAAATACAATAAATAAATAAATGCAAGAAAAAATACAATAAATAAATAAATGCAATAAATCCAATAAATAAATGCAAGAAAAAATACAATAACTATAATAAATAAGTAAAAGCAATAAATATAATAAATAATGAATAAAATATTTAATATTAAAATATAGATAGATGAAGGGAGAAACAGAAGTCAAAATTCATAAAAACAGAATAAGACGGTTACACTAAAGTATGTAAATAAAGGAATAAATAGATAAATGAAAAAAATAAAATTACTTGTAAGGAGAGTAATAAATAAATAAAATCCATCAGATCAATCGAAAGCCTGACTTAAAAGGTAAATTATTGAGTTTATCTTTAAAAACATCAACTGTCTGCTGCTGGTTCTTGTTCTGGCTTTAGGTTTAGTAAGAAATTAGAAGATCTGATGGTTCTAGAGGGTTCATAAGAGAAAATCTGATTAAAACGAAGGACCAAGACCATTAAGAACTTCACAAACCAGTAAAAAAGATCCTAAAATCAATTCTAAACGAGACAGTTAACCAGTCAGAGAATTTAAAATCACTGTAATGTCAGTTCTTCTAACTCCAGTCTTGAAGTCGCTGTGGTGGAATTATCGTCTTCTTGTGGAGACCAGATAAAACATCAAGCTCAAAGGTTCCAGAGTCCAAGGTGACTCCCAGGTTTTCCACTTGTTTGCATGGTTTAATGCCAGAGATACAGCTGTGGATTAATCTCTCTTCAAGCTTCAGTTCTAATGTCTGGGAACTTCATTTTTTTATTCTTCTATAAATCAGAGGTTTTACTTAAAATCAGGATGCAGGTCTACTTTAATTTCCAAAATTGAGCTGTTTGGTCATCAGACGAGATGCAACAAACTCTGAACATCATCACAAACACACCATTCCCACTGTGAAGCACGGTGGTGGCAGCACCATGACGTGAAGCATGGTGGTGGCAGCATCATTGAGTGTCGTTTCACCATCATTGTGTGAAGCATGGTGGTGGCGGCATCATGTTTGAAGCATGGTGGTTCTATGTTTTATTGTTCTTTAAACCAGAGGTTTACTAAAACTCAGTCTGTTATTTCAGTTTTAGGGCAACGCTTTTCTAAATTTCTACTCTACTTTCTGTATGAGCTGGACTGTACTGATTCTATTTCCTGCTTCAGAGTATTTACAGCACTTTTAATGTAATCTTCTATATTTTTTATGGTAATAATTTTGCAAAGAATGGTTGCAGGATTTCTTGCTAATGTGATGAATAAACCTAATATGATTCAATAAAAATGTGGGGTTTTTTTGTTTGTTTTTGATTTCATTGTTTTTCCAATAAACTCCACTAGATGGAGACATCACTTTGCTAAAATAAGACCACATCAGGAGTTTGTCTCAATAACAGGCTTCTTAAGGTGATTAAGAGAGCAGGAAGTAATCTTTTTCTTGCACAAGGTTTGTTAAAATTTAAAATATTTAATATTTTCCATCCTCAGGTATAAGATAAGTAAATGCAAAATGCTTCCAGGGAGGTTCAGGTTGGATCTTACTTCTCTATATAAATGTAAATATAGATCATTGTACGCATGTTTGCCGGGTTCACCATCTTATTTTAGCTTTATTGGTTAATAGGTGTTGAATCTGAACGTTTAGGTAGGAAAGCTATCAAAAAGTCCATATTATTGGAGCCAACAAATGCTATTTCAAAATATATGTAGATACACTATATTGCCAAAAGTATTCGCTCACCCATCCAAATAATCACAATCAGGTATGTATGTATATATATTATATGTATATATATATATATATATATATATATATATATATATATATATATATATATATATATATATATATATATTATATATATATATATATATATATATATATATATATATATATATAAATGTAAATATACATCATTGTGAGCATGTTTGCTGTGTTTACCATTTTAGCTTTTATTTTCCCCTATATGTGCTTGTTTTTGTTAGTTTTGTAGTTTTGCCATATTTTAAGATACCCCAAATGCATTTTGTCAATAAATGCTCACCAGGACAAGTTTAATTGTTATTAAATCTAAAAGTTTAGGTAGGAAAACTATCAAAAAGTCCATATTTTTGGAGCCAACAGCTGCTATTTTACTCGCAATATGTAGGATTAGTCCAGATACTTGCAGTCAATAAGGGAAATTAGGTAAACACTTACCAGAAATTATCGCTCTTAAAATAGCTAAAGTGGTGTTTGATATAATTTTTGGAGGCTATTAGTCCCTCATATGTAAATTAATCTGGTAAAATCGCAACACAAATAACACTATAAGGTCTTAATCATATTGTTTACTCTTGTTAAGTTTTTTTTTTTAACTGTAAAACACTTTAATGCAGTGAATTGGACTATTTTATGTTGCTAATGTTTGGGATTTCTTTGTTACATTCTTGATTGTGAAGTCATCGTTATTATTCTGATCGTCTGGTGGCTCACAGCAGGAAAAACACCGGGGAGTTTTCAGTCCCTCCTCATTCTTGCGATTCCCATCAGAGCTGATCTCCAGCAGCTTTAATGAGCTTCTCGTCCTTCACTAACTCGTAGTGACCCTCCTCCTTCCTGAGCACATCCTTCCTTGGACGGCAACACTCAAACGCCGGCCAGCTTGCAGGAAAACCTGACACGTTGACAGTAATTCGCCTCGACACCCCGCAGACTCACATCCTTCCCCCACCTTGATGAACGGCCGCTAGCTGCAGCTCCGACTGTGAAATCACAAACTGGAAACACCTCTGTTCCCACACAAAGGCCTCAATGATTTCCCAGAATTGTTTCAGGGCTGAGTAAATCACAATGAAGTGGATTTTCTTAATGGTGTTTGAACGGGAGGATCAGAGGTTTTAAATCTCCCTTGATGAAGTGTCCATTAGTAAGAAGTTGCCCAGTGACCTCTGAGCTCCTGGGGGTTAATTCCTTCAGGGAGATACTTGAAGTGCCGAATTAGGACTCTGGTGGACTGCTGGTTTGCTATTTAAGTGCTAAAATCTCAAAAAACTATTGGCTGGATATTGATGGAACCCAGGTAGTGTTCTGTTTTCTGACCAAATACCTCCAGAACTAAGAGTATTCTCATCACCTCAGCCAGACGTAATGTTGGCGTCTTAGACTGTGTCACCAGGTCATGATCATCATGATATGAAGCATGGTGGTGGCAGCATCATGATGTGAAACACAGTGGTGGCAGCATCATGATGTGAAGCATGGTGGTGGCAGCATCATGATGTGAAGCATGGTGGTGGCAGCATCATGATGTGAAGCATGGTGGTGGCAGCATCATGATGTGAAGCATGGTGGTGGCAGCATCATGATGTGAAGCATGGTGGTGGCAGCATCATGATGTGAAGCATGGTGGTGGCAGCATCATGATGTGAAGCACGGTGGTGGCAGCATCATGATGTGAAGCATGGAGGTGGCAGCATCATGATATGAAATATGGTTTAAGATGTTTCAGAAATCACTGTCAAATCACACAAGAATCAGCTTAATTTCAAATTTTATTTAGAAATATAATTTACATTATTTTCTGTACATCAGAAGACGTGTGAAAAACGTGTGTCCTCCTATAACGAATAAAAACAATAAACTACAACGCTGATTTGATGTTAAAATATACACACTATCAAACAACTCTCACTCCAACATGATTTCTTTAGCAGTGAGAAGCACCATATCTGCCAGCACTATGGTGACAGCAGCTCACATATTAATACAGTAACCAAAACAACCCACAGCAAACTGAGAAAAGTCCATTATTTGATCTCGATTCTGCAGAAAAACGGCCGAGTGTCGACGTCGGCGCTGGTTGCTTTCAGAGTGTCAACCAGAGTCTCTTTGACGTTTTTCCTGTCGGTTTTGGAGAGATTCGTCTTGAGTTTGAGCAGAGCCGAGACGTGTTTTTCACTGTGGGTGAAAAGAAGAAAGTTTAAAAACAAAAACTGTGTCAGGTTTATTATTCATTATAACAAATCTGAGACTCTTTCACGCGATTATCAAGTGAAGGTTTTTGCATTTGATGGATAATGTCGGGATGTTGGGCATAAATAGCAGAAATAATCTGTTTAAAAGTGGAAAAATATCAGTGTGGGTGTAGTTTTGAGGCTTTGTTTAAACTAAACTGTGTTCTTTAAATGTGTTACATGACGATGTCGACAAGTAACGGGTGAAAAATCTGGACTTTAAACGAGGAATTTCAGGCAGGTAAGGAGCAGAGTTTTCTCTGGGGAACTTGAGAGGCTTTTTCTATGCACAGAAACAGCAAAATAACACACTGATGGAATGGAGAAGAAATATGAAAAAATATATCATATGGGCTCTTTAAAAACAAACTGTATAACTGTTTATTTAGCAGTTACTTTGCCTTCCTGCCTAGAAAGCTCTGATTGGCTTTTTCTCAACGAACACAGCAGCACTTTAGTTTAAAAGTAGGAAATTTGGAAAACTATAAGGATCGATAAAATGATCTGATTGAACTGCTGTCTTTGGTTTATAGCCATAAAAAAAAAATCATGAATAAAACAGTAAAAAATCCATGCCACAGAGAAACAACATATAATCAATGTCGGCAAATATCTGTAAAATAATTTACTATTTTTGCTGATGTGAATTTAGTAAATTTATTTATTTACTTCACAGAAACAAATGAATTTCTATATTTTTCCCCATGTTTTTAGTACATATAATCTGTAATTTAACAAAACTATTTTTCATTCCTTAATATAGATTTATTTTATTTTCAAATAATTGTTTGTAATTTTGGCATCAAATATTGTAGAAGAATGAAATACCATTTATAAAAAAACAGATTTTTTAATGTGGAAATTATTTACATTATTGATTTTAGCCTTTTTTGACAGTTAAAATGTAAAGTGACATTTTTTTCTGTCTGATTTTACTAGTTTCATGGGGAAAATTTGTAAAATCACAGTAAATTGTTTAAGAAATTTCTTAAAAACTTCTAAAAATTTCAATTTTTGACAGTGTGCACACAGTATACAGTTGTATTTTTCCGTTTTTAGGCAGGCAACATGCTTATTATTATTATTATTATTATTATTATTATTATTATTGACATGAAGCACGGTGGTGGCGCCATCATGATGTGAAGCACTTGCTATTTATATTTTAATTATTGAGCTTTAGATGTGCTGGTATTTTGGTAAACGGTTTCCGGCCTTTATGCCAACATAAGCCAAGTTGCCAGTTTCATTTACTGCTTATTGTTTCAGTGCATTTGTTTCACAACACGTGACTTTTTCCAGATAATACAAAGCTGCTATTCGTTCATAATTATTCCCATCATTGCAGCTCATCCTGCTGCCAGGAAACATCTGAACTCATTGGAGATGTTTGGTTCAGTTCACTTCCTGCCTCTGAAATCTGGGTTTGTTTATTCTTCTTGTAATGTCGTGTAAACGGCTGCTGTTCCGTCCTTATTGGGTCAGTTTCACTTGATTAAACAGACTTAAATAACCAGATACTGTGTATTTTAATCCAGACTGAAGGTTACCTGAGGTCAGGATACGCCGAGCCCAGTGAAACGATCTGCATCTGAATGGCCGGGACGTCTTGGAGCTTCAGCACTTCTGCGATCTTGATCAGGATTTCCTTTAACCAGTCCTCCTGTGATCCCTGAGAAGACCAAACAGAGACGTCAGAGTTTCCTACAACAATAACCCCGAGTTTCAGGCAGGATTTCATAGGAGTCTGGACCGGATTTCACACTTAACTGATGCATTTCTAGATAAACAGATACTTTATGCATCAAGAACCACATTTAACGCTTAATATGAAACATTTCTGGCACAAAAAACAGTCATGGAAGTAATAAAATGCATTTAGAGGGAGCTAATAAAAATATTTGCAATATTTAATGTGCGAAAATGATGAAAATCTACAATGCAAAACATATACAGTGTTCAAAGACATTTATATTATTGTACTATTGGCATTATTATTGAGTTTGTTTATTGTTTTTCTTGTAACGCTTCCTGCATGAAGCATGGTGGTGGCAGCATCATGACATAAAGCACGGTGGTGGCAGCATCATGATATGATGTTCTAAATTTCAGTTTTTTACTTTTATTCACCAAAACATCACATTAAATTCCTCATATGTTGAACCTATTTGGCAATAAAACAGATTTTTCTTCTTATTCTGATCATTTAATGCAAGAAAACCTGCGGATTTTTAATATTAGGATTAATAAATAACATCCTATATGATTAAATTGTTGTGTTTTTGCAGAAAAATTGTTGGTAATTGAGATATTTTCATTGATCTTTAGGGGTGATTGTCTGGAAACTGGAAATATTGGTACCAAAATGATGGAAAACTTCATGAAAAATGTGTGATTTATGGAAAATACTGACTTTATTCTATTGACTGAAGTGTTTTTTGTGCTTATTTAGGTCGAGATGATGCAAAAATGTGACTTGACTTAGAGTCAATGCAACTGTTCCATAGTAAAAATATTAATTCACTCATTACTCATTACTGTTACATAAGCTGCTGTAACAATGTAAATTTCCCCTGGCATGGGGAGAAATAAAGAACTTTTATCTTTATCTTTTATCTTTATTAAATTACATATTTAATGTTTTTTATGGGGTTTTCCAGGTTTCTTTGTGCTGCAGCTTGTAGCAGGTTTCCACCAACGTTTACCCTCCTTTTGTCTTCATTTATGGGCAGCAAAAAACATTGTTCCTTTTTCTGAAAAAAATCCAAAAATTCAGCAAAAAAAATTCCCCAGATTTATAAAAAATTTGCAAAATCTCCAGGAAGAAAATTCTAAAAATTCCATAAAAGTTTCCCTTAAAATTTTTATTTTGTAAAAAAATAAATAAAAAAAAAAAATCCCAAATTTGACAATAAATAAAAATTTTAAAAATAAAAAAATAAAAATTGTAAATATTTCCAAAAAATGAATTAAAATAATCCCAAAAAAAATTCCTAAAAATATCTAAAATGATTACATATTTATCAGTAAAACTTCTAATATTTTCTTTAAGAACATTCAGGAAAAAAATCAACCAAAATCCAGCGATTTTCGCTGGATTTTGGTTGATTTTTTTTCTGAATGTTCTTAAAGAAACTTTTGTTTTTTTTTTTTAAAAAAACATTTCCTTTTTTTCCCCACTTTTTGCCCCAAAAAATGTTGAAAATGTGGAAGTTTTCACTGTGATTTTATTTTTTTAAACAAATTTTCAAACTTTAAAACTGGTCGATTTGACCCGCAGGACAGGAGGGTCAAATTCTATTTCCTGCTTTATTACTGGATTTATTCGGCTGCAGGTTGAGCTCCAGTGACCCTGAACTCACCATGCTGCTGAACAGTTTGTGTAAACTCTCTGCGTTGTCTGTAACGGTCTGATAGGCGTTCTGCTGCTTCTCCCTGTCCTTCAGCTTCACGTCTCCCTTCAGCAGCCTCCTCACGTACTGCTCCGTCACCTCCTGGTGGAGCCGACCCATCAGCTCCTGGAGGCAATCAACAACCACGTCGGTATTTATCACAATTAAAGCCGCACGCGTTTAGAAAAGGAAACAGAAAGGTGTGTTTTTGTGTTTTCTTTACCTGGTGACACGACGGAGACGAACCCTGGAGATCCTCAAGTTCTTTCTTGACGCTGATCATCAGCTTCTCAAACGGGTTCTTCTTCAGCCAGTCGCTGGTTCCCAGTTTCTGATAGTGGGGCTGAGGGAGGAGCACACAAAAAGGTGTTCTATTTCATCACATTATTCATTATTATTTTAGCTGCAAACAGGAGGAAACAGTGCTTTTATTTGGGGACTATTTTCAGCAGCGGAAGGATATACATTTGGAGCGTTTGTGGAATTTAGTCTAATTTAACTTCAGTGTGTCCAGAATCGATCATTAATGTATTTTTAACACAAAAAGGAAGAAAATAAATCAGAATTTTATACTTTTTAAAAGTATTTATAGGTTCTTATGAGAATTATTTGTAGCAACAAAAACTACTTTGAATTCAGGAACTTCTCGGCTGAACTGCAGGCAGTGTTTACATATCGTACATGTTTCCAGGTTTTTTCAATATTTGTAGAAGCAATAATCTAAAAAAATGAACGTTTTCTTTGTATTTGTTATGTCTCAGACACAGTAGAGCGGAGAGTGTCATTACACACAAAACAAGGTTCGACAACAGTTATTTTCTTGCCACAGTGAGATTGATGGCAAAAACAAAGCATATTTTTGCATCGTATATGTATCTTTTTGTAGTTCCTATTTTGATTGCTGTTCATTTTAATTTTTGATTTTGTTTTCCTACTCTACTCCAAGAGAGACTAGACTGTCTGTTTATGCACAAATGGAAAATAAAATCTTGAATTTATTGCATTTTAACTGTAATATGCTGCATGACAGACACTGTTCAGGGGCTTAAATTGCTTTTACTTCTAGTTTCTACTGTACTTAAAATGAATACAAGTTTAAGAAAACTGAACAACATTTGAGTGATTCGGAAGAGGAAAAAAAAAGAAGTATTTCTCTTTAATTTAGTCATTTTAAATTTATGAATCATTTGAATTCATAAAGAAATTAAACTTTTGTTTGTCTCTTAATAATTTTGGCTTTAAAACTTTATCAAAGGGCACAGACAACATGTCTGAGCTCTTTCTCCTTCTAGTTGTGATCCCGCTGTTTCCACAGAGGTGCAGGACTTTATATTGCAGTAAAAATGCTCTAAAACATTAAAAACCATGAACTCACCTTGAGGACTTTGTGTATGGGGTTTAATAAATAAGCGTGAGCAGATTGTTTCATGTCAGTCAGGACACACAGACAGTCTTCTCGAACGTTTCCAGGTACCGGAAGTTTTTTTCTAACCAGGACGTCGCTGCAGACGCAAAACACAACGTGCATTAACTCACAACGAAGGATTAATTCAGATTTATCCTCCGTTTCATCAGACGAGACGAACCTGAACTGTTGGATGCAGTCGAGAGTCGCCTTGATCAGAGATTTGCTGTTCGCTCTGTTCTGCTTGATGACGTCTTCCTGAAACATTTTGTATCTGCAGGAGGTGGATTAAAAAACAGAACAATAAAATCAGCTTTTACTGTTAAGCACCAAAACATGATTCCTCATATGCAGAACCTAGTTGGCAATAAAACAGATTTTTCATTCCGATCATTTCATACGAGCAAAAACCTGCTGATTTTTCATATGGCCTTAAAAAAGTACGATTCTATTATTAAACTGCTGTGATTTGCATAAATCTCATAAAATGTTAGTAGTAGAAATGAAGCACGGTGGTGGCAGCATCATGATGTGAAGCATGGAGGTGGCAGCATCATGATGTGAAGCATGGAGGTGGCAGCATCATGATGTGAAGCATGGAGGTGGCAGCATCATGATGTGAAGCACGGTGGTGGCAGCATCATGATGTGAAGCACGGTGGTGGCAGCATCATGATGTGAAGCACGGTGGTGGCAGCATCATGATGGGAAGCATGGTGGTGGCAGCATCATGACATAAAGCATGGTGGTGGCAGCATCATGATGTGAAGCATGGTGGTGGCAGCATCATGATGTGAAGCATGGTGGTGGCAGCATCATGATGTGAAGCATGGAGGTGGCAGCATCATGATGTGAAGCATGGAGGTGGCAGCATCATGATGTGAAGCATGGTGGTGGCAGCATCATGATGTGAAGCACGGTGGTGGCAGCATCATGATGGGAAGCATGGTGGTGGCAGCATCATGACATAAAGCATGGTGGTGGCAGCATCATGATGTGAAGCATGGTGGTGGCAGCATCATGATGTGAAGCATGGTGGTGGCAGCATCATGTTGTAAAGCATGGTGGTGGCAGCATCATGATGTGAAGCATGGTGGTGGCAGCATCATGATGTGAAGCATGGTGGTGGCAGCATCATGATGGGAAGCATGGTGGTGGCAGCATCATGAGGTGAAGCACTTGTTAATTAGTAGTTTTTTTGACGTGCTTTTGTTGTTCTTTGTAAAATGTTGCAGATGGAGATATTTTTTTATTATTCCAAGCTTAAGGTTTTGCTTATTTAAAAACCTAAACCTGACGTTTTAAAATTAGTTTTTAATGCCGTTACTGTTTCATGAAGTCTGTCAGTTGGACCGTGATGCTCTGAGCTTTCTGCTGGTCTCCAACGATCATCTGAGCTGACTTCACCCTCCCATTGAGGAGCTGAAAACACACAGAAAACACAAATTAATGACTGTAAATCAACAAATATAAAGCACTTTTCTGACGGTTTTACATCCAGCCACAATCAAACTCATGCAAAGAAGTCAAACCCGGAGACTTTAGGTCACTTTTTAAGCTGCAACATGAGCGCTTCTGTAAATAAATCAAAGCCTTTCCCTAATTAAATCCTTTTTCTTCCTTGTTGGTTAATAATTTCCTCCAAGTTAGTTTCTTTTCCAGTTAATGTGTGAACAGGCTGAAACCTCCCAGTTTAAATGGTCGAGCAGAGCACAGCTATGAACATTTCTCAGCACGTTTTGTTCAAGATTTTACCGCAACAAACTATTATTGTAAATTTGTCACCTTCGTTTGTCAGCATCAGTGGTTAAAAATTAATCACCAGAGAAGTCTTTTATGATAATAGTGCACGATATTGGGAAAAAAAAATTATTTTTCCTGTTAATTCGGTAATTCGGATTTTTTAAAATTGTTTTCTTGTTTTTACTGCAACATCATTTAATTCTCCATTAAATTAGACAGAAATTCAGCTTGTTTTATATTAAACCAAACCATTCATGACTTTATAACTTTACCAAGTGATGTATTTTCTTCTTTGATATACAACAATACATTCATTTTTGCAACATGATCAAAACTGCATTTTACTGCATCAACAATGTACATTTAACTGTACAAAAAAGCTGGAAATTTGACCATTTGGCGATTTTCTCAGATGCTCTAACACTGAGAACAGAATCCAAGATGGTTTTCTGCTTTAAATTTTGCATCTTAATTGTAAATACCAACAAATTATCTTTAAAATTAGTGTTTCTGCTGTTTGGAAGCTGTTGAAGCTGAGCTGAAGTCGACCCCTTCCATATTATTTCACAGTAATTCGATTAATTCTGATGATTATTGATTATTGATGGCGTACCACGATGACGTCGTAGGCCACGGGGCTGACGTAGCAGTCGTCCTCTCTGCTCGGTTCGTCTCCATTCGTCCACTTTTCCTTCTCTTCCTTCAGGATGTTGTCGAGGTTGGTCTTCAGCTCACTCTGGACGACAGAAAAAAAGAAAAAAACATGAAATAAAACTCTGAAGCAGCCCTTTGGAGACACTTTAGACTCAGAACAAGCACTAAAATACAACATATTGAGGATTTTGCTGCTGTTAAAACAACATCATGCTGAGAAAATCCATAGATCCAAACACCGGGATGTTAGCAGCAGCTTCTTTACGTCCAGGAATCCATGGATCAGACGCGTTTTTCCACAACATCCAACAGAAATCTGGAGAATCTGGAGTCCGAGTCGACGCCTTGAATGCTTCGTGTTTTCAGGTGAACGTTCAGCTAATATCCACATCAACGCAGGACTCAAGGTTTCCCAGCAGAGCCTTGCTGCTGCCGTTCATTCTCCAGGTAAACAACACACCTGGAACCTTGAAGAACCGACGCTTCACCTGCTGCCTCATGAATCTTAACGAGATCATCGGTGAAACTGACGTCAGCTGCCAGTGGTTTTAATGTTGTGGCTGGTCAGTGTATGTTTAAAAAGACTCCAGAAAAAAATGAAAATGCATTAAGAAACAATGATATGTTTAAAAACTGTAAATATATATTTTCTGAAATGTGCAAATGATGGTAAATATTTGTAAAATAGATCTGTAGCAGGTTGAATTTAGTTAAAGAACTCATTAATATCTGCCAAAATACTCATTTTTGATGTGGACATTATTTACATTTTTGGTCGTTTTTTTAACGGTTTTATGGTTTTTCTTAATGCACATCTTTTTCCTTTTACTTCTCATTAAAATACAGTAAAACAGTGTAATGTTACAACCAAATGTTGATAAAAATGTATTTTTTAAATGTAAAAAATACAGATTTTTGATGTAGGTATTATTTAAAGTTTTGGCCAGTTTTATAATGATCGACACGCAAAGTTGTACTTTTTCTGTAATTTTACCAGACATTACCTATAATTTAACAAAACAGGGAAAATGTGTAAAATCCCAGTTAAATATAATGAATTGAATTATTTTAACTGCAGCTAACTCACCTGCTGGTTGCTCAGAAACTGCTCCTCCAGAGGTTCCAGTAGATGTTCAGGCAGCAGTTTTCCCAGAGCTTCAGCATCGATCTCATTCACCAACTCTGGTTTCTGCAGGATCCTTCAGCACAACAAACATAAACTTTATTAACACCTAAACACACGTCAGCTCTGAAATTAACTTTGCACATTCGTGTCCAACATTAATCTGCAGCGTTGCTCCAGAAGGTTTGTTTTTATCTCATGTTATTTTACTCAAACAAGCAGCGACTTGTTGCATCAAACTGCTTTCACAGATCAGGGTGTGTCTGCAGAAAAACAGCTCGAAGGGAAATATCTGCTGAGGAGCTGCAGGATTTATTCCTCTATTAAAGAAGATTTCAACACTTTATTACACAGCTTCAGGGTGAGATGCTTTTATTTCCCAGAATCAGCCTCAACAGTTAAAGTTAAAAAGTTGCTTCCTCATTAATTCCACAGATTTAACAGTAAAATAATGAAGAATGAATGGCCTGAGTTTTAGTCATGAAACGTCAAGAACATTTGAAACCACTGTTCTGGTGCTTCAAATGTTCTTGACATTCTTGAAAACACAAAACTTTGAACCCATTTGTGTAGACCACTCTGCTTCCAAACCCTTCAACTAAAAACTGTATCTTTGATTCTTCTGTACGTGTAGACGCAATGAAAACATCAAGATTTATCTTCTGGACACCATAAGCATTGACGAAAATGCCACAAAGTATCAAAACATACTAGAAAAAGTAAAATGACTCGTTTCAGAATGGTATTAAAGATATAAATAGTGTTTGATTGGAACTGTTGAGGCACTTCTCCATGTTTGGGTCCTGCTACATCTAAAATACGCCACCAAACCCAGAAACATGAGGTCCTACTTCACTCACCCCGGGTAGTACTCGTTGACCCAGAGCAGCAGGAAGGTACCATCCTTATCGTCCAGACCGTATTCAGCGATCTTCTTGAGCCTGGCGCTGAAGCTGTGGTGGAACATCCTGGCGTAGAGGTTGCAGATGTCCATGTCTGGAGGGTAGCAGCTCTTCAGGACCTTCACCACCAGCAGCAGGTCCTCCTTCAGCTGCAGGCCCATGCCCTGGATGTCGGCCTGCAGGGTCGACTGCTGGTTGTCGGGAGTCTTCTGGTCCTCCTCGCTGTCCAGTCGCCTCTCAACAAGCCGGCGCAGCGTCGAGTCGTGGCGTTTCCTCCAGCCGCTGGGCCTCCAGGACGGAGACGTCCTCTGGTTCTGCCTCCACATCTGGTCCTGCTGCTCCTCCAGCTGGACGGCCTCCACAGCAGACCTGAGGGCCGCCGCCATGTTGTCACCATCCATCTCCAAACTCCTCTCCAGAGTCTGGAGCACCAGCTCCTCCAGGGCTTCTCGGTCTGTGGCCAGCTTCTTCACTTCCTCCTCGTGACATTTCAGAGCCACAGACTCCCTTATCTCCCCGAACAGACGCTGCTCTCGTTCTATCAGCAGCTTGACGGCTTCACGCAGATTACGATCCTCTAGGTTCTGCTCAAACGTGGGGATCACTGAAAAACAAACAGGGGGCTTTTAGTAGAAGAAATGTAGGGTATATTTAGAGGTACAGCTAATGGTTAGCTTCATTATCAATGCTACTCCCTGGATGTACCGCCTGGAAAACAAACACCTTCACAATTTCACAGTTTCAGCATGTTTATGTTGCATTGTGAAATCTGAGGCTGATTTTCTGTTATTTCTCATCATAATTTGGACATTTGTGAAGATATTTATGAAATTTTAATCTTGATATGTCAAATGTCTTCCAAGATAAAAAAAAAAAGCAGTTTTTTCATCGGGTAATTTCGTGCATTGAAATTTGAGGCTAGTTTTCAGTTATTTCTCATCATAACATTGATTCATACTCTATAATATTGGTCTGATTAGTTCCTTTTAAATGGAATTATTTAAATATTTTGGTCAACATTCCCTTTTTTAAATATATATTGCAATCTATATACAGCAGAAAAAGAAAACAAATAGTATATTTATAAACCAGGCTATTTCTTTTGTATAGTATATTTGAGTTACTGTAGTTGTTGTTGGGTGTAGTGACTCTAAAGCTTTATTCCTGCAATAATTCTTCTAGAAATTCTATTTTCTACACTGTATAAGTGAAAATAAAACTATAATGTTCACCGAACTGACAGCAAATGACACTAAGCAGCATCTATTTGTATTTTCTGTCTCTAAAATGTTACTCTTTCTTCTTGTTTCTGACTGAGAAGTGGATTCTTAGCTCAGTTCTTGGATGTTCTAGATGTTTTCTCACCGACTGGAGGCTCCTCTTCATGTATCTGTCGTCCATCAGTAATAGCAGAACCACCGACTCCAGCTGTTCCTGCTGGGCCTGCCTGGCTTCTAAACAGCTTTGGGAATTTTCCTTTCAGCCATCCTTGACCTGCAGATCTGCTGCTCTGATCTTGAAGCAGGTTGGGACTGGTGCCGCCGGCATCCGACGAGTTTGACCGACTTCGCATCCGCATCCTCATCCGGGCGGAAAAACGAGACCAACACTCTGAGAGAGGCTCTGTCAAAGCTGTGTGGAGGGAAAAATGTAATTTAATGAAAAAAAACACCAACGAGAATATAATAATCATATGTTAGCATGAAATCCTGACCTGAAGGTGAAGAAAAATTAAGCTACTCAAACAATTTCATGAAGTTATCTCAACTTGATTTAGTTTTGAATGAAGTAACGCAGAAATTTTATTTTAAATTACACAAAATATTACGTTAAAGCAACATTATTATTTTGTCAACTGAACCCTTCAAAGCAATGTTTGTAACTTGATGGTTGATACAAAGCAGTAAATTGGATGTAACTTTAAAATTAAAGCTGGAAAGCCGCTGCAAAAAATAAAATAAACAAAAAAAATTCTGCAAAAATGTGGCACTAGAAGAGAAAAAAAGAGGAAAAGGTAGAATAGTGTCATGTGAAAAACTGTCAAACTGGTGAAAATAATCGCAAATAAATGCCCAAAAAAACCCCAACAATGTAAATTAATGATTTTTTCCATAAATTTTGTGAAAAGTTTTCTGGAATTTAACAAAACTAACAAAACAGGAACATTTGTAAAATAATATTTACTTTTTTAGATTTTTGTAAGTCATTTTTGAATTCTTATTGTAGATGAATGTTTCGATCAGTAAAATAACAAGTGTAGCTGATTTAAATACAGTAAAACAATAATTTCAACATATAAATTCAAATTTTCTGTAATTTAACAAAACAGGAAAATAAATCTGTAAAATAATAGTTGATTTGTTCAAATAATTTTTGAATTTCTTTTGAAATTACAGCAAATATATGCAAAATAAGAAGTTTAGCTGATTTAAATTCAGTAATTCAGTAATTTTATGGTTTTATCTAATCCTTATTATAGATATAGTTTCTTTCAAATAACAGCAAATATCTGTAAAATATTACTTTGTAGCAGATTTATATGGAGCAATATTAGTATAATTTTATGGTTAAATGTAAAAGAACAAGATACAGATTTCTGATGTGGGCGTTATTCGCACTTTGAGCCTGTTTTCTTCTGGCTAACATGTAAACTAAATCATTCGTAACAGCACTGATATGTTATCTAATGCTACAGAGAAAGTCTGTAAAATAGAAGTCAACAGTTCAAACACATACAGATGAAAACTCTTTAAAAACATGCTATTTTGAAAATAATGAATATATTAAATTACATTAAATTACAACAAAATGATGCAAATGAGCAACTTAACCGTCTGACGTCCAACAGCTGTTCATGAAAATCATCAAAGTTACCTTCACCACAATCAGTTAGCCAAAGCTGAGCACAAATGGTGCATTTCATGCAAGTAAAAGTGCACAAAGACATCAAATATGGAAAAAATAATGAGAAAAATAAGAATATATGCACATTTGCTGTGATAAAAGCCTCAGAAATGATCCAGAAAAGATTCTGGAAGCAGTAAGAATGTGGAATTAACTCCACAACTAAAGGTAAAAGCTAATTGAACATTTACTGTAAAGTGAAGACTGTAGTTTTCCTGAGAATTAACCTCCTATCGACCCGTCCAGATGGCAGATAAACATCTGGATAGCAGATGTTTGTTACTCACCCTGATGTCAGTCGCTGCTGTTTGGGACTGAAGCTGCTCAGAGCTGGAGGGAGCTTTAAAGACGAGAAGGACGACAAGCTCCTCCTGCTCCACGAACATAAAACACACACACAGACACACACACACACACACACACACTCACTCTGTTCTGTTTTTAGATCCGGCTGCTCTTCTCTTCAGCTGACACTGAACGTTTTCTCAGCGCCGTCATGGATTCTTGGGAAACTCTGGACAAACATTTAGTAAACGCTGAATTCCCCTCAGAGTCAGTCTAGCGCCACCAACAGGTGAACCACACGACGGGGAGGAACGCTACCAGCACTGCTCCAAAATTACACTTTCTAACCATTTCTAACTGTTTTGTTAAATGACATAAACTACTGTTCAAAAGTTTGGGGTCACTTAGAAATTTGAATTTATATATTAATACTATAAAAAACATGCCAAAAACAACTACTAATGTTCACATCAAATATGTGCATTTTTTAAATATAACAAAATCTTCATTTACATGTATGACTGTAAAATTCTACCATTTTTTATTTTAAAATGTTATTTTACAGATATTTCACCTAATTAGAAATCAAACTTGTGTTTAGTAAGTGCAAAAAAAGGTAAATAACAAAGTTTACCTGTTTTTTGAAATGACACAGATAGTAAAAAAAATAATTCTACTGTTTTCACCATATTGAAATAAGGGGAAAATAAGAACCTATTTTTCTAATATTTGATGTAACTGAAATAAAAAAAAATAAATTATCCTCGGCCCCCCCAAGCTGCCTCTCCGGCCCCCCCAAGCTGCCTCTCCGGCCCCCCCAAGCTGCCTCTCCGGCCCCCCCAAGCTGCCTCTCCGGCCCCCCCAAGCTGCCTCTCCGGCCCCCCCAAGCTGCCTCTCCGGCCCCCCCAAGCTGCCGCTCCGAAAGATCGAAAGATCGAAAGATCGAAAGATCGAAAGATCGAAAGATCGAAAGATCGAAAGATCGAAAGATCGAAAGATCGAAAGATCGAAAGATCGAAAGATCGAAAGATCGAAAGATCGAAAGATCGAAAGATCGAAAGATCGAAAGATCGAAAGATCGAAAGATCGAAAGATCGAAAGATCGAAAGATCGAAAGATCGAAAGATCGAAAGATCGAAAGATCGAAAGATCGAAAGATCGAAAGATCGAAAGATCGAAAGATCGAAAGATCGAAAGATCGAAAGATCGAAAGATCGAAAGAT
The DNA here is from genome assembly GCA_027123335.1 of Amphiprion clarkii. Lineage (NCBI taxonomy): Eukaryota > Metazoa > Chordata > Actinopteri > Pomacentridae > Amphiprion > Amphiprion clarkii. The sequence goes on along the minus strand of CM049584.1, from coordinate 29,059,344 downwards.
CGAAAGATCGAAAGATCGAAAGATCGAAAGATCGAAAGATCGAAAGATCGAAAGATCGAAAGATCGAAAGATCGAAAGATCGAAAGATCGAAAGATCGAAAGATCGAAAGATCGAAAGATCGAAAGATCGAAAGATCGAAAGATAGAAAGATAGAAAGATAGAAAGATAGAAAGATAGAAAGATAGAAAGATAGAAAGATAGAAAGATAGAAAGATAGAAAGATAGAAAGATAGAAAGATAGAAAGATAGAAAGATAGTGCGAAAACCGGTAAAAAGTTACTTAAAATTCAGTCAAAGGTTCCAGGTCCCCAGCCTGTTGAAGAAAAAACTGAAAAAAAACGAACTGACACAACAACATGACCACATTTCCCACCACTGCATACTTACTTCAACTTCAGTCAAAGGTTCCAGGTCCCCAGCCTGTTAACGAAAAGAGTCAAAAAACACAATTGACACAATCACATAACCACATTTCCCACCACTGCACACTTACTTCAACTTCAGTCAAAGGTTCCAGGTCCCCAGCCTGTTGAAGAAAAAACAAGAACTGACAACAACATGACCACATTTCCCACCACTGCACACTTGCTTCTACTTATGTCAAAGGTTCCAGGTCTCCAGCCTGTAGAAGAAAAGACTCAAACACAGTTGATGCAATGATATGACCACAATTTTCTCCACTGCATACTTACTTACAATTCACTCAAAGGTTCCAGGTGCCCAGCCTGTAGAAGAAAAGACTCTACAAAGACAGATAATAAAAAAACCAACATTGGTCTTTCTGTCTATCCAGGGATTGACAGATCTTACCTGTTTGCCACATGCACTTCTCCCCCACAGGACTGCACCTGAAAGAAATAACACACAGGAATTACCTGAACAAAACCACACAGCAATGTACTTACAGAAACCAGGCAAAAACTGAGCTAAAGGCTAGGCAGGCTAGGAGAATCCAGAAGCTAGTGAGGAAAAAAAAAGCAGCAGGCTGAAGACTTGTAAGCATCCTAAGAAAAACAGGAGTTAAACAAAGTCAACAAAAGGAACATCCAGGACAGCAGAATCAGTTCAGTCAAAAAGGCTGAAGCTGACAAGAGGTCGAAGGCTTGGTGGGGACATCCAGACTCCAGGAATGCTGCACATGCCATGGAGAAATGTGAGCCGATGACTCGGCAATGACTGACTGGAAGCACACAGCTTAAATACTGGAGGTGAGGTAAGAACAGTCAATGGAGTGACCTAATTACTGCAGGTGACACTCATTACAGTAATCAGCAATTACAGTGCAGGCAGGTGAAGCAACTTGACTGTCTATCATCTCTACCTCTTGTCTCTCCTCATCCCTGTCTCTGCTCTCCCTGCTTCACCTGTCTACACACTGATTACCACAGATGACTCACATTGCAGTAATCAGTTCATCTGCCCTCAATATCACATGCTCACTATTTAAACTCTGCTCAGTCAGTCTTTGCCTGTTTGACCATGAACTACTGGACGCCTGCTTCCCTCCAGGCTCAGATTCCTGCAAAGACTCACATGGCTTCACACACTCTGCTCCCTCATGGACTCCTTTTGCCTCGAACCTTTTTCTCCATCTTGTGAGTACCTCTCCTTCATTTACTTTTGTTAATCCACTTTAGTATTGGCTGACTTCCATTTCTGTATTTGTAGTGTTTGCTGGGTTTTGAATAGTTAGGTTTAGTTTTGTTGCCCCAGTTCAGCTCTCCATTTATGTACTAGTTTAGTTATCTTTTTCTATGAAACTCTCTCAATTATTCACCTGTCTGGAAGTCTCTCTGTGTCCAACTCAGGGCCCAAATCATCCCTTAAATAACCCTGGGTCTATTTCACAAAACAGGTTCAACAAACTCTGTGTAACCCTGAACTCTAAGTTGATCTACTCTGATACAAAACTCTGAGTTTTGGGTTTAACAAGGGCTGATTTAAGTTTGTTTAATCAACTCTGAGTAGTTTCACCCAGAGTGCACCACAACTATAAAAAGACAGCATCAATGGAACCCCAATTCAACAACTCACCATGGTCACATGAGGGCAGAGAGCTACATTTTTTTTTACACCACTTGAAATGGACACCTTAATGCATTCATATGACCACTTCTAACACATTTTTTCAAATAAGTGCAACACCACTGCAGCTGCAAAAGATAGGGAGATGACGTCAGTGAACATTGCTGCCGGACTCAATGCATAAGTTTAAATCACAATAATATTACAGGAAAACTGTTTAATTGCACCATATTCTGTTATTTCATTTAGGTGCAATCCTGTGGGAGAGAAGAGCACATGGCAGCAGCTGAAGATGAAATATAAGAACATTGTTCAAACAGGTAAGAAGTCAGCATCATCTCATGAAGCTACCTCATTTTGATCATGTTTTATATTGTAAAGTAGCCTAAATATTAGCTGACTGTTTGACTGTGCAGTGGTTTAAGCCCACAAATAGCCTAAATGTCTGCATCCATATCATGTTCTGTTAAATAATTAAGCCTATTTAAACTAACACAGACTTCTACTCAGCCAACAGAAAGAAAGCAGATGCCTGTAAAAAAGGAGGAGACCCAGCACCACCACCTCTAACGGAGGCAGAGGAGCTGGTCCTAAGCCAGAACTTGGGAAGGCCAGTGGCTGAGGGAATCCCTGGAGGGAGCTCATCCTCTGAGACCACCCCCCAAAACACACACGTATGTGTGTGTATTGACTCCTACTGTACAAAAACAAAAAAAGTGGGAAAAAAGCTACATTTTTGGGGAAAACTAGGACAGCATCTTAAGAGACACATTATATTGTCATTTAAAAACAAATGATAAATATAATTTGCTAATGTGATCAGTCCTTTATTGAAGAAAAGTGGCATAGAGGTTCAGATACACACATCTGGATCACAAAAAAGATATTTAAATGATTTCCTAGTACAGATCTTTGCCTGTATTTACTCATGCCGTGCTATAGAACTGAGCAGATCATCCCTGCTGTATTTTTACTGCTCATCTCTCAGCAGGTCTTCCTTTGCCCCCGTCTTCTCAAGGTGGCACCAAGTTCTACAAGTGCCTCTAAGACTCTCTATAAAAAATGGAGCAGCACAAGCTCTTTTGACATCACACTTTCTGCTACCAGGACATTAGAAATTGAAGATGGAGCACTCCGGAGAAAACTCTCTCGATCTGTGCATCTGTACTGAAAATTTAACGTCCATGCGACACTGAGTCAGAGAGGTTGCTGGGCGATTAGTTTGTCTCACCTGCCACTAAAGCAGCAATTCCACAAGCACCTACTCGGCACGGTGCAGCTCACCTCGTCTTTGCTTGCGAGCCTTTCCATATGGGTTACTGCATGGTCTCAGGCACGATTTTCCGAACCTTCTCGGCTGAGGTTCCAAGCGAGATGAAGTGAGCCGAGATGTGACGTCTACATAGTGTTTTATGACATCAAGAAACTTTTACATCATTTGTCCCATTGATAACAAGCTTCTTTTAAGCAAACAACTACATTTAGAAAGTAACATCGTTGTCTCCTGCAGTGTACAATAAGCTAGCTAGTTAGCCATCGGCACCAACTCCATGCTCTGCTTGTATTTCATGCTGCTATTTCTAACGTTTAGCTCTCAGAAGCTAATACATCAGTCTGCATGACGAACTAAGCTAGTGGTCATACAGGTTTATTTTTTTCACAAGTTACTATGTCGTATTTTTCATGTTTCTATGGTGAATGTTTATTTCTGTTCAAGAATCCCTTTCGACGTGCGAAGCCTGCTCCACCTCCATCATGGAGCGCCCAGCTCCCCTGCCTCCTCTCCAGCACCAGCTTCAGCACCAGTACCAACTCGGACACCGACTCTGTCAACATCAACCTCCAGCACATCACAGGAACTTCTTATCACTGGTAAGACACAATAAACAGAGAGCACGGTTGATTTTCACATTATTATTATTACTACAGATGTAAATGCAAACTGTGCAGCAGCCAGCTCAGGAACACCTGATGAAAGCTACATGTAGCTACAGAGACACATAAACAGAACACATGCAGCTGCATTTTTTTCTCCATTGACTTAACAAGCAAGTCACTCTAATGAATTTACTTTATGGTGTAGTATTGCAACCATTCTTCTTATAGTCACTAGGTAACTGTGAAACTGAATGAAAATATACATAGAAATAAGAAAACACAGCTGTTCTTAGGAACTCCAAAATGTGCACAAGATGAAATGAAGTTCACACCATGATGTTTTTAGTTGTGGTGGACGAGGTACTGTTTGTGCTTCCGTTAAAGTAAAGAGTGCCAAAAATGTATTAAAGTAAAACTATCAAACACATGATCATGATAGAAAATCAATGGATGGGTGGCTAAACACATCACATCATAGCTGTGGAGTCCTTCTAGCTCCTGGGGACTACAATCTCTCAGGATCTGCAGTGGGAGACAAACATCCACTCCATCCTGAAAAAGGCTCAGCAGAGGATGTATTTCCAACGACAGCTGAGGAGACACGGCCTGCTGCAGGAGGTATTGATCCAGTTCTACACTGCAGTCATTCAATCTGTCCTGTGCACCTCTGAATCAGCCACACAGCAGGACAGAAACACACTACAACCTATAGTATGGACTGCAGAAAACATTATCAGAGACCCCACTCACCCTGGACATTAAACTGTCTCCCCCCTCCCCTCTGGCAGGCGCTATAGAGCCCTGTACACAGAAACAGTTTCTTCCCCACTGCCATCACTGTAATAAACAGCTGAGCCATTCCTACACACCTGTACAATAGTCAGTATTCCAATGGACATGTACAGCATTTTTCACCATGAACAGCATTCTCTGCTTTTGCACTACTGTGTTTATAGCAATTATCGTTTTGATAATGTGTTTATTCCAGTCTAGCTGTAAATTGCTGTATATATTGTTTTATTTAATTTTGCTAGTTCATTTTTCTTCCTGTTCCTCTTTCTATAGTTTCTTTATTTTTTATTATTCTCTTCCATATTTCTAGTGTGACACTAACAGCCAAAACCAAATTCCTTGCATGTTGTGTACTTACTAAAGCTGATTCTGATCACTTTTCTGTCTTTGGTCTAGGCAAGAGGAAAAGGTGCAACAGAAAACTGGACCTTCCAAGCGTCCTTGTGGAGATGCAGGCTGAGAAGGAGTGGAACCGTGCCCAGCATGATGAGAACATCTGGTTGCTCCTCAGCGAGGCAAGAGAGAATGAAGCGGCCTTGCAGTGGAGGAGATGGTCCAGAATGCTGCCTTCAACCAGTCATTCCTGGGTCTGCTGGGGCAGCTGGGTAGGTAGTGGGCAGCCAGAGTCCACCTGCCAGAGACTTGAGATTTAGTTGTATATAGTTTTACTTTTAGCCCTCCACTGTAGGAGAGGCCCACCACAGTTTGTACTTTGCACATTGTAAATAGTTTTGATTTTGCTGCTGACTAATAAACTATTTTGTGACTTATGTGATTGCATCATAACTTTTCATTTTGTCTGTTAAGACACTGGAAGGAAAAGAGTCAACAGTCTGAACCAAACAATTCTGTATTCCCTAATAATGCATTTATGTTTAATGGGATTTAACATGTTTTAACACAAACTCCTTTATGGTTCATAATTCAGTTGACTGAATTACACCAAAGCAATACTGATTTATCAAACTGGAATATTCTTAAAACAGCTGTTTTTATGTTTTGGTGTTTAATTTGTCATGTAATCTTGCTAACCTTCACAAATGAAACAATAGCATAGACACATCTGCAAAAGGTACAAAGGTTTATTGTCAGAATTGCATTAAAGAAAACAATAGTGGTCCGGAGACAGAAAAACAGAAGTATAACAAGAAGAATAACTTAACTTTTGTATGACACGTCCTGCATCAGTGCATCCTGTACATCTCTGCCTCCTCCTCTACACCTTGTGCCACTGCAGGCTCATGTGCTGCTGCTTCAGGTAAATCCCATGAAGTCTCATCAGAGAGCATCTGAAACACATACACAGCATACATATTTTAATACCTGAAACACATACACAGCATACACATTTTAATACCTAATAGCGACAAACTGCAGCCATTACAGGGTCGTTCACAGGACTGATACACGATAGCTAGCGAACTAGCATTAGCTTACCCTCATATGTCGTCTAGTTCGTATCCTCTTATCTTCAGCTTGATGCTGCTGCATCACCTCCCAAACTCTCCTGTGTGTCTCCAGAGTGTTTCAACTCACCGCTCTCAGCTTTCTCCGACTCTTCTTTTACATTGAATCTGACAGAAAGCCACAGACCGAGCAGCAGGTGAACCATCGTCTCCGTTATGTTGCGTTTGTGTCGCACGCAAATGACGTTAAGGGACTTCCGGCTCGCTGCGCTATGACGACTCCACCCACGATGAGGCTATATGGAAAAACAACTAAACCCAGACGAGCCGACTCAGATACAGTAGTGGCGAACCGTACCTCGCCGAGTAGATGCTTGTGGAATCGCGGCTTTTGTCTGTTACGCTGCGGGAGAAACGCCGAGCGCTTCTCAAAAACCGGGAGCAGAGAGTAACAAAAACATACCTCACCTCCCCTAAAAATTTCTCAACGCATTTGGACGATCACCAGAAATGATCAATTTGAAAATTAAAACGGCGGATTTCCACGGAACGGCGGAAAATTGCCATTAATGTCATTGAGCCAAACATGACCTCATCCAGATTTCTGCATCTTTACGGCAACAAGCTGCTGTTACAACTACTTGACCTACTGACGGGTTTCACACCGTTTTCACTCCAACACCACAGATTTCTTTAATATGTGGTCTTTAAATACGTCCGGTTAACATACGGAGGCCTCGTGGTTGAGAAGCTTGTAAATAAATGTCTGGATCTTTACTCTGAGTCGATCAAATGAAGGTGAAACATTAATAAAAATAATTTCTAGAGCATGACGAGTTATTCTCTTCATATCGTTCAGTTCCAGATACCTGTGACTGCATGTTTTGTGCCTTTAATATTCTGTGATCTATGAGTTGTAATGTGTAAATGATAAACTGAGGCATAATGTCGCTGAAAATGAACTTGTTTTGCAAAAGAAACTTTGTTTCATGATGTTTTGTAAAACATTGTGACCTTGTTTCATTTTGGATGGATTTCATCTGATTTTGAATATAAATTAGACAAATTTTAGGAATTTTGAACAAGTTTTAGTCATTTGGGGCAAAATTTTCTATTTAGACTTATTTTGAATCATTTTGAGAACATCTTAGTCATAAAGGACACAATTTGAGTCATTTTTGACCGTTTTTCTATCATTTTGGAACAATTTTGGATAAACATTTTGGATGGATTTCCCCTGATTTCAGATATAATTTAGACATATTTTAAGAATTTTAGAAAAGTTTTAGTCATTTTGGACTATTTTTGGTTAACTGTTGAGAAGATTTATGTAATTTCAGACACATTTTGAGTCTCATTTTGTGTATTTGCAATGATGTGTGAAAGAAGAAGCAGAACAGTGCAGATAAGGACATGCTATTTTTGCACCTTCTTTCTTCTATTTGCACATTTTGGACTCATTATTGGGTGATTCTGGACAACTTTTTATGCATTTAGCACCACTTTTAGTCCTTTTGGACAGATTTCCCATAATTTCAGACACATTTTAATTTTGAGTTCAGTTTTAGTCATTTTAGATTAGTTTTAATTATTTTTTGATGAGATTTGGAAAATTTTGGGCATTTTTGTTATTAGTTTTGTTTACTGGCAAGGACTTGCATGGCTAAGAGAAGAACAGTGTAAACAAGGAGGAAAACCAGCATCATTTGCACGTTTTTCTTTTTAGTAAAAAATATTTATGCTCATTTTGTAAAAATTTGGAGTCCTTGTTGACCAATGTTGCCATTTCAGACTCATTGAGCCATTTTAGACCATTCTTTCCACTAAAATTTGACCAAAAAAAGGAGAGTATGAGAAAAAAAGAAACTAATTGCATGAATATCTTGTAGAAAAACATTTATACACATTTATATTTAAAATTTGCCTCTGTGCCACCCTAACATTAAGGTATTTCATGAAAAATTAAAGATTAAATAGTTTTAAAATAGCTTTATTCACATTTATGCTCTATTCTATGTTTGAAAATCCATAAAAACAGTTTAAATAATTTGCCTTACAAGTGACAAAAAGTCGAAAACAACCTGAGTTTGATCCCAAACAAAGAAAAAAGAACTTTATGATTACATGAAACATAAATGTGCAAAGAAAATCACATTTCAAGCTGGTTTTGCAGATTTTCCTGCAGCTGATTTCACAAACAATAAATGAATCACAATTTTTACAAAAGAATTGCAGAGATAATAAGTTCAAATATTTACACAATATTTTGGCTTGAGCAGCACAGAACAGAGTCGTGGAGGAGTTCTAGTTTTTTATCAGACTTTAAACTGAGAACAGTTTATTTCATCACCTCCAAAACAACTGGATTCAATTAAATTCTCTTTTTTTTTATCTGCTTTGTCAAAGTTGCACAATCCTCCTCTCCCCACTGAAACAGGAAAGTTTTCCTTCCCAGAAAGTAAATCCTCACAAAGCTGGAAATATTTGACAAACTGCGTCACATTTTAATTAAAGTTTCGTAACTTCAAACACATGAAAGATGAAGGAGTCTGTTGGCCTCAAGTCAGTCTAAGAAATCACGTATTTGGGTCCTTTTCACTCATTTATTCTACAGACTACGATATATTTTGCATTTAAATGTCTATTTTTAACCCGTATATTCATTTTTTTCCCACTAAAACCTGCTCAGATTTCTTTGTCCTTGAAGCTCACATTAATTTCTGCAGTTTTAGAAGCTAAAATCTGCATTTTTCAGGATCTCCTGCAGCTAAACCTCCAACAACAACCCGATAAATGTCAAATAAAGGTGAAAAGTTAATGCAAACCTTCTCTGATAATCTCTAATAATAACGGCTGCATCACTTTTATACACTAACTTCACCTGAAATCTGATATTTTGCAAAAAAAAACCTGCCAAAACACGAAGCTTTTTGCGCGTTTTTGTTTACTTAATCCTGAAAAAGTCTCAGAACATTTAAATTGTTTTCATTTTGTGTAATAAGAAAACTCCATTAAAGTGCCGTTTTGCTGCTAAATCCTTAATTCATCATTTTGGGCTGAAGAGTCTATAAATAAGAAGCAATGCTGCTGCTGCTTCACCTGTTGACTTTTTGCACATTTTTGTTCATTTATTGTTGACAAAATATCACAAAAACTTCCGAATATTTACAAATGCTAATTCTCTCTTTTACAATGTTTGACTGTTAAATTACAGTTTTTAGCTGTTCTTAAATCAGAAAAATATTAATATTTGACAGATAGTGTTATTTGAAAGACAAATGATATATTTTAATATCTAAAGTAAATATGTATTTTTTACAAACAGTAATTGGTTCTTTTACAATGACTGACCATAACTTTAGACAATTTTTATTTTTTTAAACCACTTAAAATATTATTTGACAGAATTTGCTGATATTTGTTACATTTTTTAAAATAACTTTGAATTATTTTAATTATTTAAATTATAAAAAATTTTATTTTACAGATATATGACCTAATTTGAAATAAAATTTATGTCTATTAAGGATAAAGAAAAGGTAAATAACAGTGTTTACCTGTTTTTTTAAATTATAGTTACTGAGTAAAAAAAACAAAGCATCAACAGATCATTTTTTTTGGACCATATTTAGATGGTTAAAAAGAAAAAAAATTACAATTCTCTAAAACACTCTTTTAAAAAGAGTATTTTATAGAAGAATATTTTATAATTTGTTCCCTAAATACCCCCAGAACATCACAGACTGAACGTTCTACCTTTGTTGACTCTTTTAACTTCAAAGGAACATTAATTAAGATGAGAAACAACCTTAAAACGTTCTTTAAACGTTAGATTACAAGGTTTTCTTTGGAACGCTAGCAGAACTTGTCGGTAACGTTAGCTGGGAGGCTAAATAGCGCTCATGCTAATGTTGGATTTGACTTTTTGGTTGCAGCGAATTCGCCCTTAAAGTTTCTACATTTATATTTACAAAATGTGTTTTTCCATCACAGGAGAGTCAACAGCAGCATCCTAAAGTACTTGTTCTTGTTTTACAGTCTTGTAGCAGCTCACAAATGTATCATTTTATTCTTTAAAAGTGGAGGAAATCATCCATCTGCAGCTGTGGATGAATGTTTGCTGCTTTAGTGAGCATCTGCAGCACAGACTTGTGGCTTTGTGACTCACCGCTGTGTTTCTGGTGCTTTTATTGAGCAACAGTGAAGCTTTGAGCTGCACAGGAGGAACTTACATGCAGATTCTTGTCCCTGAACTGAGACGAGTTGGTTTTGCAACACAGAACATCACCAGACCGATCCTCCAGACTCACGCGAGTTGAGTTTAAACAGCCAGAGATCAGACACTAGAAGGTTTTTAGAAATAATCCACCAGCTGAGCTTTAGAGCAGCGTTTCAGAGAACAGCGTGGTCAGTTGTCCCAGAACCTGAAGCAGGAGAACGGCAGGTTGGAGAAACAGTCAGTGTTCACCGTCACCTGCATGTCTCCGAATAAAACCTGATTTCTGTCGCTGCCGCTGGTGTTCGGCTCCTTCTTCAGCGCTGAGAGTTTCTGCAGGATCTGCTGGTGTTCTCGGCCTCTCATCAAACCTCTGAAGAACAGAACGGCAACCAGGTGCTTCTTGCTGCAGGCGGACGAGAGAAAATACCAGAAAACTCAGTCATATCACTCTTTATGTTCAGTTTATTCACAGCTAAACAGCATCAGTGTTGACATTTCATTACCATTTTTGGGGTCAAATACCATGGCGACCACTTGTTTACTCTAAAGGGTATCAAAGTTTTCTAGTTCACAGACACTAGCAAAAATCTAGAATTATGTGTGAAAACAACCTTTAAACCATAACTTCTTCATTATAAAGTACTATTTTGATGAAATAAAGCTTTTAAACTATAACTTGCTAGTTTGAAAGTACTATTTGGATAGAATAAACCTGTAACACAATCAGTACCTGGACAGGAAGTAGTATTTTGTATCTTTAAAACCATTACTTGCTCACTAGAAAGTACTATTTTGGATGGAATACACCTTTAAAACTGTGAATAGTACTTAGAAACTTTCAATATTTGTGGAAAAAGTTGTACTTTGTGTGAAATAAACCTTTAAAACCACAACGTCTTCATTAGAAAGTACTATTGGGGGAATACACCTTTAACATTCCAAGTGTCTGAAGGAAATGTGAACAACCATAACTGTCTCGCTAGAAAGTTGTATTTTGGGTCGAATAAACCTTTAAAACTACAACTTTTTCATTACAAAGTACTATTTGGATAGAATAAACCTTTAAGACTACAAGTACCTGGACAGGAAGTAGTATTTTGCATCTTTAAAACCATAACTTGATCGCTAGAAAGTAGTATTTTGGGTGGAATAAACCTTTAACACTCTAACTCGGTCAAATTCCTTCCCCTTGTTGAAAGTGTTTATGCTAAGCTAAGCTAACTGTTGCTGGCTGTAGCTCCACATTAACCAGGACTAGTATTAACTATAGGATTATATCTAGTGATCTTAACTTTGTGCAAAATGTCAAAATGTCCTTAAAAAATGAGTGTTTCCTTCAACATATTAACTAAATCCACCAACATATGGACATTTATCTTCTTTCTAGAGCTTATTTAAAAGTTACAGAGTAAAGTTTGTAAAGTATGTTTCAGGTTATTACGTCATCACTCATCATCCTGCAGAAACACAAACATTAATCCAGCCTGAATCACAGAGATTGAGGGAAAATCTCTGATGACAAATTCCCAGAGTTACGAAACGTCGTCCCAGAGTTCAGGAATCTGATGAGTCTTGAAAGGTCACGAATGATTGTTAATCTGACCAGAGGGTCTGAATTAATCACGGGAGGAAAAGTCTTTGTTTCTGCACAGAACAACCTGAGAAACACTTTCTGTAATTGTACTACTAGTCTGTATTTTAAGCTTTTTCAAACCCTAACTTTTACTTTGAAAAAAATGGCAAAAATCAGTAAAATAAATAAATACTTAGATGAATAAAGACTAAAAAAAACTTGAAAAAAACCCTGTTTTTTATAAGGTAAAAAAAATGTAGAACTAGTAAAACAATTAAAATCTAATATCTGTAAAATAATGAAATATAAATTTAAGCTTTACAGTGAAATAGCATAATTTTAGATTTGTTATAAAAATAATAATAAAATGTTTTTAAAAAAATCAAATGAAAATTGCACCGTTTTTACAGTGCAGGTCTTTAGAATAGAATAGAATAGAATAGAATAGAATAGAATAGAATAGAATAAAATAGTATAGAATAGTATAGAATAGAATAGAATAGAATAGCCACTTTATTGTCAACCAGAACATAAACTAGCTGGTGCACATTATGAATGAAATTCCGATGCAGTAAGCTCACCATCGGACTGATAAATACAAAAACAAACAAACAAACAAAAAATTCTAAATAAAAAAACTATTCCAATATATACATGTAAACAAGACTATATCACTTATATATATATATATATATATATATATATATATACACACACACACACACACACACACACACACACACACACACACCTGTAAACATACACATCTGCACATATTTATTTTACAGTGTTTATTAGGTGTTGACTAAACATTTCCTGCATAATTGAGTAAAACTCTAAATCGACATTGTGGTAAAAAGCCTGAACAGGTGACATGAAATCAATCAGGTGTTTCCATTTGAACCTCAGAGCCGGTTGGTTTTAACGTTTCACCAGGATTTAGTCTCCAAACTAAACATTTCCATAAGATTTAAAACACCACGTCTCGTGTGTTTAACCTCCAGACTCTCTGACATGTTGGTTTTTCTAACCTTCATCCCTCCTCAGCTGGATTCTTTCTGCCTGAAATCTCCTCGACTCGACTGAAAACATCTGTTCAGGGTTTGTGTTGCTCATGCAGAGGGAGGAGGCAGCAGCTTTCTCTCTTTTTTCTAAACTAAAACCTTATTAACCAGCGTTTCCGGGCGTGATGCAGCTCTTCTCAGCAATCTAACGTGAAATAAAGCTCAGAAGGTCACGTATCTGATTATGTCATTAAATGCTTGAGTTAAAAACAAATGCTGTTTGAATTTGACACGATTACACGCTGAGAAATGTTGCAACGACGAGCCGAGATGTTTGTTTCAACTCACGAAACGGATGGGAAGGCGTTACATAAGATGGTTTTGGGGTTATAAAACACCGAAATGTTGATTAAAACAAGAACAGAAGAACCTCATGACACAAACGGACAACTTAAATCACAACTCAGGCATCAGAATCCTGCTTTTGTTGTTGTTTTCTTGTTGTTTGCTGGTATTTATGTACTACAGCATGTTGTGATGTAATTACAGAGCTCTAATTGTCACTCTCAGGCATAAATTCCTTAAAACCTGAAAACAGATCAAAAACCGCTGCTCAGCTTTCCACTCTACACAGAATTATTAACAATCCTTTTTCCACATAAATCTGAACACATCAAACAGACAAACCTAAAAAAGCAGGATTGGCTGTTTTGGGAATTTTTTTTGCCATAATAGTGAAACAAAAAGCAGAATTGTTTTCAAAAATAGTGATTTTCTTCACACTGGTACTTTTTGTGTGGCTACAAAAAGGAGGATGTGCAGCAAAAAGTGAAAGTGTGACGTTAAAACAGGACATTTTAATCGTTTTTAATCGATCACAGGTATTTAAGAAGTCCCAAGAATTAAGATTAAAAGTTAAAACTGACTGAATTTAGAGACCAGCTCAGTACATGACATTAAAAACAGAATGAGTTTCTGTCTGAATAAATACATTAAATTAATCAAACACTGTAAATGTAATAAATCAAACATGTCTCAGTGGATTATTTTTTCTGTAAGGTGTGTTTTTCTGTCCATGCTGATTTAACCACATTTCAAAAAATTGTATTAACTATATAAAAGGGTTCGAAAAGCTTAAAGAAAATTTGTTATTACATGTATGTTAATATCCCTTTTCTGTTATTTTTATTATTTTAACAAAACTAGAAGAAAAAAATCTATAACAAAGCTATTTTTAAACCATTTTTAATCCTTTATTTTTATTTTTAAAAATAGCAAATAACTCAGAATTAGGACAGTAAAAAAAAACATCTTTGATCATCTCTGCTCCACACACAACATTTAGTATTTATTCAGCTCTAAAAGCAGGTTTTCTCTGTTTAAACTGCATCTTCCTCTTGACATTTGTCCTTTATGTAAACATTAAAAGCAGCTGAACCTTCGCTGCTCTTTGGAGTAAATCATTTACTGGAAATCATCTTCAGTGGATAAATGCTTTCATGTCACACTTCTCTCTCCTCTTTTGAAGCAGCAGAACCACAAAGAGGAAGCTCGTCGTCGTGTCGTCATTCTGGATTTTTATTATTTTAAAGAACAAACCGCTGCTTCTCCACACAGACGAGTTGCAGTGTCTTTCACTAAATCTTCCCGTTTTATTAGAAATAAACCTGAACAGAGCAGCTGGAGTTCCATCATCACTGTTTATATCAGGGGTGTCAAACATGAGGCCCGCAGGCCAAAACCAGCCCTCCAGAGGGTCTAATCCGGCCCTCTAAGTGTAAAAATTACCTGCAGATTGTAAAATTTAAAATAATTTCTAGACCATGACAAGTTGTTTTGATCATAAAGTAAAATACCAGATTGTTCTTCTGTTATTTTGTGTCTCATTTTTGGAATATTTTGTCTTGTTTTTGTTGGGGTTTTTTTTGTCAGATTTTTGTCATTTGATGTTTTTGTCATTTTGTGTTTCCTTTTTGTCTCATTTGTGTTTTTGTCTTATTTTTGCCATTTTGTGTTTTGCTTTATTTGCTTTTTTGGTTCTTTTGTCTTGTTTGTATTTAGTCAATTTTTTGTCGTTTGGTTTCATGTTTTTGTCATTTTGTTTCATGTTTTTGTCGTTTTGTTTCTCCTTTTTGTCGCTTTGTTTCTCGTTTTTGTCATTTTGTTTCTCGTTTTTGTCGTTCTGTTTCACGTTTTTGTCGTTTTGTTTCTTGTTTTTGTTGTTTGGTGTTTCCTTTGTGTCTCACTTGTGGTTTTTGTCTTATTTTTGTCATTTTCTGTTTCGCTGTTTTTTTTTTGGCTCATTTGTGTCATTTGCACCAACACTAGCACTAGCATCGTGCTGTGATGGGTGAGTTAGAAATATCTACCTGAAGTCTGGGTAGTGTTCCACTAACGGCTGCAGATGGTTCTGGATGTCCGTCTTGCTCTTCTGTCCGATGATGTTGCTCAGGTCATCTCCTACAGCATGAAGCCACTCGTGAGGCGACTCCTACAAAAGGGAAAACTCTGAAACTTCTGGAAGTCGCTTTCATCACTGAATAATGTTCAATATTTTGGCTTGTTGGCAAGAATTTACCCACACACAAAAAAATGACTCTTTCATGTCAAATATTGAATATCCTTAGAAAAAACCCCATCCCCATTGTGAAGCATGGCGGAGGCAGCATTATGATGTGAAGCATGGCGGAGGCAGCATCATGATGTGAAGCATGGCGGAGGCAGCATTATGATGTGAAGCGTGGTGGCAACATCATGATGTGAAGCATGGTGGTGGCAGCATCATGATGTGAAGCACGGTGGTGGCAGCATCATGATGTGAAGCACGGTGGTGGCAGCATCATGATGTGAAGCACGGTGGTGGCAGCATCATGATGTGAAGCATGGTGGTGGCAGCATCATCAGTACTGTCAATTAATTAAAACTAGAAAATGTAAAATCGTCATGGTAAGTCATTCACCCCATGAAAATCGGTCCAGCGTTGATCCTGCATGAGAATCATGACTAACCAGAGTTTCTCAAGTCCAGCTACAAATTCTCAGTTGGATTGAGGTCTGGACTCTGACTCAACCTCCAGAACTTCAACCTTGTTGTCTTTAAACCATTTCTCTACATCTTTGTCTGTTTGCTTCGACTCATCGTCTGGATGGAAAACTGATCTTCTCCAAGTCTCAGTTCTCTTCAGACTGCATCAGGTTGTCCTCCAGGATTTCTCTAGACTTTGCTGCATTCATTAACCCTCTACCTTAACAAGCCTTCCAAGACTTGATGAGAAACATCATGATGTTGCCACCACCGTGCTTCCCAGTGGTGTATTTGTGATGATGTTCAGTGTTTGGTGTCCTCCAATCAAAAACTCTAATCTGATTACCAAACAGCTAAATTCCAGTCTCCTCAGACCAAAGAACCTCCTTCAGGTGACTTCAGAGTCTCCACATGTCTTCTGGTGAACTCTAGTCCAGATTTAATGTGAACTTTTTCCAACAGAATCTTTCTCTTTGTCTCCATAAAGCTTTGACTGGTGATGAACAGACAACAGTTGTTGGATGAACAGTCTCTAACATCTCAGCTGCTGAAGCTGGAACTCCTTCAGAGGAGTCATAGGAGTCTTGGTGGCCTCCCTCTCTAGTCTCTTTCTTCTTGGTCTCTCAGTTTTTGAGCACATCCTGGTCTAGTCAGATTTATTCATGTTCCATCTTCCTTCTATTTCTTAATGATGGATTTAACTGGACTCCAAGAGATCTTCAGGAACTTGGAAATGTTCTTGTATCGTCTCCTGACTGATGCTTTTTAACAACCTTTTCTCAGAGTTTCTTGGAGTGTTCTTTAGTCTTCATGGTGTAGTTCTATCCAGGAGAACTGATCTACCAGAGACTGAACCTTCCAGATACAGGAGTCTTTATACTACAATCACTGAGACACATTCACTGATGATCCATAAAACTTCTACTATGAGTTGAACAGACCAAACTGAGAACTTGCCGGTCATGTCTACGGAGAAGTGTAAACTTTATTACCATCTCCTCAAACAGATCCCTGAGCTGATTCCACTGCTGACGGATTTTGGCCGCCGCCTTCTCGTGTTTCTGGTTCTTGCAGGAGTAGTTGTTCATCATCAGCTGGCCGACGTATTGTTTCACCACATGTAGGTGCAATCGACCCACGAAGCCCTAGATCCATGAAACACAACAAACACAGAGAGGTGGTGAGGCAGAATAACAGGAAGACCACAAGAAAAAAAAAAGGGAAGCATGAGTGGAGGCGTTAGTGTCTTTATTTATCCATCAGGCGACCAGCGGCCATCAGATCATCTGAACTTCCACCTCCACTTCCACCTATTCATTCGTCCTGTTTCTGGGGTTATTATTCCTCTAACCCTAACCCTTTTCTGCTGTCACAGCATCCGGACAGGAACAATGGTGCCCGACTCGATTCACTGGAACTTCCAAGAGCGCCAGTGAGAGTAAATAAGGATTTCCTTTAATTAGCTTCGAAGCAATTACACACCAGCAGCAATAATACTCCTACAAATACAACCCAAACAAACCTGAAGACTCCTGTCAAAGTTAACCCTCCTGTTATCCTCATTTATCTGCACCAAAAAATACAAAAATTCACAAAAAAACTTCCCCAAATTTCTGAAAATTAGTAAGACCTTCAGAAAGAAAATTCCAATAATTCTTTCCCTCTAAAGTTTTATTTAAAAAAAAATTAATAAATAAAAATAATCCCCCAAATTTGGCAAGAAAATTCTTGTAAATATTTTCAAAAAATGAGTAAAAATCTTCCAAAAAAAATCCTAAAAATATTTAAATGATTACATATATATCAGTAAAACTTCACAGCGATTTTCGTTGGATTTTGGTTGGGTTTTTTTGTGTGTGAATGTTCTTAAGAAACATTTTCAACATTTCTTTTTTCCACCAAAAAATGTTCAAAGATTTCACAAAAATGTTGAAAATGTGGACATCAGAAGTTTCACTGTGAAACTTATTTATTTATTTTTTCCACATTTTGAAACTTTAAAACGGGTCAATTTTGACCTGCAGGACGACACGAGGGTTAATGTGCCAAACCCCTGAGTTTTAAAGGATTAATCCAATCAGGATGCCAGTAAATTCTTGGCACCAGCTCAGGTCTTTATCGGATCATTTCTCATGCTTTGGCACAAAAGCCGCCCTAGAGGTGTGGGTGTTTCCTGAAAGTGAAATGGCTTCGCTGGCGAATCTAATCATGTTTTCTAACTACTGGAATCTCCCCCCGATGTTATTTTTCCTCCTCACCTGGACGTGTGGAGGCATCATCAGGCCGCAGTGCTGAGACAGCTGATTGGTCCGACTGTAGAGGTGTTTGAAGTCGTCGTCGTTGTTGAGCCACTTCCTCGTCATCATTCTCCTCAGGTAGGGCTGGAAAGCAGCACAAAATACAACATTTTACATAAAAATTGTCATCATTTATCATCAAATGAAACTTTGAAAAGACGGTACAATACAGCGAAAAAACAGTGACTATATGCCATTGATGTTTTACAAGTTATATTTTTACTCCGCCAAGGAACGCGATGGAGTTATGTGACGATCGGCGTCTGTCTGTCCGTCTGTCCGTCTGTCTGTCTGTCAGCAACATTACTCAAAAACAGACTGACGGATTTGAATGAAATTTTCAGGGAAGGTCTTAAATGACACAAGGACCAAGTGATTAGATTTTAGCAGTGATGCAGCTTATAGTCTGGATCCACGGATTTGTTAAAGATTTCTGTATCATTGTGACATAGCGGCACAGCGTCACTGTAACCATGACAACAAGTGAACACTACATCAGCTGCCTGCTGATGATCACATGGTTGTGATCCTACGACAAATCCACCCCTGAGGACTTATCAGGACTTATCTGTCGGAAATGATACAAGGAACAACTGATTAAATTGTGGGGGTGTTTCTGAGTCCCATCAATTCTTGCCGTCCGCTACATATTTAGGTCACATGATTCGGTATCTGTACATGACGTACACATGCAGAACACACATCTGTGCTCAGCGCAAGGTCATTTTTTTATTAAAGATTTCAACCATCGGAAATGATACGACTGAGCAGCCTTGGTGGAGCGCTGCACTCTCTGAGTGCTTTTCTAGCTTATAATTGTTTACATACTTTTTATGATATCTGCTTTGTGTAAACACTGCCTGCAGTTCAGCCTAGTTCACCTGCTGAGTGCCGTATTTTCAGTTTTTTAATGAATCCGGTTCAATTAAAGTGTTCATTTTTGGTAAAGTTTAAAACAAAACACGTAGAATGAAGTGATTTTGAACTAATTTCAAGATTTCAAGCTTCTCCAGATGGAACTCACAAACAGAAAAAACTAATCCTGCTTGAAATGTTGGAAAAAGTTCTATCTTTTACTTTCTTTCTCCACTTCTTTATGCCTCTGTATGTTCATGTTCTTTAAAAGCAGGTTGCTGAGTGTACACCGATGGATTCTTCTCAGGATTAAAGGTAGAAACAATGAGATGTAGGTGAAGCAGTGAGGAAATGATCACAGATGGTGATTCTGGTTTCTGTGTTGGTTTTATTCCACCACAACCTGTTTCTTTTCCCCACTAAACATAAATCAGGATGGTGAAAATGGTCACGTGAACCCTAAATTAACCAACACCCGACGGCTCGCTTCATGTTTTCACATCCTCAGCGTGCTTTTAAATACAAAGAACCTGTTTTCAGGAATCTCAATAGTGTTTTAGATTAGCAGCATCCCCTTTCAATTCCACTTTTCAGAAACCACAACAACAAACGGCCGCTTTCTTTGAGGAAACGTGTCGACGAAAAGCAGAACTGGGTTTTCACAGACCAGTATTTGAGCCAAACCTTGACGTCCTCCTTGAATTGCTCCTCCAGGACCTCCATGAGTCGGACCACCAGCCCCTTCACCTCCTTCTTCAGCCCTTCCACCTCACCTGGACAGGAGGCCTCGTAGCCCTCCATGTGCTCCCTGCAGGGAAGCAGGAAGAAGCATCAGTTCTGAACTTATAAAGATACATCACTGCATTTCTAAATGGCTCTTTGCCAGGAAATTCCCCAGATATAACATCTTCTACAAGCTCCAATGCTTCACGAATTCAAATTGTACAGCTGATAAATAAATAAACTAATTTTACAGTTTCATATTAGTAACTGTGTTTATTAAACTGTTGATCTGATGAAAACGTCAGCATATTCAGAAGACAAAGTGTTATATAAATACAAAAAAACAAACAAATAAGTAAAATATTATACACTCAAGGAGTCAGATCATAACACAATATTTTTCTATTATTTCATCTAGTTTGGTTCGGTATAAGCACAAGAACAACTTGGCTATGCTTAGTGAAAAATTAAAGAGTTTTGTCTGACAAAAATACCATCAGAATGACAAAATACGACTGAAATGAGTAAAAAAGATGCCTGAAATGACTCAAAATTTGTCCAAAATGACAACAGTATGGCTCAAATGATTTAAAAACGGTTGGAAATGGCAAAAATGTTATCAAAATGATTGAAAAATGTGACTGAAATGACACAAATTTGACTAAAATTTGACTCAAAATGTGTCAGAAGTGACTCACAAAGTCAATAAAGACTAAAAACATCACTGAAATGACTAAAAAAATGACTGAAATGATTGAAAAATGACCAAAATGACTGAAAAATAACTGAAATGACAAAAACATGACTGAAATGTGAAAAAAAGATTGAAATGACTGAAAAATTCCTGAAATGACAACAAAATGACCAAAATGACTAAAGATATGACTGAAATGACTGAGGTTTGAAAGGCATGTTATCTTTTTGAATTGAATCACCAAATTTGCATCATTTATCATAAAATTAAAGTTGAAAAACAGAAAAATTTGATGGGTTTCCAACTTTCCGCCAGTATTTGAACTCCTCCTCTGTGATGAACCAACTATTTGGATAAATTATCTAAAACCAAACTAAATCTCCGTTTGAAATCATGATACTTAATCTGAATCACTTCACTTTACATGCATAATGTAAAAATTCATCAAAATAAAGTCTTTGCACCATCTAGATTCTGTAAAAAGACCAAAAATTCTGCACAGTTCTGGAAAATTTTAGCTGAATTGCGGGTAGACTTTAAAATGTTGGTTAAAAAATGTCTGTACCATGTATAATTAACATTTTTTTTCCATTATTGGTACCACCTGTGGATATTTGGAAACAAATATTGTAATGTTGTTTCCAGGTTTTTTTCAAATTTTGTATTATGTTTCCACAGAGGTGCAGGACTTTTAATGTCGTGAAAAGTGAAGAAAAATGTGACCGGAGGAAAAAAAACAAAAAAAACAAGCAGAAAGTTGAGAAGGTTAAGTGCATTTTCCTGATATTACGTCAGTAAGTTTATTTGAGTGAAAACCTGAAGACAGACTTTTAGGTTTCTGGGTTTCTTCAGACATAACACCTCATATTAACGTGTTTTTCTCCTGAACTGTTGAGTCATCCATCTCTAAAACTTCCTGTTGCCAACTATTACAATGGAGGAAAATTACATTTTAATAGTCTTGGAAACAAGTCAAGACTCAACAGGAATGTGTTGCTCCATATTTTTCTGGATAATCCGAGGCCTCCCTGTGTTTTTGTTGGCGCTGCTTTCTACTAGAACAGAGAAATGATGAAAAATCTCCTTCAAACAGAGACTTGGAAGAACCTAAACTGGGTTCAGTGAAGATCTGTGACTTGGGTGAACTTTGAGTTTTAAGAATTTACGTAAAATAAAGTTAAGTGCGCTTCAAAAAAATGAAAGACTGATATTAACTAGTAAAAAATGCATATATATATGAGATTTTTCAAAATAGCCACCATTTGCTTTGATTACTGCTTTACACAGTCTTGGCATTCTCTCCATGAGCTTCATGAGGTAGAACCTGAAATGAAAGTTTTCCAACAGTCTTGAAGGAGTTCCAGAGATGCTGAGCACTTGTTGGTCCTTTTACCTTCACTCTGCATCCATCTCATCCCAAACCATCTGGACTGGGTTTAGGTCAGGTGACTGTGGAGGCCAGGTCATCTCCATCATCTCCTTCTTGGTCAGATAGTCCTTCCACAGCCTGGAGGTGTGTTTGGGGTCATTGTCCTGTTAAATAATAAATGATGGTCCAACTAAATACAAACTGGATGGGATGTCATGTCGCTGCAGGATGCTGTGGTAGCCATGCTGGTTCAGTTTGGAATAAATCCCCAACAGTGTCACCAGCAAAGCACCCCCACACCATCACACCTCCTCCTCCATGCTTTACAGTGGGAACCATGCATGTAGAGACCATCCGTTCATCTTTTCTGGTCTCACAAAGACACTGCGGGTGGAACCAAAGATCTCAAATTTGGACTCATCAGACCAAAGCACAGATCTCCACTGGTCTAATGTCCATTCCTGGTGTTTCTTGGTCCAAACTAATCTCTTCTGCTTGTTGCTTTTCCTTAGTAGTGTTTTCTTAGCAGTTATTTGACCATAAAGGCCTGATTGGTTCAGTCTCCTGTGAACAGTTGATGTAGAGATGTGTCTGCTACTAGAACTCTGTGTGGCATTTATCTGGGCTCTAATCTGAGCTGCTGTTAACTTGCCATTTCTGAGGCTGGAGACTTCGATAAACTTCTCCTCAGCAGCAGAGGAGACTGTTGGTCCTCCTTTCCTGGGAGGTCCTCATGTGAGCCGGTTTGGTTGTAGCGCTGGATGGTTTTTACGACTGAACTTGGAGATACATTCAAAGTCCTTGTAGGTTCTTGGGTAGTTCCTAGATTGTTCCTGAATAGTTCCTTGATGGTTCCTGGTAGGTTCCTGGGTAGTTCCTTGATGGTTCCTGGTAGGTTCCTGGGTAGTTCCTAGATGGTTCCTGGTAGGTGACTAGGTTGTTCCTAAATGGTTCTTCGTAGGTTCCTAGGTAGTTCCTAGATGGTTCCTGGTAGGTTCCTGAGTATTTCCTAGATGGTTGCTTGTAGAAGTAGCTCCTAGATGGTTCTTGGTAGGTTCCTGAGTAGTTCCTACATGGCTCCCGGTAGGTTCCTGAGTTGTTCCTAGATGGTTCCTGGTAGGTTCCTGAGTTGTTCCTAGATGGTTCCTGGGTAGCTCCTAGATGGTGCCTGGAGGATACATTCAAAGTTCTTGAAATTTTCCAGGCTGACTGACCTTCAGTTCTGAAAGTAATGATGGACTGTTGTTTCTCTTAGCTGATTGGTTCTTGCCATAATATGGATTCGAACAGATGTCAAATAGAGTCAGCTGTGTATCAACCTGACTTTTGCACAACACAACTGATGGTCCCAACCAACCCCTTTAAGAAGGAAGAAATTCCACAAAGTAACCATAACAAGGCACACCTGTGGAGTGAAAACCATTTCAGGTTCTACCTGATGAAGTTCATCCAGAGAATGCCAAGAGTGTGCAAAGCAGTAATCAAAGCAAAGGGTGTCTGTTTTGAAGACACTGAAATATAAAACATGTCTGGACTTATTTCACATTTTTTTGTTTACAACATAAGGTGTGTCCAAACTTTTGACTGTAGTGTATGTTCAGGATTAAACTTATAAAAAAAATGCTAATGAAAATTAACCCGTTAAATAGTGATAATAATAAAAAACCAAGACCACAAGTGTAAATAATGTCCTCATCAAAAATCTGTATTATTGTGCTCTTAAACAATGTGTAAAAGTAAAATTACACAGCTTTATTGAATTAAATTTTTTTTACTGATACTTGTAATATTATTTTTACTGTTTTTACAACTTTTAAATCTCACTCTACTCCACGTTTTAATGCATTTTGTCTGTCACACAGACTTCCACCATAGGTTTCTGGATTTTTTTTTTTTTACAGTGTTTAAGACGTTTGTTGCTTCATTTGTCCTTTCAAACCTCAGAGCAGCAAACCGCAAGCAGACATCAAACCTGCAGCTAACGAGGCGTCCGATTGTCCCTGAAAGCACCGTCTGAACCCACATCTGTTCCATTAATGACGGACAGAAGCAGCTGACGGCTTCTAGAGGTTCAGCTCTACTTTCTCTTCCTCCCACTTTAAATGCAGCTCTGTTCTGGCTGCAGCTTTCCTTCCTTGAAATCACGTGAGACTAAAACGTTCACTTCATCTCTGCCTCAGTCTGCTGTTTGTCAGCTGTGTGCATGGAAAGAACCGTCGTCCAGACAACTGGGAGAGTCTGAATGTGAAAGTTCTCTGTTTAGGAAGAAGAAATGTGCTTCAGGCTCATGTAAAGGATGTTGGCACAAACACTGGGAATGTACCAGCGGCCTGAAATACCCCAGAGATGAATCATCCAAACAAAAGCCCCACAAAACCTCCAGCAGCCTCCAGACTCGTTACTGAGCTCAGCTCGGTTCTGATTTTCCACCAGAAACAAGGATCGAAACTAAACTTATTGCCAGCAGGAGGATAGAATTTAAGACATTTTCAGAAAGTTTAACATGAAACTTCTTTTGTTTGTGATTCCTTCAAAATAAAAGCTTTATTCTTGCTTTTTATGGTGCTTTCAGCTGCATCTCTTGCATGCATTGAACTGTGATTCTGAAGATTTTTAAATGCATTTATAATGATTTGTTTCATGTTTTAAACACATCTAATCATTGCCATGAAAGCTGCACGTCGACCTGCTGAATGCTGAAGTTTAAATCTTCATTTTTACAGGATTGAGAGAACAAAATGTTGTTTCTTCTTGATTAAATATAAAAGAAAATTGGAAAAGCTAACAGGTTGTTCTGTTTCTTCAAAAAATCAGTCCTTAATTCATATTTGACAACATTTTATGTTTGGTATGATAGAAAGATTTAACACTGTGTATTCAAATTATTACCTATTTTTCATTTAAATATAACACCCCCATCTACATCTCACATTGCTGTGTTATTGCATCATTAATATACATTATTTAGCAGAGAAACTGGGCAGCGGATATTAATATAGTGCAATATAGTAACTTTAGATAATGCTTACATTTAAAAACTAGTGAAAGAAACTGTTATAACTATAATATCTGCTTGTTTTTCTAACATAAAACAAAAATATCTTAGATTGTGTTATAAATCTTAAAAACATCATCTAATAGTTTACTAGATGACATTTAGAGCAGCATTCCTGTTTCCTTCAGGATCACTTCATAAACGTTTTTATCAAACACCTTCATCAATTAAAGATGTAATTAGTTAGATATTTTAGTTGCTTTATGACTAAAAACCTGCAGAACTTGACATTTCCTTCAGCCTCACCTCATCTGATGCAAGATCACAGACTTCTTTAACTTCTTAAGGTTGATTTTTCCATTAAAAAAATTAAAAAATTCAGTCTGTGAAAGCTCTACAAAATGAACAACATCCGGCTCTATAAATAAGAGACACTTGGGAGACTTCTTGTGTGCAGAACAAACCTAAAAAATGACTTTTTTTAAAACTTTCTGCCAGATCAAAAATGTCAGTTAGAATTTAAAATTAGAAACACAGAACAACAAAAAATTTATTTTTTGACAAAAGGTTTTATGGTCAACACAAAAAATTTCTGAGTGTCAAACTTGCTTTTTGATGTGTATATATATATATATATATATATATATATATATATACATATATATATATATATATAGATATATAGATATATATATATATATAGATATATATATACACTCTTCGCATTGTATTATCCATATATATAGATATTATTTTTTTTTTATTAATATGATTACACTGAGTTTGTCTGATTTTCCTTTTAAACCTTTAATGTATTCGCACCAATGATGCTTTTATTTTGAAGAGAAAACACACAAAACTAAAACAGTATGATGCTTTTATCCTTGTAAGCTTTGTCTGCTTTATTTCACTCCTGACAGCGAACATAAACCGCTGCCTTCTGCCTCCTTCAGATCCTCTCTGTGCTGACAGATTTATTTCTGGAGGCGCGTTTATGGCCGCAGTGCATCGTGGGTATTTCCTGGAGGTCACGTGACTTACTGTAAACAAGTGAAGCTGTTGATGTAGGCGATGTGATACTCGGTCCAGAGAGGCTGAGGTCTGAGGGCGCTGCAGCGACGCCGGAACTCCGACTCAAACCTGCACAGAGACAGACAGAAATCTATGAAACCTGACAGACGAATCCACGTTACCATGGAGACGTTTACACTCAGAGCTTCTAGAAAAGTCCAGTTAAACACTATTTTATGTACTTCATCTGAAGAAGAAAACTCTAAAAAGCTAAATCAAGCTGTTTCTCAATCAGCATAAAGTTTTCAGACATGCTAAAAATAGACTACGTGGTTAAAAACTACGAGGAGACGAGTCTCTAAATGTTTTTATCCTTTTATGAAATCCTAAAGCTGCAGCCTGAAGTCATATTTCTGATAAATTTGCCCAAAAATATCAATAAATGATGAAATAAATGTCATCCAGACACAGTTTGTGTTATTTTCTCACCACACGCTACAGGATTTCACCAGATTATTGTGTAAACTGATGCAACACGATGTGTAAAGTTCAAAAAGAAGAAGAAATAAAAGAAAAACAGAACTGGAAAACCGACCAGATACAAAACCGTTTCATCACTTTAAACCCAAACATCCAATAAACACGTACGGCTTTAAAAACCACAGTTGGGACAGAAAAACCTTAATTATGACAAAATATTTCTGAAATAGTTTGTTGTTGTTGAGCTGAAATGTACAGATCAAGGCTGGAAAACATAAAAGAACTAAATCAATAAATAAATTCATGACAGGGAAAATCTACTTATTTTAACAAGTGATTTTCAAAATGAGTGGGAAAAATTACAAAATTACAAAAATGAGGCCAAATATGATGACATATTGAACTATTTCATGCCCTTTGATTAAAAAAACAAACAAACAAAAACAAACAAGTCATTGAGTTGAAATGTACAGATCACAGCTGGAAAACTAAAATGAAAAAAAATGCAATAAATAAGAAAATATATTTATTTAAACTATTAACGACTGTATCAATGAGTAAAATAAAACTTAAAAAATTTAAAAATGACAAAAATGAGGCCTAATATGTTCATATATTGACATATTGAACTATTTCATGCTCTTTAAAGAATCATAAAAAACACCTAATGCATGTTCAGGAAGGTAAAATCCAGCAGCAAGTTTTCAAACATGATCAAAAACACACAATGTGGCCAAAAACATGTGGACATGAGTCTGCACATGTTGTTGAATTGAAATTTAAAGCTGGAAAATTAATATAAAAAAGCGTAACTGCTTATTCTCAAAACAAGCTAAGAAAATACTGAAAAAAATGATAAAAATGAGGCTAAATCTGAAGACAAAGATATAAAATACACCATATGGCCAAAAGTATGTGGACACATGTAAAGCTTACATAATGTCACATCGTCCACATACTTTTGGTCATGTACTGTATATGTAAAGTATAAGTCATAATAATCTGTAAATAAATATATTTATTATCCCACATGTTTACTTTGTCTATTGTCTGCAAACAGTTTATTCACTTTTACAGCTTTTTGACCTACTAGTTTCTGTTTTTTTGCTCATTTCAAACTCGTCGCTGTGTTTGTTTGTGTTTCCTCTTTCTTGCCGCAGAGATAAAACATCTGCGGAGGACATTTCACCTCGTCATTCTGAGTTTTAGCAACAACGAAAAAACCTGAAGGAGGAAAAACTCAGACACATGACCCTTGTGAGGCTTTTCTAAAATGGCTCAAGAGGGAAATCTCTCCGAGGTCAGGATCCTGTTTTTACTTCTGTTTGTTTTGGTTTGTTTCTCTGCTTCCTCTTCACTAATATCTTTAGATAAACTTGACATTTAAGAGTTCGGCTGCTGACATTTGACCTCTGACGCCTCCCTCATCCATAAATGAACTGCTGTGTCTCAAAATAAAACAAAACAAACAAGTTAATGGGCAAAAATATCATCTTAAAGTAGCTTTTTCCTGCCTCAGAACAGATGATTATTCTTCAAACTAACAATTCTACATTTCCTTGATGGAAATCTGTGCATTTTCCTGTTATTTCTGATTATTTAATTAACAAAAATGTGCGTTATTCTTCACTAAATCAAACCCAAATTAACAAAACTAGTTAAAATACATCTATAATTGTTATTTTACTCAGTTCTTATAAATTTGGTGATTTTTATTTGTTTCAGGCGGAAAACTTGAGTTGATCAAGAATATATGTTATAAATTTTACATCAATTGATCTTGTAAATGTGGAAATATTTCAATCTGAGCCAAATAGTCATGTTTCAAGTATAGTTTACTGTAAAATATATGTATTTATCGATTAAAAATTTGAAACACAGATAGTAAAATACCTGTTTATACCTCTTTAAACCTCTGAACTGTAAACCTTAACGATAGGTTTGGGAGTTGTTGTTTATAATTTGTAAAAAATCTCAAAAATTACCCATTTATCAGAGGTAGAAACTGTAAAAACAGAAAAAATCTTTGCAAATTCAACTTTACAACGGTCCTTGAATGTATCATGTGTAACACTGCATTCCTCTGAAAATATTATAGAAGTCTGAGCTTAAAATCATCATATTTGTCAAGTTATTTTATTTGTCAAAAACAAAAAATTCTAAGATCTTTGAGGCAACTGAAAAGTTCTGACTGACCTTTCTGTGACCCAAAGTCAGTTGTCAGTATTTTTCTCCCCATATTTTGTACTTTAAATTTAAATGTGCAACACAGTTTAAACCACTAGCAAGTCTAAAAATGTTATCTTTAAAATAATATTGTAAAAAAAAAAATCACTAAAATTACATCATTTATCAGAGCCAGAAACTGTAAAAATAGAAAAAATCATTGCATATTCAACTTTTCAACGGTTCTTGAATGCATCATGTCTGACATCCCATTCCTTTGCGAATATTAAAGAAGTCTGACTTTAAAATCATATTTATTAAAATTATTTAATTCTATTTGTCGCAGTTAAAAAAAAATCCAAAAATAAACCATTTTATTGAACCAAATTCTGTCAGAAACAAAAAATTCAGGAATGTTTGACGCAACTGAAAAACTCAGACTGACTCTTCTGTGACCAAAAGCCAGTGCTCAGTATTTCACCAAATTTTGTACTTTAAGTTTAAATGTGACGCAGTTTAACCCACTGAACCCCAAAACCAGCCGGCAAGTCAAAAAATATTATCTTTAAAATAATATAGTAAAAAAAAAAAACCCACTAAATTTAGACCATTTATCAAAAAAATAAACAGGAAAAAAAAGACTAAATATTCAACTTTAAACCCATTTTGCACAACATGATGTTTTGTTGGGAAACTGAACCAAAAGTAACCATATAGCTGTAATATTTATCAGTCACTTTGTTCAATGTGTTTTATTTTTTTAATGCTAAAAAAAATCTAAGTTTAGTTCAAAACAGATTCTGTAAAAAGCTAAAAATTTAGAGCTCCTTCCTGCAACTAAAAAGCCATGGTTGACTCATCTGTGACTGACGGCAAAGTTAGAAAAATTCAGAGAGTTTTCAGCTGAACTGTAGGTGACATTTAATCAGGGCAGACAGGAGACAAGTACAGAAATTGGAAATAGTAAAATATCTATAATATGTAGAACCACTGTTAAATTTTTGGCATGCTGGTAAAACCTGTAGGCACTGGGAAAAATGTTACACATGTTTATTTCATTTTTTACTGAATAAATAAAGGAAATTAAACTTTCATTTGTTATTTTTCAGGATTTATGGAACTATAACTGCATCAAACTGCACCAAAATCAGGATTTCTCCTTATATTCATGGTTGTTCTGTTTCCACACAGGTGCAGGAGCTTATATTGCAGTGAAAAATGAATTAAAATGAGGAAAAATGTGACAAATACACCCAGAAGCTGATTTAGTTTAGAGGTTTAAATAATGTCTTAGAAAAAAAAATGATATCCAGAGTTTTATTCTAGAGCTACAAAGAAAAGATTTAAATTATCTTTATGCTGCAAAAAGAGAAAAAAGATGTGTTTTCTATCAGTCATGTGTCTGATCTGTTCAGTATTTCTGCATGAAAATAATGTTAAAACATTTATAATTCATCTGCTGTTTGTGTCTCTGTGTGAACGAACCTCGATGGAAAATGTTTGAGCTCCTCCAGGCAGGAGGAAAGAACTTTCACTTCCAGCTGAGCTTCAACTTTGCCAGAATTTACAGCGTTTGATTTGATGTTCTGTGGAGACAAAAAAAAACCCAAACAGATCAGAAAACATGAAGCTCTGCTGCCACCGCATGGACAAACCTGTGAACTGCAGCTTCACAGAAAACATTAGTTCTGCTCTCATATCTGTATTCATGTGTAGTTTAAATGTCATTTTAGGAGATAAAAACTAGAAGAAAAGCAACAGAAATAGTAACAAAAGCCTTTTTAAAAATATTATTATATTTCTATGCAAACCTTATAATAGAGATGCATATATAGAAAGAATTAGACATTAAAAAAGTATTTTTTATTTATAAATTAAATATTCAATCCAGTGTTTACAGCTGTAAAATTGCACAATATGAGAATATATAATTCGTGTATTTTAGGTAATTTAACTGGAAGGGTTTGGCTCGATTTTAATAAAATAATAAAATTTAAATTAATTTTAGTGTACGTGTTTTTGGGTTTTTTAAACTTATTTTAAACCAAACTACAACACAATTACAGGAGAATATTTAAGAAAAACGTTGAGGTCTTAAATGCTTTTTATTATTGTTTTTATTCTAGTTCCTGTTATAGTTGTACTTCTTTGTGTCATAATAAACACACTTTTTAGATTTGTTAAATGTTGTTTTTATCCAATATAGCCAGGTGTTCTCCTTTCACTACCATTTCCTATTAAAATACTGCAGCTGATTTATAAAGTAGTGAAAGTTTATAGCTTTTAAATCAGTGTTTAATCCTGTAAGAACCCATTGGTTGTTTGAAAGGTGTGTTATTGTTAAAAAATTACAAAAAATGACACCATTTATCAGATCAAGTAGCTGTAAAAAACAGAAAGAATCACTTGATTTTTCAACTTTCCGATGGTCCTTGAACTACTCATTAGTGATGTGTAATTTCACTACTTTATTCTACGTGTCTAATGTAAAAAAAATCTTAAAAAATAAACTGTTTTCTCTAATCAGAAGTTGTAAAAACAAAATATTCTGTACTCCTTAGCACAACTGTGAAGCCATGAAAGACTCAGCTGTGATCAACAGTCATGTGACAAAAATTAAGGGAATTTTTGGCTGAACTGCAGCAGTTTTTAGACAGAACGAGAGGAGATGAACATTGAAATGAATAAAAAATGTAAATATTTTAATAACTATAATATATAGAGTCTCCATTTTATTCCATTATTTGAATTATATGTAGAAAAAAATGTTACACAAGCTAATTGCAGGTTTTCAGTTTTTTTAAATAATCAGTTTCTTATGATTTATGGAATCATAACTTGAGATATTTCCTCAAAATAACTTTATTCTATGTTTCTTTTAAAAAAACACACCAAAAATAAACCGTTTATACTAATCTGATTCTGACAAAACCAAAAAATTCTCCAGGGTTTTGTGCAACTGTGAAGCCATCAGTGAACCAGCTGTGATCAACTGTCAGGTGACAAAAATTCTGAGACTTTTCAGCTGAACTGCAGGCAGTGTTTATTCTGAGCAGATGGGAGACGAGGATGAAAACCAATTAAAAATGTAAATAGTTAAATATCTGTAGTACTTGCTGTTAATTCCTCTATTTTTTTTTTTATCATTGTCAGATTTAGTTTTTACCTCATACCACTATATTTTCTTTTTTTACTGCTATTTACTTTGACGTATCCTCCCCGATTGTAAATCAAATTAATATTATTACATTGTGCATAAATCAAACCACTGGTGCTGCTGCGTAACAAACATCTTAGTACCGTCCAGATGTCCATCGGAAACGGAGACTTTAAGATGTTCTCCTCCTTTATCAGCGCTTTGCTTTCGCTCCAGACTTCCTCATCCTCCAGCTCGATGATTCTGTCCAGTGAAGACCTCATGCCCTCCTGCAGCAACAACAAAAAAAAACAAACAAAAAACCACAAGTCAGCATCAAAAAAACTGAAAATCTTCAGGCTCAGCAACAAGATGCAGCATCGATTCTGAGAAAAGGCTCTGATTTTAATTTTAGGAACTCACTAGTCAAACAGATTTCTTTGTCAGATACGACAATAAACTGACAGATTGTTCAGACGGGGTCATTTCTCTATATTAACCTTCCCTTTTAACCTCGTCCCAATCAGCTGTTAGACATCTTTAGCCACATTTTTACTCGCTGTTGCTCATTTTCACTGCAGTATAAAGTCCTGCATCTCCATGGAAACAACACAATGAATGAATGTGACTGGAAGCTGAAAGCCGGCACAAATCCATTGTGGTGAAAAAGGCCAAATTATCAAAATTGTATCACTGTCCAAATACTGTATTAGTTTTTGATGAGAAAAAGTGAGATTCAGTCACCAAAAATGTGTTTAAATCAACTAAATCTCTCAAGGAAATCCATCAAAAGGAGCAAAACCGATTATTAAACTAAGTTACAGTGCTATGAAAAAGTATTTGCCCCCTTCTCAAAATCTTCTTTTTTTGCATATTTTTTCCACTTTAATGTTTAGGATCATCAAATAAATGTAAACATCAGACAAAGATAACCCAAGTAAACACAAAATGCAGTTTTTAATAGTTTAAAAAACTATTCAAAGCTACCTGGCCCTGTGGGAAAAAGTAATTGCCCCCTAAACCTAATAACTGCTTGGGCCACCCTCAGCAGCAACAACTGAAATCAGCTGTTTTCTAGAACTAGTAATGAGTTTTTCACATCTCTGGAGATATTTTGGTCCACTCAGAATTGTTTATTTCAACATTGGAGGGTTTTCTCTATACGGTCATTCCAGCATTTCAATGGGATTCCAGTCTGGACTTCGACTAGGCCACTCCAAAACCATCATTTAGTTGTTTTTTACGTCGTTCGTTGGAGCACATCCTGAGCTGCTGTCCAGCAGCTCTTGGGCAGGGTTGGTAACCCTGGCGCCACAATCAGGTTCTGAAACCCATCGTAGAAGTCATCAGCGTGGGAATCAGCAGCAGATGGTCCCGTTCCACCACCCAGGCCATCAGCTTCTTAAAGGCTGGAGATAGGACCATAAGACCGCAGGAGCCAGGAAGCCACCAGGACTCCTGGCAGCTGCACAGGACTGGCTATTCAAAAAAATAAGAATTCGAGAAGGGGGCAAAGACTTTTTCACAGCACTGTATGATATGAAATCCTGGATCCTAGTGGAGTTGACGTGGATCTTAAACATCTTTACTCCTTCTTTGAGCTCCTCACCTTCACTTTTCTGCAGTATTTCTCTTTGAGCTGCTTCAGGAACTCCTCCTCCAGCTGCAGATCGCTGTTTTCAGCCTGCATGTCTGGCTGCAGCGACAGACTTCCCATGATCTTATCACTGTCGAAACAAGACAACTCTGAAAACATGTCGCCTCACGTTGGCTGAAGAAGAAATCAAGCTACAAAACCTGAAGATTCTGATCTAACCAAACCTTTGTGATGCTGTGTGAAGAGTTTTGGGGAATGAAAAGCTTAAAAAATGCGTTGAAACTACACAAAAATAGAGATCCAAATATTAGAGTAAATGCAGGTTCTTAGTTACCAGAGATGCTGTAAGAGGTGCAAATGTGACACTATCATCCCATAAATGTGCAAAATATGCATCATTTTGATAAGTTTCATGCAAATCCAGCAGTTTTACCAGTCTGATGAAGCATTCTCCATTTACAATGGTTCTGTTTTACATAATCTGTGAGAAATGTGACCTGATTAGAATGTTTCCATTTCGGCCTCCAGAGTGTTGTGCTGCTTCTTCTTTTTTTTTTTTTTTTTTTTATCAGATCAGCTGTTTATTTCTGGTCTCCCAAATGTTGTTTTGAGTGCAGTTTGGTGTGGCCTGATTCAAAAAATAATGTCAGCAGCTCTTTTTTTAACGCTGCTGCCTCCACCCCGGTCCTAAATCTGTTACTTAACACCATCTGTGGACACGTTTCTATGTCGGCGTGTTTTTGTTTCAAGTTTGAGATTTTTACTGGAAGTAATTTTGTCATAATAGAGTTTCAGTGCAGCAAAAAATTAATTAACCTGCAGATAAACTGGACGAAGCTGATGGAAAGCTGATATTGTGTAGAGTCTGTGCTTCAGTCATGATGCTGCCACCACCATGCTTTACATCATGATGCTGCCACCACCATGTTTCACATCATGATGCTGCCACCGCCATACTTCACATCATGATGCTTCCACCACCATGTTTCACATCATGATGCTTCCACCACCATGTTTCACATCATGATGCTGCCACCGCCATACTTCACATCATGATGCTTCCACCACCATGTTTCACATCATGATGCTGCCACCGCCATACTTCACATCATGATGCTTCCACCACCATGTTTCACATCATGATGCTTCCACCACCATGCTTTACATCATGATGCTGCCACCACCATGCTTCACATCATGATGCTGCCACCACCATGTTTCACATCATGATGCTTCCACCACCATGTTTCACATCATGATGCTGCCACCGCCATACTTCACATCATGATGCTTCCACCACCATGTTTCACATCATGATGCTGCCACCACCGTGCTTCACATCATGATGCTGCCACCACCGTGTTTCATAGTGTGGATGATGTGTCTGTGATGACGTTCAGTATTTGGCATCAGATAAACATGTCATATCTAGTTTGATGGCCAAAAAGCTCAGCTTCAGCCTCAAGAGAATAAAGAACCTTCTTCCAGTTGACTTCGGAGTCAGTGTAGGTTGTTGTGATTCGGTTTTACCCTGAGAGTAAACTAGAACAAGGTGTTTCTAAAGAGCATGAATAATCTCCTGGATGACTGAAGCTAAATAAAACCTGCCTGCACCCACTGACCTCTTGTATCTGTTGAGTATCCAGTGCAGCAGAGCGTACAGGTCCTTCTGCTCCGTCACATCGACCTCCAGCTTCTTCAGGTGCTGCCCGACCACTCGATGGTAACTCCTCACATAGGTGCTGAAGACCTTAAAGCTGGGTGGGTAGGACCACCGTAGCTCCTTCTTCACGTTCTCCAGATCGTCCACGATGGCTTTACCCAGGTGCCCCAGGTGGACGGCCAACCAGGAGTCGTTCTGCTCCCTCTTCTCCAGGTGAACTCTCTCCACCTTGGCCTTCACGCCTTCGTCCACCGCCTCCCTCCAGGCCTCCATCCAGCTGTCCGGCAGTCCTCCTGGTTCCTCGGCCCTCTTCTCCTCCTCCTGGATGATACGAGCCACCAAGACCAGCAGAGCCTTGTTTCTGGAGGGAAGAGAGTTGGAGTCGCGCACTAGTTGGCCCATCTTCTTCCTCAGGTTTCCGTAGAGGAGGCTGAGGTCTTTTTCCTTCTTGGTCAGCTCCATGGGCGAGTCGTCGTCGGGGTGCTGCTGCTGCTCCTGCTGGAACTCCTTCCGCATGGAGAGCAGGTTCAGGTGGGCCTCCTCCAGGACCTCCATCTCTATCAGGTTATTGATCTGCATCACTGGGAGAAAACAGTAGATTAATAAACCTGCAGTGTCAAAGTCAGATATGTGGGTGTCGTCCAGGTTCAAATTTTAACATTTACATTACAACACTGATCATAAAATCAAATCTTTAATGGGCTTGATGATAGTTCAGTGTCTTCACAGGTCGGTAAAAATTGATTAAGAGTCCTCGCTAAGCTATTTGGCCACAATGATCAGAAATATGTTTGGAGGAGAGAAGGTGAGGCCTTTAACCCCAAGAACACCAAACCTACCATCAAGCCCAAGTTTTATTTCCATCGGATGTATTTCAGCAGTGAAAGAGGAAATAAAATGTGAATAAGGATTTAAAACACCTAAAATACTCCTCTTCTGCTCTCACAAACATGTCTATTTAACAAAATAAGAACTACAATGAAATCATTTCCCTTCAGGAACTTTAATTTTTGAAATTCTAATCCAATGTAATTCTTAAAATGAGAAGAAATCGCTTGCGTCCATTGTTTAAACAGTCAAACCGGCAACTCTTATGTGAGGAAACTTTGGTCTGCAGGTAAACTGAAGTTCTGTGTATTTACACCACGAACAAGATTCCTATCATCAGCAGCTTCTGTTGCAAAAACAGACAAAATGTACAGACAGAAAGAGCTCAGGGACGTCATGAGAGCTGGCTGCTGCTTTGAATTCTTGTTCGTGGGTGTAAAAGTCCTTTAGGTCTACATTTGAAGGACAAATGTATAACCAGAGTTCACTGAAAGGACACTTAAAGCTTCCTGCTGTGGTGAGGACATTTGTAGGTACTATTTTATTCCAGTCTGAAGAGCTTTCATTCAAGTACTGCCCTAAGATGCAATTCTAAGGTTCTACCCTGCATCACTACATGACATACAAATTCACCAGATTCATTTAAATATCAGGCTTAAGATTCTACACTATTATATATTGTATAAATGTACCTGAGTTACTTCAATATTAAGGTTATAACTTGCCAATATTATAGTTGATGCAAATTTACCATAGTATTTTAAATATTAAGGTTATAACCGTACAATATAACTATAGGAAACAGAGGTTTTCATACACTTCCATACCAGTTCAGACTATGAACACCAGGGCAGTTTCCAACGACTCTTATAACTCAGAATTTTCTAAGATGGAATCATTGTCACATAAAACAATCCTGCATTTTGGTTCTTTCATAGATTTATTATAATTCTTTTGTTAAAATGACAAAATATGCTGGGTTAAAAATACACATACAGTAATGCTAATATTTGGTTAAACATCTTTCATCCATTTCCACCTCAACTAGATTCTTTTGGTTTCCATCTACAACGGTCTAGGTTTTCTTTGACTCGTCCGGACAAAATTGTTCAGTTCAACTAAATTTAACTTGTCTCTTCGGGTTCTTGATGGGTTTGAGTCAGGACTTTAGGGAGACCAGTCTAAAACCTTCATTCTAGCCTGATTGAACCACTTAAGTCTTAAGTTTCCAAAGACTCCTATAACTTTGAATTATCTATGATGGAACCATTGAACCATTGAGTCTTTGTCTCAATACAATCCTGCATTTTGGTTCTTTCATAAATTTATTCTAGGTTCTCTGGAAATATGACAAAAATCTGCTGGGTTAAAAACATACATCCATCAATGCTAATATTTGGCAATTTTCACCTCTACTAGGTTCTTTTGATTTCCATCCACAGTCTGCTGGGTTTTTTTTGACTCCTCTGGACAGAGTTGGTTCAACTAAATATAACTTGGTTCTTCAGGTGCTTAATGGGTTTAAGTCAGGACTTTGGGGAGACCAGTCTAGAACCTTCATTCCAGCCTGACTGAACCATTTCTTTACCACATCTGATGTGTGTCTGGGCTCATTGTCTTGTTAAAACATCCAACTGTGCTCAAGATCAACCTTCTGCTGATGGTTTTAGGTTTTCCTGAAGAATGTGGAGGTGATCCTCCTCCTTCTTCATTATTCCATTTACTTTGTGTAAAGCTCCGAGAGCATGATGCTGCCGCCACCATGCTTGATGGTAGGTTTGGTGTTCTTGGGGTTAAAAAAGATCCGACCAAGAGAGTCTGAAATCAGTCCTAAAAAGGTCGAAAACTAGGACCAATACATACCTAAACCAGTCCAACAGAATGTTCAGAACCAGTTTGAAACCAGTCTGAAACCAAAACTAAAACCAGTTTTAGAAACAGTCTAAAACCAGTCCTAAACAAGTCAAAAACCAGGACAAAATTGGGACCAAAACCAAACTGAAACTACTCCTGAAAAAATGTCAAAGACCCGCTCAAGACAGTCTTTGTTCTTTACTATGTTTCTCCTTCTTCTGTGATAACTGGTGGTGTACCTCTCTGTTGCAAATAAAGAGTATTTTGGGAAAAGAGTATTTTGCCGATTACTTTATGGATGCATAAAGGTAATAGGCGCAACAACAAACCCTCCTTAGATAAATAAAACTTCTTGTACCTGACAGCGGTGTGTTCGGTATCTCTGGCAGCTCGTACATCTCGTCCATCTCCTCCATCTCCTCCATCAGCTCCTCTTCTTCTACTTTCTCCTCCTTCTCCTCCTTCATCGATCCTTCAGAAACCGGCAGCAGTGCCTCTTGTTTGGAGCTTTTATCGTTGTCCTTCTTGGTGAGTCTCAGGCTTCGGCGAATCTGTTCTCCTTTTTTCATGATGGAGTCTCCAAACTTGGACATGTTGGGATCTGAGGATGCAAAACACTCACTTTTAACTTCTGTCAGAAGTGAAGAAGATACACAGGACGCACTGAGCGATGTCAGCGCACAAGAAAGAGTGATGAACAGTGAAGGAAGACGAGACAACATTGAGCTTGTTGGGTGGAAAGTTTACATTTAAAAAAACTTCCTGATGACAGCTTGGATAAAAGTGTGGTTGAGTGCAAGTTTTGCAACAAAGAGTTTTCTGATCAACGCAGCACTTCAAGCTGATGGTATCACCTCAATGCAAAACATGTTGCTGTTAGCACCAGAGCTAACGTTGGCTACGACAGTCCTGGTACCGGCTAACGGTGTAGCCATCCCATAATAGACCACTTTTCAAGACACTGAAAGTGGCTGAGCTTACAAAAAGTCTTAAAATGTTGAATATAATCAATATAATTGCACTTTGAGTTTGCAGTAATCTGTGAATATAGTAGACAGATGAAAAATGCAGATAAATAGAAATGAAACAAACATTTTTGTTGTTTAAGTTCACGTATTTATCTATTCATCGATTCAGTCGTCAAACAAAATTTATCTGAATTGAAAAACTTTGCTTATTGTGTCAAATATTGCTGTTTGACACAAATGTGATTAATCACAATTAATTCATTACAAATTAATTAGATTAATTTTTTAAATCCTGTCCCACTACTAATTTGATAACATTCATGTTTAACTTGAGATGTACCAGAAATGTTTTAATTGCTACCGTGTAAAGGGAATACTGCTGTTGAAAAGCACTTTATTTTTTTAAAGTGTTTGCAGATGTTTGCTCATATAGCAGTGTTTTTAAAATAACAATGTGCAATACACTACTCAAAATTCATTATTTAGTTTTGTGCATAACAATGTCATTAATCGGGATTAATTGCAGAAAATCAAGCAATTAAACATTTTAATCGCATCCCACCACTAAAAAAAGATATTTCCGAGTTCTTTCTCCTTCATGGTTGTTTTGTTTCCATATAGGTTCAGGATTTTATATCACAGTGAAAAATGAGCCCACAGTGAGCAAAAAAATGTGGCAGAAGCAAAAAATTTTAAAACTGAGTTCAGAGGTTTAAGCCACTTTTACTGAATCTTGGCTTAATTTTTCAGACTGAGGTTTCGTCCATCTTTTATTTACAATCTGTGTGTGTTTTTCTTCTGGACTTGTTTTCTAATCAGCCTCTACATCTTTGGAATGAACTAGAACAAGCCTTAACATGTCGGCGCAGTCAGAAAATGTGATGGGAATCCTAAAACATTGAGACCAGAGGATGTTCGAGCAGTGGATCGATGCTTTAGATGGTTTTATTTGGCAGTAAATCAGTGTAAATGTCCACATCAGTGCTTCGTAGTACCACTACTGATTAAATAACTCCAGTACCTGTCTTTGAACGGGACAGCGGCTTCTGTTTGTCGTTCTTCAGAGAAGAGGTGACCGGAGAACCACAGCTCGAACCTGCAGACAGGAAGTTCAGAAAAGAGTTTCTCGGCTTCAACAGTTTCACAACCTCTATTTGTTGAATCAGAGAGAAAAGAAGTGGAGGTATGAAACTGAAGCGGTGTCTGCAGGTTCATGTTTACGTTCATGCCACTGCAGTGTTTTGTGGTCGCTGCAACCTGCTGAACCGACTCAGGAATGCAGAGATTAACTCCCGGTGAAAACGGAGCGTGCCGGTTTGGAAAAGGGAAAGTCATGAGCAGGGTGTCCTCGTTTCTGCTGACGGGTGATTTAAAAGAAAACATGTGACTTACTGAAAATTAAAAATACTTCCAGTGTAAAACAGATGGCTGGGAGTTTTGCTAAAAACAAAACTGCTTCAAAATGAACAAATAAGCAGCAGTTTTTCCTACTACTGCCTGCCTGAAAGTGGTGGAAAAGTGCATTTACTCAAGTCCTCCAGTGCTGTACTAAAGGATAATTCAATGGTTTTCTACTCAGTGGAGCATTTTTAACCTTAATCTACTTTCTGCTTCAATTTCACTATATTTAAGAGACGTTTGTGTGAAAATTTATCAGCATTATTGACATTTGTGCACCAAAATCTAATCAGATTTTCCTGAAGTTTAAGTGAATGTTGCTCAAATCTCATGTTTAATAGAATAAAATGAATTGACAATGGATTATGAAGCGACAAAGTGGATCTAAATTCTCAAAATTATTGAGTGATTTTCTACTTTAGTTGATCATTTTCAACTTTATTCCACTTTCTGCTTCAACTTTACTATGTTTAAGAGACATTTGTGTGAAAATTTGATCATAATTATCAACATTTGTGCACCAAAATCTGATCAGATTATCCTGAAATTCATGTAAATGTTACTAAAATCTCACATTTCAAAGGATTAGATGAACTGATGATAGATTATGAAGTGCTTTGATGCCACCAAGGGAGGCCACCAAGACATCTATGACTCTTCTAAAGGAGTTACAAGAAAACGAGTAGAGAGGGAGGCCACCAAGACATCTATGACTCTTCTAAAGGAGTTACAAGAAAACGAGTAGAGAGGGAGGCCACCAAGACATCTATGACTCCTTTGAAGGAGTTACAAGAACGAGACTAGTGAGGCCACCAAGACACCTATGACTCTCTCTGAAGGAGTTACAAGAAAGAGACTAGTGAGGCCACCAAGACACCTATGAGTCTTTTTATGAACACTCTAGATATTTTTAGGATTTTTTTGGAAGATTTTTCTCATTTTTTGAAAATATGTACAAGAATTTTCTTGCCAAATTTGAGGGATTTTTTTTAAATTAAAACTTTTAAAGGGAAACTTTTAAGGAATTATTGGAATTTTGCGAAGGTTTTGCAAATTTTCAGAAATTTTGGATTTTTTTCAGATGAAGAAACAATATTTTTTGGTGCCTGTAAATGAGGACAACGGGAGGGTTAAAATGCAATCTTTAGTGGAAAAAGGTGACTTCTCAGCTACAAAAAACTCCAAACATCACCTGTACCTCTGACCTTGGAGGGTTTGTTATTCTACATCCAGATTTTATGGTGCTTTTATACTCACTGGGTGACGGAGGTGGAGGTGAAGAGGCAGATTCGTCATCCTGTTTAGGTGTTTTTGCATCTTTTCCTCCGATTGATATCGGACTTTTCTCTGCAACCCTTCGGATGCTCCTCCTCAACGTATTCACGACTCCCAGCTTCCCGTTGCTCTTCACAGAAACGTTGTCCTCGAAGGGGTTCTCACCGGATTTATCCATCATTTCTGACATCTGAACATCCAACTGAGGGCGAAAAACCACCAAAAACAGGTTAAAAAGTGCAGCAGACGCGGTTTGACCTGCTGCTCTACGAGTCGCTCAGGTGTGTTTCCGGGGATTGTGGGAGGCGACAGGTGGAGCAGCTTTGTTGACTGACAACACAGCAGCCAGCAGTTCTGCTTACGAGAAAGTGCAAACGAAAGCGTTGGAGCAGCGGCGAGACTTTTAAAAACCTGTTCTGTTGCTCCGTTTTGTACTTTCAGTTTTATTTTCTTACTAAAAACCCGCCGACACACCTTCATCTGATTGTTCAGCTCCCAAAATCCAGATAAAAGCAGCGAGGAGTTGATTAAAAAGAAGCTAAACTGAAAGTGAAATCACAGCTTTTAGACCTGTTTTGACTGAAAAATGCATCCATCAGATATTCAACCACATCCTGACAGACATAAACATGCTTCTTCTGCAGAATGTAGTTGATTGTTCAGCGTAAAACGAGTAGTAGCTGCTCAAAACCGTCACATTTGCTGTTTCTAGCTTCTTAAACGCGAAGATTTGAAGCTTTTCTGTGTCATAAGTAATAGAAAACTGAATATTTTTCAGTCTGGAATGATTGTTTGGACACTAGAATGATGACTTAAGACTTAGATCACTTCAATCTGCAGGTATTTTTCATTATTTATAGTCATTCTAGAGACAAAATTATAGATTTTGAAGGTAATTAGTGAAAAATGTTCACCTTTAAATTCATAAAATGTAAGTAAATGCAGTCAAGTTTTCATTATTTACTTCCATTTTATCAACACGACTGAAGAATTTAACATTAAATGAAAATGAAAGTGAGGACAATTTGCTATATCCATATAATAAATTAAATTGAATACATTTAATTAAATAACTGTTATAAGACAAATCATCAATTTTACTGATATAATAATATAATTTATATAAATTTCATTAATAATGATTACATTAAATTATATTAAAATAGCTTACATTATTTTGCAGTACATCATACTACATGACATTATATATTAAATGAAATTACATTGTGTTGATTTGCAGTAAACTATAGTATTTGTCGTTATTTTCCTCTATAAAGTCTTTTTAATTCGGTAATAAAAGCAGCGGTCAGCTGATCAGAAAGTTTGAGGTCAAATAAATAATCAGCTGATCAATGATCACACAAACTGAGCAGCTGAAACTTCTACGTACATTTTAAACTCCAACATTTATCAGCCTTCACTGTAAGTGGAGCAGAAACAGAGTTGAGGTTTTACCTGTGGGCGAGCTCAGGTGAGAATCTCCTCTGCAGTCTGCTTCTACTTTCACTTCCTGTCCGGACGGTTCGGCCGCTTT
Organism: Amphiprion clarkii; assembly: GCA_027123335.1. Taxonomy (NCBI): domain Eukaryota; kingdom Metazoa; phylum Chordata; class Actinopteri; family Pomacentridae; genus Amphiprion; species Amphiprion clarkii. The sequence continues at coordinate 29,016,579 of CM049584.1, read as the reverse complement.
GGACCGAAAACAGCAGCAGAAAAGTACCTGCGGACACGAGGTGAGACGTCAGAAAGGTGAGGCGGAGTGGAAGGAACCGGACGGGAAAAGTTCTGCAGACACAAGGACGAGACAAAGATCAGCTTCCTGCTCCAGATCCGTTAATGATTAAACCGGAGAAGGAACTGAAGCGGCTTAAAAAGAGCCGAACCCGCAGTTTGACTCCTTTAAAACGGCCTGTTGCACCTTTAGAGCAGCTTAAAGGTGGTTTCTGCTCATCTGGAAAGTCTATTTCAAAGTCCTCATCAGATTACAGGTAGATTTACTCACCTGGATAGCGGCGTGAAGCGTGCTGCGTTAAGGGAACCTCGTAAAATCAACTTTCAAGCTCGAACAGGTGGAATAATTTAACAAACTCTCAGATTGTCAACTAGATAATCTTAAAAGTACAGCTTCAAGGTGGTGCACAAAGCAAACAAAATATATTATTATGATGATAATGTTACGATTAAAAAGGAATAAAAAGTTGTGTTTAAAGTAAAATTACTGGTACTGAAATGTACAAAAGTGCAAAATTACAGTGAGAAAGTATCAAAAGTATTTCTTCATGCAGAATAGTCAGTATTTTTCTGTATTATTAGATTGTAAATTAAAAATTACTCAAACTACCGCATTCAAGTATAAATTTGATTTTTTTCTTTTAATATGTAATTTTTTTACTTCACTGTATTTATCTGCTGAAGATTTTTGTGACTGAAATTAAAATAAATAATAATTCAGAGCACTTGCGAAGACATTTTCTCATGATTAAAGTTTTTTTATTTATTATTTATGTAATAAATCAGTTAATAGTTTAAATTAATAGGCAGACTTATTTGTAATTAAATAGACATTATTAGTATTAGTAATAATAATTATAAGTTGCAATTAACAGTTAAATGAGCTCAATCTGAACCAAATGCAACAGAAGATTTTTACAATAAATAATGCAAATAATGTTTAGTATTATTTCAATTATCCTGAAAAACACGTTTTCAACACTACCTAAAATGCTTAATTTATTTTTATTTGCTCCTTTTTTGTATTTTATTTATCTCTTGTTTCGTTATAAAATGTACTTGAGTTGTTCTGAAAAACTCTCTATAATAATAACAATAATAATAATAATAATAATAATAATAATAATAATAATAATGATAATTATTATTGTTATATTTTAAAATTATTATTATTATTATTATTATTATTATAGTGCTTTTATTACATAATAAAAACTATCGTTATTATTATTTATATTATAATATATATTAAATTATTAATAAGTTATTGCTGTCATTTTTAAAAATATCATAATCTATAATGTATTGTTAATAATAATAATAATAATAATAATAATAATAATAATAATAATACTGATTATTATTGTGGTTTCCAATAATAACAATATTTTTAAAATATTTCAATATATATTGTTAATAATAGAAATAATTCTGAGTATTGTCATGTTTTCATTAATTAATAGTAATAATAATAATAATAATAATAATAATAATAATAATAATAATAATAATAATAATAATAGTCACGGGAGACATTATTCTGCATTTAGTACTTTTACTTTTAATAGGCAACATTTTAAATGCAGGACTTTTACTTACCGCTGAGGAGTGAGAACCTGAATGTTTCTGTCCTAAATGTAGAATAGAAACTTAAATTAGTATAAAAACACATTTGTAGAGAAGTACAAGCACCTGAAATTTTACTTTAAACAAATAACTGGAATAAAAACACTCTTCACTGCCATGGTTTTGGTTACAAGGTTGAAGAAAAAAACTCTGAGCTGTGAAGCTTTGTTTAAAACTGTCATTTAATTAAATCACACAAATGATAGAATATTTTAATTCAATGCAGAATAAAATTTAATTTATTGCAGTACTTTCCATCCAAACTTGTAAGTTTTTCCTTCTCCAGCTGCTTCTTACAGACAAACACGAGATAAAGTGTCGGATTTTTGCAGGAAAATAGCAGAAATTATTAAAATAAACATGCTGCCCCACTGACCTGGTGCATTCTGAGCTGCATGCAAAACCTAAAATAAACCGTCAGCTGTTGACTCAGAGCTGGAAAATGAGCCAAAGAGGACAAACTGGTCGAAAAGACTCAAACTCAGACAGATTTCAGCTGCTGTGGCTTCATTTGCAGCCACTAGATGGAGACAAGAGCTGGAAGAGTTATTAATAAAACTGTATGTGAGTGTCTGTCTGCAGCTTTTTGTTTGATTAATTTAATTTAAGGCTGCAATAAAGAAATAAAAAGCTCTGAAAGAACACTGATATTTGTTTCTTAGCTGCTGTTTGACTTCTGCTGCATCTACAAGACCAGAAACTCACAGAGAAAAGATCAGTACACATAGAAATATTAAAAAACTATATAATATAAAAATAAAATATATATGTAAATGCAGAAACACGTGAAAAAAGCAGAATAAGATGCAAAAGAGACTTACTGAAGAAGCAAAATGGCGGAAAAAAGACATGCAAAACAATCGAAAAATGACACAGAATGGACTAAAGTAGAGGCAAACTTCTATAAATGATGAAAAGCAATGAAAATAGAACACAAAATGACCAAAAGGAACAAGAGTGAACCATACAGAGATGTTAAATGATCACAAATTAACAAAAAAAATGACAAAAATAATAAATAAAACAACCATAAAGAGCTGCAAAATGTCCACGAGATTCACAATGGCAACAAAGACATGCGAAACAGTTCAAAAGTGACACAAAATGGACTAAAGTAGAGTCAAATTTCTATAAATTATGAAAAGCAATGAAAATAAGACACAAAATGACCAAAATGGAGCAAGAATCACTAATAAAGAGATGCAATGTGTAGTTTTGTGTCATTTTTTGTTCATTTTGTGTCATTTTTTTGTCTTGTTTTTGTTGTTTTGTGTGTTTTGTCGTTTTGTATGTTGTGTGATTTTATCTAAGTTTGTGTCTGATTTATACTGTCTATTCTCACTTTTTGGTCTTTTTGTGTCTTATTTAGGTTGTTTAGGTAATTTTGTCTCTTTTTGTGTCTCATTTTGTGGTCATTTTACGTCTCGTTTGCATCATTTTGTATTATTTTTTGTTTGTTTTGCCTCTCATTTTTGTTGTTTTCTCTCATTTTTTGGTCATTTTATGATTGTTTGTGTTGTTTTGTTCCATTTTTTGTTTGTTTTGAGCCTCATTTGTGTTATTTTGTCTCATTTTTGGTCTTATTCGTGTTGTTTTTTTTGTCTCGCTTTGGCTGTTTGATGCTTAGTCTTTCCTGTTGCGTCTCATTTGCAACCAGAACCTCCGAGTCGTCTGGGTCACCTGAGACCGACTCACAGGCACGAATAAAACTCATTTCCCTCGGCTGGTGGAAAATATTATATTTTGTCCAAACAGTGTGACAAAATATTACAAAATATTAGATTTTTAACCACCTGAACTTCCAAGTAGATTTTATTACCCAGGTACAAACTCCTCAGATAATTATTCTTTCATGTGAGCTGTTGTAGAAACTATTATCTTCACCGTCTCCTCCCTTCTTCTGGTCGGTGCTGCAGTACGACCAGTTCTACAGGAGGTTCTGGAGGAAGTTCTACAGGAGGTTCTGCAGGAGGTTCTGCAGGAGGTTCTACAGGAGGTTCTGCAGCAGGTTCTACAGGAGGTTCTGCAGGAGGTTCTGCAGCAGGTTCTACAGGAGGTTCTGCAGGAGGTTCTGCAGGAGGTTCTACAGGAGGTTCTGGAGGAGGTTCTGGAGGAGGTTCTACAGGAGGTTCTGGAGGAGGTTCTGCAGTTTCCTCAGCAGCAGCAGCAGCAGCACAAAGGCTGCTATTGAACGCAGCCATCAGATTAGTGTTGCATAATGAAGCTGAGAGTCTGTGAGCCCAGATGTCCAGAGCAGCTTCCACTGAAACCTCAGCGTCACTCTGAGCAAACGCAGATCGTTAGATATGTTTGTTGTTCTGCAGCAAAGAGGAGAAAATGAAGCGTTATCTTCCACCTCGCTCACATATTTACTCTGCTCATTCAGAAGCTCGCCTCCGTTTGGTGTTTGTTCAATCGATTTGCATTTTGTTACCACAGAAACAAGTAACAAATGGCAGGTAGCTGCAGCTAAATATGACACGACGGTTTAAATGGATGCTCTTAAAAAGCACGTTGTATTATTTCAGCTCTGCAGCTTTTACTGTAATCACATAGACAAAATACCCAACAGGGTCAGAGTGGTTCCAGAAATGGAATATATACAGAAAAAGAGACGCAACACTACCAAAATAGAATGCAAAGAGACATAAATACAGAGAAAAATGACCACAAAGAGGAAAACTGGCTACAAAGACATGCAAAACAACCAAAATGTGACACAAAATGACCAAAATGGAAAGAAAGAGATGCAAAATGATCACAAAGGGACAGCAATGACTAAAATAAGACATAAAACAACCCTAAAGATTTGGAAAATGACCAAAATGGATCAAGAATCAGCCATAAAGATTTGCAAAATGATCATAAACAGACATATAGTGGCTAGAAAAATGTGCAAAACCACCAAAATGCAACACAAAACGATCAAAATTAAATGCAGAAAAATACCAATACATGTAAAACGATCAAAATGTGACACAAAATGGCCAAAATGGAAAGAAAAAGATGCAAAATGATCACAAAGTTACACAGAATTACCAAAATAAGACATAAAACAACCAGAAAGAGTCGCAAAATGACCACAAAGCAGGGGCGGATCGAGAGAAAAATTAATAGGGTGGCAGATACATTTTAGGGGGTGGCATATATATATATATATATATATATACATTGGTTTGTCTGTCTGTTAGCAACATTAATCAAAACTGGAATGACGGATTTGGATGAAACCAACCAGCAGGCATTATCAAAGTGATGCAAATACTGCTGAAATAAGTACGTTAAATAAGTATCATTTGTATTTGTCAGCCAATCCTAAACATGAGTTGTTCTTATTAGCTGTCAATCACAATATGTGATTTGATATGTCTAGCAGAAAGGAGAAAATATTTAAACTGAAATAAAGTCAACCTTATAAACTTTGAAGAAACCAAATGCTAGATATGTTAAAAATGTTTCTTAAATTTAGCAACAAATTAAATTAAGACTAGACAATGTCTCTCTTATGCACTGTTTTTGGAAATCTGCATTTGTATGATCTATGCTTATGTTCAGCCACAATGATTACATTATTAATTCATCTAAAACAGAGTCAGAGTCCAGATAATTATTTATTGCCTGAGATTTGTGTTTTTATTTTTTGATGCTCTTTATTTGAGACATTTCTTACAATAATTCTATAATTCCAATATTTGGATATTCTTAAGAATTAAGGATCTACTTATCATCTTAAAATTAAAAGACTAACTACATCAGATAATAATTTGTCCAAAAAGGTAATTATTGCGACAGGTGTACCTCTTACTCAGATATATTATACTAAAGCAATGTTCATAGTATGTGGACCAGCTGGACCAGAGATAGTCTGACTTACCTTTCTCTGTCTGAGCTCTGCATGCCTTCATTTCTTTCTCTGAACTCTTCCTCCTCCATCTCCTCTCTGGGATGCTCTTCCTCCTCTCTTCTTTTAGGCTGGGAAAAGCTGCTGGTGGTTCCCTTCCTCTTCATTCTTTACTGTCTCCTACAAGAATCACACTGAACTATGTTTTTTCCTTTGATAATTTTCATTATTAACTATGATACAATCTGATGTGTACAATTTAAGCCTTTAAAGAGATACTTAACATGTAAACTTTTTTTCAGCTGTAAACTAAATGATATGACTGTAATATGATGAAACACATCAATGTTGGTGTTATTATGACCTTGACACCAAAATTATAAAAACCAGCATTAAACAAGCAGGATGTAGTTTTCAAATAGTGCATGAAAACCTGCTGTGACTGGAGGTTTGGTTACACTTTAATGTCATGTAAAGTCTTACTGAATGTGTGATTTCTTTTGACTTATAGTCTGTTGATAGAACCACAGGTTGTAATTATCAAAAAAGAAAAACTTCCACAGACGACCCCCCACCATCCTTCTGTGGCTGTTCGCTAACATTAGCTAGCTACACAAGTAAACATTAGCAAGGCTCAGGCTCACCGGAAACCGCGGCTCGTCTCGCAAGCAAACACTTTATGTGAATTTAGACACTATTAGCATTTAATACATAGTGAACAGTTATATTAGCATGTAGTCTAACCCAGTCTAACTGGTGTCTTACTGTCACACCGAAGTCCAGCTGTCATCCACATGAGTGAGGTCTAAGAGCGGCCCCCTCAGGGGCGTCGTTTTACCTCGTATCTATAGCAGCATAGACTGTGCAGGAAGTGACGTCAACATGGTGCATTCGAAAGCACTCGGACATCAGAGTTTCACTCGCTATTCGTCTTTCCTGGACTTTCGCTCTTTACGGCCGGCCACAACCTTTCATATACATATTTTTGAATTAGATCTTTCAGAACTGGGGTGGCAGCCGGGGTGGCAAGGCATCTTCTAGGGGTGGCAGTTGCCACCCTATGCCACCCTAGTAGATCCGCCCCTGCCACAAAGAGACGCATAATGGCAACAAAAACATGCAAAACAACCAAAATGAGACACAAAACGACCCAAATTCATTAAAAAAAAAAAAAAACTACAAATGCATGCAAAATGACCAAAATGAAACAAAAAATGACCAAAATGGAAGAAGAATTAGCCATACAGACCTGCAAAATTATCATAAATTCAATCAGATTTTCACAGTTTTTCATGATTATTAGTATTTTTTAACAGTGGAAGTTGTTGGTTGAACATAATTCTGTGAGAAGTTGAACAGATCGATGCAAGCTGTCACATTAATTTTTAAATTTATTTTCTATTTTGAGTGCACATTGATTACGAAACCCGTCTGCCAAGTCGAGCTCGGGTTATTTTATATGAGTTGTTCAGACACATGTTGCATATTAATTTATTGAACACAGTCTTTAGTCGGTGATTCTGATGTTTACAGCTTTTTCTTTTTGCTTGAAAGCTGTAAACTGATTGTAAAACGCTAAATGCTAAATCCTGCTGCACTCTTGGCCTCTTTCTCCCACTCTGGGAACCACTGGGCTCAGTTCCTGTAAATAAGACTCCGCTCGCTGCTATTTTACTGCTCCGGAGCTGTTACACTCTCAGTTATAGGCCTGGTTTCACACACCCACACACACACAGACACACACAGACACACACAAACACACACCGCCCACATCAGAGCGTGACACCTCGTACCCATGGGCAGCCCCGGAGTGAACGGGAATCTGGATGCTCCTCATTGAAATGCACCGACAGCGAACATCCTCGACACCGAAAACACCGGAACAGCACCGAGTCACGCTGTTTGGACAAAATATTACGTTTTCCGCCAGCCGAGGGAAACGAGTTTTATTAATGCCTGTCAGTCGGTCTCAGGTGACCCAGACGGCTCGGAGGTTTTTACCCACAACGGGCGGGAAATCTCTGAATCTGGTCACAAATGAGACGCAAAAGGAAAAATTAAACATCAAACAGCCAAAGCGAGACAAAAAGACATGAAAAAAACACTAAACGAGCAAAAACTGAGACAAAATAATAAAAAAGAGACAAAAAAATGAGTCAAAACAACCAAAACGAGACATAAAATGACCAAAAAATTAGACAAAACAACAAAAATGAGACACAAAACTAACAAAAATTTAGCAAAAACAAGACAGGAAGTACACAAACAAGACACAAAGTGACACAAACAACATACAAAACATTGATAAATGAAACAAATTGACATAAATAACAAAAAATCAGACACAAAATGAGATAAAAAATGACAAAAATAAATAAGAGACAAAAAATTAGGCAAAACAAGACACAAAACGACAAATTAAACACAAAAATACCAAAAACATTGAGAGAAAACATCATAAATGAGACATAAAATAATATAAACAAGATGCAAAATGACACAAATGTTTTTTTTTAACATAATTAAATGCCACTGAGGAACTGCTAGAGCTAAAAAATAATGAAAAAAAGGTTTTAATAATTATTTTAGCGTGACTAAAAGTGACACATTAATGTGAAACAGGTTGAAATAAAGAGAAATGATCCTTTATAATAGAAACTACTGAACCCTGATCTGTTTAATTTGGTTGTTTCATGTTCAAATGTGAGATATTGTGGTTATTTTTTATTTCAGAAGCCCGAAAGCTGACGTGAAAAAGCCTCACGTCAGATTGTGTTTTAAGAAACGAGCTTTGAAGTGCTGCAGTGGAGGTTCTGACATTAAAAGGATTCGGGAAGCAGAGAGTCAAACAACAGAACGAGACGAAATATTCAAGAATTCATCACAAAAAAAAAGGAGGAACAGTCAACAGGCAGGAAAGTGTCAGAGTGATTTCTGCTTTTTAGTCTTCATCTTTCTGTGACTCACTGTTCTCAGCTCAGGGGAGAAAAATGAGGCAAAAAAACATAAAAAAGACAAAAGAGAAAGCAGGTGAGGTGAGATTTTGTGCTGCAGCTGTCAGAGTCGGTTTATGGAGGAGGGTTTTGGGGAGAAAAAGACAAAAGACGAACTTCAGAGGAAAGAAAACTGACAGAAAATAAAAACGAGACGTTAAGAGTCGTAGAGAAACAGCAAGAGATTTATAAAAATGGGTTCAAGGAAGAGAAATTATCTTTATCATGTGAATTTATTCTGCACATGTTGTGAAAAAATGTCATTTAAAAATAAAAAACTATTTACTGTTACGTTACAGAATAATTTAGATATTAACCCCTTTTCTGTATTTAAATCAGTAAAAGTCCAATTTTTGAAAAAATAAATTCTGTTATTTAAAAGAAATATGCATGTGTATATTTGAGAATAAAAATGTTGTACATTTTTTACACTAGTATTTTAGAGATTTTCCCCTTTTAGTTAAAAGGAAAAAGGTATTAATTTATATGTTAATGAAAAAACAAGTCAAAACTGTAAATCAGTAATTAGTGTTCTTTGTTGTTTTACACTGTTTGACCATGAAATTACAGTTTTTTTCTCTTTTTAACTCTGCAAAAGTATAAAAATACTTGCTGTTACTTGAAAGAAAATAAATATGTATGTTAAAGTTATTAAAATTATATTACGTATAACTTTACTCTAGTTAAAGTTATTTTACTGAATTTTTTATTTATATATATATACATATATATACATATATATATATATATATATATATATATATATATATATATATATATATATATATATATATATTATAACAACTTATATAACAGTATTTTATATTATTGAAAAAAATGAATAATTTTTTTTACTCTGGTATTTTACAGATTTTCCCCATTTTGTTAAAAGAAAAAAAATATTAATTTTCGGCATGACGGCGATGAATTAATACCAGTCCAACCAGGAAACTTAAAATGTCGACACACAGAACCAAGAAAGGAAGATTTCTTTCTTCCATTTTGCAGAAATAAAACAAGAATCCTAACCTGGGTGTGTAGATTTAACTATAAATACAGACAGATGAGGGGAACTGCAGGGGAAGTTAGTGGAGGTAAACACTTTGACTGTTCCCATGTTGTCAGAAAAGCTTCCCTGTGACTCTGTTAAACCCCAAACGAACACACAAACCCAGAGCTGAGGGCTCCTTCTTCACAAGGTCACAGATGTCCACTGATGCCCCGACCACTAAAACATCAGCCTCCATCTTCATCTTCCTCACAGCGTCTCGTGCTGCAGCATAAAGTGAAAACAGATCTATGTGGAAGCAGCGAGAGGCAAACGAGAAGCGTTATGTAACACATTAGCAGGTTGTCAGCTGTTTATTGGATGTGAGGCTTGTTGCAGGCACCAAAGTTAAAAAAAATAAATAAATCTTGTTGTGAAGTGCATGCATGTGTTTATGTGGAAACTCACCTGTACACCTGCTTGTTTATGCAGTTATCCATCATGTGGAGGGAAATAATCTTGCGGCTACAAGTCAGGAGCTTCGGTTAAAGGTCGCATGTGGTAAAAATACAACTTTATTATGTTTTATGGTTGTTTTCAACTGGCAGGTATGAACAAAAAAGCTGTTAAGATATAATGCCTCAGAATTGCATGCTAACTTATAGTCTACCAGGTTTATGCTGCTCTAAAATGTCCCAAAGCTGACCAAAATGTTGACCAAGTGTTCTGCTGTTGGCTGTAAGAGTGAATACAAGAGTCTTCATGCACTCCCAATATCTAAAGAACTGACCACTCAGCAAATTATTTTCATTTTTGATGCTAATGTCACCACAACAATAGGTAAATCCTTCATGTTAGTGTGATTTGTAGCTAAATAGCCTAACGTTACCATCAGCTTTGCCCACAGGTCAGAGCTTTTGGAAAACTCGACCATTGAAGGACATGTAGAGATGTTGGAAACCTTATTTTAAACCAGTATGTTGTGCTTCTGGATGCGCTGGAAACAGTTTTGTTTGGGTCCTCACCAAAATTTCAAGGCTGTTGGGGTTTGATTTCTGGAGATAAACTCTTAAAATGGCTAAAATGAGAATGTTTATAGTATTTGTTTGCTAAAAGATGAATATAAACTGTTACCTTACACTCAAAGGGGGAAAAAGACATTATATCCTCATTTTAGACCAAAAAAATCTTTAAACACCTTTTATTATCAGTGTGACCTCTGACATCAGACTGAGGATAAAAAAGGAGCCGAGTCTGACACCAATTTGCACGATCTATATGTCACAGCAGCGATAATGAAAATCCAACTTTAACCTGAACTCCTAATAGGTGAGATCAACAGGGGACTCTGCACCTGTATTCACCTGTCAGATCTGACCGAACTGTGTGCTACAGGGATATAAACGTACGTAACGTCCTGTCCAGGGTTTCCTGGATCCACTGAAGGTGGCGTTTGACATCACAGGTCTCCTTTCAAAGACCCTGTTTGGAGGCTGCAAACATCAAACGCAGCCTCAGATGTATTTTTATCCTCGTCTGCTCTGAATAGACCCTTTCTGAAGGACTCGGTCTGACCAGCTCCTTTATCCTGCGCTGAAGGCTAATTGAGGTTGTGCAAATTAGCAGAGGGAGCTGTCAGACGGCGGGGGAGGCCGGGGGGAGGCGGGCAGCGAGGTGAGGGGGTTTTGAAATGAGCACTTCTTCTTCCTCGGTGGTTCCCAAAATAACCGGCGCCCCCGTGGCTTGATCAGCGGACTCCTGAGGGCCGAGTATCCCAGCTGTGAGACGGGCTGTCAGAGGCAGGCAGTGGAAAACACACAAATATAACACCACACAACCACACACACACACACACACCATAGTACAATATCAACACCTACACACACACAGGCCTCCATATGACTTATTTATTGCCTCCATATTTATATTATTACGTTTTCAGCTTTAGCACCTCATTATGCTGCAGCACCATCATCTATCAGCTACACTGTAAAAATAGCAAAATAAAATAATAATAATCTGTTTGGAAAACTGTGAAAATGTGACAATAAGGGTGCTAGAATAATATGTAAAAAAAAAAAAAATCCAAAAGAAAAAAATAAAATACACACATGGATAAAATCGTTGGTACCCCTCGCTTAATGAAAGACAAACCCACAATGGTCACAGAAATAATTTGAATCGGACAAAAGTAATAATAAATAAAAATTCTATGAAAATTAACTAATGAAAATCAGATATTGCTTTTGAGCCGCGGTTTAACAGAATTATTTTAAAAAATAAACTCATGAAACAAATCTATTTCTGACTTTCGGCTCAACATGTCACTTCAACCTGTTAATCCTGCTTCATCGTCCTCTCTGTGTTTAAATTAATGATTCACGGTATTGGATTTTTGCCAATATGCAGATACTTCCAACTTATTTTGCCCGATTGCTGATATATGCACATATTTTTTCCATCTAATTGCACAGAACATCATGACTTTCCTGTAGTGGAATCAACATTTTATTATGCCTCCTTTTGTCAAGATGGATCACCAGCAGCTGCAGACTGAAAGTACAATACTTCTCAATGCTACAAGGCTAAGAAAACCACTTCAATTTAGATGTAGAACATTTAACTGCTGACATTTAATTCTACAGCCTTTACTGGTCAGTAGTGATGATAGCACAGATATCATTATGCATATAAAACTCAAATCGTGTCACTGCTGCATTTTGCAAAGATCGAACATCCATTCAGTCTCACTTTTACTGTGGTTTAGACCTCTGCAGGTTACATCTTCAAGTGTTGTTGGGACCCTTAAATAAACCAGTCACTGCGATTTCATGCTGTGCAGCAAACCCACAGATCTTTATTTTTAATTCCAGTGGCCATCCCACATTTTCCAGTCTTCAACGTGTCTGAATTTTGTCTAAGAAATCCAAAATATTTCATGCTAATAAAAGGTACAGCGTGAAAAACACACATAGAAGTCACATAATTACTGAAATGTAGATGTAGAGGTCAGTGAATGTATCTCAATGATTGTAGCATAAAAACTCCTGTGTCTAGAAGGTCCAGTCTCTGGTGGATCAGTATCCTGGATAGAACTACACCATGAAGACTAAAGAACCAAGGAACTCTGACAAAAGGTTGTTGAAAAGAATCAGTCAGGAGACGATACAAGAACATTTCCAAGTTCCTGAAGATCTCTTGGAGTCCAGTTAAATCCATCATTAGGAAATGGAAGGAAGATGGAACATGAATAAATCTGACTAGAGCAGGACGTCCTCAAAAACTGAGAGACTGAGAAGAAAGAGACTAGAGAGGGAGGCCACCAAGACACCTATGACTCCTCTGAAGGAGTTCCAAGCTTCAGTAGCTGAGATGTTACAGACTGTTCATCCAGCAACTGTTGTCTGTTCTTCACCAGTCAAAGCTTTATGGAGACAAAGAAAAAGATTCTGTTGGAAAAAGTTCAAATTAAATCTGGACTAGAGTTCAGCAGAAGACATGTAGAGACTTTGAAGACACCTGAAGAAGATTCTTTGGTCTGAGGAGACCAGGATGGAACTTTTTGGTAATTCAGCATCATGATGTTACACATGTTGGTGGCAGCATCATGATGTGAAGAATCCCTGTGCAAAATGGCTGAGCTTGAGCAATTTAGCATGACATAAATAAATGAATTTCTCCATTCTATGTAAATTCTCATCAAAAAAAATCCCAATCAAACTGATCTTTGTTCAATTTTTAAAAGCAACAAAAGGGGAAAGCACTTTTTATGGGAACTGTATCCGTCTGAAACGCCACCATGCTCCCTAGTGAGTGGTTGAGATGAAAACGGCAGCATGATTGCATGTAGAATACAAAATCAGCAGCTTAACAGCTTGTTTGTTGGCAACAGAAAGAAGAAACACGAGACAGACGGTGAGAGATCTAAATGACCGTTATTTTCATGTCTGGATGGAGTTGTGTTTGCAGACAAAGCTTTGGTGTCAGATCCAGCTCAACTACAGGAGGGTTAGTGGATCTGAGGTAGTCCCTGGTGGTGTTTATGTGCACAGGTTTGAAAACCCGGCTTTGATGAGAGCTGAGGAGCTCCTGTCAAAGATATGTGGATGAATTAGCCACACGAGGCCTGAGATATTAAATAAAATCAGAATGGAGATGAGTTCAGTCAGGAGAGTCTGACTGCAGTGTGCCGCGGGCGCAAAGGAAAGATAGCAGGAGAAGATGGAGATGGTGAACGGTGCTTTTACTTCTTTTAGCCGAGGTCAAGACGCCCTCCAGCTCAGCGCTTAAATCTGGAAAGTTCCTCAGTGAAGCCGACAGCGGGGGGCTGAAGTTATATTGGGCAGAATCCAGGTAAGACGAGGAAAGAAAAGAAAAAGGAAACAGGTCACAGAGTCAGAAGATCTCCTGGGGAAGGATCTACAATGTAAAAAATAAAAGTTTTTTCTAACAATGTTCAAAATAATTTACCGATATTTTACAGACTTTGTATTTCTAATTAATTACAAATAATACCGAGTGAAATTATAACAAAAAGCTTGAATTTACAGTTCAACCATAAAACAAAAAAAAGGCTGAAAATGTATAAAATGGCACATTCATACAAATGTTAATTTAAAAAACATATTTAAAAAATATTTGCTATTATGCAAAAATGGTTTACTTATTAATAGTTTATTTAGTTTATTTAAAAAATTAAAATGTAAATGAATACGTTCTTTTGGGATTTTACTAGATATTATCTGTGATTTTAGTATTTTTACCTTTAGTAAGAAAAAATGTGGTTTTACCACCAAACATTGTAAAACAGAGTTACTATTAGTAAAAATACAGAAGTTGTGTTTAGTGGATGGTGTTGACATTTATTTTTAATAACTAACATGTAAATGTTTTTTTCTGTGAGTTCACTAGATATGATCTGAGATTTTTTTTAAATAAACTGAAAATTTCTAAAATTACAGGTTAAAAATAATTTACTTTTTCAACCTTTTTTAATTAACATCTTTTTTAATAATGGCAAAAAATTGTAAAAGTAATTATATTTTTGCTGATTTTAAAGCAGTAAAAAATAATGTCGTTTTCCCACCAAACACTGTAAAACAACAAGTTTAGATTTGAAAAAAATATAGATAATTGATGAGGACATAACTTACAGTTTTGGGCCTATTAAAATATAAATTAATGCTTTTTTGTGATTTTAGTAGATATTATAAGTCATTAATCATAAAAACAATAAAATATTGTTGTTTTCCTACCAGTCATTGTAAAACTACAAGTTACTTTTTGCAAAAATACAGACATTGTATTTAGCAGCTAGTGTTGACTGTTTTTGACCTGTTTTGGGGGATTTTTTTTGTTTTGTTTTTTTCAGTAATTAACATGTAAATTTATATTTGTTTTCTGTGATTTTGCTAGATATTATGTTTTTTTTTAAATAAACTAAAAATCTGTAAAATAACTGGTTAAAAAATGTACCTTTTCTTTTTCCATTTTTCAGATCCTTAACATATGTTTTATATACCACAGCAAAAATATATATGTATTTTTGCTTATTTATAGACCATTAAAAAATGCTGTTTTACCACCAAACACTTTTTTAAAATGTAAATTAATACTTTTTTTTCTGTGATTTTAGTACATATTGTCTGAGATTTTTAAAACTGTAAAATAGTTATACTTTTTGCTGATGTAAAAGACAGTGAACAAATAAAAACATTGTTTTACCACCAAATATTGTAAAAAAGCAAATTACTATTGGTTGATGTTGACAGTTTTTGCCTGTTTTAAATTTTTTTTTAATAACTTACATGTAAATTAAGATTTTCTTTCTTTGACTTTTAGATAACGACATAAATATTCATAAAAATACAGGCTCAGTAAATATAAGATACATCATAAACGACAGGAATGTCGATGAAAAATATGTTATACTATAGACTATATGTTGATCAGATCACTATGAGCGTCTGAAACCAGGAGAAGGCAGCATGTATTTAAACCCACAGTCTATAATTTCAGAGATATTATGTGCATTTAAAAGAACTCCGTTACATAACAGATAAATATCAGGTTCTCATAATGCCTCTGCTCTCCTGGATCCATGTTTGGTTTCATGTTTCTCATTGGTGCTGTTGAAGGGAGGCGAGGCCGAAACCGCGTCACATATATTCTATCACACTCATTTAATGTCAGCTGCTGCACTAAATGTCACATTCTGGAGTCACGTCTGCAGAAATAAAGACAAACGGCTTCTTTCTTCACTCATCGTTTCCGCACTGAATCCCAGAACAGGAAAAAGGAAAAAGAAAACCAGCCTCGTTGTGGAGCAGCGGAGATAAATGGTGAAGAAACTGAAGCAGCAGGTCACATAGATTCATCCTCTACATCCTCAAAGTCCCCGAGGAAAACCTGCTTTTGCCAGCTATCCTCCATACCTGTGTTACCGTGTTGCTCTGGGAGGAATCAGTCCTGAGATTTGTCTTCTTTCCAAAATAAAACACCAAGTTAAAGCAGAAATACAGATGATGATGTTGGAAATTAGAGCTGATGTGACAACATAATGCCTTTTTTGATAAAATCAGATAGGAATATAGAAGTTAACCCTGCATATTTAGTACAAGAAATCAACCAACAATAATGATTTAAAACAGCGCTAGCAATGGCTAATTAAAGTTGTATTAATAGAAGATCTTTTTTTTTAAATAATGGCAAAAAACTGTAAAATATATATAATCAATGTATAGACAGTAAAAATAATATATAAAATGGATGTTGTTAACAATTTTGACCTTTTTATCTTAAACAATTAACATGTAAATAAATATTTTTGTCTTTGATTTTACTAAATATTATCTGTAATTTTTCTTTTTTAAAACTGTGAACCTCTAAATCTGAGTAAATGATGGAAAAAGAGAACACTTGTAGAATGATGAGCTTGAGTTCATTTTTCTTCATGTCACACTTGGCGATCCTGGAATAATATAAATTTAATGCAGTCCTAATTGAGTTTTGCTAATTAGGACCAACTGAAAGTACAGAAAAGGCTGTTAAAATGTCTTTAGATGTAATTTGCAGTTGCTAGAAAGAGGTCAGCTGAATGCTCTGCTGTGATTTTGGTGCTAAATGAAGCATCAGGTCTTCTGTGAAAACTATCACCGCCTTGGTCTGAGCTGAGTGTTTCTGTCACCAGACTCCCACTGAGGGTTTCTGAAAGGTTGCAGGTTAAAATGCTGCGACGGCGGGAGCTGGATAGACTCTGAATAATGCATGCGGTGTCATCAGCTGTGCGGTTCGGCCGGAGATGCTGGGACTCGGAGGAGGCCCGAGGCTCCCGGTGACCTGCTGCATCTCTGGAGCTTTAAACGGGTCAACGAGGAAAACGAGGAGCAGCTCGGATTCAATCAGCTGGTATTTACTTTACAGAAAAAAAACGGCACCGAGAGAGGAGCTCTGTAAATGTCTCCTTTCTGTCGCCTGCATCCCCCCTGTAGGAAGGTTTTGCAGGTGAAACTCACAAAGCTGGAACTTCTGGTTATAATAATAAAGATTGTGGATGGTGTGACTTTACAGGCTGATATAGAAGAGACAGTTTCACAAATAAGATCTGATGCTAGGTTGTAGGTTGTAGGATCGCAGCCTTATTATGTATATTATTCACTAGAAAAACAAAATTTGTCTAAAACAAACAAACAAAAACCCAGATGGAAGCCAGAGAATGCCAGGAAACATGTTAAATTATGGTGGAATGTTAAATGAACAAATTCATAAATATTTATGCATCGTTTTTGGCATTTTTTGACAATTAACATATAAATACATGGTTAACGTAAATAAATACATGGTTAACATGTATTTATACTGTTTCTTTATTATTATTATTATTATTATTATTATTATTTATTTTACTTGTGAAAGGGTTAGGGGGTCAGTTAAATTCACATTCACACAACAAGAAAAACAGTCTAAAATTGTGCATAATGTTCACATGAAAAACCTGTATTTTTATGACTAGTAAGATTTACAGCGTGTGACTGTAAAATAACTTGGTTTTACTGTATTTAGATCAACTAAAAATCAGACTATTTCACAGATATTTGTTGGGTTTTTTTAGTGTTTCCACACATTTCAACCATTTTCCAACCAAATGTGCTACATTTTCACTGAATTTTAACCTCATTATTTTGACTTGTAACACCATTCATATGCTTTTGTAAATTTATTTTTCACTGTAAAGTGCTTTGACCCAATAGCTGTGATGTTAAATGTGCCGTATTAACGACGACTCTTTTTTTGCATGGTTCTTCTGTGTTTTTGCTCCAGACTGTTTTCTGGATTTTTGCTTTTTTCCAAATCATACTTGTAAGAGTAATCATCTTTTTTACACAGACCTGAACCTTGAATTCTTCTTTTTCCATCACATGCCGATGGTTTATTGCTGGTTTAAAATAGCTTCAGCTTGTTCCACCATCTGGATCACTCAGATGTGAGCCTGGAACACTGAGATCTTCTTTCAGATCTGGGTCAGAACGCAAAGCTTCGTCTGCAGGAGTGTTTTTGCTGCGACTCCCCAAAGAGACGATGCTACGGAGTGTTGCTGACTGCAGCCTCCCTGTCGTCTGTATTTGTGTGTTCGCTGTTCAGGTGAAGCGTCGCTGCTTTACTAGGAGGCAGCAGCAGAATGAAACGAGAGCAGGAAACATTTGATGAGCTGAATGTGACTCCTGATCACAGCCAACATCATCCAGCGAGCCAACAGGACGCCATCCAACGGCAGATTCCAATTTATTCACAGCGAGCAGCAGGATGACTGAGCAACACAATGTTAAAGTAAAACTACTTTCTCGTTGAAATCAGTTTTCATGTTGTGCATGTAAGTTGTGCACTACAGTGACCATCTATTGTGGTAACTTTTCAAAAAATGCTCGAAATGTGCGACAGGAAGTGTGCAGCCCTCTCGGTGCAGCCCTCTCGGTGCACCCTCCAGCTCTGCAGACATACCCTTCTCATTTCCTTACAACTGAATCTGATTTTAAAGTATAATTTGATTTGATAACTATAGGTACAATAGGAAGGAGGTAGTCTATTATGAGATTAAAAAACTGAAAGAAAAATGACTAAAAATTTGTGATTCACAAATTTTCCATTATTTTCTTTTTTGTGAGTTTGTGATTGTTTTTCTTATAAATTTACAACTTTGATCCTAGACATTAATCCCAAGAATTAATCCCAAGGATTTTTAGGATGAAACTTCCAGTTACGTCATTCTTTATTTTACGCATCGATTTTTTTGCTCCAAAACATTGGTGTCAACAGGAGCCAGTTGAAGGCTGCAGTGATTTTGGTGACACTACAGAGTACAAGATTTAGGTTATTTATTATTTGTGTCTCTCTTTGCTGTTGCAGCGGTTTTACAGACAGTTCCTGTGCATTCGTCACACAGCCGGCTGCACATAGACATCAATGTTATTTCTGCAGCTTGAAAGACAGCTACTGTTGATTAAAGTACAGGATGGTCATCTCTGACTTTGTTGACTGGTGTGAGCGAAACCATCTGCAGCTCAACGCCAGCAAGACGAAGGAGATGATCGTGGACTTCAGCAGGAGGAGGACACCCCAGACTGCACCGGTGAACATCCAGGGTTTGGACATTGACATGGTGGACACATACAAATACCTGGGTGTTCACCTCAACAATAAACTGGACTGGACACACAATACAGAGGTTCTGTACAAGAAGGACCAAAGTCGTCTCCACCTGCTGAGGAGACTGAGGTCCTTTGGAGTGTGCAGGACTCTGCTCCGGACATTCTATGACTCTGTGGTAGCGTCTGCTATTTTCTATGCAGTGGTCTGCTGGGGAGCAGGGAGCACTGAAAGGGATAGAAAGAGACTGAACAGAAGGTCAGGAGGAGGTTCTGTCCTGGACTGTTCCCTGGACTCCATAGAGGAGGATGTTGGCAAAGCTCACATCCATCATGGACAATCCCTCTCACCCACTGCATGACACTGTGGAGTCTTTCAGCAGCTCCTTCAGCAGCAGACTGAGACATCCACCCTGCAAGAAGGAGCGCTATCGCAGGTCCTTCATCCCATCTGCTGTAAGACTGAACAACATCAGCATCACTGGCTGATGTTAACATAAACTGGACTATATCATATCAGCCTAAACCTTGGTTAAATCTGCACAATTCCTTGCACTGCTGGCATTTGCTGCACTTTCACATTTATTACACAAGCCACTTTTTGCTGATGTCATTTATTTATAGTTAGTAATACTCTATTTATTCATTCTCATCCTTCATTCTTGTATATATTGTATATATTATTGTTATTTTAATTATTATCTTTACTGTATATTGCTGCTGCTGTAACATGGAAAATTTCCCCTGACATGGGGAGTAATAAAGGATTATCTTATCTTATCTTATCTTAAACTGGGCTTGTAGCACATTGTCTGCCTTACAATGGTGGAAAAGAGGCACCGTTTATGCTTTGACAACCTATATCTAATGAGTTATTGATGCTGGAAGTCTGAATCTGTGAATATCTTTCCAACTTTACTGAACTTGGGGCCACTACCACCTAAGGAGTGATATATTCAATTTTGAAAAAAGCATTTAGCCATACTTAAAGCTTTAAGTGCTTTATTAACACGGAACTAAACATTTTGTATTGTTTTATTATCACAGGTTCTGCCTGAACAGAAGTGGCATCATTTTAAACAGTGAAACCAAACTAATAAAATGTAATGAGCAACCAGTGAGCAATACTGGATTCTGCAAAAACATAAACAACTGAATGCAGAATACTGGACAAAGAAATTCTACAGACATTTCTTTCATCTAAATGTAAATCTTAAAACAGTTAATGTATTAGCTTATTTATGTGTGTATGCATGTATTTGTTGATGTATTTGGTGCTGTTAGCATATCAGAGTTCTGAGTTTTTCTTTAGATAGGCAAAGGCCATTTATTGATTACATATTGGCCATTATGTAAACGTTTATTAAAACCTAAAAGGCATTAAAAAATACTAAACAACTTAGGCATTTATTGAGTCACTAAAATACTGTAGAGTCTATGACCACATCAGCATGATTATAAGCATCCTCTGGTAAATTCACAACCATATACTGATGTTCCTTACCATATGGACTTCAGGAGATGGTTAGATGATGATAAACTGTGACCTACTGGTTGGGTTCTCTCTGTTCTCATGCTGTTTACATGTTGGTCTCCTGATGCTGCTTTACTTCAGCCAGTCCATGAGCAACAGAAAACACAGTTTGCCTTGTTCTCATTGTCAGGGATTTCTCTCTTCCCACTCACGTCGGTAATTTTGCAAACGTTTTTGCTTCTGTGGACGTGGTGGAGTTCCGGGTGTAGACATTTTTAAACACGCGGGTGCAGCGTGATCTGCTGGACCTCGCATCGGGTCCTCGCTACGTGGGTCCTACGAAGTTTAAATTGGCTGCCCTTCGTATTGCCTGTGTTTTATTTTGTTCCTTATGCAGTTTTGAAAATACGGAACAATTTGCGTTCCGTATTGATTCAATACGGGACGCAACGATTAATTGTCAAATAAAGGACGCTTCCGTATTTTAAGGGACGGGTGGCAACTCTAACGTCAACAGTTACCGAGATAACAGTATAGCTAGCAGCTAATGTTAGCTAGTAGCTGGCAGTACCTATGTAACTCTTATGCTGATCCTGGTGAGCTAAAAAGTTGGTGCATGTTTTTTGTTTTTTCACTGAAGAGGCCTATTATTTTGTTAAAAAGCTACAGTAACTAACTACACCTAGCAGCAGCTAATACATGTAAATAGCAGTTAACATTTGCTAGCAGCTCGCAGTACCTATGTAACTCCAGTATTTTTGTGTTTACCCCGGTGAGTTTAAAACTGTGTTTACTGTTGCTTTGTTGTGCTATTTTTTTTTTATTAAAGAGACCGCTTATTTTGTTAAAAAGCTACAGTAACTAGCTACACCTAGCAGCAAACAATTGCTCACGGCTAGCAGCAGCTAATACATGGTCTAACAGCTAAAGTTTGCTAGCAGCTGGCAGTACCTATGTAACTCTAGTTTTCTTATGCTTATCCTGCTGGGCTAAAAACTTTAATGTTGCTTTGTTTTTGTTTTTATTGAAGAAGCCTATTATTTTTTAACAAGCTACAGTAACTAGCTACACCTAGCAGCTAACATTTGCTCACAGCTAGCAGCAGCTAATACATATAAAGCTCTGTAATTTGGAAAAACTGAGCAAAAAAGTGTTGCTGTTTGTGGAGTTACGTTGAGAACTCGCTGCTGTCTTGCAACTCTTATGAAAGCAGGTTTTCTTTGCCAGCTAATTAGTTAAAATGTCACCATTATGAGAGTTCACAGTGAACCTTGTAGCTAACATTTGCTAGCAGGAAGCAGCTCTAATCTCATATTCTTGGAATGTAGCCCCGTCACTCCATTCAGCCATTTTATATTTGTATGTTTTTGTTTCTTTTACCTACTAGGACCTGATACCCTGTTGTAGGTAACAGAAGATTCAGAGAAAGTGGAGAAATTAAGGTAAACAGAATCTAACAATGTTCAATATAATATCACAAGAGATGCTAATGATGAGCAGCAAACAAACTAGCTTCTGTTTATAGAGTTTGTTAACATTATAATTCTTAAAACTGCATGCTTTGCTCAGCTTCACTTTGACTAGCTTGCAACTTTTATGAATGCAGGTGTAGTTTGTTAGCTGGCTAGGTAATTGTAATGCTATTGTTTGGGTAGGTGACAGTATAGCTAGCAGCTAACATTTGCTAGCAGCTGCCAATATCTGTGTAACTCTTTTGTTTACCCTGGTGAGCGAAAAACTGTTAAATGTTGCTGTTTAGGTTTTTTTTTTATTAAAGAGGGCCATTATTTTGGTAAAAAGCTACAGTAACTAGCTACACCTAGCAGCTAACATCTTCTCATGGCTAGCCGCAGCTAATACATGAAGCTAGCAGCTCTGTAATTTGGAAAAACTGAGCAAAAAAAGTGCTTGTTGCTAAAAAAGCTAGTTGCTGTTTGTTGAATTACATTGATAACGTACAGCTAGCTTGCAACTCTTATGGATGCAGGTGTTGTTTTACCTACTAGGATCTGATACCCTGGCCATAAAATTAATTTCAAAAGTTTGGAGTAATTTTGATAAAGTTTTTACATATTCATTTACGAAAATTTTGGATAGGCTTGTCAATTTTCTTTTATCAAAAGTCTTTTATCAAAATCAGAAGACAAAATATAAATTGTTTTGGAAAATGAGTCATTTTAGACAAACAGAAAGAGAAACACATCCAGGGTACCAATGCTTCTTTGTCAGAGATTAAACGTTTGCAGTTTTGTTGTTGATACATCCCATAATATTTATGCTCAAACTTGGTTATAGGAAAAAAAGTCATGCTAAACAAAGAACAGATTTAATGTTTAGACTCTTATACCTGGAGTGGATAAAAAACTGATCTGGTTGCAGTTTTTAACAGAACTCAAACGGGTTTTTTAGCCCTAAAACTTTCCTGTCACTGGAAAAAATACCCCTATTTACTTCTAGGACTCATAACTCTAAGAATATTTATAGTAGGAAGGTAAAATTTTGCATGGTTTCATTAAAAACAAAAAAATCTGATTCTGAGGGAGGCACTGACTGATTTTCATTAAATTACCCAAGAAAATGAGGAAGATTAGAGTTTGCTCCACTGAGAATCTATGAAAGAAAAAACGGTTAGAAGCTAAAAATCCAGACTTTCTACTCATTGATCTGTTTTGTCGAACATGTTCAGCATCAGTTATCATTGAGAACCGACCCATGAGGAAGCAAAAACCACTGAAGCAGCGCTGAAAGTTATTTCTCTAACCACAAATCCTGCTTTTTAGTACATAGCATAACATTCCTCTGGACAAAAAAAAATCCTGTTTGGGAGCCTGTTTTTCTAGGTTTTTTGTTGTCTTTTACCTAGAAGATATTGATCATCTCCTGCCTCGCTTGTTTTTTTAATTCAAGGAGTTCCCCTTTTGACCTAATTTGCAGTTTAATCAAAGCTGCTTCGTCTGGAAAACATTGGTCTAATCAATCATTCATAATGTCTGCTCTGTTTTAGTTCCATCGCTGGAGAACAAACGCACCTTTTGAAGGTATTTTTCCAAGTTTCTCTCTTAAACTTCCTTAATTCCCATTTTTACTCATTACACAGCTGCAGTTAGTATTCAAAGACGGAGCTGTGTGATCGATGATGGAGTCTGAGATAAAATGCCAGAACTGGTTATTTTCTACATGTCGAGTCTTGAATTCCTTCCTACATTTACTAATATGACTCTTATAAGTATAAAACCACCAAAAATATCAAATACAGAGCTTAAATATTGAGTACAAACACATTTTAATTTGTAATTGTGCTTTACTGGTGCATATTGTATGTAATGGAGGAAAGAAACTACTTAAAATGCCACAAAGTAAATGCCACACAGACATTCAGGGGCCTCCGGGGCCCTCAACGAACTCTGGGGATGTTCGAGGAACCTTTCGTTCTTCGGCAGCTTAATTTAGAGAACAGGTTGCAGAAAAAAGAAACTGAATATTAAGGTTATCTGCCGGGGTCTGGAGGATGAAAAAGGAACTGACACTTGGAAAAATACACTGAGGAAATACTTCAGGTTAGAGTTTCTCACGAGTTTTTGGGCATTTTAGCGCTTCTTAAGTCTTAATGGAAGTTTTAACAACTGGTTTTGTACATTTTTGAATAAAAGTAAAGACCATGTACACTGATCAAACATTCTGACTACTGACAGGTGAAGTGAATAACACTGAATATCTCTTCATCATGGCTCCTGTTAGTGGATTGGATATCTTAGGCAGCAAGTGAACATTTTGTCCCCAAAGTTGATGTTAGAAGCAGGAAAAATGGGTAAGCGTAAGGATTTGACAAGACGACTGGGTCAGTCCATCAGAACTGGACCATGGAGCAACAGAGGAAGGTGACCTGCTCTGATGAATCACGTTTCTTTTACAAAAAAGAAAAAACATCACAATAATGGCTCCAGACTCATCCAAAATGACTAAAACCTTCCCAAAAATGACTCCAGACTCATCTAAGATGATTTAAACCTTCCAAAAAATGACTCCAAAATGACTAAAACCTTCTCAAAATGACTCCAGACTCATCCAAAATGACTAAAACCAACACAAAAATGACTCCAGACTTGTCAAAAATAAGTAAAACCAACACAAAATGACTCCAGACTCATCCAAAATGACTAAAACCAACACAAAAATGACTCCAGACTCATCCAAAATGACTAAAACCAACACAAAATGACTCCAGACTCATCCAAAATGACTAAAACCAACACAAAATGACTCCAGACTCGTCCAAATCGACTAAAGCCTTTGTTTTGTTAGCAGCACAGCAATGCGTCAGTCAGATTATGAAATGTAATGGATTTAGCTGAGAACCGTAACCCTCCCGGTACCATCATGTTCTTTAGTTCCACTCCACCAACATAATATTAGCCAGGTGGTCATAATGTCAGGCCTGATCGGTGTATGTTTTCTAATGTTTTAGTGTTTTAAAAAAAGCATAAATGAGTTTAAAATGGAACCCAGAATACCCACAAAACAGTTCTTTGAAGGACTTTTCCTCAAGAAACCATTGACCGAGAACCTCCAAAAGTTCCTCCTCGACTTCTAGGATTGTCAGTTTACTGTGTTTACGTTGCCATAAAGCCTCTATGATGTTCTCACATTATATTTAATGTTCTGGACAAACATCTCGACACGAACACACGTCAGTTTGAGATATTTAGAGGACGACTGCTGCTTTACGCTCTGGGAAATTCTAGACAAGGAGGCATTTCTTATTAATTTAATTCCTCCTGAGCAGCCAGATCTGCATGTGTTCACAGTAGTGCAGCTTTATCACAACATTACAGGAACAACAATCCCATTATGAGGCCTAAATCCCGTAGCAGGACTGCGGACGGATCACAGTCTGGAGTCTGACATGCTGCCTCAGATATCTGGACTCTTTAAGGACTGTTTACCTCACGACGCGTTTATAAAACCATGTGGTTCAGTAGGCGGAGGTGCAGCAGCCTCCTTCTTCCTCCTCCCTGCTCCACCTGCAGAGCCGCCCCATCTAAAATTGATTACGGTGACATTTACTATTCATAGAAAAGGTTACTGGAGTAACCCTGCGCCGTGCCGCATGCTTGAGTGGAACATTATTCCCAAACAAATGAAGAGGCGCTCTTCACCCGACAACTGTGGACCGCAGCTGAATGACAAACCGCTTGTGTAATTATGAATAATATGCATATCT
Organism: Amphiprion clarkii; assembly: GCA_027123335.1. NCBI lineage: Eukaryota > Metazoa > Chordata > Actinopteri > Pomacentridae > Amphiprion > Amphiprion clarkii. The sequence goes on along the minus strand of CM049584.1, from coordinate 28,990,757 downwards.
GCAGTCAGGTCGTGATTTTCTTTTTTCTGCACTCTGATGGAGGAAAAAAAACATCAACACGAAGCTGAAATTATCACTGTAATGTTCTGACTGAGACTAATTAAACTTCTTTTGCTTTTTTGGAACCAGTTTTCTTTATGGCAACAGCTTCTCATAGGCTGGTAGACTGTCAAAGTTAATTTTAATATTTCTTAATATTAAAATTGTTCTTGTTTTGTTAAATTATAGATAATATCTAGTAAAGAAAATGGTGACTTTTTTACACTGTTATTTTATAAATTTTCCCTTTTTAACAAGAAAATAGAATTAATAGCTGTGAAACCATAGTTACTGAAGAAAGAATAATCCACTCCATTTTTTATTATTTGTATTATTTGTATTTAAATAAATAAATTAGCATTATTTTACACATATTTATTACTGTTTAAATTTTTCTGTTAAATTTCTTTTTACAATTAATAATTATTAAATTATAGTTATTAAAGACAGGATAATTCAGTAATTTTTTATTATTTGCATTTTTTCTATTTAAATTATTTAAATATTATTATTTCACACATATTTATTATTTTAAATGATTGAAAAATGGTGAAATAAAATTCTTAAACTATGACTTTATAGAGTTTTCCTATTTTTTTATTACAGTTAATAACTATTGACTGAAAAATTGAATGTGAAATTTTTCATTGAGTGAAAAATGGTGAAAATTTCTTTAAATGGTTATTTTATAGATTTCCCAGTTTTTAAAAAAAAATTACAATGAATAATTATTAAACTATAGTTATTAAAGAAAGGATAATTAAGTTGATTTTTATTATTTATCTTTTTTCTATTTAAATTATTTAAATTACATTATTTTACATGTTTGTTATTTTACAGGATTGGAAAATGGTTAAATAAAATTCACTTAAACTAATTTTATAGATTTTTTATTTTACACATATTTTCTATTTTAAAATTACACAATTTTTATCATATATAAACCTGCTTAAAAAAACAATCATTATTTAACAGATATCTTTTTTAAAATTTTTGCATTTATTATCTATTTATTTATTTTACATTTTTTGGAATTTCACAGTATTCTGTTATTTATTGGGCATCATTGCTGCCTTCTTTTAAATTAATATAATTTTTCAGTTTTGTGTACTTTATGTTGTTTTGCGGAATGTTTATTTTTCTACAGTGTAGGCATCCATTAAATCTGTAAATCAGAGTTTATGACTAATGCTAATGCTAGGTTAGCAGGACCTGCAAAAAGAGTGGTTCTGTTCAATTATGAATTAAAAAGGCAAAAGACACACAAAATAATTAAATTTAAGTGTCCTGATGATGAAAATCAAAAGCTCCTTTAAAGGATAAAGAAAAAAATCCAAATAATGTCAGTTTCAGAAAGGATAATTCAGGTCATTTTGGTTCATTTCAGTTAATTTCAAAGCATTTTGAGTTAATTTCGGTTTGTTCTATCTGCTTTTAGTGTCCTTTAGTTCAGTTTTTATATTTATTTATATATTTAATTTATTTATGGAGGTATAGAAGTGTTGATGAGGGGATAAGGAGGGTCAAAGAGGCTATTTTGAGGAATAATCCACCTTAAATACAACCAGGATATTTAGAGAAAAGTCTGGAGATTTAAGAGAAAAAAAAACTAACAAAAAAAAGAAAAACATACATTATTTGCATTTTTTTTTACAGTTTTGTCATTTTTCAATCCTTAAAATGTATCATTTTCTTTCACATAACGACAAATATCTGTAAAATATTTTTTTTTAGCTGATTTAAATGCAGTAAAAATTGGGTAATTTTTCTGCCAAATGTTGTAAAAAAGCTAATTACCTTTTAAAAGAAATGATTTTTTAATGTAAATTAATACTTTTTTTCTGATTTTAATGGTAATTCATTTTTTTTTTTTTTAAATGGTTTAAGAATTTTATCACACCATTTTTCAATCGTTTAAAATAACAACAAATATGTGTAAAATAATGCAATTTAAATATAAAAAATACAAATAATGAAAAAATGAATTGATTTATCCTTTTATAATTATAGTTTAATAATTGTTAATTGTATTCTTTTTTTTAAAAAGGGGGGGAAACTCTCTAAAATAACATTTTAAGAACTTATCTTAATCAGGGTCCAGCAAAGATCCAAATATCCACCAGAATCAGTTTTATCCAACCTGAAGTCTGCAGCTTTTTATCCTCCAGAAACTTCCGCAAATCCAGCTGGTTCTTGGATCCAAAGCAGCTCTGTTTGCTTTTTATGTCACAGTTTTACAGCAAATATATCCACAAACTCCACAGAACGTCAGCTCTCCTTCCTCCACACTTCCTTTGCTAACAGCAGCAGCTAACAGGTGTGTCTGATTTATTACATCCCTTCCTGTCTACCTGCCCTGCAGCCAGGTAGAATAAAAGAGAGATAGATACAGATAATATCTAGTAAAAACTGCAGTAAAAAAATATAATTTACATGTTAATTGTGAAAAAATAGGCAAAAATGTCAAACTTCTGTTTAATTCAGTTATAATGTCAGAAATTATATGAAAAAAGAGAAAACTAAAGCTGAATTTTTTTTATTCACAAAAGTTTGTAAAAAACAAACACAAAAGGGATACTATGGATAACACAAGTGTTACCAATTTTAAGATTTTTTATTCTTTTCTACATACATTTTTAATTTGTTTCCATATTACTTTGCTCTGTATAAATATAAACACAACCTGGAGTTCAACTGAAAAGTCTCTGAATTTTTATTGTATGACTGTTGGTTATAGTTCAGTCAATCAAAACTTGTGAGTTGCAGCACGGAACGCAGAATTTTTAGTTTTTTTACAGAGTTTGGACAGATGAAATTTTTTATTTTTGACAAATTTTTAAATGAGACATATAGTATTTACTTTTTTGATGAAATGTGATTTCAAGCTTCAATTTGGTCACTTTTGAATGACATGAGTAGTTCAAGGACCATCAGAAAACTGAAAAATGTCTTTAGTTTTTCTGATAAATGGTGTCACCTGGTGGACTATGTGTTCAGAGGGTTAAATATTATTTAATATCTGCATGTGTTTCATTTGAAAAGTGTCAGTAGCCGCTATAAGTTTTACAGATGAGTGTTTTCCACCTCAGTTTGTTCGGCGGCCACGCTGAGGCCGACGTGGAGGCGTTCGTGGGCGTCCAGGCAGAAGCTCCTGGCTGGCAGCCGTCCGTACAGTAAGAGCTCTTCATCTGCATCTCGCTGCTCTTTCATTTAGCCGCTGCACAGTCGAGGGTTTCATCAAATCCACGCTGTGTTTCATCAGTCCGGCCTTTCAAAGAAATCTTACCGGCTCTTAGGCTCAATTTCAAACGTTTCACTTCATTCAAGGCGACACGTGGCTGAAAACAGAGCTGCAAAGAAGTGACCTACAGATGGACATTTATTGGTAGAAATGCCAGCTTTACATGGGAATTAATTTGAAATCAAAGAACAATGATGCTGAGTTCAGTTACATCGAGGCATGTTCAACTCCTGAACTCTTATTTCAGCCTTTAAGAAACAGTGAAACATGTTGAATTTGGTTTTTATCTGTCTTTCAAATATGAAGCTACAAATAGCTCCCAACTTGCTTTTTTGTTCTAAAAATGCTCCAGTAACATTTTCAGTGACTTTTAGTCCAGCAGCTCAGATGGCCTACGATGCCTCATGTTGATCCAACAGGAAACACAAAAGGTTGAATACATTACACATCCATACATTAACCAGTCATTCACAGGACTATCATCATAGTTAATTACATACAGTCTTTAACATGTGAGCACTGACTGAAAGCCATTAACTACCACAGAGGACTTTGTCATGGTGCTCCTTGCTAGCTAAACCCCCACAATGCTCTGTGCTTGCTAACATGAACTTCCTGTAGTCTGAGTGACACCTCCTCTGGTCTCTACAGTATGAAATGATAAATGGCTCCACCTGGTGGAACAACCAGCTACTACAGCTGATCTGCAAGTGCAAAGTGCTAATTATCTCAGAAAGCAATATCTAATCAGATCAGCAAAAGACTAACTGTTAAGTTCTCGGACCAAATCAGGGCAAAAATCTTTGGTAAAGACATGCCTAGCTAACACTTTACTTCTTTTAATATTAAATAGATTTTATACCAGACACACTATTAATTTGTAGTTGAAATGGCTCCATAACATTAATTAGTCACTCACCGAATGTTTCATAGTTAATTACATGCTATCTTAATTGTGAGCACTAACTGGAAGTCATTAACGACCAAATAAGTCTTTGTCATGGTGCCCACTGCTAGCTAAAACGCTCTCCGTTTGAAAGCAGGTTTCAGTAGTTTTGAGCATCATTTGGTGTTGTGTCCAGTTTAACCTCTGGTCCTTTCTGCTACAGTGGAGTTTATGTTTTTACAGAGTAATTAACGTAAACCTTTTGATTAATGCCGGTTTTTATTCCCATCTTGAATCTAATCATCAGTCAAATTACCTCCTAATTGCATTTCTTTACAAAGCACCTGTTGCTCCTCTATATGCTCTATAAATAACTCGACTAGACTGTGTTTTTTGTATCATCTATGATACGTCTGACATCGCAGCTATAAATATGAACCATGCTACCAGCCGTAAGAGGCCGGCGTTACCTCGGCCTACCACAGACTCATGTGAAAGAGGCGTTTGAAGCCAGCAGGAGTGGGAGATGAAAGTCCTGGCACGGCACACTTTGACATCATCAAAACACAACTCCCGCACAACACTCAGCGGCTCTAATGGCTGTGTTAAAAGGTACTTTTAAATACACAGATTTACAAGTGGCTGCTGGCGTGGAGCTGCCAGCTCTTTGTTCCAACGCAGACATGAATGAATTCTGCATAATGAGATGGGAGAGCAGCCGGAGGACAGAGCAGAGAAAAATAACAGGTGTTTACTGCCACTGATATGTTTAACCAGTCCAGGAAAGAGGATGAATCTGCTACTGAGCCTCAACATTTAATTAATTTAACTGTTAAACTAATTATTCACTGTTTTCAATCCAAATATCCTTAATTTCCCTGTTGAAAAACCCAAATATCTGCAACATAATGGAATTTTAATATAGTACAATACTGTCTTTTTACAATTAAACACAAAAAAATCTGAAATTTAATATGATGGATTCCTTTTAGTACAGAAAATATGGTACAATTACGATTAAATACCTGAAAAAACTGAGGAAAATCATGTTTATGGACAGTATTCACAATTTTGAACTTTTAAAACAATGTTAAAATGCAATTGCTTTTTTATGTGATTTTACTAAATATTACATGCTTTATATACATATATTATTGACAGTTTGGATTTGTTATTTTTTACTTTGTTATTTTTTTAACCTGTAAATTAAAACTTCTTTGTAAACAGAAAAATCCATGAGATAAATTGTTTTAAATGCAGTAAAATAGTGTCATTTTACAGTCAAATGCTTTAAATGAGCAAATTAATATATATATATATATATATATATATATATATATATATATATATATATATATATATATATATATATATATATATATATATATATATATATATATATACATATATATATATATATATATAAATATTTTATTTATTTATTTATTTATTTATTTATTTATTGGTATGTACTTTTAGTGCCAGTTTTGGCTTGGTTTTTTTGGTTTTTGACAGTCAACATATAAATTAAATTTAGCTATTTGTAATTTAAAACAAAAACTGAAAAAATATAAAGCAACAGCACATTGTTTTAAAAAATGCCTGAACTGTTTACAGTGTGGGATTATGAAGAAACAGGACTTTAAAAACTCTCTGAATCCACAGAAGAACTGGCAAATTCCCCAAAACACTTGGACCAACCTGCCTGCCTGAAGTACCTTAAAAACGCCGCTGAAGAGCACCGAGGAGAACCGGAGCTGCTTTAAATGCAAAGGATGCAGCTGCAGGATGAATCTGATCTAAACCTCCGGAGCATCAGCATCAGTTCAGAGCTGCATCCGTGGATCTTGTTGGTGCAAATCTGCAGCAGCGTTTCTTCTGATTGCAGCTCTGCAGCGACAAATGTTAAAAGCTTCCACCTTTGAGAGAATTAATATGTAACGAGAGGCAAGTTTCCCCTCCTCTGAGAAGCAGCTTGTGACATTTGAGAGATAATTGACGCTGCGTTTTTTTTTTTCTTTTTTTCTTCTTTTTTCTCTTCCAGCCCTCGTAGCCTCTCTCCCTGCAGCCCTTCATTTTCCCAGGGGTGACCCGGCCTGCTCCCATGAAGTGCTCTTCACAAGGTTGTCATCCGAAAGGTCAGATCCAGAGAGCGAACCGGCCACGAAAGAAATAAGACGGAGATCCCGTCATCCATCTCGCTGTCTGGATCAAGACACCCGGCTGACCTTTAGCAGTATATCAGCCTCAACAAGCTATCAGAGTGGACGTGGGTGAGCTGCTCGTGTTGCCTCTTCATCTGAGTGTGTATACAAGACAGAACGTAGGAATCACAGCAACACACTGAGACGGATGCTTTACACGACAACATTTATAAGATTCTCCTGCAAGTCTTCCTTGTTTTTAGTTGCACTATGTTCGTCTACAACACTTTAACCGTCTCATAGGTTAAATTTCATATATATAATGATAAAAAAAAAGCATGTAGGCAGCCTGTGGTCCAACAATACGCAGCTTTTTTGGTAGTTAATCCTTCAAATTACAGCTAAAACTAACAAATATTTTCAGCAATGATGAATCAAAATTTTGATTTTTTTTAACAATACAGTTCATTTATTCTGCAAAAATGTCAGTCAATAGTAAAAATAAATGCTCATAACAGTTTCCGAAAGCAAGAAATCACATCCTCAAGTTGCCCCAAACCTAAAAATATTCACTATTTAACAGCAATATACAGTGTCTGTAAAAAACATTGACCTTCCTTAAAATTTTCTTCCCATTTTCCTACTTTTTGCATTGAATTATGGCCAGTTAAATTTAGCATGATGGTGGCAGTATTATGAAGTAAAGCATGGTGGTGGCAGCATCATGATATGAAGTCAAAAGTCCATTTGAATATTTTGCCGAAATCTGTTTTCACGTTGACGTCAAAAAAAGCCAAGTTAAATTGACGATAATTCATTATTGTTCATTTTTAAATGTTCTGACTGGGTAAAGCGTAACACAACTGTGTATTTTCATCTGGAAAATGGGCATCAAGTGAATTTCTCACATAATGTACCTGCAGGTTGTTGTTCCCACACTTTGACACAATTTCTTCATCAGCTGCAGATTTCAGTTCACACCTGCTTCTCACCTGCCGGTTTAGCAAAGCTGTAACCGCTTGCCGCTTTTAGTTTTCGTGCTCCAAAAAGCAAAGTGACAAAGCAGAAAACCTTTGTAGGAGGTTGAATGTTGTTTTTCTGCCACATGTGGCGCAAATAAGGAGTACAGATCCCCCAAAAAAGACCTGCACAAGAGAAATTCAGCATGGAGAACAGTAAATATTGGACTTATGCTGCATTTATGTCACGTGGAAGCTGTGATATTTACAAAATCCTGACTTTTAGGTAGTGTTTGTCAAAATTCAATTTGCAATCCAAATGTGTGACTAATTAGAGCACATTATCACCCTTAGACAGTTATTTCATTGCAACATTTAGCATTCTTGAAGATCTCACTGTGAAAGTGGAGAATAACATTAGCAGTGTTTCCACCTCACATCTTTTGTTGTTGATGTTATTTTAACACCTGCAGATCTATATGTAGTGTTGGCTGTCTTTCATTAATGGTTCCACTAAGATGGCTGTGAAAAGTGAGAGCAATCAGAGGCCAGTAACTCCTGGTTCTGGAAGTATTAGTCCCATTCATTTTTTCCCATAGAACATGCTATGTTACTCACAGCTGAGGCAAGTCTTAGGTCTTAGATGGTCAGTCAGTCAAAAATATTTACAACAGAATTCAGAAATATCCATTTTTTTTTACCATGTTGGCATGTCCATATGGTGTTTTTAAGTATTAGAAATTAACAGTCAGTATAGATGTCTCATTCGAGCCTTTTTTTTTTGTTGCCCCCAAGCCGATTTGTTTCACATTAGCCTCTGCTGATACCCTTTTCATAGATAATACACACTTTAAGTATTGTAGATCAGTTTGCAGACCACCACCACGTGGAGCCTCTTGCTGTTTATCACCTGAACTAGCAAGCATTGTGAGGGTTTAGCGAGTAAAGGGGCACCATGACAAAGACTTCTGTGACACTTAATGACCACCGCAGGAGAATTTCAACTTATATCAACTTACCTGACCTGTGACTGTGTGGCTTCTTTTGGTAGATTTAGCTCCATCAGCCATGCAAAATAATAACCAATAAGTTGCAATTTTTCTAAGAAAGCCTTGAAACTGGAGACGTTTTCATTGTCTGCTTCTTTATCAATGACTCACATCTGAGGCAATTCTTAGGTCTTAGATGCTCAGTCAGTCAAAAATATTTACAACAAAATTCTGAGATACGTGACTATTATAGAGCCCCTCCAATGAGAGTTGTTTTTTTACTTTGTTGACACACCCATAGGATGTTTTTATATGCTAGAAATAAGCAGTCACCCCTAGGGATGGCCTGATCACGATTTTTTTGCCCCCCATCCCATCCAAGTCATTTAATATTTAGCACCTGCCGATAGCCTTTTCCTAGAAAATGCATACTCCTACTATTATAGATTAGTTGTAGTACCTGGTTGTGCCACCAAGTGGAGCCTCTTGGCGTTTTCTTACCATACGAAGACAATGCTCACATATTAGTATATAGTAAAGAGTGTAAATGTCCCAATCAAGGCTTTTTGCCCCCAGTCATGATCCAAGTCATTAAATATTTAGCACTTACCGATACCCTGTGATGCTTAATGATCACCGACAAGGGACTTTATCTTATGCCTGTGTGGCTTTTTAAAAAAAATATTTAGACTCCATCAACCACGCAAAATAATAACCAATAAGGTGTCATTAAAGACTCTACAAACCACAAGACATTTTTTAAGAATTTTCAAAAGGTTTATTACTTGTGCAATAATTTAGGCTGCCAGTATTTTAAAAAATATGTCTGTGACAAGCAACACACATCTAAAATATACCGGTTTCTTTTTGTTGTTTTTTTTTTTTTTACTTCTGTAACAAAATGCCTTGAAAGTCCTGCCAACATATTGCTCCAACATCTTAAAGTAAAACACAATTACATTCCCTTTACCATCTACCTACCGTACAAAGACAATGCTCACGTAGTAGAATATATTAAAGAGTGTAAAGACATCGAATAAAGTCGTGGATTCATCAAACTCGTCGCTATTATTATTACAAAATGAGACCAAGATCACCAAACTACTGCACTCAACAAACAGTGGTGTCATTTACAGTACGTCTAAAGTTAATGTAAAAACTGTGCACAAAATACAGTAGCTACCATCAGTAGTAGTAGTACAAGTAGTAGGAGTAGTAGTAGTATGGCACGCTTGAACTAAATACTTACTACAGCATTTAGAAACATCTGTCCAGATCACATGTGCAGATGTGGACGGCGAGGACTTGGAGCCAGAGAGGGAAATTAAAAATCTGTATTTACAAAAGCTGGAAATGTGACAACAGTCGTATTAGACAGGGACGATAAAAACACAAAGAAGAGATTTTAGTCAAAAGGCAGTGGCGTCTTGGTCCCCTTCCATCATCTTTATTAGCCTACATGTGTCAGAACAAACTCCCTCCTCGGATGTAAAGAAAAGACTCTGGCTCCAAGCCATCAGCTGGGGTTTAAGAATTGGTTTTTCTACCCTTCGTCTTCCACTTTTTCTAATCCATGAGCTCTTCTACTGAACGTCACTCATCTTGTCCGGACAGACTCACAGCAACCGAGTATTTGACGGGAGGAGAGTTCGTTCAGTTGGAGTCCTGCATCTCCACACCTGCAGAATCCTCATCCTCGTCCGGCTGCTCCACATCTGGAAAACATGCACATCATTCAAATCAAGTTAGTAGGAGTCGTAGTTTCTGAGTTTTCTTTGTGAAGAGTGACCAAGAGTGGACCAAAGTATCCCCACAGAGATGTGAAAAACTCATTGAAAGTTCTAGAAAATACTTGACTTCAGTTGTTGCTGGGGGAATTACTTTTTCACACAGGGCCAGGTAGCTTTGAGTAGTTTTTTTTATCCCTTAAAATATTAAATCATCATTTGAAAACATTGAAGTGGGGAAAATATGCAAAAAAACAAAAAAGAATTTGAGAAGGGGCAAATACTTTTTCACGGCACTGTATATTACCTGTTTTAAAGTTTGAAAATGTGGAGAAAAAAATATTTTCACAGTGAAACTTCTGATGTCCACATTTTCAACATTTTTGGTAAACTTCTGAACATTTTTTGGTGAAAAAAAGAAATGTTAAAAATGTTTCTTAAGAACATTCATGTGAATGTTCTTGAGAAAATATTACAAGTTTTACAGATACATATGTAATCACGTTAGATAATTTTAGGATTTTTTTTTTGGAAGATTTTGACTCATTTTTTGAAAATATTTACAAGAATTTTCTTGCCAAATTTGGGGATTTTTTTTTTTTAGGGAAACTTTTAAGGAATTTTTGGAATTTTCTTCCTGAAGGTTTTGCAAATTTTCAGAAATTTGGGGGATTTTTGTTGCAGATTTTTTTGGATTATTTTCAGGCAAGGAAACAATATTTTTTGGTGCCCGTAAATGAATACAACAGGCGGGTTAAATACTGTGTGGAAAAAAATTGTTTTCCCAGTCTTAGAAGTTAAAGATTAAGACAAAAAAAATCAAATATACTTGTTTTTGCTTCATTGCTTTTGACTTTTCAAGTTAAGATCATTAAACAGTAAATCAGATGTTTACACATTTTGACTTAGTATCCTTTTTTACCTCAGTTTTTAGTCAAGTTATAAAAACTCAACCCACTAACATATAACAAAGAATTTAATTATTATTTTCCGTGATTTTACAAGGCATTATCTGTAATTTAACAAAACAAAACAGTAAAATACCAGTAATTTATTTTTGAATTTACAGTTGAAAAATATGTTTAAAAATTGTGTTAAATGTAAAAAAAAACAACAACATTGTACTGAGTAGGTAATTGTTGGAACTCATGAATAAGATCCTGAGGTACTGAAAGTCCGTTTCTTGTTGGAGGAACTCATCACTCACCCAGAGGGAACAATCCAGATGTGGAATTATTCAGTTTAATCTGTCAAAATTATTCAGGTAGGAATTTATCTTTAAATAATCTGAGATAAGATAAAACCCATCAATGAAACAAAGCTAAAATGAAGAGGTTGCAGCTCGGTTGCGTTTTAAAACGTGGAGTGGCTCTTCGCAGCAGCGTGATGCTAATAAAGCAGCAGATCCACACACGACGGCTGAACACCGCTGAAATGTGTCCTTTAAATGATTCCCTCTAAGTGGAAAATTGCAGTTATTCTGAGTTGCGCTCCGTTTGGGAGGCAGCTGATTAGATGGACTCGATACCTGCGTTCATTTTTCAACTCACTGATGCATATAATCACAATATTACGCCACAGGAAATCACAACACGTCTGCTCTCGAGTGTTTTTCCTGTTTTGTTGAGTTCCTGCGATCAGGTGAAACCGCTGCAGAGTGCGTCATTAGCACAAAGACAGGAAGACTTCACAAGAAATAACCTTTACAGAGATGGATGCTAATTTTTTGATGGCCAGTCGGGGGAGAAAAATGCAAATTAACTGACATAAATGCCAGCAGCTTGAGTGACTGTATGATTTTCACTGGTAGAAGCAGCAGATAAGAGCAGAAAATGATTTAAGGATGAATTGAAAGTTCTTGTACCTCACTAGAGGGTTTCTACACTTTAAAATGATTATGATTTAAGCATGTATTTATATAATAATTTGCAGATGTTTCTCTGTTCACTGTAGAAGTTTTTTAAAAAACTAAAACTGAAGCTAAATACAGTCCAGCATTTTTACATACAGTAAGAATCATTTTACACTGTTTGAGAGCAAAAATACAAAATACAAATAAAGTTTGTACTTTATTTAAATCAGCAAAAAACAAATAAAATGTACGTATTTCTATATATATATATATATATTATATATAGAAAAATACTGTATAATTATTACAATATGTAGTTTTTACTTTATCTAAATCAGAAAAAAATATTATTTTGCGGATGTTTGCCATAATTTAGAAGAGAAGTTTTGTATATTTAATACCAAAAATGATAAATATTATTTAACTGTTGTCTTACGGACTTTTTCTGTTTGAATGTTTAAAACAATATATTAAAATTGTTAATAAAGTCCAAAATAAAAATCTGCATTTTTACATACAGTAATAAGTACTACTTTATTAATAAGTACAAATTAATGAAAAAAACAAAAATAGAAATAAAATAAATTTTAAAATATGAGAAAAAATAAAATGATAAATAAAGGGATTGGACTGTACAAAATAGGTAAAAAAGAGAAATAAAATAAAAAAGAAGAAAATAAAAAAATACTTAAATAAAGGTAATGGACTGTACAAAAGAGGTAAAAGATAAATAAAATAAAATAAAAATAGGAAAAAATAATTAAAAATAGTTAAATAAAGGCAATGGACTGTACATAACAGGTAAAAAGAAGATAAATAAAATAAAAATAAAAATTAGGAAAAAATAAAAATAATTCAATAAAGGTAACGGACTGTACATAACAATGAGTAGTTATTATTATGATTCTGATTCTGATTCTTCTTCTTCTTCTTCTTCTTCTTATTATTATTATTATTATGGTTGTTGTTATTGTTATTACTATTTTTATTAGTATTTTCGGCTTGTTTCAATCCACTGCTACAGTATTAAAAAAGACTTAACTTTGGGATTAAATTGTCGCATTAACTGTCAACTGAGGTGTCTTTTACTCACATTTAACAGACATTTTTGGTTTATCAGGTGATCAGAAATAACAGGAAGAAGAACAGATTTCTGTCACAATCATTCCACCTGTAAAAAGTCAATTCAGAGCCAGAAAACACCCTGATGGAGTATCTTTACTCTGCTGAACTGGTACCTTTTAAGTGAAGGATCTGAGTTCTTCTTCCACTTCCTGGTTCTCTGTGATTGACTGGACTGAATCTTCTGTTTCCTCACCTGCAGTTTGCTCTCCTGGACTCTTCCTCTGGCTCTGAGCGTCCGGAGAGGTCGGCTCATCCGGCGGCCAGCGGAGTTCTCCACTTTCCACCTCGGTGGCGTCCGTCGGCTCGACCACGATGGAGGGAAGCCGCTTGGACAGCTTGGGATACCTTTCATGGGTATCTGGGAAGATCTGTGGGAAGCTCATGTAAGGTCGACTTGGAGGTTTGTCATATTTGGGGGGATTAATGCATCGTTACTCGAGCAGGACATGGAAGAACAACAATGCGGCAAAAAGCGGATTAGGAAAGCTGTGAGCATGAGGTGGAAGATCTCTGAGAAGACAACTAATGTCTTTGATGTTGAACTACATCTCATGCTCTGTAGCACAAGAAATCATGATGCTATTTCTGTTAGTCCGTTAAGTCATATCTGAACGTGAATGAACAGAAATCTGACTAAAAAGTGGATTTTTTTTAGACGTGGGTTTTGTATAACCTCATTTTCTACATTTCTAAACTAAATTTAGCCCAACTGTGGCCCAAATATAACAGATTAGACATCAAATTTATTCTTAAAGGAAAATACTAAGAAAGTTGACAGAGTCAAAATGTTTTCAGTAAATATTAAAGAGAACTTTCATTTCATTTATTTCGAACATGTAATAACATTCAATGAATGATTCACAAAAAACAACTAAAATAGTCCATCATGCTTCTCATATAAGGAGAATGAGAGGAAAACAAAACATCATGTTCGAAAGGGAGTGGGAAGAAGTTAAAACTTATTTAATCCCACCCCTAAAATGAGAACAAAAGAAGGAACAAAAATAGATACAAAGGAACAACTTGCGGCAAAAATCGACTTACGACGATCCGTAGAAACGGAACTCCAATGTAAATCGAGGACTGCCTGTACACTACAGAAAGTTTGGGGTCACCCAGGCAGTTTCATGTTTTCCATGAAAACTCACACTTAAAATTCCTCTAAAAAGTCAAAAATGTGCCAAATTAAGATGGTTATTTGGCATTAAGTGCAACTGGGGCTAGTTTGACAGGTGTTTAGCTACAAGCCAAAGTTCAAAAACTGGAACTATGACCTGATAGTGTCTTTAAAATGTGAACATCTCCTTAAACTTTCATCCAAAACATGTTGAGACTCTTAAAAAATGGATCCATTGACGTACAAGTGTGGAAATAGAAGAATAAACTAAATGAAAACAAGCATCAAACGGCTCCCAGCTCACCTGGCGATGATGCATTGTGTCAGAAAATGAAGTGCTCAGTAGTAGACAATAACTCACTTGTCCTTTTGGCTCGGCTGATATAACATTTACTCACCGCAGGTCTGAGTCCAACTAGCGACCCACATTTTACTCATCGCCGCCGTGACTCACCGCTGGATGACTTCAGACAGAGATAAACCAAACAGAAATGAGGATACTGAGTCCTGATCTCCTGCCGCTCCTCCACCGCTGAAGTCCTCCGATGCCGGCTCCAGAGAGTTCATCACCTCAGTCATCCTGCAGGTGATCACAACATCAATAATCAGTTAACTGGAGGTGATTTCTGCAACTTTGCAATTGCAATTGCTTGGATAATTTATTGTTATTTCCGTGTTTTGTTAAATTACAGATAATAACTAGTAAAATCAGTGAAAAAAGTATAAATTTACATGTTAATTATCAGAAAACAGGCAAATCTGTCCATAGAGTTCACATAAAAAATGCTCATTTTTACAAATAGTAAATTGTTCCTTTATGTTTTTATAGCAGTCTTTAAACTAAAAAAAATACCAATATTTTTCAGATATGTTCTGTGACTGGAAAGAAAAATTATGCACAATGTGAATTTCTTCCAACTGTTATTTTTATTGTGATTTATTTCCACAGTTTTGTTAAATTACTAGATAATTTAACAGACGGTTTTGTTAAATTTTTACAACTTGTAAAAATTTATATTTTAAAAAAAATTAATTTTCATGTGAACCATAAAAACACAGACCAAATCTGTATTTAATGTCCACATCAGAAATCTGTATTTCTTACAAATTTTAATTCAATCTTTTAGGTTTAACTGTAAAAGTACTTTAAAAAAAAATCAGTATTTTTTTAACAAATAATAATCTATTCTTTTACAATGTCTGACCATAAAATTACACTATTTAAATCAACTAAAATGATCACTAGTTTACAGATTTCCTGTTATTGTTATGAAAAATATGGTATTAAAAAAATGTATTTATTATTATTAAATTACAGATACTGTCTTAAAATCACAGAAAAAATATAAATTTACATGTTGACTGTAAAAAAAAAAAAAAGGAAAAAATGGCCAAAACTGTGAATAATAATTATAATTTACAGCGTTCACTTCCTGTCTGTGGATTAGCGCAGGGCATCATTCATATTATTCAGCACATTTACTCATGTATCACTTTGGCAGCTTTATTTTCAGGCCCAGTCACTGATTTTTCTGGCAGCAGTTGGTGCTAATTGGCGAACAATAATGACCAATTAGTGCCAACGGTCCCAAACACACTAGAAAAACTGACGAAGATACAGCAGCCAACTGTCGGCTCGATGCACCTCTGCTGTCTGATTTACTGTCCAAACATCTGCCAGAAGTATACCTGACATACATAACAGCTATACTGGTTGCACTGGTTTGATTAGAGGAAGGAAACTTGATCTGGGAGAACCACAGAGGAGGAACTGAGAGCTAAAATGGTTTTTACTCAGAATACAGAAGTTTAATACTTTCACTTTCACCGCCCTGAATACAGTTTTTAAACCATTTTAACAGTTAATCCAATCAGTTTCTGGGCATTTTAAGTCCAGCAATATACAGTCCTGCAGCCACAACATTTAGCACTGAAACTGACAGATACTGACATTTGCAGATATTTATTTTAAAGCTTCTGGAACTATGATAAAATCTGCTGCCTTTGGTGTCCGTCTACAAGGTTCTGGTTTGTCTTTGACTCCTCTGGACAGAATTGGTTCAATTCAACTAAATGTAACTGTGCCCAAAATCAACCTTCTGATGATGATGAACTCAATTCAATTCGATTTGCTTTGTGTGAAGCTCCAGTTCCACAGAGCATGATACTGCCACCACCATGCTTGACGGTAGGTTCAGTATTCTTGGGGTTAAAGGCGTCATCTTTTTCCTCTAAACTGTCCTTTGGCCATTTTTATCTCAACTAGGTTCTTTTGGTTTCCGTCTACAAGCTTCTGGTTTATCTTTGGCTCCTCTGTACAGAAATGGTTCAGTTCAACTAAGCTTGTTGTCTTTCTGACCCAGACTTGTTTCTTCATCAGCCCCTAGGTTCTTGATGGATTTAAGTCAGGGCTTTGGGGAGACCAGTCTAAAACCTTCATTCAAGCTTGATGGAACCATTTCTTTACCACGTCTGATGTGAGTTTGGCCTTATTGTCTTGTTGAAACATCTGACTGTGTCCAAGATCAACCTTCTGCTGATGGTTTTAGGTTTTCCTGAAGAATGTGGAGGTGATACTCCTTCTTCATTGTTCCATTTACTTTGTGTAAAGCTCCAGTTCCACAGAGCATGATACTGCCGCCACCATCCTTGATGGTAGGTTTGGTGTTCTTGGGGTTAAAAAAAGACCTGCTCAAGATAGTCTGAACCCAGTCCTTAACCAGTCATAAAAAGATATTTTTTTAAAAATGTCCGAAAAAAATGTTCAGAACCAGTCAGAATATAGTCTGGAACCAGTCCAAAACCAAAACTGAAACCTGTTTTAGAAACGGTCTGAAACCAGTCCTCAGCCAGGAACAAATCCAGTGTAAAATATTTCCTAGCCACCTGATGAATACAAGTCCAACATTCTGACCCTCTTTTAGCTCTGTGTTTGGTCTCCACCATCTTCTGAAGAAATATCTGACTGTTTAGTTTTCATCAGTTGGTGTCTCACTGTTTGCTGCATCCAAAACTTATGAGCAACCGAAACAGAAAAGTTGTCAGCTGACAGCTAAACAATGACCTTAAAGTTCTGTCAAGTCCAAGTGTGTGGTGACATCTCATCAGTGTCACAGCCACTGTTCACATTATACTGTACATCACTATTATATATATACTATATATACTACTATACAGCCACGACTAGAAGTAGAGAGAACTCAGAAATGACATTTGTGTACTATGACACCGTTAAAATGCCAAAAAACAGAAAAAAGTAACTTTATTGTAGATTTTTCTAAATACTCGGTGTGAGCACAGTCTGTAGCTCAACTGAAAAGTCGCTGAATTTTTGACATGTGACTGTTGGTCTCAGCTGAGTCACTAATGGCTTCATGGTTGTGTCGAGAAAGATAGAATTTTAGTTATTTTACAGAATCTGGCGAGTACAAATGATGTGTTTTTGGTGAATTTTTAAATGAGACGTGTAGAATAAAGCATTTTTATAAAATATCTCAATCTTAAGGTTAAATCTGGTTACAAAGGAACCGTAGATGAGTAGTTCAAGGACCTTTAGAAAGCTGAAATCTGATGATTCTTTCTATTTTTACAGCTTCTGGCTTTTCTAAATAGTATAATTTTGTTGATCTATTGAATATACCATGACTTTTAGAGGGTTAAATGCATCATAGGGCATCATTAAGCTAACCTCAGTGTAACATTCAGGTCATTTAACCAGCAACAGTCTGCTCGGCGGTGAAAGGCTGTTCAACTGAAAAGTTGCTGAATTTTTGACATGCGACTGTTGGTCTCAGCTGAGTCACTAATGGCGCCACGGTTGTGCCAAGAAAGACAGAATTTTAGTTCTTTACCGAATCTAGCTAGTGCAAACTATTTATTTTTGGCGAATTTTTAAATGAGACGTGTAGAATAAAGCGATTTTGACGAAATAAAACAATTTTAAGTTGAATTTTGGTTACGTTTTCCAGTGGAACCATAGATGAGTAGTTCTGTTTTTACAGTTTTTGGTATAATTTGGATGATTTATTGAATATACCATGACTTTTAGAGGGTTAAATGCATCATATGGCATCATTAAGTTAACATCTGCACATCTCAGTGTTTGTTGTAACTTTATTGTCGATTTTTTTTTATGCTTGATGTGAGCACTGCCTGCATTTGAACCAAAAAGTCGATGAATTTTTGGCACACGACTGTTGGTCTCAGCCATGTCATTAATGGCTTCACGGTTGGACAGAGAAAGACAGAATTTTAGTTTTTTTACAGAACCTGGCTAGTACAAATGATTTACTTTTGGCGAATTTTCATATAAGACATGTAGAATAAAGTGTTTTTATGAAATATTGCAATGTTAAGGTTCAATTAGGGTGCAAAGGAACCATAGGAACCATTCAAAGACCTTTATAAAGCTGAAATCTGATGATTCTTTCTATTTTTATAGTTTCTGGCTTTGCTAAATCGTATAATTTGGTCAATTTATTGAATATACCATGACTTTTAGAGGGTTAACTGCATCATATGGCATCACTAAGTCGACCTCAGTGTAACATTCAGGCCGTTTAAGCAGCAGCAGTCTGCTCGGCAGCGAAAGGCAGACTTTAGATGTGACAACTTATCAGAAATACCACTTTCCATACAATCAGACCTGCTGTTGCCATGGGGACGAGCGGTTGGGATTTTTTATTTTTTCATGCCCGTGATTGTCTGAGCGCCGCACTCTGGGCCGAGCGATGATTCGGGGGTATTCATGTGTGCCGTTACGCAGCAATTACCGGCGTCAGGACGAGGCCGAGCCGCTGCCTCCCACCTTCATCATCGCCATCGTCGGCCGACAGCAGAAACAATGCAGCCTTGTTGTCCCGATCAGAGGCCCGGATTGTTCTGGTCCGGTCAGACTCTGCCGCTCTGGAGGTAGAAACTCAGCTCTGAGAAGTGACGGGAAGCGTAACAGACACCAGAATTTGAATCTTGCCGTCTTTGTTTCTGGAGCTGAGTAAAAATAATTCCTTCTCGAGAGCAGCGAGTCTGAACGGGGTCGTCCAAGTGTAAAAGAGGTTCCTGGAAGCTGCTTCACTTCCACCTCAGCAGAGACTCGACATGCCTGAGACATTTTTATTATTTGCATTTTTGGCGAGGTCAGGAAGTAGCAGCGAGCGTTTCCACCGATGAATAAATTTACAATCAGGTTAAGGCGTCAGTCAGTGCATTAAAATCCTCATTTTGGTGTTTTCAGCTGCAACAAGTACTGAAGATAACAAGGAAACAACTAGTTTTATAATTGATTTATCAATTTGAGCAACATTTTAATGAACAAAAGTCCAGCTCCTTAAATGTGGATATTTTCTGGTTTCTTTCCCACATAATGACAGTAAACTACCTTCATTTTAATAATTCAGTCATTTTCTCTGCTGTACATGACAGAATTTAGAAAATATTTGTGTATTTTCCACTATTTTCTGCATTAATCAGCTTGTTGTCAGCTATTAAATTAATCACCAACTCTTGTGATAATTGATTTATCAGTTTCAGTTGTTTTCAATGGAAAAAAGTCAAAATTTCTGATTACAGCTCCTTAAATATTGATATTTTCTGTTTTCTTTGTTCCTTTATGACAGTAAACTGCCTCTATTTTAATAATAACATAACAATTTAAAAAAATTTTAAAGCAAAAACACCAAACATTTGCTAGTTTCAGCAGACTCTGAATATCAGATAACAGTCATTTTCTCTGATGAACATAACAGGAATTTTGAATTTATTTGTGTATTTTTGGCTCAATTAGAAAAAAAAAGTTGAAATTCTCTGATCCCACCTCCTTAAAACTCAATATTGTCTGGTTTCTTTCCTCCTTTACAACCATAAATTGCCTCATTTAACATTTATTAATAACCTAAATTTGTCCGATAATGTGTATTACATACGATTTTGTAGGGTTTTAACCTCAATAATATTCAAATTATTCAAAGTTTTAACCTTTATTAATATCCCAATTAGTCATGTAGTTTGCATAAATAATTAAAGGAATAGTTTGGTGTTTTGTGAGCAGCCAGTTAGCTTAGCTTAGCTTAGCTTAGCACAAACACCGGAAACAGAGGGAAGCAGTTAGCCTAGCTCTGTCCTAAGGTAACTAAACCTGACTACCAGCGTCTTTAACCCTCCTGTTGTCCTCATTTACGGGCACCAAAAAATATTGTTTCCCTGTCTGAAAAAAATCCAAAAATTCAGCAAAAAAATTCCCCAAATTTCAGAAAATTTGCAAAACCTTCAGGAAGAAAATTCCAATAAATCCTTAAAAGTTTCCCATAAAAGTTTTATTTAAAAAAAACAAAAAAAACAAAAAAAACAAGAAATCCCCCAAATTTGGCAAGAAATAAAAATGTAAAAAAAAAAAATTCATTTAAAAAAAAAAAACTAAAAATTGTAAATATTTTTTTAAATGAGTAAAAATCTTCCAAAAATCTTAAAAATATCAAAAGTGATTCCATATATATCAGTAAAACTTCTGATATTTTCTTTAAAAACATTCAGAAAAAAATCAACCAAAATCCAGCGAAATTCACTGGATTTTGATTTTTTCTGAATGTCCTTAAAGGAACATTTTTTTAAGATTTCTTTTTTTACACCTAAAAATGTTCAAAAATTTCCCAAAAATGTTGAAAATGTGGACATCAGAAGTTTCACTGTGAAAATCAAATTTTTTCCCACATTTTCAAACTTTAAAACGGGACAACAAGAGGGTTAAGACTCAGTAATCCAACAGAAACTTGAACTTCCTTTAAGGAATTGTATTAAAACCACAATATACAGATATAATAACACTCTTATATCAATATATTTAGACTCTGCCAAGTTACTGGTAGCTATGGTGATCAGACAAATGTAAGGGAGTAAAAATGTTGTTAAATAAAGAAGTAAAGTAGCAAAATCGGCTCAAGCTCAAGTGCAGCTTTTGACTGATGTTCTGTTTCCTTTTATTTAACTTTATGGGTTTTTACTGCACTGTTTTAACCTTACAGTTGTTTTCAGCTTATTTTTAGAGTCATTTCCAGTCACTGGTATAAAAACAGCTGCATGAAACCAACACAAACGTCACATTTCAGACACTTTTTCCACCTTCTTCTGCACCAACTGTTGGCCTCAAGGCGCTTCATTTCTAACATTCTTTATTTAGACGAGCGTCTGCTGACATTAACGCCGCTGATTTACCGCTTTGGGCACATTTTGGTGTTAAAACTAATGAAAAACCAAAGCCCAGGAGGTCATTTGTTGGATTTGCAGCAAAAATGTGGCGTTTAAATGAGCTAATAGCACTAATTTAGACATAAAATGAAGTGAAAAAGACGAATAAAACATTAGTTCCGATGATTAGCATGACAATTAATCGTCAAAACTAAAATTTAATGATAATGACAGCCCTATTAGTCTTAAAAATGCAAATTAGCTGTTTACATCCAGTATCTGCCCCATAAATAATTGTTTTTAATGACAAAAGTCCAACTAATGATCCTATAAACTGCTAATTTTAATGCAGAATGGTTGAAAATTGGGATAAAATCCTCACGTTTACGAAGCTGTAAGCAAAAATAGCTGGAGACTTTTACTTTATACAGTCATTTAGATGATAGAAGTGTCATGTATTATGTTAATTTACTAAATGATTCTGCAAATATTTATTATCTTGATATTTCCAGAATCTTAAACCACAAATAACATTCAAAAATGGTGCAAAAATTCAACATTTTCAAGCAAAAAATGCCCGAAATTCAGTTATTTAGGAGTCTCGGCTTCAGGATTTTGATAGTTTTCACTGTTTTATGTGAATCTTTTGGGGTTTTGGATGGATTTTGAACTAAAATTTAATGATAATGACAGCTGGATTAGTCTTAGAAATATAAATTAGCTGTTTATATCCTGTATCTGCCCCATAAATACATGTATTTAATTACAAAAGTCCAATTAATGACCCAAGAAACTGCTAATTTTAATGCAGAATGGTTGAAAATTGGGATTAAACCCCTAACATTTAGGAAGCTGTAACCAAAAATTGTTGGATATTTTTACTTTACTCAGTCATTCTGATGAATTATTCATAAAACATTCTCTTTCCAGATGTTTAAACTACAAATAATCTGTAAAAATGGGACAAAAATTCAACATTCTCAAGAAAAAAATGCTCAAAATTCGCCTATTTCAGAGTCTCAGCTTCAGGATTTTGCTACTTTTCACTGTTTAATGTGAATCTTTTGGGGTTTTCTCACTTTTTCACAGATTTTCCAGATAATAAATAACCTGCAGGTTCATTAATAATGCAGATCATTGCTAGTTGCAGCACTAAAAGTACAAGCCAAAAGCCCATGGGAGCATCTTCACACTCTTCCTGGTGTTGGATTGCAGACTGGAGTCTGGGACCAGATGTTTGCACCAACTAGTGCTTTTATTTTTTAAAAGACAACTAATTTCCTGCTAAAATATTGAGAAAATGATTCACCTCGCAGCCTCCCTCTCCTCCTTCCATCCTCGCTGACCTCCACCTCTCCTCCGTCCACTTTAATTCCACTATTTTATGTCATTTTTCTGCAGATATGAGTCTTTTGTCCATCATTTTTTCCATTTGTGCTGCTAAACCAGAGCCAGAAGCTGCACCGCCTCCTCAGATGCAGCTTTTCTTGCACAAATCCACCAAGTTTTTCTCTTAACAGCCCAAGGACACAAAGATAAAATCCAATCTGCGGCCAAAAACACTGCTGCTCTTTTCATTTTTTTTTTTACTTCTTCCACTGCTCTGTTTCTGTTCAAATTCAGTTTCACTTGTGTGTTTGTTGCCCCACTTCAGATTTCCTGTCCTATTTTTGGACTTTAGTAGCACAAAAACTTGTTTTTTGCATTTTTTTTTGGATGCATTTGTTGTAAATTCATGCAAAACGAACCGATTTGGCTGCACACACAACAGGTAGATACTATAAATAGATTTATATTAAAGCACAGCTCCACTTCCACCCACACTTTCTCCACTCTGTCAGGCTGATCTGGGCTTTATTCTGCCCACAATCCAACACTGAAAAAGGGAATAAAACTCAATATAAAGCAGCTTTGGTGGATTTTTAAAGCTCCGAGGTGCAGTTTAAATCGCCAAAATGATCTCTGTGTTAAGTTTCTTTTATGAAAAACGACTAAAAAGCGGCTTTTAGCGGGAGGAAATGAAGGATGGAGGGGATGAGTGTGAATAAAAGCTCGGTACCTGTCCGCTGTGGGCTGATCGGTGTCTCAGAGCAGGAAGATCCTCCGCTGCTTCATCACACTGATGCTGCTGCTGCTGCTGAGGATGAGGTTGATGATGATGATGATGGTGATGATGAGGATGATGAGGATGATGATGCGGGCTGTTGTGGGCGCTCAGCTCCGGTGAAGTTAGTCGCAGGAAAGTGTTCGGAGTCTGCGCAGTGGAGCTGAGTTGATGCTGCCTTCACTGACTGTCAGGAAAATGGAGTTTTATTGCCAAATTTCTTTTATTGTCAAATTAAAACCGCTTGTAAGACACTATTTTATTTTTTACATGTGCTTTATATGGATGTATTGGACAGATAACTTGTTAAAGTGTATAAATATTTAAGTATTTTATCCTTAATTAATGATTCTAATTTGTATGCAATATTGTTTGTACTTTATATAATAATGTAGGGACTTAACTAATATTACAGGTAATTCCCACTTTAAATAAATATAAATTATAGTATTAAATTTCTCGTTCTTTGGTGAAACACAAACCGTCAGAAAACATGCACCAGCATCACTTTTACTCATATACTGTCATCAAAACACGTATATAATGTACAAAATTGAAGTGACTGTCGATCATTTTTCAACTTCATTTCTCGGATAAAGTTGGAAATTACAAGGCGACCTGAAGGCATCACCGAACAAGCCATTGAAACGCGGCCGTCGATGATTTAAAAACTTGCCAACGTTAGCAGCCGTTTTTATCGAATTTATCGGGTAAAATGCCACATTTATGCCATAAATCCTGAAGTTACTGTCAATAATGTGCTGTCTGTTGTTATATTTTATGTTTTAAGTGAAGTTTGTGAAAGTTTGGTTCCACATTGACGACGGTTAAACAGCCAGAAAACCCATATAGCGATAAACTAGCTTATTTTCTCTTTAAGCTAGCACAGGGAGGTTTAGCTGTACAGATAATTCACTTTTTAACTGTTTATTCCTTCCAAAGAACACAGTGTTAGTAAAGAAAAATATTCCTGTGAGCTGTGTCTCCCTCTGGTGTGCAAAAACATCAGTATTAATGCTTCCTATCAGTGTTGTGTAGTCATGGGATGATATATTTAACTCGAATGTTGTCATTTTTTATATGTTTTTTTGGAAAAATTCCAATTAAATTTAGCTTTATTCAACCTAATAAACACAATAATTCTATATATGAGGAGTTTCTAGGACTCATTCAGCCCATTTTGATCTAAATTCAAAGCTGTAAATAGTTTATTTGCTGAATTTTCACAGCATTTGATCTATTTTAGTCAATTAATAAATGAAACAGACTAGGAAACAGGAATAAAATAAACATTCTGGTTGAACTGTAAATCAGTTTCAGACACAGTTTGGCATATAATAGTCTTTATTTATTGTTTATAACTTTGCAAACACGTTGAGTTAAAGCCTGTCAGAATACAAACAGGAGCAGTAATGAAATAAAACTCCATTAAAAGCTATTTACACGGCCAGTTCAATATTCCCACTTTGTACAGAGATATTGAAGGAAAACATACTCTTGACAGATTTCTATAGTAGCAAATTAGGTTCTAAGTAGCAAACTATTAATAAAAAATATAGTTCCAGCAGTACACTTGCTGTGTTTGATCATGAGCATTTCATTTTTAGCTTAGCATTGCTAGTGTCTCTTTACATTACAGCTACAGCAACAACATCTTGGTGATACATATTCATTTTTCTGTCACATACTGCATTTCTGCATTGTCGATACGCGCTACTGTTAGCTTAATAGTGAAATTACTGTAAACATTTTTTTTTTGGAATGTCAGTAGCATTGATTGATTTTTGCAACAGTCCCAAACAGTCATATTTTTCAATGCACTGGTGATTATCTTCGTGTAAAATAGGAGCACAAGTAACAAGAGGTACATGAAAAGTTAGGAGACAGGTTTTGGGATGCAAAACCCAAAAGTTCTCTACCGTAAGCAAGGATATTTGGTGTCATAAATTGCATGTAAGGGCACTCATTTACACAGCTTATTAACAACTTGATTGCATTGTCAGTGAGAATTATATTAATTAGTTTCTTTATAGGTGAACAATGTGCAACCGGACATCACCATCATCGTGTTAACGCCTGAAGATTGACGATTTATTTCCAACAATTGGTACGTAATGACCACTTCCATTATCCAACATGTTTTCTCTCGTTTTTCTGTCACAAGCCACTAAATCTGGTAGTTAGTATTTGTATCTTTACATAAAAATGACAGCTAGAAACTTCACTTCTCAGCTCCATCAAAGAACTTCATCTTCTCAGAGTGCACAGAGTCCCTCAGCCGTTGAATGGAAGAAGCTGTCTCACCCGAGATGGGCTCGGAAGATTCGAAAACATGCGTAATTTGTTTAGTTATGACGACTGTTTCTTGTTTGCTCTCACGTCTCTCACTTGAAAAGTGCCTCAAACTCTCAAACAGCGACCTCTTGCCGCTTGGCGATTCTTCGACGGTCTTTGATGCCACTTCATTCTCCTCTGATTTCAAAGGAAGGCCTCCAGCTGCTTCAGTTTTGACAGCACTCAGTAGCTTGGCGTGCTGTGCTTCTGGAGTTCCCTGTATGTTTGATGTAATGACGTGTATTTTTCCAGAATCCAGTCTGAGTGTGTCTTCTGATGAAGATGAAACTCCAGATGATAGGATGGTGATTTTCTCAGGCAAGTTGGGCTCAACTGAGATCAGCTCAGTCCTCGCGGTGGAAGTAATGATGTTGCTGTGAATCTCTCCCAAGTCAGAAATATCTGGACCAGAGTATTTGACAGTTACCTTGGTTGGAGGAGATAAGGACGGGCCAAGATTCTCACTTGTCACTGCAGAGCTAACATCAGCAAAGGCGTCTGATGACTGGACGGAAGAGGTAGGGCTTATTTCTTCATCCTTTTGCTCGCTTTTTGGAGAAGTTTTGGCCGGTTCTGATGGGGAGGACAGGCCGAACCTAGGGAATTTAAACCAACCCGTCCTCTCAGGACTTTTGACCGTATCTGGCTTGGTATTTGTTTCTTTTTCTTTTGCTGCTAACTGCTTTTCAGTGAGTTTTTCTGCCTCATGAACGTCCAGATTTTCTTCAGTTTTTGATACATCAAATTCAACGTCAATGTTCTTGAGAATCTCACCAAATGATGTCAAACTCAATTTTGGTGATTTGCTCTCTCCTTTTGGTTCATCTTCCTTTTTCAGTTCTTCCTCTTTACATTCAGTGTCAACAGGGATGTATTCGTCCTCGGGTTTAGGTTTTGAGAAACTTAACCTCGGCATTTTAAAGGTTGGTAGTTTGAATTTACTTGGAGATCCAAGAACCACACCATCAGTCTCAGTCTTTGGTGTTTCAGGATCGGATGCAGCTGCTTTGGGAACATCAGTTTTAATATCAACACTGGGACTTTTCATAGCGACAGTAACATCCTCCTTCAATTTCATTTCATCAATTTCAGCTGCTTTTTCTGCATTGGCTGCTTCTTTGGTAACATCGTAACTAGCACTGCCAAATCTCATTTTTAATGTTGGCATTTTAAACTTTAATGGTGAATCTCCAACATCTTTTGACTTAGCTTCAACCTCAGAACCTTTCATTTCCACACCAGCTGAAGATTCTTTGACATTGTACTCAGAGAGTTTTATGTCTGCTTTTACTTCTGGCACTGTGGCATCAACTTCAGGTCCTTTTGCTTTTAGTTGTCCGATTCCTAACTTTGGCAATTTAAATGTGCTTCCTTGTCCACTTTGTCCGGCTTCAAGCTCAGGTGCTTTCATTTCCATTTCAGGGTATTTGACTTTGACTTCTCCCTCTGCGATACATACATCCACTTGTGGAAGCTCGGAACTCACTTCAGGCTCTTTACCGCTGGACTTTGAAAAAGAAAACCTGGGCAGTGAAAACCTTGGTTTTTTCAAGTTCGTATCAGGTTCTGCAGCAGGAGGCAATTCTGCTGAAATAGGTCCTTTGACTTCAGCATCTGGTAGACTGATTTCTGCTTTGGCCTCTGGTGATGTAATATCACTTTTTGGTGTTTCAAAGTTGACATCAGCATCAGGGGTTTTACCACTTGGCCGTGAAAATGAAAATCTTGGAAATGCCCAGCTCGGTGCTTTCACATCTGGTGCTGAAACTGCACCCTCCACTTGTTTGACTTCAACAGCAGGGAGTTTGACTTCAGCTTTGACATCTGGTAATGTCACATCTACATCTTTCTTGGCCAAGCTTAAATTCGTCTCAGGTCCTTTAACTTTGGGCACCGAGATGCCCAAATTTGGCATTTTGAACTTGCCTCCAGATACATGAAGTTCACTGCCTTTATTTCCCACATCTGCAGATAACCCGTCAGTGTCAGTGCTGGTTTCTGTGTCATTTTTAATGTTTTTGTCTATATCAGGGACTTCTGCGCTGACCATTGGTGTAGCAGCTCCAAATCTGGGTAATTTAAATGTTGGCATTTTAAACCTTGATGGTGATCCTTCAGTATTACTTGCCTGGAGATCAGTTCCAGGACCTTTGATTTCCATTTCAACAGAAGGTTTTTTAAGTTCGACTTCAGGGAGTTTGACTTCACCTTTGGCCTCTGGTAGTGTCACATCTACAGCTTTCTTTGATAAGCTTAAATCAACCTCTGGCCCTTTGGCTTGAGACATAGCAAATCCGAGACTTGGCAGCTTAAACTTGCTTCCTTTTCCCTCATGTAGCGCTCCAGTAGTTTTTATATCAACTGAAGATCCTTCTATATCAATGCTGGGGGCTTCAACCTTAGTGGAAAGAACTTCCTGAGGAACCTTCATGTCAGCTCCATCTATTTTGACACCTTTGTCCATATCAGATCCTTCTGCTGTGACACTTGGGGATCCAGCTCCAAATTTTGGTAATTTGAATGTCGGCATCTTAAATTTTGATGGTGATCCATCTATGTCCTTGGTCTCAACCTTGATCTCAGGAGCTTTAGCTTCCACTTCAGCAGAAGGTTTTTTCAATTTAACATCAGGGAGTTTGATCTCACCTTTGGCCTCTGGTAGTGTCACATCTACATCTTTCTTTGATAAGCTTAAATCAATGTCTGGCCGTTTGGCTTGAGACATAGAAAATCCGAGACTTGGCATGTTAAACTTGCTTCCTTTTCCTTCATGTTTTGTTCCTGTGCTTTTTATGTCTATTGATGGACCTTTTGTGTCAATGCTCGGTGCTGCAATGTTAATTGCAATAACTTCCTCGGGAACCTTAATGTCAGCTCTGTCTATTTTGACATCCTTGTCAGGTCCTTCTGCTGTGACACTTGGGGTTCCAGCTCCAAATTTTGGTAATTTGAATGTCGGCATATTAAATTTTGATGGTGATCCATCTGTGTCCTTGGTCCCAACCTTGATCTCAGGAGCTTTGACTTCCACTTCAACAGAAGGTTTTTTTATCTCACCTTTGGCCTCTGGTAGCGTCACGTCGACATCTTTCTTTGACAAGCTTAAATCAATGTCTGGCCGTTTGGCTTGAGACATAGAAAATCCGAGACTTGGCATCTTGAACTTGCTTCCTTTCCCTTCATGTTCAGTTCCAGTACTTTTTATGTCAATTGATGGACCTTTTGTGTCAATGCTCGGTGCTGCAACGGTAACTGCCAGAACCTCCTCAGGAAACTTAATGTCAGCTCCATCTACTTTGATATCTTTGTCTACATCAGGCCCTTCAACTGTGACACTTGGAGTTCCAGCACTGAATTTTGGTAATTTAAATGTTGGCATCTTAAATTTGGATGGGGATACCTCAGTTTTCTTAGTCCCAGCTTTGATCTCAGGAGCCTTGACTTCTACTTCGGCAGAAGGTTTTTTCAGTTCAACTTCAGGGAGTTTGACTTCACCTTTGGCCTCTGGTAGTGTCACATCGACATCTTTCTTTGATAAGCTTAAATCTATGTCAGGTGCTTTGGCCTGGGACATAGAAAATCCAAGACTTGGCAGTTTGAACTTGCCTCCCTTTCCTTCATGATCAGCTCCTGAAATTTTTATATCAGTTGATGGAGCTTTTGTGTCCATGCTTGGAGCTCCAATGGTAACTGTAAGAACTTGTTCAGGCACCTTGATGTTACCTTCATCTATTTTAACATCTTTGTCCATATCAGGTCCTTCTGCTGTGACACTTGATGTACCAACTCCAAATTTTGGTAATTTGAATGTCGGCATCTTAAATTTTGATGGTGATCCATCTGTGTCCTTGGTCTCAACCTTGATCTCAGGAGCTTTAACTTCCACTTCAGCAGAAGGTTTTTTCAGTTCAACTTCAGGGAGTTTGACTTCACCTTTGGCCTCTGGTAGTGTCACATCTACACCTTTCTTTGATAAGCTTAAGTCTATCTCAGGTGCTTTGGCTTGAGACATAGAAAATCCGAGACTTGGCATTTTAAACTTGCTTCCTTTCCCTTCACGTTCAGTTCCAGTACTTTTTATGTCTATTGATGGACCTTTTGTGTCAATGCTTGGTGCTGCAATGGTAACTGAAAGAACCTCCTCAGGAACCTTAATGTCAGCTCCATCTACTTGGAAACTTTTGTCTACATCAGGTCCTTCTGCTGTGACACTTGGGGTTCCAGCTCCGAATTTTGGTAATTTGAATGTTGGCATCTTAAATTTGGATGGTGATACTTCTGTTTTCTTTGTACCAGCTTTGATCTCAGGAGCTTTGATTTCCACTTCAGCAGCTGATTTTTTCAGTTCAACATCAGGGAGTTTGACTTCACCTTTGGCCTCTGGTAGTGTCACATCGACATCTTTCTTTGATAGGCTTAAATCTAAATCTGGCCCTTTAACTTGAGACCCAGAAAATCCGAGGCTTGGCAGTTTAAACGTGATTCCTTTCCCTTCGTGTTCAGTTCCTGTAGTTTTAATGTCTATTGATGGACCTTTTGTGTCAATGCTCGGTGCTGTGACGCTAACTGCAAGAGCCTCCTCAGGAACCTGAATGTCAACTCCATCTATTTTGACATCTTTATCCACATCAGGTCCTTCAGCTGTGACACTTGGTGTTCCCGCTCCAAATTTTGGTAATTTGAATGTCGGCATCTTAAATTTGGATGGTGAGCCTTCTCTGTCTTTCATCCCAACTTTGATCTGAGGAGCTTTGATTTCCACTTCAGCAGAAGATTTTTTCAGTTCAACATCAGGAAATTTGACTTCAGCTTGGGCCTCTGGTAGTGACACGTCTATATCTTTCTTTGATAAGCTTAAATCAATGTCTGGCCCTTTGGCTTGAGATCCAGAAAATCCGAGATTTGGCATTTTAAACTTGCCTTCTTTGCCTTCAAGTTCGGTTCCCATGCTTGTTATATCTATTGAAGGGCCTTTTGCATCAATGCTTGGGGCTGCAACACTAACTGTAAGAACCTCCTCAGGAACTTTAATATCACCTCCATCTATTTTGATACCTTTGTCAACATCTGGTACTTCTGCTGCGACACTTGGACTACCAACTCCAAATTTTGGTAATTTGAATGTCGGCATCTTAAATTTGGATGGTGATCCTTCCCTCTCCTTCTTCACAACCTTGATCTCGGGACCTTTAACTTCCACTTCAGCAGAAGGTTTTTTCAGTTCAACATCAGGAAGTTTAACTTTAGTTTTGGCCTCTGGTAGTGTCACATCTATGTCTGGTATGTGCATGTCACCACCATCAATTCTGATATCTTTGTCTGTATCAGGTATTTCAGCACTGATATGTGGCGCAGTGACACCAAATTTGGGAAATTTGAATGTGGGCAATTTAAATTTTGATGGTGATCCTTTCACATTGCCTAATTGAGCTTCAACCTCAGCAGGTTTGAAGTCCACCTTAGCAGAGGGTTCTTTTATGTCAGCACCAGGCATAGTGACTTCTGCTTTGGCTTCTGGTAGTGTGATGTCTACGTCTGTCTTTGATAAACTGAACTCAACTTCAGGTCCTTTAACTTTTGGCACTGACATTCCCAACGTTGGCATTTTGAACTTGCTTCTTTGTCCACCTGTTTCACCTTCAGTTTGAGCTGGTTTGATTTCCAGTTCAGGCTTTCTAACCTCTATCCTTGCTTCTGGAATTGTAACATCTATGCTTCCAAGAGTAACATCAGTCTTAGGGGCTTCAGAGAGTTGTACCGCTGCAGCTGCATCTTTCTTTGACATGCTTACATCAAATTCAGGGCCTTTTATTTTTGGCATTTTAATTCCAAGCTTTGGCATCTTAAACTTGTTTCCTTGTCCATCAAGTTCACCTTCAATCTCAACATCAACTTCAGGGCCCTTCTTAAGTTTAACGTCAGCTTTAGCCTCTGGTAGTGTTGCATGTACATCTTTCTTTGACAAATTCAAATCTATTTCAGGCCTCTTTACTTTTGGCATGGTGATTCCAAACTTTGGCATTTTAAACTTGCCTCCTTGCCCTTCAAGTTCAACATCAGTCTGCAAAGGTTTGATTTGAATTTCAGGTTTTTTAACTTCCACTGTTGCCTCTGGTATCGCAAACTCTGCTTTTCCAAGACTGACATCACGTTTAGAGGCTTCTGGGAATTTGACCTCAGCTTCAGCCTCTGGCAATGTGATATCTGTTTCTTGCTTTGATAAGCTCAAATTTATATCAGGCCCTTTAACTTTAGGCAAAGAGAGGCTTAAATTTGGCATTTTAAATGTTGACGATGATCCTTCTGTATCTTTACCTGCAATTTCAATGTCAGGAGCTTTAATTGCTACTTTTGTGGAAGGTGTTTCCAGTTCAGTATCAGGAAGGTAGATGCCGGCTTTTACTTCTGGTGTTGTGACATCTACATCTTTCTTTGAAGGTCCTAGATGAAATTCGGGTCCTTTTACTTTCGGCATTGACATTCCAAACTTTGGCATTTTGAACTTTCCTCCTTGTACATCAAGTTGACCTTCGGTCTGCAAGGTCTGCATTTCCAGTTCAGGTTTTTTGACCTCCATCATCACCTCTGGAATTGAAACATCTCCTTCTCCGAGATTGACATCTGGAAGTTTGACATCTGCTTCGGCCTCTGGTAATGTGGTATCTATGTGTTTCTTTGGTAAGCCTAAGTCAATTTTGGGTCCTTTCACCTTTGGCATAGAGAAACCTAGATGTGGCATTTTAAACTTGCTTCCTTTTCCCTCATGCTCAGCTCCTGTAGTTTTTAAATCAACTGAAGGTCCTTCCATGTCAGTGTTGGGTGCTGCAGTGTTAACTGCAAACCTGACCTCTGGAGTACTAATTCCCGCTCCAAATTTGGGCCGTTTGAAAGTTGGCATTTTAAATTTTGATGGTGATCCTTCTGCATCTTTTTCTACAGCTTCAATTTCAGGAGCTGGAATTTCGATTTTTGCAGAGGAATCCTTTAGTTCAACACCAGGGAGCTTCCCCTTGGCTTCTGGCAGTGCG
Source organism: Amphiprion clarkii (assembly GCA_027123335.1). Taxonomy (NCBI): domain Eukaryota; kingdom Metazoa; phylum Chordata; class Actinopteri; family Pomacentridae; genus Amphiprion; species Amphiprion clarkii. The sequence continues at coordinate 28,958,033 of CM049584.1, read as the reverse complement.
ACATCAGCATCTTTCTTTGACAAGCTCAAATCAAATTCAGGCCCTTTTCCTTTTTGCATTGCGATTCCCAGCTTTGGCATTTTAAACTTGCTTCCTTGTCCATCAAGTCCACCTTCAGTCTCCAGTGATTTGATTTCAAGTTCAGGTTTTTGGACCTCTATCTTTTGCTCTGGAATAGAAACATTCATGTGTCCAAGAGAAACATCAGTCTGAGGGGCTTCTGGAAGTTGTACTTCATCTTTAGCCTGTGCGTCTTTCTTTGACAAACTTAAATCAACTTTCGGTCCTTTCACTTTTGGCATGGAGATGCCAAGATTTGGCACTTTAAACTTACTGCCTTTTCCTTCTCTTTCAAGAGTTTTTATCTCAACTCCATCAATGTTTATATCCTTATCCCCATCAGGCACACTTGCTTCAAATTTGGGCAGTTTAACTCTTACATCCTTGACTTCATGTTTGACCTCTGCAAAGGAAATGTCAACCTTTGGTTTTGCTTCAAGGTTAACTTCAAAGCCTGTAAGCCGAGTACCACCATCCATTTTGGCAGGTGACCCTTCTGTTGAATCAATATATTCAATACCATCGATTTCAGGTATTTTGACATCGCACATGACTCCTCCAATCTGCCCCGTGGCTTTCCTTGTTTCACTTTCTGATGTCTTTTCTTCTTGGAGAACTGTAGTCTTTCCCCCTTTTACTGCATCACCTTTTTGCTCTGAGATCCTTTGTTTTGGCAAGTTAATTCCTATATCAGGGATTCTTATGTCTGGTTTTCCGATTCCAAAGCTAGGCATTGTTATCTTTGCCTTTTTTGATTTCTTCTCTGATTCTTTTGTAGCTGCAGATTCATATTCCAACTGAATAGCCTCTGTTTCTTGTGTCCAAATAGTAGACACTCCTGGTGCACTTTCTTTTCCAGGTATTACAATTTCATCTCTTTTACATTCCCCGGTTTTCATGTCTTTGTCGCTCCGTTTTGTCTTAGTTTTGTGTTCCTTTTGAGTTTTATTACAATCTACCTTGGTTGCAACTAAAAGCTCCTCTGAGGTGAAATTAGCAGGTGTGATCTTTGGTAGTTTGACTGTCGTCTTGGAGATCTCTGGAGGGGCAGTTATGTCAAACTTTGTGAAGTGCACCTCATGTTTTGCCTTGTTATCTACCACTTTAGTAGGTGTTTTCACTGATATTCTTTGTGCATTTGCATCTATCACAGTAATTTCCTCTGGAATAGGCACCCCAGACATATCAACCTTTGGCAGCTTGAATCCAGGCAATTTCGAAACTGCTTCCTTCACACTGTCAACATCAATTGACATTTGTACAGTTTCAGCGTGAATTTCTTCATGATATCCTGTATAAACAGCTTTAGGCTCTTTAATTCCTTTGGCTGGGGTTTTCCTGGACATGTCTTCCATACCTGGAATCTCAATGTCTTCACGTTTTGGAAGCTGCGTTCTGGAAGCACTGCTTTGTGAAAGTATCTCATAAGGATCTTCTTTGACTTCTGCACTTTTAGTTGGGAGCTGTTGAACTTTAGTTGTGCAATCTTCAACATTTACGCTCGTTTTTTGAATGATTTCCTCAGGAGAAATATCGCCCAAACCTACTTTTGGCAGTTTGAATATTGTACTTGACTTAGTCTCTTGTTTTTGTTTGGCTTTGCCTTTCTGCGTTTTTCCTTGACCTTTCTTTGGAGATTTTTGTGGAAATTCAACATCTGATACTTCAAGTTCCACTTTTGGGACTTTCATTTGGGTATTGACATCAAGTGCGGGTTGGTCTCCAGTTTTTTGATTTTCAGGTTGATCTGCTATTTCAAAACTTGCCCCCAGTGTTTTTAGCCTTTTTGGTGAGGATTTGGCTTTTGCTTCTTTCTTTTGGGATTTGTCCTTCCCCAAAAGTTTAATCTTTAATTCAGACTTTTCTTTCTTCTTTTTCTTCCCATCAGGAGACTTGGTGGGGCTTTCTTGATTTGTCAGCCCCACAGTTAGATCTGTTGTTTTCAGAGTACTATCTATACTGATGAGTTCTACTTTATGCTGAGCAGTTTGAGTTTCAGTCTGTGTTGGGATGTTTTGTTCCAATTTTAATTCTTCCTTTACCTTCAGGTCCTCTGTCACGTAGACTTGCGGTGTTTCTCCTGAGGGGCTTTCAAGGCACTCAGCTGCAAGCATATCTGACTCTCCTGCCTGATGAACTTCACTGCTGGTCTGGCCGGTTGTTGGTGCGTCGGTGTCCTGGTCTTCAGATGAACTTATACGGCTTCTCTTTGTCAAAGAGAGCTTCATTTTATGCTTCTTCTTGCCTTTGAGAGCATCCTGAGATTTTATAGGGGATTCTGTGTCACTTGTTGTTGGGCTAAGCTCAAGTTTTCTCTGCTCATCAGCCTCTGAGGAACTGTGAGATCTTGCAAAACGTGATTTTCGTCCTTTTCCAAAGGAGGGAAACTTGGGCCACGAAATGCGGGCGTCTCCTCTTCTTTTGGTTTTTCCTTGCTCCCTCATCTCTGGAGTGTCGAGCTCTTCCTCCTGTTGAGCACCAGAAATGTGAAATGTCAGTTTGAGCTACAATACTACCTATCAAAGAGAGTTTGAGCAGACAAAATGAAAATAGTTACAAGGATGACATCAGATTCGATGACTGGTTCAGTCTCTGTGATGTCCGGTTTGCGCTTCAAGCAAAGCTTCAGTTTGTAAGCCTGAGCGTGCTCCAGAATCTGAATGGCATCTTCGTAGGTCACGTTGTCGAAATAAACGGTGGCACTCAGAATCTGATCACCTGTACGAACGAGAGAAGAAGCGCTTTCAGTTTTAAGAACATTTAAGAACTGTTTTTGCTAGTAATAAAGTGGAATTACTGAATACAAATGTTAAAAAAAAAAAAAACACATTATGGTTAATCATAGTCCTTGTGCAGTTACATTTGTATTGACAAAATGTCAGTACTTCACCTGTTTGTAGTTTTGAATTGGATTTGTGATGGACTTTATTGAAGAAATTCATAGGATGCGTGATACAAAACACATACTGTACAATGCATCGAGTCTTACTGGCATTTAAGATGTTAAGATTGGGAAAGAAGCTCTAATTTTTCATTCCCATCTGCTAGTTTACCTTCTTTCACTTTCAAACTTTTCGATGCCGGTGACTCTGGCACCACTTGTTTGATGAAGATACCCTCTCTTCCTCCTCCACCATAAACGAGACCCTCTGCACATCCGTCTTTGGCTGTTTTCACAATCACCTCCGACTCAGGGCTGTGAACCTCCTGCCAACAACACATCGCAACAGAGAGGAAGACTAGTTTACCTTCAGCTGTAGTATCCTCTGCTGCTGCACAATTTGAATGGATTCACAGATACAGTCCGGAGAGGAGACGGTGGGATAATCTCACCTTCAGTTTACTCATCTTTGGAGTCGAACGCTTCTCAAACATGGACCCAAGCCCAGACTTTTTAGGTTTCTTTCCACTCCCGCTTTTATGGTCATGCTCTGCTTCACACTGAAAGGAAAATAGGAAAGAAATCTTTGCAATATGACTACATATATTATTCAAAACAGTAGAATAATACTCTTTGTTTTCATACATTCATGCAGGGAAGAAGCAGAGTTTTTGCAACAGTGTACAGAACAGGTTTACTGTACACTCAAAGTGTTAAATTGTGGACTTTATATTATTTATTTGACATTTGAGGCATGTGGTTCCTTTTTGCTCAGAAAATACTGTCTGTGACTTTAAAAGATTCACTGTTTACGGATTTATTTCTTGTTCTTTGTTACATCTTCTAAGCCAGCAATACGCTTTTATCAAGGCTTATCAATATAGAGCCAAAAAACCCAAAGTCTATCCACATATCTCAGTCTGAGATGAAAATCAATTGATATTTATTCGCAATTGTGTAAAGTGAAAGCGTGCCGGGGTAAAAGAAATTGATTGAGGATGATAATTAAATCAACCTTAACCTTGATTGGCGTGAATTAAGTAATGTGAGGAAGCAAATCACAAAATGGATGAAACAGTTTATCAAAAAATGTTTTACAGGCTTTGTCTTACTACGGTATGCAATTAGTGGATTTGTTTCTGTGGACACCTGAAGACTGTGAAAAAGGAAAAGAGCCAAGGAGCAATCATCAAAAATTTTGTTTTAAAAGTACTGACACCAAGGTGAAAATGATTTCTTTCTAGTGAGAGAGGCCCATAGGAAAGTAATGAACAGGAAATCTAATCTAACACAGATCTGGGAATTAGAGAATACAATTTCTAGGGAGTTTTATGCATTTCCACTAATAGCAAATGTTAAAAAATTCATGTGAACGCAGTCCAGTAACAGACTTCTTCAGTTTCTCTACTCTGTTAGAGCAGCTTGAGTCATTAAAGACATTCCTCATGCTTTCATTTTGGGACATGCATAGCTCTGTGTGACTGTAAAAGAGGTCAATTGGTCACAAGCTTTTTTCTAACTTCATTTGTCTGCAGCCTGAACAAAATAGACTGTGGAAGCACAAAAAGACTATGGAATTACACAGTGTGTTTACATGCAATGAAGTAACCAGGTCATGCAATAATTTTATGTCTGAAGTAACCTAATTTCTGAAATGTCATGTTTAGAAGAGTTGAGCTGAAGGATTAGAAGAAACACGGTTCTGTTGTGTGTTTATACCAGAAATGCATGTAAGCAGGTTTTCTGATTGATGGTCTTAACCTGCTTTTTCCCTGTATCCCGGTTTGTTACGTAACACAGCTGCATGTTGCTGCTCTGTACCTCTTTGTCACTGTCGCCGTATTTGTCACTTTCAGGAAACTCCTCGACGGGGGACGATCCTTGCGGTCGCGGTCGCTCCCCCTCCGTGAACTGAGATGGTTCTTCACATGTCTGCAAAGACGCAAAGAGGTCAGTCAGCACGAAACCAAAACAGCTATCATTCCTGTCATTTTAAGGCAGACAGGTTTTCTTGCATAAACAGCATCATAGCCACCTAAAAAATGTTCAAACCTCCAGCTTGGACAACAAAGGTACACAGAAAACTGGATGGGAAATAGTGTGATAACACCTTGCTAAGCCAAAGGCAGCGCTGCCTGGGTGTTTAGTTATTTGGCATTTAATAATTGGCACATTGATGGCAATGTTAGCTCGTATGTCAGTCCAACACTGACAGAGCAAAATATCTACAAAATAAGGTCCTTAATATTCCTGTAAAATGTGTCCTCAAACTTAATCTTGATAACTGTGGTGATCTCCTGACTTTTCCCAACATGCTATACATGTGAAACGTTCTCAAATGTCTTTAAAATGAGAATATTAAGAAGTTAATTGCACATTTTACCATGCTAATGTTAGACCTTTCTTGCAGTAAACTAGCATCGTTGGTTTTGATATATAGAATTCCCAAATAAAATACAGTACAGTTCAGATTTTTTTCAATCTTTTTTACAATCGACTAACATCAAGGACCAAATACGGATAAATCTATCAATAGACTATTCTAAGATTCTATTCTAAAATTCTAAGAATGTAACACAACTTTGAGAAACTACAGTGGAGATCCTTCTCTAGTTTAAACCTTTTAAATATGATTTTAAAACCAATAGTTTCTTAAATAAACAGGGAATGCCAGTTTACTTGTCAGCAAAGGTTATGGACAAACAAGTGTGCAAACAAAATATAAAAATATTTCACATAATAAAGTAATAAAACATGGATTTATGGGAACATCTGCTAACAATATCAACACATACGGATGAAAATGAATGAATACTGGCGGTTTGATGCAAACCTTTAGTGGTTGATGAAGCAGTGATTCATAAAGAACTAAAATGAAACATTAATTTCACTGTCAGCATCAGTTAAGTCACTCACTGAATCGACCTCTGTGGCAGCTTCTGGTCCTCGCAGCCTTCGCCCAGCTCCTGTTCAAACACACAGAAAAACACACAAAAACCAGAATAGCATCCGATGTGAAGTCCGTGGAATGTAATATTTAATAAAATTTTAAACCACATTCCACACACAGCATGCATGTCGATATGCAACTAAACAGAAAATTGCATTAGCTCGTTTTAGTCGAGTCACAGAGCAGCTTTAACAAAGTCAACTTGCTGTGACTGTAAAGCTCCACTTATATAATGTTGCTTTTCAACCATCATTTGTGCATTCACGACCACAGCAAATAAGATGCATTCAGCAACATTACATTTATCATTAGCACATGGTTTTCATAAGAAAATTTGCCTTTTTAAAGAAACTTCAAATCCGCCACAAAGCACTCAGGTTTATCTGAGTTTCTCAGCACCATCCGAGACTCAGTCCGACTCCTGCCAGTTGTTTTGAGGCTCAGGGAGACACTGGAGCCGAAGATGAGACTATTTAGAGTTCTTCCTGGCAATAATTCCCCCAGAGACCCTCCTTTGTCTGTTAAGTGATCCACCGCATTGATCCGCAGATTAGACTCTGCAGCCTCTCAGCTCGGCCCCTCAAGGTTGCCGAAAAGGGAAAGTCTGACTCCAGATGAATCTGATTAGTCAAGTTATTACCTGCTCCGATACCCAAACTCTATTTAATTTGATTCCACTCTCAACTACCTTGTTATTCAGACTATTTGAGAAGTCTGCTGTGTCAGGATGCCGTTTATTCCTAATGTTTTGGATAAAAAGCAACATAAAGTTGATATATTAGAGTTAAATAAGGCTTTAAAAGTGAAGAAACAGATTTACGGAATAATGAACATTTCCACATTTTCTGTGGATTTAAAGCCTCATTGGCTCATAAATATTATCAGGAGCTACAGATGGCACACTGACTGTATATATTTGTAATAAATAAATTCAATCGCTCTCCATATGGGGAATCAAACTATTTCTATAACTGATAAAATGTTTTATCTCTGAGCAGCTGATCAGTCTTTTCATATTAAGTGACAGCTGATGAGTTGTAAACTAAGATTGCCATCTTACTGAGGGCCCACAAATCAGGAAATTAACAGGAAACACCCGCCGGCCCTAATGAATGCTACATAAGGAGGTTTGTTGGCTCCAAAATGAAGTTATAAAACTGCTCATCTAGTCTTTCTAAAAGTGTGGGGTGCGCCCCCTAGGCAGGACGCAGCGGCATGAGGAAAAGGTCCGTCTACACGGAACTAATTAGCCGAACTATTGTTTTAACGTCGGCCTGTTTTTCGTGGTACACAACAGTACTCAAACTGTGCAGTCACAGTAAACCTCCCCAATTCATTCTGCTCCTGACTAGCTGTCAGCAGTTGCAGAGAACGGAGAAATATTTGACCAGGACTGTTACAAGGTGGCATATAGAATGCCCACAACCCCCACCAGCCCTTTTTTTGTTTGTTTGTTTTTTTACACAGATTACAAAGTTATTGAGAGGGCACGAAAGTTTTTTGTTCTCCAGAATGGGGCCTGACAGAAAAAAAATTGAGAACCAGAGTTAATCAGTGACAAATTTTTTTTTACAAAAACTATGTAAATCTATATTAAAACAGGCCAAACTGTATGTGAAATTATTGAAAAAATAACTATCTGTAGGCCTTTCATGCTGCAAGTGGCAAATAATTGTTGCAAAATGCAGTAGTTTTTTTTTATTCAAAACCTTAAAACTGTGTTGAATCAAGAATTTTACTACATCTTATAAAGAAATCCATGAAGATGCATCTTTTAAACATCACCTACGACTCACAGTGCTCCTTTCTTCGCTTTATTTTACTACTTTGTCAAGCATCTTTGAGTGTCTTGAAAAGCACTATATAAATACGATGTGTTATTATCATTATTTTATGAAATAATAGCGCTGCATATGCACTTTATTGGACAATATGGACTGTAGCACCATATAGTTTCTCAACTATCCACCCCACCCACTGCCTTACAGTAATGTATGTCATGTGAAGAGCTCTTACAGCCTCTATAAGTGCATTAGAAGGCAGTTAAGACAAGAGACTGATGGTTTAAAAACCTCCTACAGTATCAGGGAGCATCGCCGCTTCAAGGTTGACAATTTATAACAGTTCAAGAAAAACCGTCACCACATGACGTTACAGCTCTGCAGATAAACAGGAATATAAAACACAACCTGCACCGTTGTCATAGAATCACATCCCTCTGACACCAGGATTGGAAATAACACCACAGAACATTTGTCTGAACAGAAGCTTCACCCTGTGAACTCACACCGAGTGAAGACGCCACAGTCTAGACGTGTTGTGAAACATAATAATCAGAAAAGTCCTCACAGCTGCCTACACCGTTTAGTCAAGTGTCGAGTCAAGTGTAGGAATCTTTATCACGCAGTCATCACCATCTTTCTCTTCAGACTTTAAAAACATGCCACACTCTCCATTTTATCTAATTTTGTGGTATCAAACAGCTCACATACCTGCTGCTGCTGTAGGTTTAACTCCTCAAAATGAACCAAAGTGTCAGAAAAACGTTTGCCCAACTGCCCTGAAGCGTTCCTGGTGTGAGTCTGACTGATAAAGTGATTTGTAGAGGCTCAGATGGACAAAGAAGGCGGGACACTTTTAAGTTACAGTAATACCTTGTCTTAAGTTGTGTCCCTCCCAAACTGAATTAAGTGTTTTAAAAAGGTCCTCGTGGTGCCTTTAGGTTGGGTCTTGATTAAATTGTTTAGATACTGGTGTTGCCCTCAGCATTAATTTAAAAAATTTTACTGATACCTGAAATTTATATCTAGCACCATTCTCAGTTGAAAATGTCACTTCAGTACTTTGTTTATGAGCAAATACTCCCAAATACCAACATTCCCTTTGTCTCAGCTGTACTTTGACTTTCAGACTAATTCGCAAATGTTAGCATACACACAGGCTAAATTAGGATGGTAAAGCTGCTGCACATCCTTATGTTATTGTGAGCATGTTAGCACACTGCTAGCCTTTGTGTAGCCTTAAATGCTAGCACAGCTGTAAACTCATTAATATACAAAACATCTGTAGTAAGGGGTGGTGATGATTCATTGCTAACAAATTAATTGCCCTTAATAATGCAATTAATTAGAAATCCGTTATTTGATATGGCAGAAGATGAGGAACGTGGATGTAGTACCTGTATGCACCACCAGGTGGAGCTTTTTATTGTTCCGTCAGATGGAGTTACAGGTGTGTTTGCTGTCTCAGCTGCTAACTGTTGCAGTCGTGTTTACAAACTCTGCAGAATCAAGTTGCAAAAAAGTTTTTTGGTTTCGCTAGCTACCTGAGGCTAACACTGATGCTAAGCTAGGATTATCAAACGCTAACACAGACCAGGAGCTGAGTGTCTTGTCAGGAGAGAAGCTGCTAACATTCAGCAGCTTAATGCTTCATATGACATTAAAGTGATGAAGTGTATCGGGGATGCTCTGCTCTGAGTATAAATCAATTTCAGAGGTGGCAGTAAATACTGACAGGTTTCCTAGACTAATAAAGTTGCTGCGACAGTATTTGTTGACGTCTGTCACACGAGTCACACCATCATGTAGATCAGCTATGAAGATTATTCTGATATCAAACCACTGTTAATATTATTAACTGTGGAAGATTGCAGCTCCTTTCCTGTGTTTTTTCCAGGTACATCATTGCACAATATTTTAAATGAAGTAATTTTGATATTGGGCTTCAAATTCCTATAACCTGGTGTTTATTTAGTCTGTGCTTCAAATTTCTAAAGTATATGAGCTAATTTTGCAGTGAACAAAATGTTGTGGTTTAAAGAAAATGTCATTAACATGTTGGAAAATGACTATTGCATTTTAGTATTTCATTCATTTCTACAATTAATGACTTAATTATTGTTAATGGGACTATCGAAGAGAATAGAATAGGATAGCTTTATTGTCATCATACATGGGGGCATGATGAAAATATAAATAGCTGCCACTGGACGGTGCATTGATAAAGCTAAATTAACAACAATAAATAATAAAATCAAAAGTACATATAAAACAAGACTATATTAAGAATTACAACATATGCAAAAGAGGCAAGATATATACAATAAAGTGGGAGATAAGTGAAATCAAATAAAAACCAATAAAATAGAATAAATATGGGCAGGAGATTGCACATAAGCAGCATTAGAACCATTAAAAGTGACACTGTGCGTTTAGATTGTTTAAAATTCGAGCCTGTAATTCGTGGTTTAAGGAGCAAAAAATAAGATTTGATAGTGGTAGGTCTGTTTCCAGTCTGGATGTTTCATACAAGGTGCAGTTGACACTATAAGCTACTGAAGATACATCATGTTACGCATCAGTTCCCTCAAAGAAAACAGTTTATGTTAAACATGCGTCTTTAAATGCAAACAGTCCCCATAGAGACGTGATATGTTTCATCCATAACAAACAGATTAGTCCGAGGGAGAAGTAGAAGTAGTAGAGGACAAGTGTGGACGCCCTGCAGAGATACTGAGTTCATAAAACTTCTCCTCTGATATTCTGAGTGTTTACAGCTGCACCTCTCCTCCCACCTCACAATTATCACTATGATATGAACGTATACTCAGGTTTGAACAGCTGCTACGTATCGATGTTCAGTTTGAGTGAAGTCTTCCGGAATCCAAGCTGAACAAAATTAGATTCATTAAATTAAGCGGGGCGTTCGGATCCCTGAAGGCTGGAAGGCGTCATGTGCCGCGTCTCAACTAAACAACTGCTGTGGTCCTGAACGACGGTGTCAGTGTGTGCAGCGAGCTTTACGGAGGGTTCGAAGAACTGCTTTAAAACGACAGCATGATTGATTTCCCACCACTTCACGCAGCCGGATGTCCACTATCCCTGCTGCCACCACACATGTACCAAACTCCTTTCTCAAATATTTGTCATGTGGGCGCTGCAGAGGGCTCGATAACAACTCTCACACACACTTTAAAGTAAAATCACAGAATAGAACTGTTTAGTTGTTTGACTTGTCATAGATTGTAAATATTAATAAAGCTGCGGGCGAAATGTTCCAGTTTGACTTTGATTGCAGCGCTCTGCGGAAACCTAAACAAAAGCAGTGGGAGCTGGAGTCTGTTGCGGTGCAGATCCTGCATGATTCATATTTGGGTGCAACTGCAGCTCTGGATTTGGGCGTGGTTCGTCCCTCAGCGCTCCGCTAATGTAACAGGGAACGAGCCCCAAACAGCACAATCATCTACACTGAGACTCACCTAAAATAATAAGATCCTACAAACCACACTGGCATCCTGCCTGAAAACCTTCACTGTATTGTGTTAGTCGCCTGTCCTCAGCTCGTCTCTTACATAATCACCTTCTGCTCTAGTTTGTGTTTCCTGTTTGAAAAGCACCTGGAAGGCTCCCCGAAGCTCCCCCCCTCCACCAAACCGGTGTAATATAATACAGCTCATTATCGGAGCTCTTGGATTTGGATGCTGCTCATCTTTTTTTGTGTGCGAAAGACAGACACAAGCGCCTTTCACTCGACAGCAGTTCGCTCCGATCCAAATTTTAATGAGATTTGAGTGCAAGGGTGGGGGACAAAAAAACAGAATTAGATTTTCTGCATGGATTATATGAGCATGAGACTGCAAAAGCGCATGTTTTCAATCTATTAATCTGCTGCAAACTTACAGCGAGTTTCATCACAGCTCTGGAATTTGCGCCTTAGTCTGCTTGTGTTCCCACGACATGCAGTTAGGCAGAAAAAAATGCAATACTGTCGAATTAGCCACTCAGAAATATGAACTTTATGGGTACTACTGACTCTTAAGTGACTCTTTATACAAACAGTTCAATAGTCGAGTCACTCAAACGACCTGATAGACATATTAGCTAGAATGTACTAAATGTGACTTAATGAACCGATTAATGGGAAAAATGTTCACTGATGGCTTTTTATTTGTTATTAATTCACTCGTGTTTTTAAATATTGATTCTATGCAACAATTCCTCTAGTCTGCGTTTCGGTGTGTGTAATTATCCTATAATGGCCTAAAATAACAAATCTGATGGGAAGTAGTCGCTGAAAAACAGTGTGTAATTAATTATAGATGCTAATGTCTGACCACAGAGAGAATCAGCTGCTGAGCACCTACACTTTAGTTTGTTTTTATTATTATCTTGTCATTAAATGTTACATTGTTTTGCACAATATACAGATTTAATTCACATAGGACTGAAACGGTTAACTTGTTAAAGGGGAAAAATAACAAGCAACGCTGATGTAGTTGCCATAAACTGATTAAAATTCCTCTTTAAATGCAAAAAAATCTGATTCCAGCATCTAAAATGTTTTATGTTATATTTAATATTAGATTTGCTTGCTTGGATCTGGTTCAAGATGTCACAGTGAGTTTCTTCAAGCATATAAAAGCCTCTTTTTACTGCTTTCTGTCCCTTTGTACAGTAAAGGAATCGTCATGTAATTGAAAACATAATGAATACATAAGTTAATTAGGAAAATAACCGTTACTTGCAACTCAAAGTTTCAAAATTCCTACAACCACTATCTTAATTTAACATTGTATTTCTGCCTTTTCTATAATGGATTTCTTTCAGTGTCATTTTTTTGAGTAATAGTGGGAGATTATAGCTTCAAACAAATCTCTGGATTGCTGAGAATCTACAGGCAAATGGATTTAATGCGAAAACACAATTATCACTCAAAAGAGACGCAACCCCAGATGAACTCTTCAAGTCTGTGGAACCTCAGTTAGTCAAACCTTTGCCACTTACTCAGAAACATAAAAGAATGAAGTTAAAACAAATGATCGACTCTTTTCACTGTAGGAATGACAGCATCCACACATATAAACTATTCAAGTGGAATAAAATTGATTTTAGGGCAGGATTCGTCTCCGTCTGAGACTGATGTAATGGATCAGGACTCCTTTGTTTCGGCTCCACTGAGGAGCAGATCGGCCTCATCGTCTGGATCACTTCCTCGTCTCTGTCTCTCATTTGTTCTCTCTCTGACCTTGAAGCCTCTCAGAGCAGCACAAACCTCTCAGCATCTTCAGGCAGACTTAATTAAAAGTAGCAGCAGAGGAAAATCAGGAGAATTGTGGGAAACGGGGCTGGGCAACACGGAAACGCTGCAAAAATCGACCTGAGCTCTCAATAAACAACCATAGTGTCACCAGTATAGTGTAATAGAGGAAATAATTAACATAACAGTGAGACACAAGATGAACTCCAGGAAGCATCGCTTTCTCCTGACCCTGAATACATCATCCACCTGTGGTGGCGGTGATGCAGCGATTTCTTGAGCTCATTTTATTGCTCGACTTGTTTATTCTCGGTAAAAGCATCCACTCCATTAGTGCTCAGTAGGTACATTTTAAAGGAGGAATGATTGTCGTTTATATATAATCCATTAAAGTGCTGCTGCTGCACCAGCAAAACATCCACTCCGACTAGCAGAATCAATCATATAGAAGTGAAATCTACAGGATTTTAAACCAAGTGTTGTCTGCCAAAGATAAACTTTATATAGATGTGCTGTTTCTGCTTTTATCGTGGCGAATGACGCATCTGTTTTGTGCTATCAACATGATTTGAAGATTACAGACTAACATAGCTTGAATGTAATCAGTTATACACAACAACATAACTGTAGTTTCATACGTGATCAGATATGGTTTATTTACATGGCTTGTAGGTATGTTTAAATCATGTAAGCAGCTTATCAACATCCATTTAATATTAGCGTAAACTTTCTAACCGTGAAAAAGATCAACATGTGATAAAAGAGAAGAACTGTGAGCAACATGTCAGCAACCTAAACTTTATACTAAAACTGCAGCACAGTTACAGGCAGCAGCTCTTCCCTCTTTCACAACAATGTTTTTCTACTTTCTGCCAGCATCAGTACTGCTAATTTTGGGGAGTAGTTTTGTCAGTGGCATTTTTCATCTCCACCCCCGAGAAAACTTATCCTCTGCTGCTATTTTTTGCAACCCCTGATTTGTTTTCTTTGCCGAGCTGCCACAGTAACCAATGGCTGTGTTTGCCTTTTGCAGCACAAGCTTCAAACGCACAGCTGGAAGGGAAAGCGGGGAGATGTGCGGAAGCCGCCTGACATCCTCGATGATGCCATCTTCAAACACTGCGCAGACACACCCAGCGCTCTACTGCAGGTCAGCAGCACGACTCAGCATCAGCACCAGCCGCCTCACACTCCCTCCATCACCGCAGACACACTCTAATCTCTCCCACTGCACTACTGAACCCTGCTGCCGAATCGGTGAATTGCTCAGGGGGGGAACAGCGCAGCAGCACAGACAAGGAGGTAAAAAAAAAAAAAACACAGAGCAGAGAGAGAGCAGAGAGAGTGATGCCCACCCGTTCCTGAGGAGGCAGCGTGCCAGTTGGGGAAGGCCAGGTGGAAACAGTCGCACATGATGGCGGCGGCAGAGACGAGGTCCTGGGCCGGGCAGGCAGAGGGGATGGAGGTGGCGGTGGAGGGTTAAGCCAGGTGCTGCTTCTTCCCCTCCGCCTCGTCCTCTATCAGCCTGTCGGACGGTCGCAGCGCAGCGAGGGGCGAGTTGCAGGAATAACCAGAGAGAGCAGAGAGCGAGCTGCCTTCTGAGAGCTGTCCGCTGACTGAAGGAAACTCCCTCGCCTGTCCCGTAAACATGGACCTCCAGCGCAGCACACTAACTTAATTATGGGAGGAGCTGCCCCCCTCCTCCTCCTTGACAAGTACAGACACATCCCTCGGTTCTTCCTCTGCTCCCTCTGCTTCCCCTCTCTGCTGGTCAGTCTCATTGATTAGCCTAATCTGACAAGGACAAGCTGGATGTCAGCTTCAGTCTTCAGCAGCAATGGGAGGGGGAGACACTGTACTGACATGGACCCATAACTCAATTTCATGCCGTGTGCTCACTTTGAAACCCCTCAGTGTGGACGGGAAACTACAGCGGTGCATGTTGTGTCGTATGTGTCGTGATGGCCCGATAAACTTCAGCGAGCAGTCAGAGGAGCTTTTCACAAGACAGATTAATTCGATTTAGTACATCAAGTCATATTCTGGTAATACTCGATCCCGTCCCACAATGTGATGCGTCTAATTTATACTGTGACCACAAAAATCACAAATAGAAACAGTAACTTTGTGATCAGATGGCAAAGAACCGAAGTATTCGTGGAAAAACTGTGCGTCTGTGATTAAAGATGCTAATGTAGAACCACGGACTGAATCAAGTGGAAAAATAAGTTTTAATTAATAGTAATTGTCTGGAGCCCTTCGTTTAGAAACAGCGCCACCTACCGCAGTGGATTAACGCTAAAGTACACGACCTACGGTTTTAAAGGCTAATTCCACAGGAGATACTACTACTAATTTCAAAAGTTTACTCAAGAATGCTCCAAACAATGTACTACCTGATGTCCAAGTGCTTATTTATTCAGCCAAAACACTCATAGTTTAAAAGGTTATTCCACCGAAATAGTACGTTTAAAATGTTCATTCTACCCTTAATACTGCTTTGTGTAGTTTACCTTGGTTGCTCAGAGTTGCATTTGGACAAATTAGCAGAATTAGGTTAATACTAAGGAAAATAAGAATGGAATCATATTTTATGGGCTTCGTAGTCACTAGAACTCAAACAAGAAGCTTTTATAGATTACAGAAAGGCAGAAAACACAAGGACCACTCTTGGGGAAGATCCTTCCATCCATCATCTATACATCGCTTAATCCTCATTAGGGTTGCCGGGGGGGCTGGAGCCTATCCCAGCTGATTTAGAGTGAAGGAACCAATCTATCACAGGGCTACATATAGAGACCAACAGTCACACTCACATTCACACCTACGGACAATTTAGAGTTACCAGTTAACCTGAGCATGTGTTTGGACTGTGGGAGGAAGCCGGAGTACCCAGAGAGAACCCACCATACACAGGGAGAACATGCAAACTCCATGTAGAAGATCCCAAACCGGGGAGCTGCAAGGTGACAGTACTAACCACCAAGCCACTGTGCAGCCCTCTAGAGGAAGATGTATATGTATATATTTTCATACAATAATAATTTAAAAAGCAGCAACCCCACTCTACCCTGAAAGAAATAAAAGTAAATTCCTCCTGTGACCTTCACCGCTGAATTCTCTACAACTCCTGACAGAGACATTAATGTAAACTAGTAGATGCAGCATTGATATATCTGATAAACTGCACATAGTTTTACATTTTACACACCATTCTGATGGACTGTGACGACACACACGCACTTTGATCATTCCGACATGCTTTTATCTTCTTTATCAGTTTGAGGGATGTGCTCGCTATCGTTACTTCTCATCAACACGGAACTGGGCTGCCAACATCACGCCATGTCTCCATTAAATTAATAAGCAGACAGACGAAAAGATGGTTAGCTAAGATGTGGCAGTTTGTAATCTGTTTGTTTCTCCCACAAGCTCGCAGCTGGACACATCAGAAGAGTTTTTTAATGTTAAACACTATGACTGTCACCCAGCTTGGCCAGAAATTAGGTCTTTGCGTGTCTTAAAAGTTTGATCCAACAGCTGTGGTCCTAAAAATGCAGCCTCCAATGCTGCACACACCCCCTACTCATTTCTGTAGTTATCTTGCAATTGAATATTGTCTTATTTTGCACAACATATACAGATTAAATTCATGTAGGACTGGCACAATAACTAGTTTACCCTCATCAGTCCACGTGGCAAAACCTACTTAATCCGTAATCTCTAATATGAGAGAAACATAGAAATTGCTACTGATGATTACTGACATGTATTGTTTACAATATTAGTGAAAGAACTCCTGAATTGAAATGAAACACATTGCAACTGAAGCAGTCATCACAAGAGCAACACAATATATAAATAAAAGATGCGCAGTCCGGCTGGGTTCTGGCTGTACCCCAAATGAGTTTTCTATATAAACACCACAAACCTGGTTGGAATCCAATATGCTTTGGCGTATGTGATGGCAACTATGTGGGCGACAACTACCTAAAGGGACTGAAAAATCCAACTTACAAATAAAAAACTATAAGTATATAACTTATTTGATGTTTAAGGTCATCGAATGACATCGAACAACAGCAGCAATCAGCTCAGTGGATGGTGATATGCTGATACGCGTCTGGGAGGAATTCTCTTATCGTATTGATGTTGCCCTGCTGCAGGTGGTGGCCACATTGAACACTTATAAGACAGGAAATAAAAGTTGATTGTGAGTAGAATACTTGTGACTTGGCTAGAGTTTTCTATTGCTTTTCCTTCTTAAAATATTGCGTAATGAAATCAGTTCGTTCTTATTGAATAACCCTGTATATCATCAGTGCATTGTATTCGGATGATTTTCAATTCTCTAAATAGTTACCATCATTACAGTTTCCCTTCTATGATTGTATATTTCAGCATATCTATTAAATATATGTAACATGTAGTTAAAACGGCCTGCTTGGAAGTACAATTGATTATAATTTTCAACAACAGTTCAGAACCTTAAAGTGAATTCTGTAATAAAGGAGCAGGTGTAATACAGCCAAGAAAAAAGTAGTAATGTAGCCTGGACTGTGCGCAGACCCATTCTGAGCCATGAAAAACCCAGCAATGGTAATTTTTATAGGAGTTTTACGTTGCTTTAGGGCTGATTATTCCCTGAACAGACTGTGTGGGCTGTTTGTCCTGGAACCCTGAGGCTACACACTCATTAGGCCTCGTTCCTGAAACACAGCGAACATGTCAGTTCAAACGAGAGCAGGGATCTCTTCTGTGATGCAGGTTAAGAGCTTTTTAAAATCGCAATTACGACATGGCTGCTGTCCAAAAATAGAAAAAAAATGTACCCCTCGGGAGGAGATTACTAATGCGACCATATATTTACCTAAACGCTGCTCCACAGGACGACGTGCCTCAAAACTTTGCACACATCCCCTCTGTCAGCATCAGGCTTTATTAGAAGATCTGTTTCACCTGCTGGCTGTCCAAACCAGTGATGGCTGCACTCACCGCCTTCCCCAGACGCTGTTGTGTTTCAGCACTAAGTGACGTTTGGACCTGAGAGTGAAGCTAGCGGTGCATTAGCCTCGTTGGAACAAGCACTCGGATCGATGGGGCAGAAATGCAAGGCAGCGTTATTGTGTGACTGGCAGTGCAGGTATCAGGTAGCTTATGTTGTCCAGGCCCCCTGTCAAATCTCATTATCAGCCCAGCTTTACATGCATGTGCAAAACTACAAGAAAACAACAGCTAAGCAGGGAGGAAAACAGCACTGCAGCAATATTTCTAAATCATATTTGCAGCGTTTAGTGCTCAGGATGGGTGTGTCCACTCCATCAGGGCAAAAATAATATTATCAAGTTTCAGTGCAGATATTTTTAGGTGCACACTCAGACTGGGATCAGTTACTGTCCTCTAAAGCAACAAATCTGATGAAATAAAATAATAGAGAATAATCAGAGTTATGTTATCACATCAAACACAGAATCAGTGCTCAGTTTTACCATTTCTGTGATAAATGTTCCCATTTTGGCTCCTAACATTTCTGCATTTTTTGATTTTCTAAGTATTTTTTCTGCATTCAAGTCAGGTCATGTCCAGACAGATGAGATAATCTCTTTGCCTTTTTTCTTTTTTGGCCATGAGCAGCCAAAGTGACACAGCATTTAGTTTTGGCTCCAGATCAAAAATCACTTCCAAACCTAAATCAATTTCTGGCCGCAGAGAAGAAGAACAAGTATTCACCACAAGCCGAGCAGCTGCATCCTTCTTTGTCATCCATTTGGAAAATAAAACAGTGATGTGACGCCACATTCTGGCTTTTTATCCACTTTCTGATCACATATCTGGTAAATCTGGTTCAGTAGCTACATGAGAACTCTATTAGACAAACAGATATGAGCAAAACAATGTAGATGTCAGTACCAGAAATGACATTTTAAAGCACTTTATTTAACTTTGATTTATCATTATTCCTAATAATAATAAAAAAAAATAAGAATAGAGATGAAATGTCGCTGCTGATGCCTACTTTCAGCACCACAGAGGTTTAGCTACACTGTTCCATTTTGTTTTAAGGTGACTTTTGTTCTGAGGACACATGCAGTCATTTTCAGTCAGACTGGAACCTGGCTGAAAGTAAAAGAAGTCACAGTCACACTTTGTCTTTTCCCACATTTTCTCAGATGTTTTTTAAACGCCTGATGTTATCTGGGACCTGTCGAGGCTAAATAAAGCAGTTTGAGCAGACGGTAAAGTCTGAGCTTTTAGTGACTTTAGTGTTTACATTGGAGCCACTATTCATTTGTATGGAAAGACAGACAATCCAAATCACATTCTTTTCATTTACTGTATGTCCACAGCATGATGTAATCAAATCCTTTTAACATATAGGGATGAATATGAACCTCAGCAGTACAACATATGGAGCATATGACAGATTTGATATACAAATGATGCCAAAGAACATCTATAAATACCTGCAGCAGTACTGGGAATTTCTCCTGTGTGCTACATCGGTATGTTAAAAATATTTGTGTGACATTCAGCTTAGACACGTTGATCGGTCGCATCCTGTCTGAATTCCATGTACTTTAAGTCAGTGCGAGTGTTTTTATCCACATCTGAGGAGCCGCATAGAGGTTATATCCCTTTGACTACGCACCGCTACAGAGATCTGATTCCCACACTGTTCTCCCACAGGGGAATGGATGTGAAACTATAAGTCAGCACTTCAGCCTCATATGACTCGATGAAAGGCGCAATGAAAACATTTCACTTACTAAGCATTCAGTCAGACTGGCCAGAAAGAAATTTCATAGCACCTTCAGATCCCAAAATCATTTGTTTATAAGTATAAAATCCATGGTCCAGTTGTGTTACTGCCACCATCAGGAATAAAACACAAACTACCACCTGCTGCTGAGAGACAGTGGATCAGGATGGTTAAGAGTCAACCAAGATTCACCAAAAAGCAGGTCTGAATGAATGATAAGCTGCTGGAACAGCTTAATGACATTGAATCTGAAGGAGCGATTGAAATCGAAAATGGCTGTGATGTCACACCAAAACTGCAGATAAACACAACATACGATGATGTTTTAAACCTGTTAGCAAACAGTTGCTTATTTACACATTGAGCAGACATGAACATGACGGTGTTATCTCCCTATGATGTTTAAAACGCAAACATTTTAGCAAACAGTAACAGTATTTGCATCAAAAAGTGGCCGTTAGATGTGCACCTACAGTACCTCAAGCTGACTTCACTAACATAAGCATCCATCTAGCCATTCTCTATGCACTGCTTAATGCTCATTAGGGTTGCAGGAGGCTGGAGTCTATCCCAGCTGACAGGTCACCAGTCTATCACAGGGCTACACATAGAGACAAACAATCACACTTGGACAATTTAGAATCACCAGTTAACCTCAGCATGTTTTTGGACTGTGGGAGGAAGCTGGAGAAAACCCATGCATCCACAGGTAGAACATGCAAACTCCATGCAGAAAGATCCCAGAGCGGGACATGAACCGGGGATCTTCTAGCTGCAAGGCAACAGTGCTAACCACCAAACCACTATGCAGCCCCTAACATTAGCAAAACAGACAAAAAATCTGCTTTTTTTATTTTGGTTTTCAGAATTAAATTGCTGGTTTTGAATCAGCGCTTATCGATTTGCTGCAGTTAAACCGCTGTGAAGTCTCAAGAAACTTGCATCTCAGTTCTCAGAGGAATGCGACGTGATGAGCGTTCGGTTTCGTGCAACACAGTGTGAAATATGAACCCGATGATTCTAGCGACGAGCCGGCATCACATGACTACACAGCAGTATGCATGCACATTCCTCAGATTTTATACTGTATATTCTTAGGCGCATCTTCAGTCTTTGCATTTCTGCAGGAATGCGCACGGATGAGACTGTAAATGATCCATAAACTCCGCTGGAGTCACACCGATTTGAACTCAGACATTCAGTGCTTGGTGTTCAGCAGATGGAACAGTCCCACAGGTCCTCTTAGGTTGAGTTCAGGGCAAAATGCACATTCCTGTACTTCAGTTACAGAAGTTAATCAGGCATCTTAAACAAATACAGAAGCTCACCTGGTAACCTTGGGTCTAAAATCACTTTTACTCCTGACTCTAGAGTAGCTCTTGGGATGGTGAAGTCCAGTTGTTCACCAGTTTGAACCAGACTGAAACATCTTAACGGTTATTGGAGGGAACACCATGAAGTTCAGTCCCCAGAGGCTGATCCACTGACTTTTCCTCTGACTCCACCTTGATGTTGATTTGTGGTTTGGGGTAAAATGTCTTGGTAACTACTGAATTTATATACCTGAAATGTGATGTAGACATTTATGTTCCAGAATAAATAATAACATTGATGGTGTCTTCAAGCACCATTATCAAGAGAAATATTTCCATTTATGCAGTTCTTTGCTTAATTGCACCATCATTGTCTGCTCTAAAATTAGTGTTAACTTGAAAAGGTACTTTACCCAGAAACAAGGGGCATAACTTCCATTTTGGGGCCCAGCTGTGTTCTATAAAGTCTTAGATCACCGTCTACAAAAACTCAAACATTTGAAGCAATCAATAAAAGGTAAAGTAAAGTTTCTAGCTGCTGCTGTTGCTCCAGAACAATGAGTCCGTCCACACAGTAAAAGTGGCAGAAGCAGCCAAAAATAGCGTTGAACTGTTGCTCGATGCACCTTACTCCTCTGATCTACACCGTCTGACTTCTATCAATTTCCCAAACTGAAATAAACCTTGTGTGGTGCCAGTTTCACTGTGAAAATACTTTTTTTCTCCACATTTTCAAACTTTAAAACGGGTCAATTTTGACCCACAGGACGACACGAAAGTTAACTGTCATCACTGTCTGCAGTGTTTTCATTATTCTCCGGTCTCCTCCTACCTTTGAAATACCTGTTTAACAATATAAATATTAGCAATACCACATTCAAGAACAAGCAGGTCGACATTTTAAAATGTCATTTATAATGTATAAAATAGCTTCAATTAAGGCGTAATTTAGTAAGTGTTGTTAGAGGACACAGTTGCTTCGTCTTTGCAGGTCAGGTGGATTCATTAGTAATATGTTTGGAAAGCAGCGAGACAAACAGTCCATCCAGGTATTTAGAGATACGTGTTCATGATGTGTTCCGAGGTTTATTCCTATCAGCTGATTGTGCTGTGATGTGTGGGACGCTACAGCTGTACAGAACCATCTGATCCACAGTACGGTTTCCACTCAGCAGTGTTGGTAATTAATTATGTCTCCATGCATCCAGCGTGACTTCATTCTTTACGGGCATTTAAACTTATCACAAGTGGACAGAAGAGGCATGTTTACAGTGCTGCGGTGACGCGCTTCGACTCTACTTAATCTATAATCTGAATTGCATCTTTTAATATGAATGAAGGCATTTATTGCTCTTAACTTTATATCACATCGCAGCATTGATGGTTTTCGTCACAGAAGCAAAAGTATGTTTGGTTGATTGAAGGACACAAATAGTGAATTTGCAAAGACTTTAACTGCAAATTGTAAATTCCACATGACAAATTGTTTTTCTCATAAAGTGAAATACTAGCTTGCTTATTGTTCTTTTGTCATTTTGTGTCTCGTTTTTGTAATATTTTATCCTGTTTTTGTTTTATGTCTTTTTTTTGTCTGACTTTTGTTGTTTTGTGTCTAGTTTTTGTATTATTTTGTCTTGTTTTTGTTGTTTTTTGTCTTTTTTTGTTGTTTGTCTCATGTTTTTGTCGTTTTGTGTTTCCTTTTTGTCTCACTTTTGTTTTTTGTCTTATTTTTGTCATTTTGTGTGTCGCTTTATTCATTGTTTTATTTCTCGTTTTTGTCGTTTTGTGTTTTTTTTGTCTCGCTTGTGTTGTTTGTCTACGTTTTTGTTGTTTTGTTTCTCGCTTTTGTCACATTTGGTCTTATTTGTGGCATTTGTGTAATTATTTGTCTCATTTTGTCATTTGTCCATTTTTGTCAAGTTTTTTGTCTCTTTTTTGTTTTGTTTTGTGTCGTTTGTCTCATTTTTTGTCGTTTTGTGTGTCATTTTTTGTAATATTTTTTCTTGTTTTTGTTGTTTTTTGTAAAGTAAAATATTATATCATTCAGTTCCGGATACCTGTGACTGAATGTTTTGTTCCTTTGCAGAAACACTGTGATCTGGAAGTTGTAATGTGTAAATGATAAACTGAGGCTGAATGTTGTTGAAATTGAACTTAATTTTCTTAAGAAATTTCAGGTTGTTCATAATGTTGTATAAAAAAGATAATTCCTTAAATGTGAACATTTTCAGAATGTACTTTTTTGCACTGAAACAAAGAAAATATTTGGAGTTATTTATCAGTTATCATGCTCTGATTTTATTGGTCCGGTCCACATGAGATCAAATTGGGCTAAATGTGGAACCTGAACTAAAATGAGTTTGACAGCCCTGGTCTTAACTAATCATGGTTAATTAAATGTGACTAATATTTAATGTGTACCTTTAACCAGTAAGTAAAACTAACTGTGGGGTTTTTTTGTGATGTTTTTTTTTAGCTCCTCAACAAAATCCATGTTACAGAAGTGGACCTGAGGCTGGAAACGTGCTGCTCACACCTCAAGTAAAGGTAAATGTTCAGTTTCTTTGAGGCTTAAGTCTTGCGAGCGCAGATTGGCTTGATTGTGAAACAGGGCGTTTCTGGAACTAACCTCAGAGGGTTTCACCAGGATAAATTAAATACAGATAAATATTTTTCATAGTTGAGGTTTGTGCATCGTCTTAGGATTTGATAACAGCGTCTCTAAAATATGCTAATGTTGTTACCGTTTGGTCGTGTTTCGTCAGTCTGTTTGGGATTCAGAAGACGAGAGTTGATGCTCGCGTTGCATCATGTAAAAACCCACAGACTTGATCTGTTTCACACCCTGATAATGAGTGACGAGTGGAATATTTAACTGCTTCAAAACCAGACAGAATGACTCCCTGGACTCTCACTGACTGCTAGTTTCCATTTGTATCTCTACATAAAACACTAGCTGTTGAGTTTTTATGCAGAGCTGCAGTCTGAGCAGCTGATTTTACGGAAAAGTGACAACACACGTTATTTTCTCTGACGGAAAACCTGCTAATTATCTGTGCATCTAGTTTGAAAAGGTCACACTTTCCTTACAGAAAAATCACATGAATTTTAGATGTCCTAAAAACACACATAATCTCCTGTTTAAATGTGTGAAAACATGTTAAAATCACACACCTGTTGTACATGTGTTCCACATATTTTCACATGGGAAACGTGGCTTGGAGCACTGTCATGGTGCGTATGTGTGAAACCAGCATGTATTCCCATGTGAAACCTGCTGGAATACGTCTGGAAAAAACAACCACTTTATTATCACCAAGTACAACCAAATGCAGACTTTTTGCACCAGTCAGACTCTAAGGTCACACCACAGCACTCCTGGAGCTCAGAGGCTTGAACCTGAACTTCTGATCGGTGACCCAGAGCCTCAACAACTGAACCAGCACCACCCATGACTCATTACAGGGAAGCACACCAGTCCATTTCACACCCAGCGCACCTGCAGGCCTCTTAGATAATCACAGATTTTCTCACTTTTCTTGAGCAATTTGTAAAATGTTTAGTCACGGGCATGACTGTGGTCTCTTGTCAGTCGTAACTCTTCACCATTTGGGTCATTCTGTCTCAGCTCATCACATTTTTGCAGTAGTTTCTGCTCATTTCTGAAAGTTTTATGGCATAAAATATGGATACCTATAAAGGTATTGGTGACATTTTAGCTTGATTTTACCAAATACTTTCCAAGATATATACACTACTGTTCAAAAGTTTGGGGTCACCCAGACAATTTCATGTTTTTCCATGAAAACTCCCACTTTTATCCATGTGCTAACATAACGGCACAAGGGTTTTCTAATCATCAATTAGCCTTTCAGCACCATTAGCTAACACAATGTAGCATTAGAACACAGGAGTGATGGTTGCTGGAAATGTTCCTCTGCAGCCCTATGGAGATATTCCATTAAAAATCAGCCGTTTCCAGCTAGAATAGTCATTTACCACAAAATAGAATTTGTTTGGAAAAAAGTACATTTTTGAAGATGGTTTAATTTCATGCAGTCAAAGTAATAATGAAAATAAATATAACATAAAAGCAAGGCATAGTATGGGCAGTAGAAAGTAATACAAGCAGCGAAACCATCAAAAATCAAATGAATATGATGATAAAAGTGATTAAAAACTAATTAAAGACTATGTAGTGTGGCATCGCTGTGCTTGACGGAGCGTCTCGTAACTAATCAATGTGATTACAGCATGCCAGTTAAAAATCTGCCTCTCATGTGCTTCTCACATGACGGACTGTCATGTATGTCAGTGAAGGCACATCTTCCACATACATGAGCTTCATCTGCATGTGAGCAGTGAAGACATGACTAATAGCTTCTCCTCTGCCTTTAATTAGCCACTTTTATAATTAATTTGGGGAAAATTAGATTGAACCGTGCAGACATGAGCCACAGTGTCAGTCTTGTTCCAGGACTGTAGTTGGTCTCCAGCCAAGACTTACCGTCATTATCTTCATTAATGTCATCATCACCAATGTCGTCATGTGGAAACCATAGAGCTTCATTTCTGTGGATTATCACGCTGTGGGCTGGAGAAACTGTCAGGCTGATGTGCTTTTCTAAATGACACCAGATCAGCTAAACACAAATCAATCCTGAAACTACAAAACAAATAATCGAATAGTTGATTGACGGAATTAAATGGGAACTGTTTCATCAACCAATCAACTGTTAACCAGTCACCTATTGAAGAAAAATGCCAAATTTTTCCTTCTTTCTTTGTTTCACTTCACTGTAAACTGAATATTTTAGCCTTCTGGTCAGCAATTTTAAAAGATTATCTGAGATTTTGTGACAAAAATGTAGTTAATTAATAGAAAATAAAAGTTTTATCATCAGTCATTTCAGAGTTTTAGAAACATGCTTGATGGTTTTAACGTTACAGCATCAATAAAAGTGGGGTTTGCAGTAGTTTGTGGTTGATATGGTTTATACTCACTCACCTCAAAATACTTATATTTCTGTCACGAGTCTGTGTATCATAAGACTTGGAAGACGTATTCAGATCTTTCACTTGAATAAAGGTAATTTACTCCATTGAAAGTAAAATCCCTGCAGATAAAAGCACAAAACTATGAGCAACGAAATTGACCAAAGCTGTAAATATAAAAGTACTCATACTGTGCAAATATGTGTGTAAATATTTCTGTATGGGATGTGAAATGCAGAAAAATAGAAAACTACTGATATTCCTGGCAGTTTACTTTCCCCGTCGTTTAATTCAATTCAATATGATTTTATTTATGTAGTGCCACAATTTGTCAACTCTGACAATTCATTGTCATGCTAATCATCACAATGAATGATTTATTTGTCTTTTTCTCTTCATTTTATGCCCCTATTAGTCTTAAATTAGTGCTATTAGCTCATTTAAATGCCACCTTTTTGCTGCAAATCCAACAAACGACTTCCTGGGCTTTGGTTTTGCTAGTACTTTTAGTTACACAAATATGTTCTGATAAATGCACATTTCTTGTTACTTTCCAATACTAATTCAGTCCAACTACTGGAAAACTAAACCTTTTGGAATTTTCTGGGTAATTTAGAAATTACTATCATCATGCCTTGTTTTTTTCATCAAATGTCAGCAGCCTCAAAACATTACTTCTTGAAAATTATTCACCAAAATGCGATTACTTCTACAGTTTGTCGTATTCAATGTGCTCCAAGTCAAGTGAGGTCCTCTGAGAGTTAAAGTTCTGTCGGTAGAGTTGACCTGGTCACCAGCTTCCCCTTATTTCCCCTTTCAATTAGCGAGTCCACGTGGTTTCAGGGCCTCAACCTCTCCAAGGAGGCCTCCGATCAGCCAGTGCTCTGTGTCAGGATAAACAACATACCAGCAGCTAATTTGTTTCCCTGTGAAAAGTGAATGGGAGTCTATTTAGTGGGAAGCTGTCCGGTTCAAATCCATTTCTACACGAACATGAGAGTTCAGACCTGAACTAGAACCATCACGGTGTCTGCAGGAGCTTGTAAATCACTTACAGATGACCTGAGCCGAAGGAATTTCTGCTTCAGGGTGGAGATGCTTGTTTGTTTATCTGACACATCTCACATCTGTCTTCATTAGGAGACAAGTCAAAACTCAGGAGTTGCTCCGAGTCACAAGATTTTAGTCGCTTTTTAATCCCGTCATGTACAGATAGTGTTGTTTCATCTGATTAGTTTGTATATTTCCACTGCCGTCTGACGTTTGAGTCCCTTTGAATCCTTCTGTGTGGATTTAAAACAGATTGAAATGTTTTAAATAAACTTTATTCATACAACACCCTTCAAAAACAGATAGACAAGCAAACATAAGGTGCAAAAGCATTGAATAGAACAAGAATTGTATTTATATAATACATCTGAAACTGAAAATTAATCCGCTATAGTGAATTTGAAAATAATTAAGTAATTTTTCCAGCAATTATCCCTGATAATTTTGAAGATTTGCAGTTCTTTAAATCACTCACATGTGGTAGTAAATCAATAATTAGATGTTTTTTTTTCTGTTAATCGGGCAACATCTGCTTCATCTTTTCTGTATTTACTATTTTCTGACACTTTATAGGCCAAATAATGCGTTCTGGATCAAAAAAATGCCAACGATAATTAAAATTGTTGTTACTTACAACCTTAAAATGACACCATGAGAGTAAAAAATGCCTAAATATGACAGGACATGCTGCCGTTTTTTTTTTTTTTTTTTAATCAGTTATATAGAGAATATACAAGTGGTTTTAAAGATGGATAATGATTTGTTTTCTTATAGCCAGAATTATACTGTATTTTCAGGAAAAGGAGCCTGAAGCAGCACTTTCAGACCAGCGTGTGGTGCTGCAACTCTGCACTAGAACCTCCAATAAAAGTCCTTTAGTTTGCAGCTCTTTAAGGTTCCACAGTTTGTCACGTAAAAAAAAAAAAAAAATTGCAGAAATTCTGGGAAATAATTCAAAATAAAATACATGTGCAATGAAAAATATCATAAACAAACAGCCTTATCACATTAGAGACGGTAATTAACAAAGTTTAACCGGCAAAAACATAAAAAAATAGTCCACTTTGCATGTGGCAGCTCCTAATGCAAAGATATAACGTGATTCAATCTGGCATTCTGGGAAATGTAGGAAATCAAAAAAAAACTGAGGTTGATGCACAAAAGGAGACAAATAAGATTCATGAGAACTAAACTGAGTGACAAATGTCAGACTGAAGATTTTTTGTTTTAGAAAATGACATAAATGAGGATAATTCCAATATTTTGCTTTTGTATTATACAGGGTTTCCAAGACTTATGTCAGAGTTCTGTTCCTATGGATCGACCTTAGCCGGTTTCACCGTATGTCAGAACTCCATCAAAAATGTAAACAAGACCATTACGTACATCACAACATCAATCAGTTCTTTGGAAAAGCCATGTTCCGAGCATTTTATTGTATCTAATTTCACTTCCATGGAGATGGCTTTCCTTTTCTTCAAAGCACTGCCAGAAGAGTCTGACCGACACTTAAGAGCCATAACGAAGGGCAAAAAGTTAGTGAAGCACGATCCAAGGTGGCGTACAACCAGTGAATGTAAACAAAGCGTCTATAGCGCCACGTGGAGATGGATTCATCAGCTCCACTCGCCCACTAGTTCCATGTAACCAGTAACGATGAAACACCATACGTCGTAAAGCTAGGACCCACCCGTAACCAGTTCAGACAATGACGAAACGCCGTAGGCCGAGGACGTCGTAAACCGAGGACCCCCTGTATTTTCTTGCCCTGAGTTACTGTATTTGTATATAAGCATCTCTCACATCGATTTCTTTTTGCCACAAAGACAACAGACTCACTCATCTAAAGTGGCTCTAACTGAGAATTCTCATGTATACAGATTAAATTCAAACAATCAATCGGCCCAAAAATTGGTCGATCTTCAGATTTTTTACAACCTATGAGCAGAGAAGTCTCTCTTTACAAATTAATCATCACAACCACTGATGAAACGTGTTTGTCTTCACATTAACAACTCGCCAAGTGCTGCTGGATCCATCCATCCGTCTGTCCATCCCTCCATCTATCCATCCATCCATCCATCCGTCCATCCACTATCTCCATCACACTGTTTTGCAGCAACACAGGATGTTTGTTCTGCGACTGGATGCTGAGTCAGCCTGAAGCTTTCTGAGCCGGAGGCTGGTTTTACTGCAGACTGATGTCTGCCTGCAGAGAAACACTAAACCTGAAACACCGCAGCATTTATACACTTACACTGTCCCCAAACCTCCAGTTACACCGTTAATAATGTGCACCGTCATCATAGATAGATAGATAGATAGATAGATACATACATACATACATAGATAGATAATGTGTTAAACTGTTGTGTTAGCAGAAGTGGTCGTGTTAGCAGCAGTGGCTGTGTTAGCAGTGTTAGCAGTAGTTGTTTCAGTGGTTGTTGCATGTGTTGCTCGTCCTTGAATATGGCCACTCCCTGAATTCCAGCATTAGAGGCCTCCCGCCCACAACATCAACTTTACTTCTGTCTGATTCTCTGGGGTGAAGTCAGACCCACAGACATGTACTAAGAGAGGAAAACAAGTGCAGTAACAATACATAAACTTTGCTGCTTTAAACCTGTTAGTGCCCTGTTTTATCTATTTGTGTAGTTTGCTGTTTCATTACCTAATTTAATGCACAACCAGAGGTGTGGGTCAGTCAGGCTTCAGTTCAGTCCTCATGCAAATCATATCTGTGACATTTCTTTTCCTACATAACAATATTTATCTATATCAATCTCAGTAAATTAGATCTTTTCTATTAGCTGGTCAGGAATGTACAGAAGTCTTGTGTAAAAATGTTTATTTCGACACAGATATTTTTCTATTTTATGCTATATTGAGATTTTAGATATGAAAGTTTTTTCTACACACTGGATAAATACAAGTCCCTTTGAACATATAATTTCTACAGTTTTACACACTACTTATTTTCTATTCTGTAACCAACCAAACAACCAACCAACCAATCAACCAAACAACCCACAAACAAACAATACACAATTTAGTCTCTGTAGAGCAGCATTTAATTATAATTCATCCAAAGCAGTCCAAAGCTTTTTGTCGTTTTTGAACACTAAGGACACTTGTTATAGTGATATATTCTGGTCCAAGGTTGAGGACATTGGATTTTATTTGATTGTTTCTATTTTAAGAGGCTTTTCCGCTGCAGTATTTCTTTTATTGCTCTTCTGAGTTCATCTGACAGCACAAGTTATTGCAGCTATAAAGTTGAGTTTTTTGAATTAAGGTTTTCTGACTGAACTGTGCACAATTCACATCCTAAATACTGCTTACAGTAGAAACAGCACCTTCCCCGAGTTCCTGCAGTGGAAAGCTGCCTGTTAACACTCCAATATTTTAAAAATGACTATTTCTTTTATTTCTCCAATATGATTTTTTTCAACAGTTTGCATTAATCTTCTTTCAGCTATGACAACTTCTAATGAAATTATTCTTACTGCCATCAAGCCACATTGAGTTGGAGAAATTATACTTTCCTCTACAATTAAAGTTATTTTTAAGTTTAAAAAAAAATGTTTCCTCAATTAGATTTTCTTCAGAAGTTTTTACTTTTTTAAAACAAGGTGATTATTCCTGAAATGCTGAGAAAACAAAATTACATAATATGAAAAATACAGTGTCCAGTAGAAAAGCAATAAACAGAAGTATGATACATGAGTGAAAATAAAAATAAATGAGCTAAATTAAGACTAGAATAGAAAAAATAATAAATAATACGGCTAATGATTCTGATGTAGTAAAGAAGAGCAACTCTGGCTCATACATTTTTACAGTTTTTACTTAATTCAAAACTAAAATAGTCAGACAGCTAATGTATTTTGTTTATAAACCCTCTTAACAGACCGAATTTTTAAAATCAGGGACTCCCACATGGTGAAAGATGATGAAGTTATCGAGCCATAACGAGTTTAAATTACACGCATTACCAGGTTGACACAATGACCAGCGTTACTGTGTCAACCCAACTCGTCCAAATGTTGTTTTCAACTTGCTTGTGAAGAACCGCTGGTACATTTTGTATTAAAGACGCTGCCTTTGCACAGATCAGGTTGCCTGAAAATGACACCGTTTTTAGCGATGAAGCCACAGAAGCATCAACAAACACCAGTGAACATATTTTCTGAATGTGCACCGTCACCCTCACCATCAACAAACATCTGCTCTTCTGTAAAATCACCACCTGAGGGCGCTCTTTGCTTCCTTTTGACTCTCCAGCCCTGTTTGGAAAACATGTAGTGGGAAATGTTGCCCTCAGTCTTGTCTGCCAGGGTAAAAAATACCTTCTATATACTCTGTTCTGTAATTAATTCACAGTTAAGCTTCATAGTGAGGTTTGGTAGGAAAAGGAAGGCAGGATTTTGGTGAAAGCTCAGAGGATTTTGTGCCTTGAAGACAAAAATCAGGACAAAAATTCCACCCAGTAGCAAAAAAAAACCCCACATGCAGCTGGTCATGTATTGACTAATACCTCCTCGTGTGTTCATGGCTGCTGTGCAGGTCAACAGAAAGGCCTGCATGATGCTTTCATGATCAGTTTGTGTTAATCTGGAGGTGATGTTTGTGTCTTTGACCTAAAAAAACAACAACCATCAGGTCTGTGTGGCGTTGCGTAATGAGGGGAAAAAAGACTCACACAGCATTTAGGGTATTTTTTTAACTGTATTATTGGATAAAATCTATAAAATATTCCACAGAAAAAATACAATACATCCTGAATTATCATCTCATCACCCAGCATCCTTCAGACACATCAGAATCAACAACATACAGATTGTGCTTTCATACGTTTATAAATAACACTGCAGCCGCCTGCTTGGTTGTGTTCAGTCCTGCAGATTACAGATTATGTAAAAAGAAAAAACAAAACTGGAGAAAGTGGTGTTTTTGTTTTTTTGTTTTGTTTGTTTCTCAGACTGAAACCGATTGTGTGTCTGTGCAAAAACAAGTTGTTGTCAGTAGCAGCAGTGAGCCACTACTCGTACGATTGGTCAGTGGCGAGTCTGAGCAAAAAAAAACAAGCTGCAAACTCCTCCTACTGAACAAGTGACGCAAACTGCTTCCTCCCACCCTCCTCCTCCTCCTCCACGTCCTCCTCCTCCTCTTATTTTTCCCTCCCGGCCCTCGCCGCCGCCACCTCCTCCCTCAGCTAGTTCACTGTCAGCCTGTCAGGATGCATTAAGCTCATACACCCGCAGTGTTCGGCAAGAAAAGGGGAAAAAAAAAGGCAAAGAAGAGGGAAAGAAACGGAGATGGCTTTTCCAGCGCTTTATCAATGAAAGTCCACAAAAAAAGCAAACGTCAGTAGTAAGGCACGCAAGAGATGCAGACGAGGACGGGTCGCTTTGGTCGGACAGGAAAGAGTAGAGTTTGTTTTCTGTCTGTACATGGCTCAACAAAAACAGGAGTGTCCAGGTAAACTAACAACAACCAGGAGGTAGAAACAGGAGTAAACCACAGACAGGTGAAGGTCGAGCATCTGATTCGAGCTCTTTTAGGGGTTTCAGGTAGAAACGCCTAGAAAACTGTTATAAAACATCCCCAGCATCGCAGTAAAAACTCATCAGAAGGCCGTAAAAACACACAAGCGTCCGTTTACAATTTTTGAGACACGGCGAAGAAGAAGTGACTCGAGGCGATCAGCTCCTCGGTCATTGCTGTTTAATCCTCCTGTTGTCCTCATTTACGGGCACCGAAAAATATTGTTTCCTTGTCTGAAAAAAAATCCAAAAATTCAGCAAAAAAAATTCCCCAAATTTCTGAAAATTTACAAAACCTTCAGGAAGAAAATTCCAATAATTCCTTAAAAATTTCCCCTTAAAAGTTTTATTTATTTTTTTTTAAAAAATCCCCCCAAATGTGGCAAGAAAATTTTTGTAAATGTTTTCAAAAAATGAGTAAAAATCTTCCAAAAAAATCCTAAAAATATCTAAAGTGATTCCATATATATCAGTAAAGCTTCTAATGTTTTCTTTAAGAACATTCACAAAAAAATCAACCAAAATCCAGCGAAATTCACTGGATTTTGCTTGATTTTTTGTGAATGTTCTTAAGAAACATTTTTTTTAACATTTCTTTTTTTTCCATCAAAAAATGTTCAAAAATTTCCCAAAAATGTTGGAAATGTGAACATTAGAAGTTTCACTGTGAAAGTATATATATTTTTTCCCATATTTTCAAACTTTAAAACGGGTCATTTTGACCCGCAGGACGACACGAGGGTTAAACATATTTGAAGCTGCGTCCGTGTTGGATTTAAATACAAGCTGCCGATAAACGAAAAAAAACTGTATTTCTTGTCTGTTTGCACGGTCGTAAAGAAACTAAATTATAAGTTACACTCACACCCAAGCAAAAGGCTCTAAAACGAGAACGTCTGCTGCTGCTTCCGGTTGATTTTTCATTTATAAATAAGAACAATATTAGATAAAAGGCGCTCCGACAACAGTTCAGCCTCATTCTCCTCTCAAATAAACATAAAGACGATGCCACAGAGACTTTCCCCTGATGTCAGTTTCAGTTTTAAAGGTCCAGGTCGGCGCACAACGAGCCGTTCAGTGCCGATACTGAAAGGAAACCCTGGCCTTTGCCCTCCCGGCTGCCTGAAGCACGCCCTCTTAAGTAATTGAAGGGATTTCAATTAATAATCAACCCGACTGTGATCTGACAGACCGAGTGACGCACAAACTGCAGCAGCTCAGGTTGCTTCTGCTGCCGCTTTCACTTGAAATGTACAAAAACCAGGAGAGCAAAGTGACAGAAATACCTGGAGATTTAAGGTTCCATCTGCATTTACAGTGAATTAATTAGAATTCTGCTTTTTTTCCTAACGCTGCACGTGACAGAACTCCTCCTGCACGTGTTGCAATAGTAGTTTTGGTGAGCAGCGATGTCTCATCATGTCTGATCTAGTCTGACTGCTGATTAATCACCTTCTACTCATAACGAAAACCCGTTTTAAAGCCCAGGACCGACCAGGTGTGGTTCTACAACCTGTCAGAGGAGACACCACAGGTTTTCTGCTTTTAAAAATCCATTTCTACAAGTGGAGTTTTAGTTTTAAATAGCAAATATTTTCCTTAATGCTAATTTGTTCATCGTTTGTCTATGAAATGGGACATCTGGGTGCAAAAGCTCATTTAAAATAAGACTAAAAACAGAGAAAAGCAGCAAATTCTGTAAAAATTCTGCATTTTCATTTCAATAATTTAGCAAAATAATGATGAATAATTGCCTGTCAGTCAACTAAACTATTCATCAGCAAAAAGGTTTCTAGTTATGTTTGTTGGTCCAAAAGTCAATTTAAAATGAGAATAGCAAAAAAGAAATGCAGCAAATTTTCTTCATTTCTGTTTTGGAAACTACATAAGAACTGAATAATTTATCAAAATTAATGAGGAAAAATTGTCAGTCAGTCAACTAAACTATTAATCAGCTAATTATGTTGTGCAAAAGTGTCTCAGAATGGATGTTTTTCTAATATTATGAGAAGATCATCTGCTGTAATAAATCATTTAAACCAATAACTCATTTGAGCTGCATAACTGGTTCCTCATAAAAGAGGCAGAAGGTTTAGTGTTTGGTTCTACTTTAAACCAGATGAAACTTATCAGATGGAGCCTTAAAAATCCGATCTCATGTCAGAGTTCTTCAGTTTCCGTTCAGCAGCTCGTCGGTCCATCGAGTGCAGTAAGAGTTCAGGAGTCCGTCTCTGTGATCAGGACTTGACCAGGATCTCCATGATGTGGTCCAGTTCGTTCAGGTCCATCAGACACGACTGCAGGCTTCCGGCCGTCGAGTGGCTCTGAGGTCTGAGCTTCACGTCCTCGTCGGGCCACAGAGACACGCTGAGGGGCCACAAGGAGCCCGACGCCCAGGCAGAAGGCAGGTCCGACGTCTCGTACATCGACGTGTCAATGTCCTCGAAGATGTCGTCCAGCGCGAGGTCGCCCAGGTAGCCCATGGCGTTGACCGCGTCGCTGACGGCGGCCGGAGGTTTCTGCTGGTCGGAGCCGTTGGCCTCCTGAGAGGGGAGTTCTGGTGGACTTTCTCCCTCCGAGCAGCCGGGACACGTCACCGTCACGTCCTCCCTGAAGTCGTCCCTGAGCAGGCAGGAGTCGGGGTGGACGTCGCAGCCGCCCACGCCGTCGCTGTGCATCTCCTCCTGGATCTGCCGCAGCGTGTTGATGAGCAGCACCGAGCGCCGCAGGCTGAGCTCCACGCCGGCCTGGTAGCGCTGCAGCTTCTCCAGGCAGAGGCCCAGAACCAGCTGGCGCTGCTGCAGCCGGCTCATGGCGGACCTGGACGGGTCCAGAAGGACGTCCTGCCCGTCCTCGTCCTCATGCTGCTGCTCAGAGACCACCTCGGCCTCCTCCAGGCAGCTCCACTTCCGCTTCACACCACGACCCAACATTGACCTGATTAAAGGAGGAAGAAACCACCAGTTACAGTAAGAAACGTGACCAATGCGCATTTTAGACTGGAGCAGCGCAGCTAGTATCAATATCTTTACATTTTTAGGGCAAAACACAACAAATTCCTGGAGGATTTCTGCAAAAATGCAACCACGTCAGGATGGAAAACCGTCTAAAACAGGCAGACAGGCTGGTTCACTGTGATTTAAACTATTATTTTAGTGCCTTTAATGATGAAAAACAAAACTGTCACTGCACACTTCATTGAAATATTATTGAAATCTTTTATATGACTGAGTGCAATATCAAAATGTGTCACAGTATATTATTATAAATGAAGCACTGTGGTGCTGTGAGGTACTACAGGGACACTGCACAAGAAAAGGCTTGTTTGGTTCTGCAAAAATCACATTTTTTATGATTTTAATTGGAAAAGAAATGCAAAAACTGCCATTTTTTTCCAAATAGCGACTCATATCCATCAAAATAATCACAATATGATTTTTTTTGCAATTTGGTCACACATATTTTCATAATCAATGACACACTGAGGCATTATTCTCTTGATAATTCCTAACATTTTATATTACACAAATAATATTTTGGAAAATGTGTGACATGAAGTGTTCTGACATGACTAGCCTTTGCATTAAAAAACATTTAAATGACAAGTAACATATTTTAATAATCAATTACACTTTGACACAGTATTTTCTTGATGATTATTTCTATTATACGTCACACATGTCTGTGAAATCTGTATAATTATGTACATTATTTCAGATTTTTTTAAATTTTAACATGGTGTCTAGGGAGATTAGCCTTTGCGTAAAAAATAGATAAATTACAATTAAAATATTTTTAAAACTGCAACATGGACGACTGAAAAATCCACGTCACAGAAGCTGCGAGTTTTTGACGAATATAAAATGTGTCACGATATATTATTATAAATGAAGCTCTGCGATGCTACAGAGACGTCGCTGCTTATAAATCAGATTCTTTAGATGTAAAAATTACATCATTTTTACGTTAGTCTCAGTGGAAAATAAACACAAAAGTTTGGATTTTTGCTCAAATTGTGACTGAACTAATGCATTTTGTGGCATGCCTCACATATTTTCATAAATTAATTACACATTTACTCAATATTTTCTTGATTATTCCAGATTTTGTTGTAGTATTTTTTTCGTATAATATTTTTTTTGGACTCTTGGGAGACTAGCATTAGCTTTAAAAATACTCAAATAACAAATAATCACAGTAATTGTGCAGATTAGTCTCCTCTTTATAGTTGATTAACAGCATTTTGTAGAACTGCTTCTTGCTGAGCTTTTTCTTTAACTGAAACCAGGTGATTTTGAGCATCCAGTTTATGTAAGAGCTCAGACACTTTCAGTTCCAGAGCTGCTGAAAACACCAGAAACACATCTGCACTTAAACGCAGCACAACCTGGACAAGTTTAACCCTCCTGCTGTCCTCATTTATGGACACCAACAAATATTGTTTCCTTGTCTGAAAAAAATTCAGCAAAAAAATCCCCAAATTTCTGAAAATTTCCAAAACTTTCAGGAAGAAGATTCCAATAATTCCTTAAAAGTTTCCCTTAAAAGTTTTATTTGAAAAAAAAAAATCCCCCAAATGTGGCAAGAAAATTCTTGTAAATATTTTCAAAAAAATAGTAAAAATCTTCCCAAAAAATCCTAAAAATATCTAAAGTGATTCCATATATATCAGTAAAACTTCTAATATTTTCTTGAAGAACAATCACATAAAATCTTTTGATTTTGGATTGTGAATGTTCTTAAGAAACATGTTTAATATTTATTTTTTCCACCAAAAAATTTTGAAAATGTGGACATCAGAAGTTTCACTGTGAAAATAAATTTTTTTCCCACATTTTCAAACTTTAAAACGGGTCAATTTTGACCCGCAGGGCGAGGAAGGTTAAACTGTGGAAGTGTGAGTTTTTCTTTTACATTTTAAGGGATTTAAAAGGGAACATTTAAACTGGTGTGAGTCACCGGCTGATGTCTCTGCAGCCTGACAGACTTTTACTCATCCTCAGACCTGGTTTAGTTACAGAACAGCTCTGAAATGTTGATTTAAACCAGAAATAAAAGGACACTGAGCCCCTTCTTGGCTCTTTTTGGTGGGAGTTTGACCCCCATCTGAGCAGATTGAAGCAGATCAGGTGATTTTTAACACAGTGAGAAAGTCAAACGTGGAATCAAATCAACTTCTTTGCTCAGTTTCCACTCATGAATTAGATTTTATTCCCACTCTGTGCTACTTATATCACCCCTCACCCCACTCTGCGTCGCTTAAAGCCAGTTTAAAGGGAATTATTTTTGAAGTGAGTAATGGGGAAAAAAGAGGCTGAAAAACCAACCTTACGTGTCCTTGGGAGGTGTCATGGGCTGCTGCGGGTCCGTCGTGTCTGCGGCTCGGTTCCCTCCGTTCGCTGCGTTCCTGCGCTGCGGAGCCCCGGAGTAGAGAGGAATGTTCGGTCGGTCCACGGCGGCGGGGGGAGGAGGAGGACGGAGGAGGAGGAGGAGGAGGAGGAGGAGGCAGGGCCGCCGAGCACCGGGGGAGGGGCGGGGGAGCTCCGGAGAGCCAGGGGACGGAGCTGATTGGCCCGCCAAGCCGCCGATCAAGCCTCCGCCTCCGCCACTCACGGGGCAGCGAATGTGCGAATGTGAGAGCCGCTGCTGCGTTCAGGGGCGGCTCGGAGAAAACACGGGACGACACGTGAACCACGGAACGAGCCCGAGAATGTGGTTGATTATTAACAAGAAAAGCTTTAATGTTCATTACTGCACATGCAAAGAGTGAAGCTGACAACCGATGTACTATTGTAGCTACTGTAGTACTGCTGGATGAAGTATTTAGGGGGTAAAACTAGTAGAAAGCCTGCTGCAAGGAGTAGTTCTGCAATATTACTGTAGCAAAAATACAATTTTATCTGGTATAGGTGATCAAAGTTTGCATGTAATCTAAGAACTGGATTACAAAGTACGTTTACTCAGAACTGTACAGTTTTGAAGTAGTTTACTTGAATATTTCCATCACACTGAGGCAAATATTGGGTTTTTTATTGTACAGTGGTGAGAAGTAACTAAGTATATTTACTCAGGTACAGCTGTGAGGACATTTACTTGAGTATTTCCGTTTCCTGCTGCTATGTAATTCTGCTTAACTGAGGCAAATATATTTTTACCTCAACTGAAACTTTGGACTGCTTCAGTTACATTATAGATTAAGTAATAGAAAGTAACTAAGTAAAGTTACTCAAGTGCAATTGTGATTGAATCTACTTGAATATTTCCATTATCTCCTCTATAATTCTACTTCTCTGAAGCAAATATACCTTCAACTCATAAAAATATTTACAGTAGTGGAAAGTAACTAAGTACAGTTACTTAGCTACTGGTAACTGGTAAAGTGGGACTTCCTGTATCGTTATTCTTCTTCTTCAGAATCCTTTTCTGGCTTAAATTAGTGCGTCTGAATCACCACAACATTACAACTTCCCATCGTGTCGTAGTTTTAAAGTGTTTAAGAGTTGTAGCTTCAACAGCATACAGTTACATCTGAGCCATTTTAAAGCAGGAAGGGATTCTTTTATTTGAATAAACTTCTAATTATGCAACTTTGATAAACATAGATGAGTTTTTAGATGGAATTTAAGCTTTATAACCCTGTTCCTGTTTGCTTTCTCCTCTAGGTGGAAATAGTTCATATTTTTCAACACTTTGTCTTTTTCACACAAAAAGTTCACTTCGGCCACTAAAAAGCAGATTTATGGGGAGAAATCTGGAAAAATAACTGCAAAAATGCATATTTTGAGTTAAAAACTGCTAAATACAGGTAATAGCAGCAGTGTTCCCATTAACAACATAACCTTGATTAGTTGTTTTCTACATTTTCTGTCTGTTTTTAGCCAGCAAACGTCTAACCGTGATTTAAAAACTTAACTTGCATCTTTTAACAGAACAAAACAACTAGAATCTATAGAAATAACACTACTGTTTAACCAAACATCTACAAGTGTTGGTAGTTCCTAGAGCACCTGAACGCATCATTTTAAAGGGACAGATGACTCAGAGGAAGAGGAAAGACGTGACCGGAAAGGCAGGAAAGGCAAACGCCAAATAAGGAGACAGTGGATTCACGTTTTTCCGTCTGGTCCTGTCGAACTACGAGCTCCACTTCTTCTTTCCTCGACTTCTCCTTCTGAGCAGAAAGCAAACACAACTCTGTCGCTTCCACACTGGTCTGACCTACATTTGGAGTGTTTCAGGGACAGAAAAACAGCAAATTTAACCCTAAAGCGACACGATGAGGGTTCGAACATTTGTCTCTCAGCAGATATGTCAGGAGGAGAGTAGCAAAAGAAACAGGAAGTGATCTTTTTATTGGGTTTATTAAGGATTAGATTTACATTTTAGTGGTCAGATCTCAAAATATTTGATTTAATTATTCTGTTAGTCAAACACGGACATGATAGTGAAGGGTTTTTCCTACTTAAAGCAATTCTGGGCAACCGAGAACGGATAATTAGCAGCACTAAAATGGTAGGAATTGAAAGTAGAAATAGCAAATTTGGTTTTTTGAACAGTTTTGTTAACTGGGGTTTATTTTTGTAAAGCTTGAAGGAGTTTTAGATGCCTCCATAGAGGTTTTAGTCTGTACCAATAGTAAAAACTGCGAATAAAGTAAGAAATTAGCTTTTTGAAAACAGTTTTGTTCTTTAGGGCTTCATTAAATCAAATTTGGAAGAGTTTATAGGTGGACCAATGAGGTTCTAATCAGCAACAAATAAGTATTGATAAAAATAGCCATATTTCATTTTTTAATTCACTTTTTAGTGAAGCTTAAAGAGTTTTTATGTGCCCCAATAAGGTTTTAACAGCACCAACATGATAACGATTGATCATAACAATAACAACAGTTCACTTTTTTAATCAGGCTTTTTTTAATTAGGGCGTCATTTTGTCAAGCTTGAAAGGATTTTACGTTCCCCAATGAGGTTTTAATCAGCACCAAAATTATAAGAATTGAAAATAACCACAATTCACTTGTCAAATCAGTTTTGTTAACTGGGTTTTCATTTAGTGAAGCTTATAAGAGATTTTAGGTGCCACCATAGAGGTTTTAGTCAGCACCAATAGTAAAAACTGACAATAAAAATAAGAAATTTGCTTTTTAAAACAGTTGTGTTAATTGGGGCTTCATTAAATCAAGCTTGAAAGAGCTTTTAGGTGTTTTAATGAGGCTTTAACAGCACCAAAATGCTAAAAAATTATCACAATAATGACAACAATTGACTTATTTAATCAGTTTTGTCCATTGGGACATCATTTAGTCAAGCTTTAAAGTGTTTTAAGTGCCTCCAAAGAGGTTTTAGGTTGCGCCAAAATGATAAATATTGATAATAACAATAATTCACTTTAGAAACCAGTTTTATTTACTGTTGCTTCATTTGGTCAAGCTTTTTAGAGAGTTTTTAGGTGATTCAATGGGTTTTAATCAGCAACAAAATGATAAGAATTGACAAAAAATAGTCACAAATCACTTTTTTTAACCAGTTTTGTTCATAGTGGATTGATGTAGTCAAGCATAGTTGACATTTTTGTTTGCCAAAGGGTCAGAAATGACAGAAAAATCCACAGATTTCTGTTAAATAAGCTCGTTGCCTTTACTGTAATATGTTGTCATCCACTGAAGGTCAGTTGAGCAGAAAAACCCCCGTTTGAGTTCCTTTTTCTCAATCTGAAAGCATAATTTTCACCTGAATTGGTGGTAAACCGTCTTGACTTGAGTTTATGAGGAACCTGAAGGCAGCACAGAGCCCTGCTGCCTGTTGACACGAGTTTTAAAGGAAGTCAAACCTTCTGACAACAAAAACACGTCTTCCAAACATGATTTATTGCATTAAAGGTCACAGGAGCTGCTTCTTATCATCACACACCGTAAACTGGTGAAAACCTGCTGCCATTCCTGCATCGTTTTTCCTTCTCGCTGCTTTTTGAGACACTCGGCTCTCTTTTCCTGCGATGACTCGGTTTTTCCTCGGCCTGCCTTTTTGCTGACTCACCGAGAGGCCATTAATCTTTAACTATAGGCTAACCAAGTCCAGGCAGCGGGCCAGCGTGCCGAGCAAGCTAGAATTTTATGGACAAATACCTTTTGTCAGTTTCAGACGAGACTTTAGAACAAACCCTGGCAGCTGCTGCATGTTTCAGAGAAGCCTCGCTGCACGTCCATCAGTTTTAACTTGAGTTTCAAGCAGACAATGCTCCTGTTATGTCCAATCCATTGTGAGTTTCTCTGCATATCCGACGCCGAATCTCCCGGTCCGGCGTCGCCATGTGAGAGCACGTGAGGACAAAGTGCAGCCGGGTCGCATTTAATTCAATTTTAGCATTTTTAAACGTCTTACTTAGAGGAAATTTCCACAGAACGCTGTTTTTATTGCAGCTCTGGACTCTGTCAAGGCAAAAAACCTCCTCCAGGATTTATCTGATTTTGAGTGGAAGTGAATTCTGGGAAGAAACTGCATGAACTGAGCTTTGTTTGGTTTTTGCACATGAAAATCGCATGCAGTTTCAGATGTCGCACCTCTAGATTCACCTGTCAAGTTGGAAATCAATGCTTAGTGATGAATATTTTCTAATTTAAAGAAACTATTTAGTGTCATGCTAAACGCTAGCACGGTTTGCATGTGTTTAATGTGCCGTAATTTATGAAAAAAATGTATGAAAACAATCAGACGGGACTGTTTTATGACTGCAGTTTTTTTACATCTGTACTACTAATAATAACTCTTTAAACCTCCTGTTGTCTTCATTTACAGGCACCAAAAAATATTGTTCCCTTGTCTGAAAAAAATCCAAAAATTCAGCAAAAAAAATCCCCAAATTTCTGAAAATTTGCAAAACCTTCAAGAAAAAACTTCCAATAATTCCTTAAAAGTTTCCCTTATTTTCAAAAAATGTGTAAAAATCTTCAAAAAAAATCCTAAAAATATCTAAAGTCATTCCATATATATCAGTAAAACTTCTAATATTTTCTTTAAGAACATTCACATAAAAATCAACCAAAATCCAGCAAAATTCGCAGGATTTTGGTTCAGTTTTTGGCGAATGTTCTTAACAAACTTTTTTTTTAGCATTTCTTTTTTTCTGCCAAAAATGTTCAAAAACTTCCCAAAAATGTTGATAATGTGGACATCAGAAGTTTCACTGTGAAAATTTATTTTTTTCCACATTTTCAAATGGGTCAAAACTTCTGATAAACAGCTGAGCGTAGTTGTTTTATGTTAAAAACCTTTTTTTTTTGTTCCTTTTAAAACAATTCCCAGTCCATTTTCATTCATAAATTAAGTCTTCCTCACCTATCAGCGTAAATAAGAAGCAACAATCCCGTTTCAAATCTCCATCCAGATACCAAGT
This sequence comes from Amphiprion clarkii, assembly GCA_027123335.1. NCBI lineage: Eukaryota > Metazoa > Chordata > Actinopteri > Pomacentridae > Amphiprion > Amphiprion clarkii. The sequence continues at coordinate 28,915,048 of CM049584.1, read as the reverse complement.
ATGAACAAAAACTCACCCCAAATCCAAGATCTGCTTAAAATCTGTAATAAAAAAAATATTAAACAGCAAAATTCCTTGTAAAAAAAATAATAAAGGAAAACAGCCACATCACCTAATCAATAGTTGCACCTTTTATTATAAAAAATATTTACAAAGATGCTACAATGTTTTTTGTTTTTAATATAAAAAAATGCATACATTTTACAACGATAATTAGTCTTTGAAGTTCTAGCTCCCATTCAGACCAGAGTGACATCCTTCAGGAGTGTTGTGGTAAGGTATTAAGCGTGTCGTAATACTGTATTTTAGTCAATACATCTTGTTTGCCTGAGTTAATCTCTTCATCATGATGATAAGCGACTATTTTTTTTTTGTTTTTGAAAAATGCATTTGATTTTTCCACATATTCAGGAGAAAAGGCAACTGTTTGCATAAAAGGAATTAAAGGACTTTCGAGCTGTATACAGTCATTTTGAAACACGTATGACAGAGCTGCATAGTAAATTTGAATAGTAACCCGGTTGTTATTGTTATTATTATTACTAATAATTATTTTTTTAAAAAAAAAAGAGGAATAAATAGGTACTGCATTCAAAACCGAGGGCAAAATTTGGATAAATATAATTTCACCGGGCATCATGGTTGAATTGGTAAGTCAATATGGCATGTCTGTACCTAGATACAATAAATACAATAAATAAAACAACAATAAATTAGATGGGTTAACACACAGAGTTCCACGTTTGCGGTGACAAACGTGAGAAAGAAATATGGCTTCTTGTTGATGCAGTTATCACCCCGGGGTTTCTCCAAATGCTTCAGGGAAAAAAATAAAAAGCTGCTGATGCTTATTATTATATTATTGTTGTTATTGGATCTGTACTGAAAGCAGAGCGGGGAAATGACGTATTTATTCCACCACGATCCGGTTGGTGGCCGACAGTCACTTCCCCGCCCTGCGTAAAGCTTTTAAGGAAATGAAAAGGAACAGCGCCTAGAGAGAGTGACGATGCCGGTCACCTGTTACAGTCGACTTGTTATACCAAACCATGGGAAGACACTGTCTCGAGTCTGGCTACATTAAAATCTTAAAAACCGCTTGGGAGGGAAAAAAAATAATAATATCAAATGATGCTTGCAAAAAATCCCCCAGCTGTATAATGCAAAAAATATATTTCTATATACACATACGTACATATACATATATTCCATTCATAATTGCTCAAATCTCTAGGAAAATATGCATTGATTCATAGATTTGGATTTACAATTTGTTCTGGTTTTCCGATGCGTGTAGTGTGATGAATTGTTCCTCGGTCCATGTAACAATAAATAGAAATGGACAGAACGACCAGAAGGAGCTAGTAAGACAGAATGTATGACAGACGTAAACATGGAAAGTACGTAAATAAGAATGCATCATGGTATAAGGTAATTATCTTTGCCTTCTCACAGATCTTGTCGAGTTTTGGAGTTCAGCAACAAAGTGGGAAACTAACCGCGCTGCCGGTACACCCCCCCACCCTCCCCAATTCATTAATCTCACAATCTTTAACTGCCAATGACACTTTTGAATAAAACACTAAAGGTCCCGACTGCAGCTGCCAACTTGCCGTTAGAGGAGGCGGACTCTAACAGCCGACCCCCACGCTCTACTTGGCTCGCCGTTAATTTCCCAACTTGTTCCAAAAACCCGCAGCAATCTCCGTGCGTAACAACACCACATACAGAACATGCACACGTGTAGCTGTGCATAGTCTGGGAAGAGTCCGTGGGATCAGTACAGGCCAGAGGAATGTTCGGAGTTTCAGGATCCCACTATGATCTCCATGATGTGGTCCAGTTCGTTCAGGTCCGACCTGCAGCTCGAGCTGGAGCTCAGAGCCGTCGGCCCGTGGGAGGACAGGCTCTCCAGCAGGTCGTAAGGCCCCATTTTGGGGGTGCTCTGCATGCCCGTCAGCACCGTGTCGAGGTCGTAGTAGGACGGGTCCACGTCTGAAAACAGTTCTTCCAGCGCCGGGTCAGGGGGTGGCGCTGGGTGCTTGATCTCAAAAGTCCCAAAAACCTGCTCCCCTGTCCTGGAGTCTGCGCTTAGGTGGTCCCGCTCGGCCTCCTCGCCCTCCGACACGCACTCCTCGCTGTCCTCCTCTTCGTCCTCCTCGCACTCGCCGTCCTCCTCCTCCTCCTCCCAGCAGGGCCCCATGCCGAAGGGCCCCGCCAGGTAGGAAGCCGAGGACATCTGGGGGGAGACGGGGGACAAAGTGGACATGGTGACCTCTGTCTCCACGTCTCCCTCCATCACCACCTCCTCCGAGTGGTAGCCTTCCTCCAGGCCCACCACCGAGAAGGGCTTGGGGCTCTGGCCGGCCTGAGCCGCCGCATCAGTCTGCCTGCACAGCACCTCGGTGGCCACCAGGCGGTCGGCCGGACACTGGGCGGCCGCCAGGGCCTGGGTCATGATCTGCCAGGTGCCGTCCTGGGTCATCTCCTCCTGGATCTGCCGCACCGTGTTGGCGATGAGCACCGAACGGCACAGGTTGGGCTCCACCAGCATGTGGCAGAGCTGCAGCTTGATCAGCGACATGTCAAGCAGCGACTGCCGCTGCAGACTGTAAGAGGACGACAGCGTCCGAGCTGCCGCAGACGGAGCTGCAGGGCCCTGGTCGCCGCCGGAGACCGGCTCCTCCCCGGAGTCTGAGAACTTGCGCTTGGTGCCCTTCGGGAACATGTTGTCTCTCTGCGGTGACGGCGAGGAAACAGAAACACAGTCAGACACACAATGGCAGCACTCATCTGAGAATCAACAAATTTTTCACACAGACAAACACAAAATGTCTACTGTTCTGAATTTCACTAGCTAGTGTAGTGAACAGAGTAAGTGTCATGTAATTAACGATGTGGATGTGATGCAGTGAGGCTATGTGGTGGAAGATCTACAGCTACAATCTGCTGGACAGCAGCTTATAAGTAAACTACAGGTTTAAACTGAACTACAGAAAACAGTAAATTGTTTGTTGTAGTTGTTTTTTTCTTAAAGTTTGCTATACCTTTCCTGTTGAGAGGCACAGGCAATAGCAATGCAGCTCGGTCCCGGCTGCAACGCTTCAAGTACTTTTGTACGAGCGACAAGCAGCTTTTGTTCAGCACCATTTCTGCCCATTTTAGGCCAGTCTGAGGCAAGACTCCTGCTGGGCGGAACAACCACACTTTTAACAGACCACTGAGCCACCGAAAATAGCATGGTTACCAACTAAATGCGGACGCTGCATCAAAGTAAGCACAGACTACACAGACCTTTGTCAGAAAACAAAAACAGCACTCAAGTTATATGATCAGTGCACTTAGAATTTTTTCACCCACTGCCACCTGTGATCAAGAAAATCAAAAGGATATCCTAATCAATATAAGGTGCTTTTAAGGGTAAAAGTGACAGGAATGTGAAAAATAATGGCATTTTTACAAATTCACAGAACAATAAACCACCATGAACCACTAATGTTTACAAGGGATATCAGGTTTCCAGGTCTACGCACGACTCGACGCTTCAAAAAACTAGTTAAACAAGATTTTCACTTTCTCTTCACTGAAGGAGGGGAAGAAAAGTAGAGTCAACTTCCTTATTAAACACCACTTCAACACACATGTCTTACAGGAACAAAACAACACTCCTGCCAGCATTAAAGGCCCTCCGACTCCCCAGAATAAATGGGATGCAAGTAAACAGGAGACTGAGCTCTGAACGGCAGCAGCAGCCATCAGACAGTAAAACAGTTTGCAGCGTCCGGCTGTGTCTCCTCAGTGTAAAACCTGTGGGGCAGGGCATTGGGGTGAATGATTCCACTTCCTTTAAAGTCCTATTTGTGATACATTCCTTTACAAATAATCACAAACAGTACAATCAGTGTTACAGTGATGATGAGAATAATACTGATAGAGCATTTTGGGGTTTACAGAACAGAAATCAAACAGCAGTGAGTTGATCATTTTGCACAAACTACCCTCGTTTCTGCTCAAAAATCAAAAGCTCGTGGTCACAATTCATCTCCCTGCACCAAGAAAAGCAGAACTTGTTTCTTTAAATGTTTCATTTTGGGATGCCAGGCCAAACTGAGGCCCTATAATCTGTGCAAATTACATACCACCTTCAAATTAACACATTGTGCACTCGAGAGCGTCGTGCAGAATCTTAAAACACCTCTTTCATGTACATTAAAGCAGCATACAATCAAACATTAAATCAAAAATTATCAAGTTTTATTTCACCCTTTAGTTTTCTTGTTACACATAAAATCCCAACATAATATTCCCACTGATCAGTGAACTAAATCAGCACCACATTTTTTTAAAAAAAAGTCATAATCCACACCACTAAAAGAAGTGGCTCTAATGTAGTCCTCACTTGCATAGAGTAACATTTCCTGACAGTGGACAGAATAAGGGGGGAAAAAGGTCATTTATGAAGGTGCCCGGAGATCTAAAAATACAAAAGGGTGAGAAAACAATTATGGCGTTGTCTTCTTTGTGTGGTGCGTTTTTTGCTGGCCCCTGTTAAACAAGAGACACTAGAGAGAGCTATCCTCCTTCAAGGAAAAACAACAGCAATGTGTAAAAAAAATAAAATAAAAACAAAAAAAAAAAATAACAGAAATGAAACACAACCAGGAAGACCTACAACCTGAGAGAAAGTACGCTGCACAGAGAAGAGAAAACAGTGTTGGACATGACAGAATTCTTTGTACATGTTTTTTTTGAACACCCAATAGTTTAGCATTTTGGGGTTAAATCTCAAGGGTTCTACTCGGAAATAAATGCAATTATAAACACTAAAAATGGACACAGTAATGGTTAATATTTGTTGTGTATATTGTCATTATTGTAAGAAAAACAGAAAGAAAATAGCTTGCATTTTTGTCACTGATTAGGCATCTGGAGCAGACAAATCATGTTTAGTTCTTAGTTGTTGCTCGGCTCTAATTTTGCTTCCTTTGTTCTTTTTTGCCCTTTAATATCTTATTTTCTAAGTCTTTATTTAATGTCTACTGTTGCACGAAGAGAGAGTAACGAAATTTCGATTCTTGGTATGTCATGTACATATTGAAGAATTGACAATAAAGCTGACTGACTTTGAAAATAACTGATGCAACACATATATTAGCTGGATTTCTTCATGTGCATTAGAAAAAGTTTTAAAAATGGCAAAAAAAATTGGGAAAAAACTTAACAGATTTTGAAAAAAAAAAGAAGCTCTTTTTCTTTGGAGAAAGAGTTACTGCAAAAAATACGAGATTAAAACACATTTTAATTTTAAAAAAAGGTTAAATAAAACTTATTTAAAAAACAACTACATTTTTCTGTTTGTTTAGAATAGAATATGCTTTATTGTCATTATACAGTGTATAACAAAATTGGAAAGCTTCTCCTTTTCAGTGCAAGAAATCTTAAAAAATAGTGAAACAGTCTATTTACAAATATACATATAAATAACAGTGTGAATGTAAATAGCAAAGTGAATGAGGTTTCTTCTTTGAGTTTTTTTTTTAGTGACAGAAAATACAAACAACTGGTTTTGTTTACAGCTTCGTTTACTCTCCTTATTATAGCCATGTAGCCTCTAGCGCCACCTTCTGGCAGCACTACCAACTGTAGTTTATTTACATAAAAGATAAAGTAAACAAGTATGCATCTATTTTTGTGAATATATATTTGTGACATCAAATCAACTACAAAATCATGTGGAAACATTACTAATGTGTGCTGTGTCTCCATATATAATGTTAATATTGACATATTCATGACAAAAATGTGCTAAAATTTCTTTATTGCCTAAACCAATCAAATAAAAATCACATAGGTGCTGCAAATAATGCAGATTTTTAAAGTGCTGATTAATTTATTGATTACTTTATTGATTGATTGACCAGTTATTCGGTTTGTCTTTCTTTAAAATGTCTGAAAATGGTGGTTTATGCCCAAGATGACATCCTCAAAACCTTTGTTTTGTTCGAAACTCAAAGATACTCAATTTTCTGTAATGTAGGAGGAAATTCTATTCATGTTTAACCCTCCTGTTGTCTTCATTTACAGGCACCAAAAAATATTATTTCCTTGTCTAAATGAAATCCAAAAATTCAGCAAAAAAAATCCCCAAATTTCTGAAAATTTGCAAAACCTTCAAGAAGAAAATTCCAATAATTCCTTAAAAGTTTCCCTGAAAGGTTTTTTTTTTTTTTATCCCCCAAATTTGGCAAGAAAACTCTTGTAAATATTTTCAAGAAGCGAGTAAAAATCTTCCAAAAAATCCTAAAACTATCCAAAGTGATTACATATATCAGTAAAACTTCTAATATTTTCTTTAAGAATGTTCTTAAGAAATATTTTTAAAATGTCTTTTTTTCCACCAAAAAATGTTCAAAGATTTCCCAAAAATGTTGAAAATATGGACATCAGAAGTTTCACTGTGAAAATGTTTTTCTCTCCACATTTTCAAACTTTAATACGGATAAATTTTGACCCGCAGGACGACACGAGGGTTAAGAAGCTCCAATTGAAGCACTTATATTTTTTAAGTCTTAGAAAATTACTCAACCTGATTATTTCGTGTAATATTTGAAAACTTATTTATTGTTGGATCACTGCACCTTAGTTTTAAACTATTATAATCTACAGTCACTTTAACCACAGGCTGCTACTATGGACATTTCAATTTCACTTTAACTGCAATACATCTCAGGAATGTGTGTTTTAAATTTATTTATATTTTTATTTATTTATATATTTTTTTATTTTATATATATATATATATATATATATATATATATGTATATACATTTTTTTTAATTTTTTTTTTTAATTGGATTCCTAGTGAAATGATTTTGCCTGCACTACAGTTCTATGTACGGCTAAATGACCATAAAGGTTGATTTGAATCACAATCAACCACCATGGATTAAAAGAGCTGTTCTCAATGATGAAAAAGACAATACATCTACAAAAATATGGCCTAAAATAGAGGAGAAACCTTCGATTTTCTGCATGTTTTCAGTGTTAAATCCTTTTTGCTGTTCTAAGCACCAATCACTCACAGTGCGGCTGACAAAACCTCAAATATGTGTATTTAAATGACCCATTTTGTCTGCCACAGATGCTCAAAAACATTCTTTCCATTTACACCGACTCACTCCTGCTGTATTTTTTATTTCAGGGCCTTCAGGGTGAACTTAGTCACACTGTTCCTACGAGATTTCACAAGAAAATGCTGACATATGTGGTGTTCAAAAACTATCACACACCAGGAAATGAAGAAAAAAAACTAAAAGAAAAATCACCTGGTTTGAATTAACGCAGCTGGAGACTAGAACAGTTGTCTAGATGTAAAATGGGGTCAGGCAGAGCTGCTAAACACAGTGTTAGACAGGTTAAAAATGTAAATAGCAGCTTGTAGGAAGCCAAACAAAATGCAGCTCCGCTTTACGTCAATGGCTGCTAGCATGACCCATCCCCCACCACTTTCACAGCCCGCCGTAAAAATGAACAAACAGCCCCAACAGCACCGCAGCTCACATTTCACACACTTTACCGTTCATTACACGATAAAAACACGCTCCTGGGTGTTAAACCGGAGCCGGTGGGGTCGCTGTGAGAGGCGGCCGGGGGCTGCTGGCCGTGACTGCCGCATGCTTTGTCTTTTCAGCATCAGAGCACCGAGCGACAATGAGGCCATTTTGCGCTAGTAGCTAACAGCTAGCCGGCTAGCTAGCCAGCTAGCTAGGCTCACCGGGCCGTCGCCGTTAGCTAACTGGGCTAAAAAACGTTCACCGAAACGGGGGAAAAACGACGCCCCGGTGGAGGCTCTAAAGCGCTACTGGCACATATGTGGATATTTTTTGTTGTCTATAAAAGAACCAGAATGCTAGCGGGCTAATTAGCTAACAGCGCCCACCCACCCATCCTCCGCGGTCCTTCCTCCTTTCTAGCCAAAAACAAGAGTTTTCTCCGCGGCGGGGCTGTTAAGTTCCCTAAAAAAACACACACACACACCAAACGCTCCGTTAATGCCCCGGGTTTTCACACGCCGATCCGCGGCGGCTCGTTCGGCCGTACTCACCTCGTGTTTGTGTTATTTTATTCCCGTCTCGGTCATAGGATCGACGGCAGGGAAAGCGGAGATCAGGTTCAGATGAGATCATTCATGCCACGGCTTCAAAAACTGAGCTACCTCTGTCCTGCTGCTGCTGCGGAGCGGACGGCAGGAGGCAGGAGGGGGAGGGGAGCCGCCAGCAGCCTGCCATATGCTGGGATTCCTCTCTAATGAGTCCTGCCTGCCGCCGAGGCTCGACAGAACAACACGGACAGAGGTTTGGCAGCGACGACAAGCTTTTAGGCATCATTTAGTGTCGTTACGAAGTGTTTGTGCGTTCAGCATCAGCACATTTACAGCTGTTTATTCAAGAAAAATGACCAAAACTACCCAAATCCATCCACCAAGCGCTCTATTTTAATACATATTTGAGATAAAAATAAATTACTGTTGTTGTTACTTCAGTATTTCCAATTTATGCTGCTTTATTATTTAATATTGTGCCGGTTACTCCACTTTATTTGGACAACTTGAGTTACTAAATCACCATGTAAGATTACAGATTAATATTGTCATTATTATTATTATTATTATTATTAGTAGTAGTAGTATATAATTTTTTTTATTATTTTCATTTTTTTATTGTTGTTATTATTATCACACTGTATTTCTCGTAGCCACATTTCACCTTCTATTAACCCTCCTGTTGTCCTCATTTATGGGCACCAAAAAATATTGTTGCCTTGTCTGAAAAAAATCCCAAAATTCTGCAAAAAATCCCCCAAATTTCGGAAAATTTGCAAAACCTTCGAGAGGAAAATTCCAACATTTCCTTAAAAGTTTCCCTTAAAAGTTTTATATATTAAAAAAAATTCCCCAAATTTGGCAAGAAAATTCTTGTAAATATTTTCAAAAAAGCAGTAAAACTCTTCCAAAAAATCCTATCCATATTGTCATATTATCTTCTAGTTGTAAATAAATACACAGAGGTCAGCAGCCAGCTAGTGTTTTATTAAGTTCACTCCACTACATTTATGTCACAACTTAAATTACTTTGCAGATTTAGGTCAGTAATACAAACTCTAATCAGCCATAAATGTTATTTTTAATTTAATATTAAACTTTATTGATTGCTGAGGGGAAATTAACAAGCAGCAGAGCAGATATAAAGTCATTAAATTACCTTTAGTTTACCTTCAGTTTATATTGAACCATGATAAGATGCAACAGTATAATAATAATAATATGGCACATACTCATAAAAATGGCACATGAAAATGAAATATTACTCTTTATGAAACTAGTATTATCACATTATTATCACTGTGTCTCCCATTTATGCCATGAATAAATACAGAGGTCAGTAGCTGGGCCCTATTTTATTGATATTAATATAGAAGTTATCATTTGAACAGGATTATTTTAAAGCTGAACAGTAATATTAGTTGAAGTTTTTACAACATCGGTTTCATATTATGGTAATATTTCAATTTAATGTGCAATTTCTATGTGTATTATTACCAAAAGAGAGAAAATGTAAAAATATTTGGTTTTGCTTTTTTCTTTAATCTATTTTCTAGAAGACGAAATTCAGAATTTTAAAAAATAAATTAATCCGACAAGCATTTAGGAGGAGGCAGACGAAATGTTTTTCATTGTTTCACCTGAAAACCTGATTTTGAAATGTTGGGTGACTTTAGTCCCTCCTACGTAGTTTAACCTGTAAGAGCCTGAAAAACTGGTCTGGAACCAGAGTCTGGAAACTGCAGCGACTCTGGACATCCGCTGTCACATTAGTTTAAAAGAAAATACAGGAAAATCTATGAATTCCATTTTCATACATAATTAGAAAAAAGCAAATATTAACCCTCCTGTTGTCTTCATTTATGGGTACCAAAAAATATTGTTTCCTTGTCTGAAAAAAAAATCCAAAAATTCAGCAAAAAAATTCCCCAAATTTCTGAAAATTTGCAAAACTTTCAGGAAGAAATGTCCAATAATTCCTTAAAAGTTTCCCTTAAAAGTTTTATTTTAAAAAAATCCCCCAAATTTGGCAAGAAAATTCTTGTAAATATTTTCCAAAAAATGATGAAAAATCCTTCACAAAAAAATCCGGAAAACATCTAAAGCGGTTACATATATATCAGTAAAATTTCTGATATTTTCTATAAGAACATTCAGAAAAAAATCAACCAAAATCCAGTGAAATTCGCTGGATTTTGGTTGATTTTTTTGTGAACAATTCTTTTTTTCCACCAAAAAATGTTCAAAGATTTCCCAAAAATGTTGAAAATGTGGACATCAGAAGTTTCACTGTGAAAATATATATATTTTTTCCACATTTTCAAACTTTAAAACGGATCAGTTTTGACCCGCAGGACGACACGAGGGTTAATAAAGAGAGAGAATAAAAACAGTTGTGCTTCCAGACTTTTGCCCCTAATCTGTTTTATAGAATATAACATTCTGAATTTGTAAAAATAAATGTTTGAAAAAGGGTCACAAAGACCATGCTTCCAAACTTTTAAACTTTAGATTGTTTTTTTTTGGAAAAAAATTTTAAAAAGTGAATCTTAATATTTTTATGTTTCCAGACTTTTTGCTCCTAATTTGTTTTATAGAGTACAACATTCTGAGTTTGTAAAAAATTAATTGATCTTTGATTATATTCTCCTAAAACACTGGAGAAAATATTACATTGGGATGACATTATTTATTTACCTTTGAAATTAGTTTAATCTAAAACCTTCTGACTGGAATTAACTGACTTTATGTCCTTTTAATGCTTCTTTATACCAACAAACATTAAGAGGAAAGTCTTTAGTGATAATTCGTGGTGGAATTTTTTCACTACATTTACAGATTTTAGTGTAAACCTACACATTTATTTTATTTTTTATCTTATTCTGGCTTCACTTTCCACCCTAATATTCTGTGCTGTCTTATTGTTTACCCCTTTATTGAAGTTGCACGCTGATAATTTCCCTCCAGGGATTAATAAAGTCGTCTAAATCTAACCAGAGATCTGATTATAAATCCACACAATCATCAACAGGTGTAAATATGATTTAAAGTCATTTTGAATCTTAACATGCATCACTTTTGTAACACCTGATGCGACCGCGGTGTTCAAATTCAGCTTTTTGCCCCCTGTTGGTTTGTTTTCAGAGCCTGTAAATTACAGGTTCATTAAGGATTCAAACTGCAGCACGTTTGTCTGCTCCTGTATTTATTTACCGACACGTGTTTCCCCTCCTTCCTACCGCTGTCTGAATGTGATTGGTGTAATTATCAGTAATTATCACTGCTGATGAGGCTCATTACCTTCGAATCTGGAGGTCTTTTGTTTTCAGTCGTAGTAATTAGCCTAATCTGCCGCTCTGTTCACGACGATTTCAACAACTTCTCACACCAGAAAGTGAAACTGACGAGGTTTCGCTGCTGATCTGTCATTTATTAAATGTTTTAATTGTAGTTGACACCAAACCTGGACAGTTTAGTTCACTTTTATGACTGTTTTTATCCTGTTTTTCAGCATAGAACTTGAGCAGGAGAACGTATACAAACTTAAATTTGTGTTATCGCCTTCGAATTAATGACAGCAATGCAACAGACAAAATCCCTCACTGGCTTCCCACCAGTTAACAGTATCAGTACAGTAGAAACAACAGTTAAACAGTTAAATCCCTTCATTTTCCTGCTGACGGTCTAATATGTAAATGCTGCTCATTCATGGAGGTTATCACTGTGAGGTATGTAAAGGTTTGGGGCAGGTTTATTTTCATAAATGATTGGGTATTTTGTCTATAAACAACTGTAAAAAAAAATGCCAGTCACTCTTCCTCTAGTGGCTATTTGTCCAAAATCAAACTCACAATCAAAGAACCACGAATGCATCATTAGTATTTAGTGTATTGTGGGATTTTAAGGGCCAATACCGATGATTACTGGTAATCAAGAAAGGCTGATATACATTAGATTTAATGTTTTAACAGCATATGGCAGCAGAGAATCTGTCATTCATAACTATTCAGTTCAATTCAGTTTTATTTATATAGCGCCAATTACAGGTCACATTGTCTCGAGACGCTTTACAGAACCCATATGCCTGAAACTAGACTTCTTCATTAATAAAGGTGACTATAACTGAGTATAACAGAAACAGGTGTGATTAAAATACACTGCCCATCCAAGAAAAAGTTGCACACTCTGATAATTCGCTGGAACACCTTTAGCTTTGAAAAACTTGCCGTGGCATCGTTTCGATAATCTTCTGCAATATCACAGCATTTATTTCTGTCCAGAGATGCATTCATTTTCTACCAAGCTCTTATATTGATGATGGGGGAGTCAGATAAAGTCTTCTCCAGAACAGCCCAAAGATTCTCAGTGTTAAGGTCTGAACTCTGTGGAGGACAATCCATCTCATGCCCCCTGATCCACTCATTCTCAATGTGAGCCCCATGAATACTGGCATCGTCATCTTGGAACATGTCCGTGCCATCAGGGAAAATAAACACCACTGATGGAAAGACCTGGTCATTCAGTATCTTCAGGTAGTCAGCTGACCTCATTCTTTGGGAACATAACGTTGCTGAACCTGACCAACCCCAGATCATAACCCTAACCCCCACAGGCTGGTAGGAACGAGACATGATGAGGGCATCACTTCCTCCACCTCTGCCTCTTTCTTTACTCCGTAATGGAGACGGAGCCTTGGCGGAGTTATGTGATGATCGGCTTTGGTTTGTCTGTCTGTCTGCCTGTCTGTCTGTCAGCAACATTACTCAAAAACAGACTAATGAATTTGGATGAAATTTTAAAGGAAGGTCAGAAATGACACACAGACCAAGTGTTTAGATTTTGGCAGTGATGCAGCTTATAGTCTGGATCCACGAATTTGTTCAAGATTTCTGTATCATTGCCAGATAGCGACACGGCGTCACTGTAACCATGACAACCAGTGAACACTACATCAGCTGCCTGCTGATGATCACATGATTGTGATCCTACGACAAATCCACCGCTGAGGACTTATCAGGACTTATCTGTCTGAAATGATACAAGGAACAACTGATTAAGTTGTGGGAGCGTTTCTGAGTCCCATCAATTCCCGCTGCTCGCTACATATTTAGGTCACATGATTCGGTATCCGTACATAACATGCATAACACACGCCTGTGTTCAGTGCAAGGTCATTTTGTTTGTAGGTACGTCTATATTAAATGGACACATTCTATGGTGCCGTGATTTCTGCCACAAATTTTTTCAAGATTTCAGAGTTCAAGAATTTCATACATATTTCATACAATGAGGGGCTTTCTGTATCTTTATTCTTCTTCAACATCAGCTTGCCATTGTATAACATTTAGTAGTTATAGTGGTTTTACAGTAACTGAGTCTTGGGTAAACTGGTGTTCTAAAATTTAAAATCTACTAAACTACAAACTGAAATGTCCATAATTAAAAGTGGAACTTTACTGTGATGAAAACAAACACTAACAGCTTAAAGATTAATGATATTTCCTCCACAAGATGTTAAAAAAGAAGCTGACCTTTGTTGCTCCCATTTGTTTCAGCCTGTTTCTGCTGCAGCATCAGACAGCAGTAGGATCCAGATGAGAGTCTCCACAGAGAAACACTTGAACGCATTTGCACAAGTGGAACAAAGGACTTCCTTAAAGTTCAGAAAATTATAAATAAAACCCCAAAAATGCATGAATGAAGGGTCAGTCCGGGTAGTTTAGTTTCCTGCTGTTTAGGACTATTTCTTCATAATTTTTCTACAATATAAATTTCTCCAAAGATCAACACTAGAAACTTCATAATTCAGTTTTAATAATAAATTATCCTTGACGTGGAGAAAAGATGGATCATGCTGTGGGCTTTTCTCCACCTCAGACTCTCAGACCTGGTTTAGCTGCAGTTTATCAGCTGAAGGTAAAACTTTATTGTTAAATTGCGTCCGTCCTCAGGTTGAACTTTCAGTTTCACTGCTTAAATAAATCAGAAATGAACTGGTGTGTTATATAATACAAGGACACTTTGATCAGCTGCTGTTCATTTATATTTAGTCTGTTGTTGCAGTATTTTGCATTATACATCACTTGGAGTATTGTCTAACTCGTGTAAATGATCAATATCACCTGAGAGTAGCAGCTTTCACATCAAATTAAATCTAATTTATTTGTCACATACACAGTTGTAAATGGTACAGTAAAATAGTCAAATGTTTTGTGTACCTGATTCGGCTTGTACACATGAAACAAAGAGCCTTTATAGGTGTAGACAAACTATACATGTGAAACAGTATTTATTCCAGTATTTACAACCTGATATAAAGATTTCAATGTAAAATTATTATTATTTACATTTTTAAATGTAAAGTTTCTTATGGAAATGTAAGGAACATTAACAGCAAAGTGACATAAATATGAATGACAAAATGCCATCAATTTAACACATAAATAAATCCAGAAATGTTCAATATTCCAAATTTGAAAGGACCAGAGGAAACATGTTTCCCTGTACTGTGAAATTATTTGCTAACCACAACAAATGCCAAATATTATAAATGTAAGTACAAAATCGATTAAAAAAGATAGAATAGGAAAAACAAGTGAAATATGCTTGATGTTTAAGGAGGTTATCTTGGCCTTTAATCAACATTTTTCACCATTTTGTGACATTTTATATGTGGGCAACTAATTGGCTAATTGAAGGTAATAATTAGATAATTATTATAACTATGATAATTATAATAATTATCATTATTATCATTATGAAACTATTCAAAGACATTTAAAAGTCGTGTATTTTCCCCAAAGTTCTCCAGAAGTCTTCTTTCCTGAAGCGGAACCTTTCTTCAGAACAACACCTGCTGGTACCGGGGGGGAACCTTTTTTTCCTCTTCCTCAAGTTCCGTTTCAAGCATTTTCTGCAGTCGGCGGATAAACGCGGCAGCACCACCGGAGCGAGCAGCGGCCAGAGGCTTCTAGAAGCAGCGTGCACAGCGGACGCATACCGGCACACGGAGCCGCTCTCCGCACACTTCACCGCTTTGTGTTTTTTAAATTTATCCCGCTCACAAAATGGCCAAGTGGGGAGAAGGAGACCCTCGCTGGATCGTGGAGGAGAGAGCGGATGCCACTAATGTCAACAACTGGCACTGGTGAGAGCCGATGGAAGGACACTGCTAGACTAGACTGCTAACTAGCTGCTAATGCTAACTACCTGCTAATGCTAACATCACTCATTGAGCTTTACGTTAGCACATTAGCATCAAACTGCAGCTCTTATTTCTATGTTTTAATCACCCGTGAGACTCTCTTAACGCCATAATCCCACAACTAAACAGTTAAAGTAGCTACATTTTTAGTGTTATTGGATATTTTTTACAATTACCCGAGCTAGCCTTTTGCTCGTTATCAAGTTAGCTTCTTTTTCCAGCTAGCTGCTAAGCTCTAAATGCATGTGTTGAGGTTGTTAGCTGTCAGTTGCGGCTTGTGTCTGATGCCCCACACGTGTTTCGGTATAAGAACGTGTTTGTTTTTTTAGTTTCTAATTTAGATTTTACGTTGTCTGCCGCTGTTGTTCTCCCCTGTAGAACACGTGAGGCAGCCCCTCTTACAACGTGACTGACATTTCTCAGTTTACTCAAGGAAAGTGACATGATTGAACTCTTTGCTGCTCTGATAGGTCTTTCTTAAAACGTAGTGAACACAAAGAAGTGTTTTCTCCATGGTGACAGTGTTGATCTGTAGTCTGAGGCACAGAATTTCTTCATGTCACCAACCTGAAGGACTGTCCCAAGAGTAACTTGCTCGACAGTGTGACAGTCTAAATAACAATTTAAAGCAGTTTGCAGTGCATCAGACCCTGGTTTTAAACTGTAATGTCAGTGGTTTTGCAAATACATCCCTATGTGACAGTCAATCGAAGTTTATTTGTATAGCCCTTTACAACAGCCCAAAGGGTGACCAAAGTGCTTCACTGTGAAAGACAAGAAAAATAACTTAAAAACAATACAGTAATTCAGAACAGGACAAATAATCACATTAACACCTACGGGCAAATTTAGAATAATCAATTAACCTCAGCGCATTTTTGGACTGTGAGAGGAAACCGGAGTACCTGGAGGAAACGCACGCATGAACAGGAAAAACATGCAAACTCCATGCAGAAAGAAAACAGAAAACATATTATTTGTCGTTTTTGATCTTTTCTCTAATTTCTGCTGGACTTTTCAGGACTGAACGAGACGCAACAAACTGGTCGTCAGATAAATTAAAATCTTTGCTCCTCGGGCTGAACGTGGAGAACGAGGAGGGGACGTGCGAGGTGACAGAAGTCAGCAAAGTGGAAGGAGAGGCGTCGATTAACAACCGCAAAGGGAAACTTATCTTCTTTTACGAGTGGAACCTGAAAGCTACTTGGACTGGTGAGTAGAAACCTCAATGTTGGTTCTTATTTCTCCTGTATTTCATTTCCACATTCATACCTAAACAGCCGAATCTCTTCTAAAATGGAAGAGAACATCTTAAAAATGCATCCGTGATGAGTAGAGTAGAGCAGCTGAGCAAAAATGTGAGTTTTTTACATGCTAAGAATAAAAAAAGGCAGGTTTGAGGAGGCTTTAAGTCTCTGCTGAAACACTTTACTCTCTTTGCTTTGACAGGAAAGTCAAAAGCAGGAGTGAAATATAAAGGAACCATTGAAGTTCCAAACCTGTCTGATGAAAACGACATGGAGGATCTTGATGTAAGTTTCACCAAACAGCTTCTGTTCGGTGACTTTAACTGACTGAACTCCGTAGTGACGTCTGCTTTTCTGCGTTTCTCGTCCAGATTTCCGTATCGCTGAACAAAGACGAACCCGACACGCCGCTGACCAGCCTGATGAAGACGAAAGGAGCCGAGAAAATCCGCGAGGCGCTGGGAAGTTACGTCGGGTTCCTAAAAACAGGCGAGTTAAACGCAGTTTTAAGTGTTGATGTGCTGCTAAAAATAACATTTTATAGGCAGAAACGGTCGAGAACTGTAATTTAAATGCTCAGAAAAGTGGTGATGCATCATTTTTAAGATCAAATGTTTAATTTTGGGATACGGATTTGTATTTTCCGAGTTAAAAAACAACCACAGTCGCCATTAAATACGCATTTCTTCATCTAAAACTAGAGAATTTGGTTGACAGCATGGATGCAAGCAGGTTTTGTTTGTGTAATCAGGATAATTCCATGCAAAATTTGACAGTTAAACTCTTTATAATTGCTTTTTTAATGTGTTTTTTAGATTGTCAGGTTATTAAAATATGTGATTATGTTTAAAAAAGTAAAAGTTTAGTTGTTTTTCTTGCAGAGTTCACACAGGGAATGATCCTCCCGACGGCCAACGGTGTGGCCAAGCTGCAGTCCTCATCGCAGTCCAAAGCCAAGGTGGACAGAACTCAGGTCAGACTCTAAACGCTCATCGGCTACTTTTTACATCTTCAGTCGGCACTCTCGTCCCTGAATTATTTACTGTAGCTCATGCAGACGTCTCTCTTGTCGCAGATCTTTGCTCACCAGACTTTTGCTCTGAACAGATTTCCTCCTCGGGAGGCTCGTCTGCTCCCATCAACACCGGCGTTAAGATCCCCACCTGTAAATTCAGCATGAGGGAAACGTTCCTCACCTCGCCGCCGGAGCTCTACAGGGTTTTCCTCAACCAGGAGGTGAGATTTACCGGGTGTTTCTGCAGGATCTGACTCTGCTCGTGTTTAATAAAAAAAAGGTTTTCTCATAAACTGTTCAGCTGTGAGACTAGAAGTAAGCAAGTTTGACAAAATAAGCTTCTAGCTCTGTGCTCGTTCACATAAAAGTAGACGTTTAATGCTTCATCTGATCTTTTGTGAAAAAATTAGAGTCAACAAGTTGTTTAAATGTAGAGGAATATAAAGATTTATGATGCAGGACGGGAATGCTCATAGAAAACTGTTAAACATGCGTAATAGGTCATTTTAATAATGCAGCTGCTTATTTCTAACATAAAACTGCAAATTAAAGCTGTTAAACTTCATATCTAAACATGATATTATATTAAAATGGATTTAGGTTTGACACTGTCTCATAATACAGGAAATCAATTTACCTTTAGTTAAAATTAATTTAATTTAGTTAAACTTCATCCTACTTGTTTTCAGACATTTTAGGTTTTGGATTTGGTTGTTTCTTTCCCGTTTTTTGTCTTGTCTTTGCAATGTGTAGAGATAGATAGATAGATAGATCAAATTAAAATCCACGTTACTGATTGAATAATGTCTGAAAACATCTTGTGTAATAACTTTTGCCTGCTACATGACCGTACATCTCATATTTTACGGTTTCCTGTTTGTTATAAACCTGATATATCTCTTTACAAACCTAGAGAACACCTTTACTGTTCCACATTATTATATTTGTCAAGTCCTTTTTTGTACATTTTCTTAAATTGTTTAAATTTTGTGATGAGCTGCAGTACCAGCAGTGTAACTGAACTGAGCAACAAAACATAAAATCATATTTATGCGATTTCCCGCTGAATACATGTTGGGTTTCCAAGGCAACGGGATGCATATAGTGTGTGATACTGTAACTAAACTGCTTCATTCAGTGGTTTTAGTAACGTAGAGATCAACAAGTTTACAGATAAAACATATTTCCTCAGCTGAGAATCTGGATCAATAAAGAATCAGCAGGAAATGTTTTGTTTAAATGGAAACGCTTCTTCCAGCTGATTTAAATCTGAAACTCAGAACAAAACCTGAAGGCAGATATATGATGTGAGATTAGCGTGTTAGCAGGTGTGCTAAACTTAAAGTCTGAGATTTCTGTGGCTCTCTTAACCTGCTGGATCTCCATGGTAACTGCTGCTGTGGAGCTAGATCTCCATGGTAACTGATGCTGTGGAGCTAGATCTCCATGGTAACTGCTGCTGTGGAGCGAGATCTCCATAGTAACTGCTGCTGTGGAGCTAGATCTCCATGGTAACTGATGCTGTGGAGCCAGATCTCCATGGTAACTGATGCTGTGGAGCCAGATCTCCATGGTAACTGATGCTGTAGAGCTAGATCTCCATGGTAACTGATGCTGTGGAGCTAGATCTCCATGGTAACTGATGCTGTGGAGTCAGATCTCCATGGTAACTGATGCTGTGCAGCTAGATCTCCATGGTAACTGATGCTGTGGAGCCAGATCTCCACAGTAACTGCTGCTGTGGAGCTAGATCTGTTGCCAACTCACACAAAGAAAACCCAGATCTGTCAAACTTGCTTCAGATTGCAGCCCTGAGGTTTACAGATGTTCATTCTCAGGTCTGATTTTGCCTAATTTGGTCAATAATAGTGTTTATAAAGTTTTGGTCTGGTTGCTGTGCAGATGGTTCAGGCGTTCACACACGGTCCGGCCACAGTGGACGGAGAACGAGGAGGAAAGTTCCGTCTGCTAGAAGGAAACGTTTTTGGTGAATTCACAGAGCTGGTGAGTCCCACATTTAACCTTTAAACTGTGAAATAATCTGGAATATATTCATGTGTGTTCACAGCTTTGTGTTGTAGCTGCATGTTAAAGAACATTTATTAGCTTCAGAAGAAAGAAATAATAAAAAATGAATCCTGTTTCCACCAGATCCCCGATGAGAAAATAGTCATGAAGTGGAGGTATAACACCTGGCCCTGTGGTACGTTGATTTATATTTATTTAATATTTAACACCAACATGTATGCAATTTGTGATTGAAATAATTTAGTTTTTCTATATAAACTTCACACATTGTATTTAATTAATGTGCCAAATACTGGCAAGTAGGACTGCAACTAATGATTATTTTTATAGTCGATTAAGAATACAACATACTGATAGTCTGCAGATTAATATTAGAATAAATTAGATAAATTGGCTCAAAGTTATTGACAATTATTTAGTAAACAGTGTAAATCAGTGGTCTGTTAGTCTTAAATTAACCCTCCTGTTGTCCTCATTTATGGGCACCAAAAAATATTGTTTCCTTGTCTGAAAAAAATCCAAAAATTCTGCAAAAAAATTCCCCAATTTTCTAAAAATTTGCAAAACCTTCATGAAGAAAATTCCAATAATTCCTTAAAAGTTTCGCTTAAAAGTTTTTTTTTTAAATCCCCCAAATTTTGCAAGAAAATTCTTCCAAAAAAAATCCTGAAAATATCTAAAGTGATTCCATATATATCAGTGAAACTTCTAACATTTTCTTTAAGAACATTCACATAAAAAAAATAAATAAATTCAACCAAAATGCAGTGAAATTTGTTGGATTTTGGTTGATTTTTTTGTGTGAATGTTCCTAAGAAATATTTTTAACATTTCTTTTTTTCCATCAAAAAATGTTCAGAGATTTCCCCAATGTTGAAAATGTGGACATCAGAAGTTTCACTGTGAAAATACGTTTTTTATTTCCACATTTTTAAACTTTAAACCAGGTCAATTTTGACCCGCAGGACGACACGAGGGTTAAACTAAATTAAATAGATTTTCTACCTTAGTTTGGCTCATAAATCGCCTGTTAGGATTAATTCCATATTTGCTTCTCTTTATTTACTCACTAATGAAGTTTTTGGTGTAATTTTCAGCATAATTTCACGCCTGAGGGTAAATTCTGGTTGTTTTTCTTAAATCTCAGAGCATTACGCGACGATCACGCTGTCGTTCTTGGACCGGAGCAGCGAGACGGAGCTGAAGGTGGAGTGTCGAGGCGTCCCGGACAGCGAGGAGGAGCAGACCAGGGAGGGCTGGAAGAGATACTACTTCGGCGCCATCAAACAGACTTTTGGCTTCGGAGCGCGACTCTTCTGAAGACGGTTTCCTGGATTTTTAAACCTTTCCTCCTTCCATCTTTCTTTCTTTATTTTGTTTTGTTTTGCTTTTCTGGCACAAAAAATGTTGTTAAACTCACGAAAGAGACGAGAACCGGTGAGGCCTCCAGCGTCTCCTGTTCTGTGTAAATGTTTTAATTTGTGAGCATATTTAAATGTAGATTTCCCCCCGTCTCTCTCTCCAGTATTTGTTGTTCAAAGGAGCTCCTGGACTGTGCCTTTGGAACAAAACGGATCGAGTAAGAAGAATCTACTGAACCACTAAACGCAGAATCGGCTTCTATAAATATGTAATTATTGCAAGAGATGAAAGAATTAATGTCTTTTTTTTTTCCTTTTACTCGAAGAGAAAAAGAAACGTGTTGTTTTGAAGATGAATGTTTATTTTGTACTCATTTTACTCGCGTGTTTCCGTGGTGACGACGCTTTCAGCCCAGATGCATGTTTCATTTCGGAGGATCCTCAGCAGTACTGTAACTTTCAGCGTTTTTATCCGTTCACACTTGATTTCCATCCGCATCACGAAGCCGGCGGCGTCTTTTCTCGGACCTCCAGGGGAAGCGTTTCCTCTCGCAGGTCGCAGCGTAGCAACTACAGACGTTTTGCTTCATTTGGCTTCAAACTGTACATTTCCAGTAAAAGAAAAAAGCAAAAAAAACCTCTCAGAACAGAAAAAAGCATCTATTTATTCCTCATTTCATCCCACCGCCGTGTAAAAAGATTAGTTTCTTGGAATAAATCGATCCCTGTATGCTCCTCTACTGTTATTATTCTCTGTCACGTTATTTATTTTCACTTTATTTCAGCGTTTTCCTGTCTTTGAAACGTTGATTTACAAGTTTGGTTTGAAAAATCGATGCAGGTCACGTTTTAAACAACAAAAAATAGAAAAAAGTTTCATAAATGTGGTCAAACTACATTAAAAAAGGCAAAACAAATATGCACAGTGTTAAAGATGCTTCAAAATATTATTTCAGAATGGGAGATTATTTAATTAGCAAAATGATTCAGTTACACACAGCTGCTGTTAGATGTGCTTAAACTAAAAAAATCATTTTCTGAGCTGCAAACCTAATGGTTCGAACAACAAAAAACCTCATTTATCCACAAATTTAAGTGTTTTAATTGGTAAATTTCCAGCATTGCACATAATTTAAACATTTTTTTTTTCAATTCCAAAACACCTGAAATATTGACGTCAGAATTTATATTTTAGTATTAAACTCCAAGATTGTATTTAAATTCACATTAGGATGCAAAAAATGCTTCAATTTGCAGAATTTAAAGCAGAGAAAACCTTTTAAACTGAAACAAATGTTTCATCAAATGTGATCACATTTCAGAAAAAAGTATTAAAAATGCTCAAAAAACTAATTTCAAAAAGGAAAACTCATTTAAACAGCAACATAATTCAGCTATGAAACAAACAAAAACTGAAAATTCATTATTTTCTGAGCTGCCGTCACGTTATTTATTTTCATTTCATTTGTGTTTTTCTGTCTTTGAAACGTTAATTTACAGGTTTGGTTTGAAAAGTCGATGCAGCTCACATTTTATTTTAGTCTTTTCTTAGTGGAGAACAACAAAAATAGAGAAAAGTTTCATCAAATGTGATCAAAGTTCAGAAAAAAAGTATTACAAATTCTCACAAAACACATAAAGCAAAATTATCATTTAAACTTTACTCGAGTATTTCCACTTTATTCCACTGTCTACCTTAACTCTGCTACATTTCAGTGTAAAGTATTCTTCTTTATACTCCATTACATTTGATCTGACAGCTTTAGTTACTTTTACTCGAGTAAAAATGTGAACACAGACCGTCATTTTACTCACTTGTTGAAAGTAACCAAGTAATTTTATACTTAAGTACAATTTTGACATCCTTTACTTGAGTATTTCCACTTTATTCTACTTTTTATCTTAACTCTGCTACATTTCAGAGCAAAAATATTCTACTTTTTACTGCATTACATTTGATCTGACAGCGTTAGTTACTTTTACTCAAATAAAAGTGTAATAAGTAAACTGAGCTTAAGTACAGTTTTGAGGTACTTCTACTCAAGTATTGGCAATTTTTGTTACTTTATGCTTTGTATTTCAGAGGGAATATTTGTACTTTTTCTGTTGTACTGCTACTTAAATATGAAGATTTTACTCAGTGGTTGAAAGTAACTAAGTACATTTACTCAAGTACAATACTTTAGTACCATTTTGACGTACTTGTGCTTCACCTGAGGATTTCTATGTTGTTAATTTATACTTTTACGACATTTCAGAGCAAAATTTTCCAGTTTTTACTGCATTTATCTGACGGCAAATGTTTTGTCTTTAAATAATTAACAAGTTTGTTTTTAAAGATCAGTGCAGGGCACTATTAGTTTTTAAATGTTTTCTTCCTGGAAAACAACAAAAATATAGAAAAGTTTCAACAAATCAAATAAAAAAGAAAAATGCAGCAAAAACTGGAATATCCTCATTCAAACGGCAACATAATTGAAAACACATCTGTTTGTTTCTCTTGTGCTGCTTTTTATTCTTCATCTGAGTGAAATTATTTATTCACATGTTATTTATTTTCATTTCAGTGTTTTCTGTCTTTAAAACATTAATTTACAAGTGAAAGTTTTAAAGATCCTTTTATCTTAGTGGAAAACAACCAAAAAAACCCAAAAAACATCGAACTACAGTAAAAAAAAGAACAAAAGAAAAGATGCACAGGTTTAAAAATACACAAGAAACTATAATTTTACATCCAAAAAAACTTTTCATTATCAACTAAAAATTCAAGCTTTATTTAGATTTCTGTGCTGAAAACTAACAACAAAAAAACTAATTTAGCCTCAAAATTAACTATTTCTTTACAACAAAGCACAAAACTTAAATGTTTTTTCCCTCTAAACACTTTAAATATGAACATTTTAGTCATAAATGTCACTTTTTTTTCCTGTCAAACAGAAAATAAACGATGAATCGACGCCGTTTCCGCTGGTTATAAACAGATGTAAAGCTCCGATTCCTGAAGAGAAAGTGAAAGAAGTCATAAAAATTAAAGTTAGAAAATAATAAATATCATTTATTTCCTCTCTTCAGATATAAAACATGAAACTCCACCACTTTTCTGTAAATTCAACCATTAAGTGTTTATTTCCAGGGTGTAGTTCTCATTGCGGCCTCATGGGGGCGCTGCTGCAGCTCGTTTATTTCAGTTTCTTAGAGTTTTACCTCCAGAATACTCACACTGGAGCTGCTGTCGTTGTCCAGAGACGTTTCTGCAGCTTCGGGAGGCTTTTTGGCACAAATTTCGTGTCGTTTGTTCCTTTAAAAGAGAGAAAAACATAAATAAAAGTGAAGAAGAAGAGTCAAAGATCAGCTGTTTTTGTTGATAAATGGAGTCAAATTTAAAAATCTGACGATAAATGCTTTAAGTTTTTGAGTTTTTTGCTTTAAAATATGCAAAATAAAGCATTTATCTTGCATAATTTAAAGCAAAAAAGCAGTTCTGAACTAAATTTCAGTTTGTCTGTTTGCTTCAGTTTTGTAGTTTGAAGTACATTTTATGCTGCGTTCTACTTCCACTTTACTGTATTTCACCAGGAAATACTCAAACTCTTAGATGATCATAGGAAACCAACAGCAGAACTCACGGCTATGATTATTGTGAAAGTAAGAACATTTCCACACAGAATGCAAAGGAAACTCAAAGGATTGGGACTAAACAGGTGTATAGCTCTAAGAAAACCACTGATCGTTGAGGATAGTTAGAAATAAAGGCTTTAGTTTGCTACAGAGCATAAAGATTGGACTCTGTAGCAATGGAAGAAGGTCATGTGGTCTGATGAGTCCAGATTTACCCTGTTCCAGGGTGATGGGGGCAGAGTAGTTTAGGTTTGGTTTTGGTCCAGACTTTGTGCTGGTTTCTGACTGTATTCTGATTGGTTCTGAACATTTTTTGGACTGGTTTAGGTTTGATTCTGGTCCTGGTTTTAGACCTTTTTAGGACTGGTTTTACAACGTCTTGGACTTTTTTAGGAGTAGTTTTGGTTTTATTCTGGTCCTGGTTTTAAGACTTTGTGAGGACTGGTTCCAGACTGTCTTAGTCATGTCTTGGACTTTTTTTTTTTTAACCCCAAGAACACCAAATCTACCACCAAGCATGGTGGTGGCAGTATCACGCTCTGTGGAACTGGAGCTTTACGGAAAGTAAATACTTTTTACTCAGAATAAAGGAAAAGTAATCTTGTAATCTCTTCACCTTCTGAACCTTCTGTACCTGTATAACGGCCAAACGTTCATCCCTCTGTTGTCCTTCTGGGCCGCCGTAGTCGAAGTTCTTTCTGCCAGATCTTTGAGGAAGTGAAAGAGCTTCTCTGACTCGATGCACTGCTTCCTGCACGACAACCACGACATTATTATTAACTTTAAATGTACGTGTATAAAATGGACAAATATCTATAAATGTGACTCAAGTTTTACAGAAATCGGAGCTGATTTCACTCGATATACTGATGTTTTGGGAGTAGAAAACTACGAAACATGATGCAGGAGAAGGACGAACAGACTCCTGCAGAGCATCTAATTAGCAAAAATATATTCATTATTCATGTTTTGGTGCCAGAACTTCATCAGGAAAATGGTTTGGTACCAAGAAAAGCTTAAATCGAGACTAAACATTGCTCAGAGAATCGAAGTACAAAAACTCAATCATCAATAACACACAGAAAATAAGAATTATAAACTCATGCTGAAGAAATATTTGCATTTGACTGGTTAAAATCCGTAGATATGAATGTTTAAAACCTGTATTTACCCCCCAAAAGTACAAATTATTCAAAAAACATCACTGAAAACCAACCAAAAATACAAATAAAAGCAAAAATCAGCCAGTATGTGGATTTAATTGGATTCATTTTTGGTTGCGAGCCATTGATTTGTTGGAACATTTGCTACGAACTTATTTCGCACATTTCAACTTGTTTACATCATATTTTATGTAAATCTGCACATTCTGAGATGACTAACTTACACATTTTCACCTTATTGCACTTTGTAAATAATATTTTACCACTTTTTCATCACTTAAATTCCCTCCTTTTGCTGTTTAGTCGCCTTCTAATTCATGTTTCCTTTTTAAATCTTTTAATCTTTCTTTAAAACATCTCTACCTGTCAGTGTTTTTCCTGTAAATGAACTATATTAAATTCCTTGTACATGAAAACCTCCTTTGCAATCAACACTAAGTCAGTAGTTTACAGTGAATACAGTTAGTTTGCAGCGTGTGGTCAGTGAACGCATCACGGCTGGTTATTATTTACTTTATTAATGAGGATGAACAGAACTCACATGTGAGCTACGGAGACGACGGCGCTCAGCTTGGACTGAGTGATCAGGCAGGTTTTAGTCAGCAGAGACTTCAGGAACATCTCCAAGGCTCGAGCTGAGCGCCAGGTTCAGGATTTAACAGCACTTTTACAGGAATCTCTACAATAAATTCACCCATTTTAGTCATTCTAAAAGGATAAAAAGTCTAAAGTGTCTGATTCCAGTTGGGTAAATGTGAATTTTTCTGGTTTCTTTCCTCCTCTGTGATGGTAAAATGAATATATTTGGGTGGTTTTTCTTGATTTTGTCGACATTTTTCAGCATTTTCTGACATTTTACCGACCAAAAAGCTAATTGACTCATTGAAAAATGATTAATCTGACTCATCTTTACACGTCTGATCTGAACCAACAGCGACGTCTTCAAACAGTCGTAAATCCCCAAAATATTCACTTTACCGTCTTGAAAAGTGACTGTTAATGTGAGATAAATGTGATTTAAAGGATACAGATGATCACAGGAACAGCCATCGCGATCCTGCCGACCTCCGTGTCCTTCTGCATGATCTTCTTGATGCGCCTCTGAGAAAAAAAAAAGAACATTTTACAGCTTTACACAGAAATTAAACTTCAAAAAACAAGTGAAGTTATGAAACTATGTGCATTAATGTTGAAATTAGGTGTTCTTATGGCAGATGTTTTATTAGAAGGATAATTTATTACAGATATGTTGAATCTGACTGTACAGGTGTTTATTTAAAAAAATAGAATGAAAAATAAAAACCAGGACAGCTTTATGAGTTGTATTTTTATTAAAAAATTTAAAAATCTTATTTTTATTGTTAAAAGAAACAAATAAATGCATAAAAAAATCAGATGTACGAAGCAGATATAGGATGGAGAGCACAAAACTTGCATTATTAAAAGAAATTTCAAAAACAAATCTGGAAAAAAATTGAATATAAACTGTGTCCTCATGTTTTTTTGTTGTTTTTTTAAATCTTTGATAGAGCA
This sequence comes from Amphiprion clarkii, assembly GCA_027123335.1. Lineage (NCBI taxonomy): Eukaryota > Metazoa > Chordata > Actinopteri > Pomacentridae > Amphiprion > Amphiprion clarkii. Next base: position 28,887,778 of record CM049584.1, on the reverse strand, counting down.
AACGTGTAGATTATTGTCCCGTGCTGACATTTATAGATGTAAAAATTTGAGGTACATAGCTAAAATGTAATTAGAATTCAAAATGCTGCAATGTCTGATTCAGATTATTGATAAATCAACAATTAAATTATAAATATAACATGTTTAAGTGATGCTAAAACAATCACTGTTCTTTAAATCCATTTTAGGGCAGAATAGTTACTGGAAATATGCAGATATTTTGATTTATTGTGATTTAAATAGCATGAAAACAGATATTTTATCACTTTTAATGATGAAAGACAAAACCAGCTGAAAAATAATTGAAATATTATCAAAACTGCCACATAGACAAGTGTAAAAATCCAAATTTGGGCAGTGCAGTGTTTAAAAAAACATGTAAAGTATGTCAGAATATATAAACATAATGAAGCATTGTAGTGCTACAGAACCATAAATAACACTCTCACATCACCATTATTATAAATATCATGATTTATATTGCGATTTCTGCACAAAATAATTGCAATGTGACTTCCTTTCCCACATTTTTTGTTCTAACTGGGTGGTAAATCTTTCATTTTTTACTGTTTTACTTTAATATTTAGCCCGATGCACTTAAATAACTAATATTCTAAATTGTTAATACACATAAGATGAACAGTATAGACATGCAAAAGTATTACAAATACAGCAGTATTTAGATTACTGCTTAAATCCTGCAGACAGTCCGTAAACTCGTTGACCTCAGACATTTCCGACGCTCCCTGAAGGCAGCAGCAGCTCCTTCATGCTACAAGCTAATTAGCTCGTTATTTTATCGCGCTTTTTAAACGTCTTTATTTAACCGCAGCGGCGTTTTTAACTCACCGGAGGGAACCGTACGTTGTATCTCCTCTTCTGTCCGGGCATTTTAGTCGCTTCACTCGGCGCCGCTCGGTCGCATTTTTCATGTTTTTACCGCAAACCGCCGCTGCGTCCATTTGTTTACCTTCCGCAGGACGACCCCTGAAAAAGTAACGCAGAAAAAAAAAAAAAAAAAAAAAAAAAAGCACCTGCGGTCATGACCCCAATAATGACGTCACGACTTTTAAAATTAATGCAATTATTAAAATGTAAAAAAAAGAAAATCTCAGAGGACAAACATTTAATTCAAACTTCTAAAACGTTTTTTTGCTGCTGTCACGTTTTCATTCACTGTGGGCTCATTTTTCAGTGCAGTATCTCTTCTTAAACACCTCTACGGAAACCATGACGAGAAGGAGAACGAACTCAAAAATGTCTTCTGTCCAGTATACCAAAGTTATAATACCATAGATCATAAATACATTTTAAAAAATAAAAATTAAAGCTGAATTTCTTTTAGATTTTGTGAAACCAATACTCACATGCGTCAATGTGTTATTTGTGGTAAAACTTCCTGTAGAAGGATCTCAATACGGCATTATAAATACCGGACAAGTGGAGTTCAAGGATGGCTGCTCCCCTTTAACCAAGTTAAAATGATCTTTTTGGAGGAAAATGAAGTAGTTATGTTTACATATTCTGCTACATCTCTTCTTAAAACCCATTTTTGTAGACTTGCTTTGATGCGATGTAGGGATTTTTGATTTCTTCTTAAAGCTTTTATTGCTTTTCTGACTTTGCATTTATTTATACTGTTATTTTGTATTTGTCTGTCTTTTGCCTTTTTGCTTTAGCTTTATTTTTAATTCCAACTGTCTTCCTTTTGTTCTTGTCAAGCATGGTGGTGGCAGCATCATGATGTGAAGCATGGTGGTGGCAGCATCATGACATAAAGCACGGTGGTGGTAGCATCATGATGGGAAACGCAGGTGAATATCTTGTTAAACCGTCAGAGGAGTCGTAGTTGCTGCCTTCAGGGTCTCCTGATTTTGTTTTGTCTGCTGAAGCACTTAGTAAACCCTTGTTTTTAATATTTAAATAAAGTTATTTTTGTTATTATTACTATAAATGACCAAATATGTTCAGTTAAAGTGACAGCATTAGCCAAAATGCTAACTATCATCAGGCTGAGGTTAAAAATCACCTCCAGACACGTTTCAAGAAAATTCTCTGAATGCTTTAAATACTAGTTTGTTTCCAACGACGACCATAAACACAAATTCTTGAAATATTTGTTTTTCCAGGAAGTTGAGCTCCTCTTGTCTCCTCCATCAATGGAAGTTTCTGCAGACGTACATATTTTAAACTCAGTTTTAACTTGACCTCTGCATTTTAAACTAATCCAGCTTTTCAGTTTTTCTTCTCCTTCACACTTGACACAACATTTTTCTTTCTTTTCCCTCCAGATATCAGCTGATCTGCATCCTGGACGTTTTCGTTTTGACCTGCTGGCAATTACAACCCGATTATCTGCATTTTATGACTCTGCTGCACAACTTCACTAATGACTGCAAAGGTTGGTCTGATAACGTTCAACAGGTTCGTCACAAAGGTTATATAACACCATATATACTACTACTATATACTATATATACTACTACTACATACTATAGATACTACTACTACTATATACTATAACAAGCTTCAAATCAGCGGGATGTCTCTTTATATGTATTTCTTTAATTGTTAATTAGATGAATGATTATGATATTATTTAGATTGTTGTCATAATTCATGTCATTATTATTCTGGTTTATTTCATTACTGACTGTCTTCAGGATTTGAGACGTATCAAAACATCAGAACACTGGCAAGGAAGTTCATTTATACCAGTCACATTGTAAACTGTACTGCATTTTTCAAGAATATATATTAAAAAATAAAATAAAAGGTGAAAATTTAGCCACCACCGTGCTTCACGTCATGATGCTGCCACCATTTTTTGATAGTTGATGTTTTATTGGTTACTCAGTTCTGTGTTTTTGTCTTTTCTCACAGGAAAATCTCAGATCAGATTAAAAAACATGATAATCACATTCAAATTGTATCCAGTAAGTCTTATCATTGTGTTTATAAAGTAATGTTTAGTATTTGTGTAATTTTTACCACAGAAATGAGCCCAAGTTTCTGTTTCTTTAGGGTTTGAACCTGCAGGAAGAATAGAAGTTGGTGCTGATCAGCCTGAACGACATCTGTGATTGCTGTAAAAACAACGTCAGGAGAGTTTCTTTTTTCAGCAAACAGCAGGTCTGTATTTGTTGCACGTGATTTAAATTAGAATTGTACGATTTCATTCTGAGATGAGACACCTGTGTGAGATTTTTAAAGCTTTAAGCTGCATTTTGACATGCAAATGAATGCTTAAAGTTTCCCCCAACCTCCAGTGTGTTTAACTTGTTGCTTTCAGGGATGTTATTATACCCTGACATTACTGCTGGGTGTGTTTCAGCTACAACAAAGCAACACTTCTGCTCCACCTGAACACACCTATCAGTGCTCCTGGGTGTGGTCAGAGTGAAACTAAACATGGCCCAGAAGCCGGCGCTTTAAATACGGTCATTTTACTGCTAAACGGTTAAAAATATTTCTGATAGTTTTCCTTGTGCAGGACAGAAAAAAGATTTATAATTTACAGAGACACAACAACTCATATTTTGCTAATTCTTTTCTTCTGTGGCAGCGAATATATTCAGCGATATTTTTACCTAGAATATGTAAAATATAGTCTCTTAGTGCTGAAGAAAGAGACTAGAGAGGGAGGCCACCAAGACTCCTCTGACTCCCTCTGAAGGAGTTCCAGCTTCAGCAGCTGAGATGTTAGAGACTGTTCATCCAACAACTGTTGTCTATTCTTCACCAGTCAGAGCTTTATGGAGACAAAGAGAAAGATTCTGATGGAAAAAGTTCACATTAAATCTGGACTAGAGTTCAGCAGAAGACATGTGGAGACTCTGAAGTCACCTGAAGAAGGTTCTTTGGTCTGAGGAGACCAGGATGGAGCTTTTTGACCATCAGACTAGAGACTATGTTTGGTTCACATCAACACAAACACACCATCCCCACTGTGAAGCACAGTGGTGACAGCATCATGAGATGAAGCATGGTGGTGGCAGCATCATGATGTGAAGCACGGTGGTGGCAGCATCATGATGTGAAGCACGGTGGTGGCAGCATCATGATGTGAAGCACGGTGGTGGCAGCATCATGATGTGAAGCACGGTGGTCAATACCAGCTTGTAACTCCTTCAAAGGAATCATGGGTGTCTTGGTGGCCTCCTTCACTAATCTTTTTCTTGCTCAGTAGTGAGGGAGGCCTTTAAGACAGTCTTGAATCTTCTGAAGAAGTGTTAAATTAGTCACTTCATTTACTTTGCAATCACTTATTTGACATTTCATATTTTTCTTCTTTTGACTTCTGCAAAAACACTTTTCTGGCTGTTAATCAGCAGCAAAACTCAGGAACAGCAGAGAAGACGGATGTAAACTGTCACTTTACTGGTTGGTGTTTAGTTTCACTTTCCTTTAAATTAATTTAAATTAGGTAAATAAATGAGATTAGTGTAAATACGGAGCTTTAATTTACATCTAACTATCAGCAGTTTCAGCTTTGAAGCCTCGTTGCTGAAGGTTTGTTGACATCAGTGATTCTTTTCCCTCTGAAGTGCCGTCAGAGCTGTCGTTCCTGATCCTCCTGATTCCTGATTCTCTGAAACTGAGGTAACGTTTGGAAGGTGACGGGACCAGTTTCCTCCAAGCTATGCATTTAATTACACTCTGAAGGAGACGACATGAACGCAGCAACACAATCTATAAATACTGCTACAAAGATATGTTTAGAATGCTAACAGGAATCTTGTATCTAGAGGCACAGTTGTCAGGTTTTAGATGTGTGGAAATCTGTTTTTATTTCAGTCTGGACCCACATCTAACAGAGCTAGAATCCAGCAAACAAAAGAAGCTTTAATTCTTCCAGTTTTATTGATAAAACCACACATGGCAACGTCTCTGTCTGCATTTATAGATGAACTCTTCATGTGTTATATTCTCCTTTTAGGGAATATTTTGGCCTCCTGTTTCCTCGTGATGTCAAATATATAAAGTTTGCAAGAGAATATTTCGATATTTAATGAAAAATCCGCAGAAAATTAGTAAATAAATTAATGTTGTCTTGTGTTTTCAGGTTCTTCCCATGAAGCGAAGTTCATGAAAGTTCAGAGAAGTTCAGAAACCAGCTTTAAAACTTATAAACTGTTTCGTGGTTTAAATATAACAGTTACTGCTAACTATTATTTTAAATATAAGCTACATTTCCAAGTGTCCTTAGACTGTTTTAGGTAATTTATTGTCATTTGGAAGCAGTTTAACTGTGATTGTTTATTAATTCTGAGCTAAATAACACTTTCTTCTGGTCTAAAGTGGTCCAGATGCAAAAGAAATACACTAAAATATCTATTTTTAAACCTTTTAACACAGAAAATAGTGATTTTACAAATTAAAAGTGATGTTTTCAAGAGTCTTTAGCCTTTGTATGACAATATTGACCCACCAAAGCTCGCATAGCACACTAAAATCTACATTTTCTTCATTTTAACCCAGAAGATAATGGTTTAACAAATTAAAAATTATATTTTTGAAGAGTCTTTAGCCTTTGTACAACGATCTAGTCCAGATTTGTCCCACCTAAACTGGCTGGCTTTTGATCTGGACCTGGTCTAAAGTGGTCCAGATGCAGAGAAACACAATAAAATTGGCAACAAAAGACAATGAAAACTCCATTTTATTCATTTATTTTGCATTTTCACAAACAGAATAACAGTTTTACAAAACAGAATCTTTGGTTACTGCTCACCCCAAAATACATCAGTTAAAGACTAAGGAACGGTTTCTAAAGAACTCCTCCACCACTGCAACAATCTAATCCTGCACTGCCACAGACTCATGTGCAATAATTTTATTTATATAAGATAAGATAAGATAAACTTTATTGAGCCCTCGCCGGGGAAATTCCCACGTTACAGCAGCTGGTTACAGATAAGAAGCAGAAAGAAGCACAAGAATGACAAGAAATGAAGATAGAATAACAAAAAAGGTCTCAGAAACAATAGACCAAGCATATGGATATGTACACTATCATTTAAAAGTTGGGGGTCACAAGTTGTAAATATTTTCAAAAAAAGAATAAAAATCTTCCTAAAAATATCTAAAGTGATTACATATATATGAGTAAAACTTCTGATATTTTCTTTAAAACGGGCCAGTTTTGACCTGCAGGACGACATGAGGGTTAATCCCACAGTGGTGAAATTTGCATCGTTCCAGCAGCAAAGACAGAGCAAACATTTATTAAATCTTCTTTTCCTTTGGGCTCTTCCCTTCAGCGAATCCTCTGCTTCCATCTAACCCTACCTTCTGCATCTTTTTCTCTCACACCAGCTAACTTTCTCTACATCCATAAACCTCCTCTTTGGTCTTCCTCTAATCTTATTTCACTTTTTTTTATTTTAATTTAATTGTATTTGATTTTCATTTATTTTAATTAAATTAATTTTAGTTTGATTTTTACCTTCACTTTATGATCTAATGTTCTGTGTTGTTTTATTATTTACCCCTTAATTGAATATCCATGCTGCTTAATTTCTATCCAAGGAATAAAAAAGTCATCTAAGTCTAAGAACAAATAATATTGTTGGTTAAATTACTAAAATTAATCGTATTCAGTGTATTCATTCATTATATCATGATATATATTATTATTATATTTCACTTTATTTTTATTTATTTTAATTAAATCTAACTTAAATTTATGTATTTAGATTTAATTTATTTTAATTAAATCTAGATTAAATTTTTCTTTTATTTTACCTTCACTTCATACCCTAATGTGTTATTTTTTAAATTAAATATCCATGCTGCTGTAACAACTTAATTTTCCTCCAGGGATTAATAAAGTCATGTAAGTCTAAGAACAAATAATATTGGTTAAATTATTAAAATTAAGCATATTCAGCATCTTCGTTCATTATTTTCTGCATTTTATTATGTAGTTCGCAAATCCTGTCACTCTTGTATCTATCTATCTATCTATCTATCTATCTATCTATCTATCTATCTATCTATCTATCTATCTATATATATATATATATATATAAATTATTATCTTATTTCACTTTATTTTATTTAAATCTCAATTTAATTCATTTATTATTATTATTATTATTATTTTATCTAATTTAATTTTTTTATTTTACCTTCACTTTATACCCTAATATTCTTTGTTGTTTTATTGAATATTCATGCTGCTGTAACAACTTAATTTCCCTCCAGGAATTAATAAAGTCATCTAAGTGTAGTTTGTAAAGTAAAATAACCTGAGTGTGTTGTGTATTATCACGTTGTGTTGTGTATTATAACGTGGTGTCTAAAGGAGAGATACTGCAGGTCCTTCCTTCCTGCTGCAGTCAGACTGTTCAATCAAGCTCCCAGTAGCTCAGTTCACCCACCAACAATCTATGCAGTAAAAATGTACATAATGATGCCGTGCAATTTCATAAGAATGTTGCTGTAAATATTGTATTTTTCTTCTAGAAGGAGAAAATATTTATATCTATGCACTGTGTGCATTGTGTGCTGCTCTCCTTTTTATTCTATTCGCTGCTGCTGTTACATTCTATCTATCTATCTATCTATCTATCTATCTATCTATCTATCTATCTATCTATCTATCTATCTATCTATCTATCTATCTATCTATCTATCTATCTATCTATCTATCTATCTATCTATCTATCACATTGTGTGGTGCACTATAACGTGTATTCTAACGTTGTGTTGTGTTGCAGTAGCGCCGTGCAGCCGCTGGGGGCAGCAGCGTCACTGTTTACAGCCACCAGGCAGCAGGCTGCACGAGCTCCGGGCTGGTAGCGTGGAGCTGAAACCGGAGCCGAGCAGAGAGGAGGTCGCTGGAGCAGTTGGTCTGAAAAAGTTACTCAAACTCGCAGGAGAACCGACTCAACCGGCGCCGTTTACATGGTGACAAACTCCGGACTCCGAGGTATTTAGTCGTCGGTGTGAAAAAGTCGCCGGGAGGAGGAAAAAAACCCAAACAACGTTTAAAGCCGCTCGCTGACTTCTGCATGGTCGCTAGCTAGCTAACCGTTAGCCTGCAGGAGCTACTTCGGCTAGCTGGCTTAGCTGGCGAGGTCCAGCCCGAGAGAGAGAGAGAGAAAAAAAAGTTGTTTACCTCGACTTGTGGATGTGGTCACCCCCCGAGCTTTTCACGACTTTTCTCTGGGATAAGAGAGCCAGGACCAAAGATTCACACTGGATTTAACACTCGGCGCTGTTAGGAAACTAGCAGGATGTCCGCAGACGTTGAGAGCAGTCAGGTCGACTCGGGTTTGACAGCGGCCAGCTCCGGCGACCAAAACAAGTCCGAGGGCCGGGAGAAGGATGAACCGGGCCAGAAGGGCTCCGAGAAGCCGCCGGGGGACGGCCAGGGCTCCGAGGCAGCCAAGAGCCCCGCGGACACGCACAAGAATTGCAAAGAAAACGATAAAGAGAACGACCAAAGCGCTGACTCGGCGGTGGAGGCGGTGAAGAGGAAAGTTGTCGAAGCTCCACCGCCGAAAGTGAACCCGTGGACGAAGAGGACGACGGGCAGAGTCCCGGTGAACAGCATCAGCACCTCCCAGGAGAAAGGTGAGAGTCTCATTTTTATGTTTAAATCATATTAAAACGCTCCAAAGCACAAAGCAGCCCCCCGCATGCACGTCGCCACCGCAGCCGCCCTTTGACAGCCCTTCCTGCGGTTAAATCAAGACCTAGACCCCACCGCTCCCCTCCGGCACACCTCATTTATTTTTTATTTAGACTCGAATCTGGTGCATGAACGTGAATGTCAGCCCGGTGGAGCCGTGTTTGGAGCTGCCATGTCTGCCCCCATCCCCCTCTGTGTGCTCGGGTTGCTCCGGAGCACCACGTGTTGATTGCTGACAACTGCTACTTCTTTTAGCCGCTCCCTGCTAACTCCTCTGCGGGCTTCCAGCTGCCGCGAGCCGCCGCTGACAGACCACCGGAGCCGGGCGCAGGTGTGTAGGAAGCTACCGGGAGAAGCTAAACCCAGAGCCGCGAATCAAACCTCCGGAGCGCCGATGCTTCGTGGTTTGACTCGTAGTAAAAGAAGCTAAACAGCCTGAGCTAGCTGCTGCTGTGAAGGCACGTTTTTTGCACGTCCAATGGCCTTTCTGCCTGCAGTTCCTCCCACCAGCCTGCTCCCCACTGTCACTAGTGAAAAAAACAAGTATGTGGACAAGGTGGTAGAACAGGTGGGGGAGATAAAGTGGGTTAGGCTCGTAAACTAATCATTATATCCACTTTGGAGGAATCCAGCTGTTTTTAAGGGGGATGTGGCAGAAAAATTGCACCTCAAACTTGATAAAAATCGCAGTTTCTAGCTCATAATGACACATAAATTAAGGAAAAACAACCATCAGAGCTGTAGCTGACAGTTTAATTGCAGATTAATCAAATTCGCTTCCTAGTCAATTAACTCAGGGGTGTTAAACTCATTCTAGTTCAGGTTCCACATTCAGCCCAGTTTGATCTCCAGTGACCAGTAAAATCACAGCATAATAACCTGTAAATAACCACAAATCCAATTTTTAACTTAGTTTTAGTGCAAAAAAAACTATGTTCTGAAAATGTCCACATTTAAGGAATTATCTTTTTACAAAACATTATGAACAAGCTCAAATTTCTTCAGAAAAATAAATGCAGTTTCAACAATGTTATGCCTCAGTTTATCATTTACACATTGCAACCTGCAGATCACAATTTGTCTACAAAGGAACACAATATTTAGTCATCTGGAATGGAATAATATAGTATTTTACTTTACGATCAAAACAACAAAAGTCAGACAAAAAAGACAAAAAAACATAAACAAGACAAAATATTACTAAAATGAGACAGACAACACTAAAAACAAAAAGAGACAAAAAATTGATAAAAACGTTACAAAGCCACAAAAAAATGGACAAATGGCAAAAACATGATGATTTTGATGAAAGGGAAAAACGTCTAAATTCTCTGATTGCAGCTCTTTAACTGAATATTTTCTCATTTCTGTCCACTATGACAATAAACTGAATATCTTTGGGTTGTGGACAAAACAAACCATTTGAGGACGTCATCTTTGGCACATTTCACCGTTTTCTGAAGTTCTGTCGGTCAAACAACGAAGAGATTAGTTGAGCAGAATAACTGAGAGGTTAATTAACAGTAAAACTACATGAGGAGGAGTAAAGAAAATGGAAGAGAAGCTTGAATCTGAGAATTTAGACTTTTTATTTTAATAAACAAAAATACTCACCGTTTTTGAATGTAGATTGTCTACATTTAATTCAGTTGGAACTTAAAACATCTCGGGCTGTAACTAATGATTATTCCCATTGTCAATTAATCAGTGAAGTATTTTCTTGATTAAGGGATATAATGGTATATAAAAGGTTAAAAAGTTTGGACAAATGTCTTGTTTTTTGTGCAACCAAAAGATAATCAGTTTGTTGTCAAAGAGGAGGAAAGAAACCAGGAAATATGATGTTTTTAAGAGGCAGGAATCAAAGAATAACGGCGACTTTATCACTTTTTTTAATCATAAAAAGCATAATTTTTTCAAGCAAGAATGCTCATAATTCAATAGTTCATTTTCTCCAATATCAGTAGGACTCCTTTTGTCCAACCAGCATCTAAAAACCCAAAATATTCACTGCACAATGATGAGGTAATACATACTTTATCATGATGAAAATAAAATTTGATTCAATAAAATGATTTTCTGTTGATTCACTGTGAATTATAGTTCTGAATAAATGTTTTTCTAGCAGCATAAAACCAAAAACACAGGAGAGGAACCTTCAAGGAAGCTTCATTAAAAGAATTATTAAAGAACTATTTACAGTAAATTGACAGGTGTATTTTTAATATTTTATTCAATTTATACGTACAGTTTCACCAAAACAAAGCAGATGAGACAGATGTCAAGAACATTGAAATTCCTCTCAACTTATGATAAAAAAAATTAAAAGAATGAAGAATCTGAAGCATTTAAGCACTAAAAAATGTCAACTATTTACACATTTAAAGCCGCTGCTAGAAAAATTATTCCCATTTTTATGTAATTTAAACACTAAAAAAAGAAACTTTTAGCATATTTAAAGCCACCGCTAGAAAAATATTCCTACTTTTTATGTAATTTAAGCACTTAAAAAAATAAACTGTTAGCACATTTAAATCCACCTCTAGAAAAATATTCCCATTTTTATGTAGTTTAAGCACTTAAAAAGAAACTTTTTGCACATTTAAAGCCGCAGCTAGAAAAATATTTAAATTTTAATGTGATAACAAACAAAATAAACGTAAACTTTCACTGATTTCACACCTCAGTTTCAGTTGACTTGTATAAACAGCTGTAGAAAGCAGTTAAAGGCCTGTTGATGTCGTAGTTTTGCCTTGAAAGTAAAATATTTTGGCTTCATGCCTGCATAACAAAGTGGGGTTACGAGGTTTAAAAGATCGAGTGACATTATGGGAAGTAGAGTTTTATAGTTTGTGACCAGCAATAAAGGAGTGAAATATCTTTAAATGATCTTTTTTTAAATCTACAATGTAAATTTAATAGTGATTAGGTGGAATTTCCCTTTAATAATAATCAGATTGATGAACTTTCTATCAGCTGATCAGTTAGTTGTCATTGCTAAAGCTGCTGATTGATTGTTTCTCTGCTGCGTTTGTGACTTTCTGCAGCTTTGTTGGTTTCTCACTTTGACTTATGAATGTGTGTCAGAGCTGGGAGCTATATTTGAAGCGCACAACTCCGGCATCGTTTTACAGCTCTACTGTACGACCGTCTGCAGGCTTCAACCCGTCCGTCCGCCCACCCGCTAGTGTGGAAGCCTCGTCCTCTTATCAATCCGACCATCCTCTGCCGAGCGATAGGCACCGTCATGGCTGCCACTCCCAGCAAAACACAAAACACCCTCCACCAGTTCAGTCGCTCTGGGACCGTTAATTTATTCAGAAAATTCCCAAATGCTTCCCAAACTGCTGCAACCTTCCGGCAGCTCCTGACTGTTTTAAAAGAGAGACTAAAACTCCTTGGATTTACTGTTTATCCGCCCGTCAGATGCGAGGATGTCAGTCTCACTTATTGATTTTGTATCTGCAGATCAGCAAAATGCCCTGAAAGTGGTGCGAGCCAGCAAACCCAGAACGAGAAAAACCAGCAAGGTAACGCTCCTTCGCTTTTCTGCTTTTACCTGTTTTTATTTAAACCCTCCAAACCCTGAGCAGTTTCATGTTTTTACGCTTAGTGTACTAATTTTTCTGATGTGTTTCCTGTTAATTATAGTTGTTTTCTAAAAAATATAAACATTTTTCTGGATATTTTTGTTCATATACCAGAAAACACAACAAACACACAGAAAAAAAGACTTTAAATACTAAAAAGAAGCGCATTTAAAGCTATAGCCATAGAAGTTTTTATGTGTTTATCTGATAAAAAGCAAAACAAGCGCGTTATGTTCACCAGATATTCATTTTACAATGGAGCAGAAACTAATGCAAGTTTTTGCCAAATAAAGACAATGATTCCTGCTCCTTTTCGGATATGTCGGGTTATTATTTTAAGCTTTGTTTTGTTGTTTTGAATATTTTGATTTGTTTTGGTGTTTTTTTCCTCACGTGTCCAAAATAAAGTCATTAATTCATTGGTTCTAGAAATATTCAGCAATAATTTTTCTGTCGGTTGACATTTAATCATAATTTTTTAATAATATGTAGTTTTTATATTTCTACCTCTGTGGAAACAGCACAACCATGACTAGAAGTAGAGAGAACTATGTTTGTATGACACAGTTTTAATGCCATAAATCACAAAAAAGGACAAAAATAAAGTCAAATTTCTTTGAGCGTCTGTTTTACACAAATTTAATTAACTTGGAATTGACATGTACAACAACTTTATCAACACTATAGATGTTTTCCTTCTTGTTCTACGTTTTAAATTAGTTTTCATGCTTGTTTTTTATCTACTTGGTGTAAACATGTCCTGCAATTCAGCTGAAAAGTTCCTGAATTTTTGTCTCATGTCTGTTGGTTGCAGTCTTTAAAGGCTTCAGGTTTGTGTCAAATAGCACTTACTTTTTGGTTTTGTTAGTGCATGCGGTTTATTTTTGGTACATTTTTAAATGAGGCATACAGAGTTTAGTGATTTAGATGAAATATCACAGTTTCAAGCTTAGATATAGATAATTCATAGACAGAAAAAGACGTTTATTAACTGTATAATACTTTAAAATCCGGTGATTTTACTGTTTTTGCATTTTCTGGCTTTGATAATTAACCTAGAATCAACAAGTACAACATTTTTCCTAAAGTTGTTCCCAATATTAGGAAAAATAGTGACTCTACATACTATAAATATTTTATTGTTTACATTTTTAGCTCCTGTGTAAACACTGCCTGTAGTTCAGCTGAAAAATCCCTGAATTTTTGTCCCATGTCTGTTGGTTGCAGTTGAGTCTTTAAAGGCTTCAGGTTTGCGTCAGATAGCACATATTTTTTTGTTTTTTGCAGAATCCAAGTAGTGCAAATGGGTTTTTTTTGGTACATTTTAAAATGAGGCATACAGAATTTAGTGATTCGGATAAAATGTCACAATTTCAAGCTTAAATTTAGATAATTTCTAGACTGAAAAAGGTGTTCAAGGACTGTCTAAAAGTTGAAAGTCCAGTGATGTTTACAGTTTTTGCAGTTTCTGGCTCTGATAAATGGTGTAAATTTGTCAATTTTTGTCAAAAACAGCACACTTTTCTCACCTGTTGGTGCGATTTGTCTTTCAGAGGGTTAAAATTTCTTTATCAGGCCTTGAAAATGTCTCGAGTGAATTTTCCAAACACTCTTAAAGGCAGCATTAGCATCACAGATTTATAGATCTCGATAATTTATCCCATAGAAACATTAAATCTGGGTTTTTCCAGCGCATAATGGGCCTTTTGGGGAAGGAGTGTGTGCAACAGAAAGCATGACTGGGCAAAAATCTCTGCATTTTCTTGATATTTTTGATCATTTTAACAAACAAAAATGTCTCTTATGTTTTTAAATTAAACCCCAATGAAGAAATCTGATTAAAATATGTATTTTTTTAATTGTTAATGCTGGAAGTTGGACTGAAAATTCCCCATGTGCTGGAAAATCCCTGAGATTAAGTGAGCACACGTGGCCGCTTTGGTAACTTTGGTTTAATGGAGTTAGCGGTCAAAGCTAATCAGATGCTGTTGGTGGCGATTGGGCACGTTTCTGACATTAAAACAACATGTTTGGCTCTCAGTTTTCACCGCTCTAACTCCTGCCAGGTACCGACATGCAGGATGGGAAACTAACATCTGCTGCCGGCCAAATGTGAGCTGCTTTGAGCTGCTGTTCTGGAGTTTTGTTTGCTTTTCCAGCCAGTTTCTTTCTCCACCGTTGTGTAAAGTTACTGCCTGGAGGGAAGTCAGATTATATAGAAAAATATTAAAAATGTCACAATGCGGCAGCTTTTCTTTTTTTTAAAGATGATGATTGTGAAACAGGGGAAGCCTTGACTTTACAGTCTGTATCAGCTCGGCTCATCGAGTGAGGATTTTTACATGTTTTAGGTTATTTTTAGGCCTTTTAATGTCATGTATGTAGCTGCAGGGACACGCTAAGTTGCGTGGTATTAATATTGCCACATACGGTGTGTTTTTATGGAGCCCCGATGACCCAGAATGCAACCTGCTGACATTTTCACACAGCCACATGTCCGAGCTGACAGTTTACAGTAAATTATATCATACACTGTTACGCTCAGCGGATCCATTTATTGCATTTATTTTCCAGTAATTGCAATATAACAACCAAAAAAACTCAAACTGATGCATTTAGTTTGATTTTTTGTTAGATCTTATATGAAACTAAGCTTTAAATAGGATTTCATAACAAAACAACAACATAAAAGCTTCTCCTTATAGATATTGTAGAATTAAGGCTGCTACTAATTATTGATTTTATTGTATTTGAAATATTTTGAGAAAAATATAGGAAAAATATCAGTAGAAGTTCAACATAATTTTGTCAGTTTGTTGTAAATGTTTGAGGATTTCATAAAAGCAAGAAAAAAAATATTTTTTGCTTCAGGATATCTCAGAATCAAGGCTGCCACTGATAATTATTGCTTTATTAGGCGTTAAAATGGTGTTTATTATGATGATAACTGTCTGAAACATAAAGATAATCAGTTTAATTTCATTAATTAATCACATGAAAAGCAGCAAATTTGAGCTTTTGAGAAGCTGGAAGCTTTATGTGCAGCTACAGACATGAGATTTGGTGCAGAATTGAAAACTTTAGTGCAGTTTTTGACCTGGTATACGTTTAAAATCCCAGTATTGCAGTTTTATTTGCTTTTTCTGCCCGACTTACTCTGCAGCTCGTCTAACTAACCTTGATCTCCTATCAGTTTGTCCAAATTTACAACGTTCCCGCTGGTGGAAAGTGACTCCCGTGGCCTGTTTTATCGCCGCTGTTTGCAGTTCCCCCACAAACGGAGCACTGACCTCCTTTTTTCTGCCCCGCCGGCCTCCACCGGGAGGGCAGTTCTGCTCCACCTGCCCCCAAAACACACGGTTAAACCGACCGAAACCGTCCCCCGTCGCCAGGGGTCGACTCCTGAACGCTGAAATGCTGATTCTGTTGCGTTTGTTTTTTGCAGTCGAGCGACTTCAGCGACATCACGAACTGGCCCACGCCTGGAGAGCTGGCCAAAGAGGTACGAGAAGTGGTCGGACGTGTGAGTTTACCGTGTTCTTTTTTGTGAATTAAACGTATAAATTGTGTTTGTTTTCTGCTCAGTTTGGTCCCAGAGAAGCTTTTCTGATCTCCGCTCACTAGATGGAGCACTAAAAACATGCATCAGGATTTCACTCAGCAGTGAGGCAAAAAAGCCTTTATTTAGTCAGTTAATATTTTAAAAATAATCAAAATACTTCTGTTGCATTATCTGTATTGAACATGAGGTGTAATCTATATTTTTTGAATCATTTATACAATAAACACTTAAAACCCAATTTACCTCCTTCTACAAAATGCAAACTGACATTAACTTTTCATATTTCTACAAAACACCATGAACAGCAGAGAAAATATAACATTTGCATTGTGTTTGGAGGTGTTTTGTATTGAGTTTGAGCAATTGAGTTTGAGATTATTTTTATTTATTTTTTTTTAAATGTAAGAAAATACAGTAAAAACAAAATCTAATTTTGTCAATTTGTTCAAAGATGTGAAGATTTCATAACAAAACTACAGCATAAAAGCTTTTACTTATACATATCTTAGAATTAAGGCTGCTACTAATGATTGTTTTCCTCGAGTTTGAGGTTATTAGAGAAAAATGGTGTTGTTCTCTGAAAGTCTTAATTAAACTTTTTGTCGGTTGTTTTTTTTTTCTTTACAGCAGCAGCAAAATGTCCTCAACAACCACGGGAAGAAGCCTCCGTCTTCGCGTCGGGAGAAGGACAAGAGACGAGAGCGACCGGACAGGAAGTCGGAGAGCAGCCATGACGGCGGCGAGAGCAAAGAGAACCAGGAGGCTCAGCCGGACCCGCTGGCAGATCTGCCCAAAGACGGAGAGTCCAAGGCGGCTCAGGACGCCAAGAGCGCCGGCCTGAAGAAGAGAGGAGGTGAGGGTGAGGAGATTTTTACTTTGGGTGCAACGTGGAAACATCTTAAAATCATCTGAATAATCACAGCTGAGTGATTTTGATTCGTTCACACTCCGTCATTTATTCGTAGGCTTAGAGATGCATGTTTTTCCCGACTCGACTGCAGTGATTTTTGTTTATTCCTGATTGCTGCATGTCAATAACCGTATTGATCAGTGATTGGTGGAGATTGGTGCATGCTCTGCTGGGATGATCAATCTCTCTGTCTGCGGAGGCATTTGTGTCTAAACCAGAGATGAAGCGAAGAGTTTTGTTCCAAAATAAGAGGAAAAAGGTTTACAAATGTACAAAAAAAGATCTTAAAATGTTGCTAAAGATGTGTTTTGACTGCAAATAGGTTTAAAATTGACTAGAAAACACTGCCAGGAATGGAAAATCCTGCAAACTTTTTGGTTTAATGACATAAAATATGACTTTGGAGACACACAATAATGGGATTTATCAGTCAGATTTTGCTAATTAAAGACATTATATTCGTAAAGCTGTAGTAGTGCTGTAAGTAGTGTAAAATATGACCATGAAAACTGAGAAAAATGTAAGATAAAACGGTAACAACTGAACATAATTTAGTTTGTTCCAAGATTTATTTGAGGATTTAATAAAAGCCAAGCAAAGGTTTTTACCTGCCTTAGATATCTCAGAATTAAAGCTGCTACAATTTTTTTTTTAAAAAATGGATTATTGGAAAAAAATTTAAGAAAAAACTGTAAAAAACTAAACATAATTTTTTTGATTTTTGTAAAGCAAAAAAACCAAACTTGTAGATATTTCAGAATTAAAGAAACTATTATTTTTTTATTTATATTTTTACATTAAAAATGTAGTAATACTGTAAGTAGTATAGAATACAACAGTGGTACGAATAGTTGACAATTCAGTCCTAATACAAGGTCTATTTAGTGGTTGTTCTGGAGCTTTCAGTCATATTACAGTTTTCTGGTTGGATGACACCATAGTCCTACAACAAAACCAAAAATAATGATTTTACACTTTAGTTTTTGCACTGTTTTGGGAAAAACTGGTAATATAATGTCTGAAATTTGGTAATAGGGTGATTTTGCCACCTTTGGATGATGCTAAGCTAGCTGTTTCCATTAGGTTCCAGTATTTACGCTAAGCTAAGCTAACCATTTGTAGATTACAGCCAAATGGATTTACCAGTAGCAATAAAAAACTGACTACCTCAATGGAGGATTTGGGGATTTTGCTTTGATTTATTGACTTAATTTAATACTTTGTCCTAAATATAGTAATAAATTTAATGTCTGAGGACTTTAATGCTGAAACCTGAGACAATAAATCTGACTGAGCATATTAGTAAATTTGAAAGTTGGCAATTTGTCTGGCAATTAACTATATTTTACACCGCAGAAGTAAGATCGATTGACAGCTAATAAGCTAAATACAACTTTTAGTGTTATTAATATGCATTTTAATGTCATAATTATGTTTTAAAATCAACATTTTATACATTTTTGACTGTGGTTCGTCGTTTTATCCTGTTAAACACCATTTAATCCATAATAGTTCAACATAAGGTGTTCTGTGTTGGGTCTGGTTACCTCAAAATATAGAATTTTTAGTCATTCATCACAAAAAAAAAGACTTGAAAATCAAGTTTTAAGTCAAAGCGAGTGTTTGAAACCTGCTTTACAGTGAAATTTAGTCACCAAGGTTGATGATGTCTGAGCGTTTTGGGCCAAAACTCTTCAAAGGTCTGTTTCCGGTGTGCAATCATCGCTAGGTAACAAACGTAAGTGGGTTTCTCTGCCGCTGGAGGAAGCGTCCCGGGACGACGGAGACAAGACGCCCGGCGGGGACACCAACAGCGACTCGCCCGACCCCACGTCGCCCAATCAAACGCTCCATAATAACCGAGCGCATGATAGCAGCAGGAGTAAGTGGAAAGAAGCTCACCGTCTTCAGTGTCTGCTTTGCTTCTTCACTGGCTGGTTTGCTCTTTTTTTTTTACCTCTAACATCATGTTTGCTCACCACTTTGCCATCTGCTGCTGCCTGTTTTTTTTTTTTTGAGCTGTTTTTCCCTAAATGCACAAAGACAGCATGACCTCTGACTCATTTATTTTAACTTGCATCAGACGTGATTCACAGCCTGTTTGACCTTTCAGCCCACATCGCTCACCACAGTTTCCTCAAAAAAATGGAAGAAATGTTTGTTTTTTTCAACAAGCTGGGTTTTATTTTTAGAGCATTTCATTATTTTCAAGTTTTGTTTTCATTTAGGTTTTGCACTTCTGTCATTTGACACCAATTTTAGTCCAAATATCTTGGGAGTGAGAAAAATTAAGTTAAGAAAGATAAAATGGTCACATGGATTGTAAATAAGCCCCAGTTTTACATATTATTCTGAAGAGTTGCCTTAAAATAAACTAATGTATACAGGAAAACTACACAACCGTTCAAAAGTTTGGGGTCACCCAGACAATTCTCACACTTTTATCCATGTGCTAACATAACTGCACAAGGATTTCTAATCATCAATGAGCCTTTCAACACCATTAGCTAACACAATGTAGCATTAGAACACAGGAGTGGTTATTTGCTAATATAGATATTATTTAAAGTTGCTAAAAAATGAGTTGAAGTTGCTCCATATTAGTTAAAGTTGCTCTATATTATTTAAATTTGCTCTGTACCAGTTAAAGTTGCTCTGCCTTGGTTGAAGTTGCTCAAAAATTAAAGTTGCTCTACATTAAAGTTGCTCTCTATTAATTAAAGTTGCTGTAAATGAGTTAAAGTTGCTCAAAAATGAATTAAAGTTGCTCTATATTAGTTGAAGTTGCTCTGCATTAGTTAAAGAAAACGTTTAAGCCAAGGTATTGAACGGTACTATTTGTTTTTTCCACTTCTTTCCTTTTTAGATTATTTCATATTTTTTCAAATATTTCTGTCAGTTTTCTGTTCATTTTAGTCCAAAGATCTTGGGAAAGAATTGAACTTCACTAGAGATAAGAAAGAGAAGTTATCAGAGGGTCACACAGACTGTAAATAAGCCATAGTTTTACACGTCGTTAATAAGAGTTGCCTTCAGAAAAGCTATTGTAAACAGGAGAACTATGTTTTTTTTCCACCTTTTTATTTTCAGATTGTTTCATATTTTATTTAATTGTGACAACAGACAATTGATTTCCACTTGAGAAAAGGGAAATAAGTAATCAGATGGTTTTATCAGAGGTTTTATCATAATTATGTAGCAGAAAGGAAGAAACTAAACCTTTTAGAAAAAATACCCAATGAGTTGAACTGGGAGTGAAGATTCTCACTATGAAATGAAGCATCAGATTTGGGGAAATAAAAGGTGTTGAAGACAAAAAAATGCTTCAACAGATAGAAATGGTGTTCATCCGGTTACTACAGGTGACTTGAAGAAGTGTTTTTCTCAATAATACTTGATGTAAAGACCTCATCAGATCCCCAGAGACGAACAAATTACATGAAAAACATTTTCTCATCCACAGGTTGGAGAAGAGAACCGCGGGATTATGGCGATGATGCTTCCAGCGTCCGGAGCGACGGCGGCAGCGTTCGTGGAGGAATTCGAGGTCGAGGAAAAGGTCGCGGACGTGGGAGAGGACGTGGACGAGGTGAGGACTCTTATCCGAAATACACAATTAATACCTAAAGATGAAACATCTCTTACAGTCAGCGGGGCTTTTATCTGCTCCGACAGCGATCAATCAGTCAGAATCTGTCACATTTCATTTACACACAACTTCTCGCGCAAATGAAATAAAACAAAAAGTAACTTACACATCATAAGGAACAAAAAAATAAAATAAAAACAGTGAAAAAATGAAGCAAAATGCAAAATAAAGTGATAAATATATAAATGAAACTACAATATAAGTAAAAATGAATAAAAGCAAAACAAGAAAAAGTGCACTTATAAAAGATCGATTAGGTAGAATAAAATGCAATTCAAAATTTATTGAAGCAAAATGAGAAAATATTAAAAAGTTAAATGATGGAACACAAATAAAATAGACTTAAAATGTAGTTAAAAATACATAAAAGTAAAATAAGAAAATAATAAGCTGTGACAGACTAAAATGTCAAAAAAAATTCATTTAAGCAACATAGGAAAATAATCAAAAGTGATAAAAGGTAACTGAAATAGACTAAAATCTAAATTAAAAAAAACATGAAAGTTAAATAAGAAAAAAATTTGTGATAAAATAGACTAAAATTTTATTTAAAATGAATGAAAGCAAAATAAGGAAATTATCAAAAGTGATAAAAGATAACTGAAATAGACTAAAATGTAGGTAAAAATACATAAAAGTAAAAGAAGAAATAATCAAAAGTGATAAATGGCAACTGAAATAGACTAAAATGTAAATTGAAATACATAAAAATAAAGAAAATAAATAATGAAATTGGAAATTTAATTTAAAATGAATAAAACTAACATTAAAAAAATGACAAAAAATGAAATAATTAAAGTATGATAAACGAAAATGTGTAAATAAAATAATAAAAATAAATCTTTTTAAAATAGTTTTAAAAAAAATAAAAAAAAATGTTTTAAAATCAACCTAAAGCCAAACTAAAAGGAAGTACTTAAGTTTGTTTTTTAAAACAGTTCTGTGGTTTTCGATCTGACATCTGGTTTATTTAAAAGGTCACTAGCAGAACAAAGACAGTTTTTGAGCTGCTGACTTTTCTGTAGTTTTTTTTTTTTTTATTTCTTGCAGCTCAGCTTTGGTCATGTTTTGTCTTTTTTCTGTCCTCAAACCGGTGTCTTCTTTCCTTCTGGCCTCATCTGCTGAACCTCATGTTTCTGTTTTGCTGGTCTTCAGGTCGGTACGAATATTCTCTGAGCTTCCGGGACTCCCAGTCCTCCGACGGTTCTGTTCAGGTTCCCTCAGAGTTCGGCACCAACATGGTTTATTACTACGACGACGGCAACAAGGTCCAGATGTACACAGTGGACGAGAAGCTCCTCAAGGAATACATCAAACGGCAAATGTAAGTCCATTATTCTCTTTTTTTTATGCTAATTCTGCAAAGAACCGACACAATAAACGAAACAAGACTCTAGAACACACATACAGGCCTCTATATAATCATATAACACAAAATGCATCAGTTGTTTTTTAGTTACTCATTTCCATTTCATCATTTTAATCAAATTTAACCAGAACCTTTGTGCTATAATGACATTTTTTTTTACATTCACATCGACAAAAACTTTGCTATCAGACTTTTAAATGGTTAATTAAAAGTAATTTAGTCTTTTACCAGCATGTTTGAAAGTAGATTTGTGTTTTTATTACTTTTTATTACTTGGTTTTTTTTCATTTCAGTCACTTTTTACCAGATTTCTCTCACCTAGTGTCTAGCTGCCTTTGTATATAAAAAAAATCTGCATTAATTTTGATAATTGATGAAGCGTTTAAGTCACTTTTAATGCAGTTTTTTTCTTGAATGAGATGCTGCCCTTAACCTAATAGTACCCGGTAAATCAGATTTTTGGTCTACTGCTCAGGCAAAACCAGGCATTTTTTGTTATCATGTAGAATTTAAAACCCCAAAAAATCCAAATGATTAGTGAGTTAATTTGTAAAATATCCAGATAATAAGCTGCTAATAGAAAGAATGATTAGATTCATCCCTGGATCTTGATAAACTGTATAGATATATATAAATTCAGGAAGAAAATGACCCTCATAATGTATATAATAGTATAATAAAAAAGGAAAAAAATCCAAATAAATACATTTTTAATGATCACATTCACCTTTTGTATGTGACTAATGAGGAAATTGATGCCGGGGGTAAAATTTATGCAAGAAAATGTAAGATTTACTCATAAATTTAATTGAATTAAAAACCAATGTGCTCTTAAAACGTTATGTTTTAGGGTTAATGCATAAAATATTTGTTAGATCTCAAAGTTTTTATACACTTTGGAACTACATATTGTGTCTGCCACTAAAAGGTTTAGTCAAATAGATTTTAGGTGCTTTTTCAGTTCTTTCTGATTGTATTTATTGATGCCAAGTTCATTTTGTTCTAAAAGTCAAGCAGTTTAAGTTAATTTTTAGTGAATCAGGCGATAAAACTTTGGTCTCATTTGTATGAATTTGGTTAAAAATAACGTCTGACAAGAAAAAAGTTGAATATTTCAGTTTCGTTTCATCCTGTAGGGTTAAATATTTAACTCCAGTGTGTCTTGTTTACAGACTGATCAGCAGTAATTAGTCGATGAACCTCCTCTGGGTCTGGGTTTTTTTTGTGGCCTGCAGGGGGCAGCGTCTCCTCTGAGTCGCCTCCTCCCAGCTTTGGCCTCCTTACCGATCAGGACGGTGGAGGCTGAGGGTGGGGTGAACTCCTAAATATAGTCTGAGTGCTTCGGAGGGGACAGACCGTGAATTATACGCAGGCCTGAGCAGGGAAATAAAAAATAAAAAAGGAGAGAGAGCGATGGGTGAGAGGGTGAAAGAGGGGACGCCGTTGTCTCCTTCCCTCTCGTCTTCCTCGGTTTTATTCATTCTGCTCAGTCAGCCGACGGGACGGAACAAGAAGCGACGACGAGCCGCCTGCAGGCCGAGCTGCACATACCGACCAGTGTTTGTTGGTGTGTGTTTAAAAGCACACAACGGTGACTTAAAGTGGTGTGACAAGCACAGACAGGGAGCCTTTCCAGTCTAGATTTGGTGGTGGTCCAGTCAGAATATCCTCCATTTAGGACGTCTTCACATAAATGCAATCTTAAATTTAGTTCATTTTCCTGATTTACCCTGTTTTTACAGGCCTTTAAAAGAGAACTCCTGTTAAATGTTGCGTTTTTATACAGCCCAGTGACTTAAGAGCAGGGATTCCTAAACTGAGGTGATTTCCAGAAAGTAAATGACATTTGCAGCCATAACTGTTATGTAAAGTTCAAAATATGTGCTCCTGCATACTATATATTTACGTAGAGATTACTTTGACTGACATGTTCTGCTACTAGCCGGTATAAATTACTATAACATGATCTACTAGTATTATTCCTAGACTGTAGCCCTGTTAGTGTGTGGCTGGCTGCGACATTTGTTGCCTCCGGGGATGATGGGGGTTGTGAGTCTGTGGCTGTGTCATTTTGTGGGTCAGGAGCTGCAAAGTTTGTGAACGTTAAACAGACCAATAAAGGTCAAAAATGAAGCAGCAGAACACAAGACTTCCTCAGTTTGGGTCCTTTTGCACAAGTTTATTGGCAAAATTGATTTTGTGTTTGTTCCAGTGCTCAAACATTCTTTCTCATTGGGTGAAATTAAAAGATTATCATGACGATTAAACGTATTATGTGTCTTTTTACAGTGAATACTACTTCAGCCTCCACAACCTGGAGCGAGACTTCTTCTTGAGGAGAAAAATGGACGCACAAGGCTTCCTCCCCATCTCCCTCATCGCCAGCTTCCACCGAGTGCAGGCTCTGACCACCGATATCAACCTCATCATGGAGGTAACGTGACACCAACACCCCAGAGAGTGCTGCTTTTAGTGCCAAATAAGTCCATTATAAACATTTAGACCGTGTTGATGGTTAAATTCTGCCCTCCAGGCTCTGAAGAGCAGCACAGAAGTGGAGCTGGTGGACGACCGGGTTCGCTGTAAATCAGAACCCGAGCGTTGGCCCATCCTCCCCGCCCCGACCGTCGTGGGTTCCCCTCGTACCGACTTCTCCCAGCTCATTAACTGTCCTGAGTTTGTTCCTCGGCAGACCCTCAACTCCACAAACTCCGGTCAGTATTCAGGTCTCCTTAAACCAAAGTAAACAATGACAACTGGTGATATTCTCTATTTTGTCAGCAAATCTCATGAAAACAACAATGAAAATATCCTACTAACAAATGTCGTACAACGCCTGAAGACAATAAATTTTCCACTTTTACTGTTTTTCATCACCAAATACTACACTTTATCACAAAGACACCATTCTCACCTTGAAGCATGGTGGTGGCAGCATCATGGTGTGACACATGGTGGTGGCAGCATCATGTGTCATACCATGATGTGAAGATTCTGAAGATTTGCTGAGTGATTTGTTGTGTTTTTCAGCTTCATCGCCTGTAAAGGAAACCCTTCTCGAGTCGGCGAAGCCTCAGAACTCGGCTGGATCCTCCTCCTCCTCCTCCTCCTCCTCCAGCCTCCCGGCAGCAGACGACTCCAAAGACGCCCCAAAGCCCGACCCCGACGCCTGGATCCAGGTGGAGAAACGCCACCGGCATCCTTCCGGAAAGGCAAAGGTAGTGAAGTCTAACAAGGGAAAAAAATCACCTCAAAATATAAGACACTGACTGGTGCTTTTGTGTACCTTGTGCACATTTTTTTGGGTTAATCCCCGTCATCTAACATCTCCAATGATAACACCAACTTGCCTGCTGAAACTTTGACAGCAGTATCACACTAACAGGAGGTCAGACAGCACTACTAGCAGCAGTACTTGATTGCATAACCATTATTTTTGATGACAAGGGTGGTCTAATAATTTTTTCTATGACTGTATATGTTGATCAAGTTTCCATTTTTGTGCCTGACTGTGGTGTTGTTTGAGGGTTTCATACTACGTAAAGTACTAAAATCTCCAAAATAAAGCAACAAATGAAGCCTTGAAGAGCTTTAAAGTCATAAGTGTGATCTTAAAGTCATTTATTGTCACCCATCACTGCCTGCTCATCTTTGTTTCCGTCTTGATTTCCTTTAATCTTCACTCATCTGTTTCTTAACATCGTTTTCCTGTCCTCCCTCCTTCATCTTCATCTTAATCTCTGGCCGGCAGCTTGCCAGTGATGATGTTTGTGTTGTCAGTTCTCCTCCTCTTCCTCTTCCTTCCTCCTCATCGCCTCAACCTGACCAGCTTCCCTCTCCAGTTGAGTAATTCTTCCTCTTCCTCACTCAGCTCACTTTGCTTTTTTCCCCTTTCTTCCCTCTGGTTCTCATTTATTTACTGCATTTTCCTTTGCTTCATCCTCCCAAACACGCCTGCCTTGCACTAAACCCTCCCTTCACAAAGGTTTATAATGTTTTCAAGAAATATTAATGAACTTTATGGTCATTTATCCAACATACAGACATGTTTTTGCCTTTTAACCTCCCCTCATTGATATAAATGTGTTTTACACAATAATAGAAGCATCCAACAGTTAAACTTTGGACAGTTTACCTTCCTTTTTCCTAAATTAGGCAAAAAAAACCCAAACAAACCCTGATTCCATTCCTACAATGCAGAAAAAACTATTCTCTCTCCTTGGAAGTTTTCCCTTTTATTGCTTTTCAGCACTGAATGATGATTAATTTAATTTCCCACACCCCAATAAAGTCAGTATTTATCAATCATATACTTTGCATTTAATATTTTTAATTATTTGACATTACTATTTTTTATGCAATTTGTTTTGTCACAAAAGCCAAATGAAGTCAATTTCATGGATTTTAAATGACAAACGAGTAATAGAAATATTTGAAATGTGCAAATTGACGTAGCATATAATGTAAATTAAATATAATTCAATGTTTTAAAGCAGTAAAATTGGAAAACATCCATTGAGGGAGATTTATTTTTAACAAACACTGTATTTAATCTAGATTTAGTAGCAATCAAGTGTTTTTTCTGACACTGACAGACTTTAAAAAGCTGATTTTATGCTCGTCTCCTGCAGTTAGACGTTTGTTTTGTTGCTTCTTTTGTTAAAATATTGTTGCTTTCTCGTCCAGGGAGACAACAAACCTCCTCCTCTCAGCCTCCAGGCTCCTCCGCAGGCCTCCGAGCCCGACCAGGAGGAGCTGGACTTCATGTTCGACGAGGAGATGGAGCAGATGGCGCCCAGGAAGAACAAGTTCACCGACTGGTCGGACGAGGACGACTCGGACTACGAGCTGGACGACCAGGACGTCAACAAGATCCTCATCGTCACCCAGACTCCGCCGTACCTCCGCAAGCACCCCGGCGGCGACCGGACGGGCAACCACGAGTCCCGGGCCAAGATCACCACCGACCTGGCCAAAGCCATCAACGACGGGCTGTACTACTACGAACAGGACCTGTGGAAGGGCGAGGAGCAGGTCGAGGTCAGCAAGGTAAGACTGGCATGAAGTAAGTTATCTCCAGTGACCAGTAAAATCACAGCATAGTAACCTATAAATAACCACAACTCCAAATGTTGCCTTTGTTTTAGTGCAAAAAAGTACA
Organism: Amphiprion clarkii; assembly: GCA_027123335.1. Lineage (NCBI taxonomy): Eukaryota > Metazoa > Chordata > Actinopteri > Pomacentridae > Amphiprion > Amphiprion clarkii. The sequence continues at coordinate 28,860,896 of CM049584.1, read as the reverse complement.
TTCTGAAAATGTTCACTCTTAATGAAAACGTTATGAACAGCCTGAAAATTCTGAAGAAGAATAAGTTCAATTTCAGCAGCATTGTGCCTCAGTTTATCATTTCCACATTACGACTTACAGATCAGAGTGTTCTGCTTTATTGCAAGATTTTGATCCTGACCATCAAGTATTTACAATATGGATGAATAAATCCTTACATTTGACCTTCATACCAAGAAAACATTTTTTTTTATTAAATAACACACCAGAAAATGTTGTTTTAATAGAAATTTATACCGGTAGGTAAAATAAACATGAAACCAACTCAAACACCCAGAATAATTCAATTCACATTTAGAATAAACTATATTTTTTTACTCCACAGTTTTTACATGAAATTAGAGTCAACTTTATTGTCATTGCACCGACTACAAGACAGTAAAATGCAGTTTAGCTTCTAACCAGAAGGGCAAAAACGGCAGTAAAGTGCATTATTTACAGAATCTTACAGTATAAACAGGTTTAGATTCATGGATACAATATTAAATAGATAATCTAAATCTACAGGCGGAGATAAATAGTGATATAAACAGTTTAAATCTGTACTTTAATGTCCTTTAAATGGATGTAATGAGCCACATGACCTCAGAAGGTTCCAAATATGTGAACTTTATCTCACTACAGTGTTTCCCTCTGGGGCTTTTGACAGATGATTAAAAACTCATCGTCCAACACGTTGAAGCAGGTTTCTAACGGGGGGTCAAAGAAAAGCGCTGACGGTGGAAAAGAGACAAAAAATACAGAAATTTACTCGCAGCTCACATGTAGAAAGTCACGTCTGAACAAGTCGAAGACAGCTCAGGAGGTTTTTTATTTTCAATTTTGCCTCATTTTGCATGAAAACACTGATACTGAATCTCTTTCAGATACACAAATATAACAAAAGCTGCTTCATATTTGTAGGAAAACATGCTGAGGCTGTTTATTCTCCTTCTAATCTGCGCTAATATTGATCTTAATTAAGTTCATTAACTTTGCAAGAAGAAAAATCTTAAACTACATCCTCAACTTCAACATTTAGAACAACATTTTCTGGTGTGTTATTTGATAAAAATGTGTCAATTTCTTGCTATAAAGGTCAAAAATCAGGATTTATTCACTCATCAGGATCAAAATCTAGCAATAAAAGCAGAACATTGGTACTATATTAAATCACAGTAAAAACAATTAATGGTATGAAAACACTAATATATGAAAATTTAGACATATGGATACAGTAAAATAAACAATCTAAATCTACAGGTGGCGATATGAGCAATATAAACAGTATAAATAGTGTATTATATATATTTTAGCATATATGTACAAAAAAAAATGTTGCTTTAAAAGTAATTTATAGGTAAAATCAACATGAAATCTGCTTGTACACCTCAAATATTTCAGTATTTCAAGTAATTGTGGCCATTTGGCCTCCAGACATCCTGTTTAACACAAATGTTCAGGCTTTATTTCTGCAGATTATTGGTATAAAATCAATATAGAAGTGAAAGTGTGATTTTAAAATGTGAACGAAACAACAAAACAAAAATGCCATAAAAACAGATTGTTTTTATGCGGTGCTTCACTTTTTAAATAGTTCAATAAATAATTGCAGTGATGTTTACAATTTAAAGTGTCTTTACATTTAATATCCAGCTTTTAACAATTAAAATTAAACATTAATCTAAAGAAAAATGTGCTTTAGAGAAATTAAAAACTTCACTTGTGTCCTGTGAAATGAATTAGAGTGAGTACATCCTGTCTATTTATTCATATTTAAGTATAGATTAAGTAAATACTGGATAATAAAGTGTAAGTAATCATAAGTAACAGCAGGAATATATTACATTTATTGGGTATTTTTAATATCCTGCTTTGAGCGGTAAATAGGGAATATTGCCTTCAGGAAAATGTGATTTTTATTCGCTTAGATGTAAAATCGCTGTTATTGAATCGTCTCCATGAGGCAGCAGGCAGACGTTTATGAATTTGTCAAGTGCAGAATTCTCCCTCTACAGCTTTTGACGGCATCAGTAGAATCTCTCTGCAGCCGACGGCTCCTTAACGCTCGGCTGACGTAAAGACGTCGTGACGGAGCTGCCGACCCAAAATAAAGCCACTATTTCTCGCCTGCTGTACGAGCCTCCAGACCTACATGTGTGTCGCAGCTGCTTCCAGAACCGAGTGACCTGCTTTCCAGAGGAGCTGCCTCGTCTGCAGAAACGCTGCACCGGCTGCATTACGCAACGCTGTTTTAATAAGACGCTTTATGGTGCAGGGTCAGTTTTACAGCAGAGTAGGAGACACAACTATAAACTGAATTACAGGCTTTGATCTCATTCATCAGGAGACTAAAAGTGCATAAAATACGTCATTTATTTGTCCTTAACCCTCCTAAACAGCAATGATGTTCCTGGATCATGTTTAATTATCCAAAAAATCCACATAAACATCTCATTATTAACTCCATTATTAACTATTTTCATCTATATTTAGGTGTTCTTTACCTCTCACAGGTCATGGTTCAATGAGGATAATTGACTCGTTTTCATTAAATACTGCATGTTAAAACTTTTTTTAATCTACATTGGAAAGACCTACATATAAAATTCAATAGTTTTACAAAGCATTGATAGTTTTTCTGACCATCTGATAAACAAAAATGTCTTTTATGATTGCGTAAATGGCACCCAAACTTACAAAACTGGTCGAAATTATATTATTCACATGTTTATACTACTATAAACATGAAATAAAATTTAAAAAAATAAGAATACAGTGTGTTAAAACAAGAATAAAAATAAAACTGCTGAGAAATTTTCTTAATTTTTCAGTATATTTAAAAAAATGCAGTAAAATAATTCTGTTAATCAGTTATTTAAGTAATTGATTGATAATGTCACACAGTTCAGGTTTTTTTTCCAGGCTTAGAATGGGAGCATGATTGGTCTACGTCTGGTAAAGTGTTGCCTTTTCTGACAGAAGTGTGGATTTTTCTGTTATTTCTGACCACTTAATAAACAAAAATATCTATTATGATGGCGTAAATGACACCCCAATTAATAAAACTGGTTAAAATATGATTATTTTCATAATTCTGGTCATTTTTCATTTTGTCACTGACTGAAACCTCCTGGGAATCATGGTTGAAACTCATGACTCAGCTCTAGTTGTTTCATGATTGGATTCAGAAACAAGCTATTATTTCGTTCAATTTTTATATGTTTTTTAGATTTTATATTTGTTTTTCTGAGTTATTTGAGTGAAGTCTGTTACTGAAAAGCTTTAAGAGATCCTCTGAGGGGAAACGAGAGCGACAGAACGACGAATTTGTTGACTTTAGATACACAACAGCAGGTTCAACATCAGAAACTCTCACGATCTGACACCTAAAAGCAGATTAACACTCACAAAATGCAAACTGGCTTCATTCAAATCCTGCAGGAATGATGTTATTTATCAGTGAGACTCATTTCATTCATTGTTTCATTCATATTTAAGCACATTTAAAGCATTGATTAAAAGGAATAACTAGATAATTAAGTGTAAATAGTCATTATATTAGGTTTAATTGGTATTTTTGCATGTTTTGCATTTAATATCCTGCTTTGACTGGTAAATATGTAATATTGCCCCCAGAAAAATGGGGTTTAAAACAACAAAAACTACAATTTTACCCTATAAATTGAACTGGAGTGATTACATCACGTCTAATATTCATTCATTCATATTCAGGTGGTCACTAAGTGTGTTGTTTTTGTTGCTGGCAGCAGTTTTCTGCGCCGTCAGCTCGTTCTGGGCTCAAAGTTCGTCGGTAAAGTCGCCACATGTGGGAAAAGTCACGCCTGAACACACTGAACACACACACCTGCGCATTTTCTCCCCAGAAGCTGACGTGTAAAGTTGAAAGTCCGCCGCCACATCTGCTGAGTGTCACAGCGACCTGCGGCCGTATTCTTACCTCCACCTTCGACTGTTATCAGTTTAAACAGCCCCAGAGGTCGAATTATTACCCCGTCACGTCTGAGAGGAAATGCTTTGATAGTCGACGCTGGTTTTACTGCCTTTCACCACCGTGCACCAGTGTTAAATATATTATCAGGAGAAAGTGTAAGAGAAAATGGAAAAAATATATGTAGAATTCTCCTGAATTTTTCTGGGTTTTTTTTGTTTTTTTAAAAACACATAAAATATTAAAAAAATGCAAAATACACACTGAATTTACATGTTTAATGCAAGATATAATCAAAAAGTTGTGACTTTGTATGACAACAAAATTTCCTTTTTTTTTTTACATATAAAGGCAATTAAAATGCATTTACAAATATATAATTTTTCATAATTTTACATATTTAATATTTATTTAATAGAAAACATATACTTTTACATTTAAAAGTAATGAAAGTATATTTGGAAATGTATAATTTTTCATAATTTGTCATATTTAATAGAAAAAATATATATTATAGTTATATACAAATTAATTTATATTATTATATTTTATTGTATTTGCACATTTAAATGTCCTTTATTAAACATGAAATCTAAAAATTAACTTCATAAAATGTATTTTAATTGTGGAAATTACTTTTACAAGATGGTTATTTTCTGTTGATTTACAGTATTTTTGGAATGTTTCCTTTTTTTCCCGTTTTTTCTTTATATATGTTTTTTTGCATATAAAGGCAATTTAAATGCATTTACAGATGTATTACATTTCTCATATATTACATTTTTATTTAGTAGTACTATTAATATAATTCTAAAATTACATAAAATTAGTGACAAGAAATAGAATAAAATATTGACAGAATTTCTCACAGCAAAAATAATATCCCCTTATGTCTTGTAAAACGTATAAAATCATTCCATAATTTCTCAAGCTATAATTTGACAATAAATATTTGGTATAAAATGGGTGAAAAGTTCAATCTGTGAGCTGCTTGTCAAGGGATTTTCTGTTTATTTTCAGATACTTTCAGACTCTGTATTTCATGCAGCTTGTTGCTCGTTAAAGTTTAATAGAACGGAACTAAAATCCTCGTCTTTTCCTCAGACTCTTCTTGACTGTGTTCCTGTTTCCGTTTCCCAGCAGGAAGTGGAAAACTTCAAGAAGCTGAACGTCATCAGTAAAGATGAGTTCGACACTCTCACCCCCAAAGCGCCCGTCGACCCCAACCAGGAAGTCCCGCCTCCTCCGATGCCAGGTGGGTTTGTGGATCCAGTCTGAGCGTCCTGCCTGCTGCTTTCTGCATTTATAAAACCACTTTATGATGGTTTATTTCTTCTGTGATAAGGAATTTTAGTACCATAAACTATACACAGTAAAACAATAAACACTTTGGAGCTTTAGTTTAGACACCAGATAGCTGCAGTCACGCCAAAACAACTACAGGGATAGAAGAAGAATTTAATGACACGCAATGATGGCGTATAAATGTGTGGAGGAAGAAAGAGTAAAGAAGAGGAGCTCAGTGCTTATTAAAATAGAGACTGAAAACATGTCTTCACAATCTCCTGCAGGTTAAATAAACCGATAAAGCACTTTTATTGCTGATTAACTAAAGAAAAACAGACTAAAGCAACATAAAGCTTCAAAGAAGACTTGCAAACCCTCCATTTAAAAACAGTATCTGTACATCTAATTGTCTTGTCCAGGGGTGTCAAACTGATTTTAGTTCAAGGTTCCACATTCAGCCCAGTTTGATCTCTAGTGACCAGTAAAATAACCTAGAAATAACCACGACTCCACATTTTTCTTTTGTTTTAGTGCAAAAAAGTGTTCTGAAAATGTTCACATTTATTGAAATATCTTTTAACAAAACATCATGAACAACCCGCAATTTCCAAAGAAAAGTAAATTCAGTTTCAACAACATTAAGCCTCAGTTTATCATTTATACAATAAAACTTACAGATCAGGGGTTAGTGTCTACAAAGGAACACAACATTTAATCATCTGACAAAACGACGAATAAAGCAAAACGCAAAATGACAAAAATAAGATGAAAAACACAAACAAGACAAAAAGGAAACACAAAACGACAAAAACAAGAAACGAAAACATTGGAGAAACGACAACAGTCAGACAAAAAAAAGACTAAATATTACAAAAATTACAAAAGAGCAATCTAGTATTTTACTTTATGATCAAAGCATCTTGTCATGGTCTAGAAATTATTTTAACTTTATAGTTGTACAAATTTCCAATCTGCAGTTAATGTCTTCTCTGTAATTTTTACTCTTTACAAAGTCGTCCCTCTGGAGGGCCACTTTTGGCCCACGGGCCACGTGTTTGACACCCCTGGTCTTGTCCTTTATAACAGCCGTCCCCAAACTTTTTTTGCACCACAGGAAATTCAAGCAAGACCGTTTTCTGCAGACCGATCATCGCACACATAACAAATAATAATGTTTTGGGGTTTTTGTTTGTTTTTTTTAAATAAAAAAGAAGTGTCCTTAACAAATAAAATTCAATCTTATTGCTAATTTATTAACTATTTATGCACGACGGAGTTTAATAAAGATGTTAAAATGGTCGGAAGAACCTTGTTTGTAAGATTGATTGTTAAGATAGTCGTGTTATATTGTTGTTTAAAAGTTTCTGCACCAGTATGATGAAGAGTAGAACTTCTTTGTTCTTTGTCAAACCAGTTTTCTGTCAAAAATAAAAACAAGGATAATAAAATACAGTAAAAACAAACACAAATTTTCGCAGTACAGCAGCTTCAGTGAAACATCCTTCAATATGAAGTGTCCTCATCGTCTCAGCTCTAATTGCACGTTAACATACATTTAAAAATAAACTCCTACCAGCTTGCAGTGACATGATAGTGTGTATAAATCACCACTGAATGTTTCTAAAAGCTAAATATGGGGACGTGAAGCTCACCGTGCACTTTAATCGTCCTCCTGATAAAGTTTGTATGAATTTAAATAATCTCGATCTTGTGTTTTCTCAGCGGACAGTGGAGCAGAAATGGCTCGTTCTCTGCCTACGTCGGTCCCCGAGTCGCCCAGCACCCACCAACCCAGAACCCCCAGAACGCCTCGGACCCCCGGACGCCAGGACCCCAGCAAGACGCCCCGGTTCTACCCCGTCATGAAGGAGAGCGGCACCATCGATGGACAGGTGAGCTCTGTTTTTACAAAAACACTGTCATACATCAGAGCAGCGTCCGGTTACAGTTGTCTAGTGTGAAAGAGGATCACAATGCTGTTGTTTAAAAGCAAGAAAGACCAGTTTCTGAGTGCAAATTAATGAAACATGAGATGACTGAAATGTGGGAACTGACACACAAAATGATCTGTGTTTCTTCAGAGTTTAATCTTAGCTATTTTCGTAGAGAATTTGTGTATAACTTGACGTCTTCAGGGTTTTGTTGAAGTGGTCAAGAAGGTTCCTCATTGTTCCCTGTTCTCATTTTTCTGACCTCTGAGAAACTATTAACCCTCGTGTCGTCCTGCGGGTCAAAATTGACCCGTTTTAAAGTTTGAAAATGTGGGGAAAAAATATATTTTTACCATGAAACTTCTGATGTCCACATTTTGAACATTTTTGGGAAATCTTTTAAGGTGGAAAAGAAGAAATGTTAAAGAAAATGTTTCTTAAGAACATTCACAAAAAATTGATTTTTACTCATTTACTCATTTTGGTTGATTTTTACTCATTTTTGGTTGATTTTTACTCATTTTTTGAAAACATTTACAAGAATTTTCTTGCCAAATTTGGGGGATTTTTTTTTTAAATCAAACTTTTAAGGGAAACTTTTAAGGAATAATTGGAATTTTCTTCCTGAAGGTTTTGCAAATTTTCAGAAATTTGGGGAATTTTTTTGCAGAATTTTTGGATTTTTTCAGACAAGGAAACAATATTTTTTGGTGCCCGTAAATGAGGATAACAGGAGGGTTGAGTTTCTTAGACGTCATAAAGAGCGAAGAACAATAAGGCAGTGTGTGATTTTTATTGCTTTATAGTTGCTCAATATCACTGGAGACACTAAAGAAAATCAGCCTGGTGTCCACGCCTGTGCCGTCTGTTTTCAGTCTCATCTTTTCTTTGTGTCGCAACTTCTTTTCCAGTCGTGCAGAAATCATACTGTGAATGTTTGCATATTCTGTACGAGTTTGAGCATGAGCTTTAACTTGAAGCAGACAGTGGAGCTCTGTTGTCTGTTTTGTATGTGCGTTTCCATGGCACCAACTTGAAACGCTTCCCAGTGTTTAATGCTGTTCCAAGTCTGAAATTTGCATAAAAACTTAACTGCACTTCACCAGCTACATATTTCAACCCAGTTCTGTCCTCGTCTCTGTTCTAGATGCCGAGGAAGAAGAAAACCCGACACAGTTCGAACCCTCCTCACGAAGCCCACATCGGCTGGGTGATGGACTCCCGTGAACACCGACCGCGCTCTGCCTCCATTAGGTCCGACTGCCTGTTTTTCACTTTTTATATGACTCTAATAATGTCGCATTTAAAGTGAAGTTCAGTGACACATAAAACAACCAAAAGAAGAACCTCAAGTAGTCACTTCTCCCAACATCTTCCTCTTGCTGGAGTTGTTCTGCTTGACATTTGGTCTGTTTTCCACCAAAACGAGTTGAAGCACCAAACAGTATCAGTTAGACTTGTACACGTGATCATAAAGTATCTGCAAATGCAGTTAGATCTGAATTTTTGTGCAAATTTGAGACGCTCAGTATCCACAAACAGCAAGAAATGTTTGAAAAATAAACAGCGTCGGTGGGAGTTTAGCTAGCAATGGACACCATGACAAAGACTACTGTGGGAGTTTAGCTAGCAGTGGGAACCATGAAAAAGACTACTGTGGGAGTTTAGCTAGCAATGGACACCATGACAAAGACTACTGTGGGAGTTTAGCTAGCAATGGACACCATGACAAAGACTACTGTGGGAGTTTAGCTCACAACGGACAGACGACGTTAGTTTTGCTTTAGAGAACCCAATAAACTACCGTCTAAGTGTTCCTGTTTTTGTTTATTCTTCACCACTCAAACATCTTTTCTTCCTTCGTCGTTCCACAGCAGCTCCAACGCCTCCCCATCAGAAGGAGCGCCGCTGTCGGGAAATTACGGCTGCACCCCCCAGTCTCTGCCCAAATTCTGGCATCCATCCCACGAGCTGCTGAGGGACAGCGGCTTCACCCAGCAGGGATACCACAAGTACCGCCGACGGTGCCTTAACGGTGAGCCCTCCTACCAAACACCCCCATACTCTTATCACGTCTTTGCACAACCTTGAGAAAGAAAAAAAAATGATGCCGTTCTTGTGTCTTCAGAGAGGAAACGGTTGGGGATCGGCCAGTCTCAGGAGATGAACACCCTGTTCAGGTTCTGGTCCTTCTTCCTCAGGGACAACTTCAACAGGAAGATGTACGAGGAGTTCAAGCAGTACGCGCTGGAAGACGCCAAAGAAAATTACAGGTCATGAAGAACTCTAGATGGTGTTTAAATGAAGGGTTTGGGAGCAGAGTGGTCTAACCCACTTTCTATAATCTTTGAGAAAAATCTTGTGTTTTCCAGAATGGTCTAACATTCCACTATAACGTTATATTTGGGTTGTGGGTTTGACCACTTTGCCACTAAAATCTAGACCATGAAATATTACAGAAATGATATAAAACTGATTGAGATTTTTTGTGGGTTAGACCACTCTGCTTCCAACGCCCTCAAATGCTGCTTAGCTTCATGCAAACGTGTTTCTCTACCTGGGGAGGACAGACATTTATTAATGTGGCATTTATTGGCAATTTATATGGCATTTATTAATAGATATTAGTCAAACAAATAGAAAAATCTGAAAAAATGCAGCAGTGAATTAAACCAAAGAATAAAGGCAAAAGCAGAGAAGTGCTGTTGTGTTTGTAAATTCACAGTTTAGTGAAATTAACTCCTTCAAACAGGTAGAGAAAGGCTTTACTGTTTCTAAAGTGTATCAGACTCTTCTTCATATGTGACCGTCATTGTTTGACAGCAGGAGGTTAACCGGGAGGAACATTATTGTGTTTCTGCCAAAGGCTCTTTCACACACCTGCCAAACCTACATTCCTGTCTAAATAAGTGGGTGGCGGCCTGTTGAAGCGAAGGCGTAACGAACCCATCAGCTGTTCAGCTCGTCCTGCTGGTTCCTCCGACAGACATTAATAACCTGCCAGATAGACGTTGTGAAATGTTGGAGGCTCGTGTGGGAAAACGGCTGATTAGAGACACAGAGTTTACAGTGAAGCTTCACATTAACATCCTGTACCTGTTTGAAGTTCTCACCCTCCTTTGGAAGTTTTCCCCCTTTTATTGCAGTTCAACGTTCAATTTAACTTGAATTTTATTGACAAGAATTAGCAAAAATGCCCTCTTTAATGTCAAATTGATTTCTGCAAATTAACGTCAATTAAAAATATAGAATAAGTGATTGCAAAAGTCCACCAAGACACTGATGATTTCTTTGAAGGAGTTACATGAAAGAAACTACTGAGGGAGGCCACCAAGATACCTATGACTCTTCTAAAGGAGTTATAGGAAAGAAACTCGTGATCGAGGCCATCAAGACAGCTATGACAAGAAAGAAACAAGTGAAGTAGTTCAGAAAAGTTTAAAGAAAAGAACTAGTGAGGGAGGCCACCAAGACACCTATGACTCCTCGGAAGGACTCATAGATGGCTTGGTGGCCGATGACTCCTTTAAAGGAACGTTGACTGCAGTGAGTCACTTTTAAATTCTTGTCAAAGCAGTATAAATGGAAAACTTCTAAACTACATGCTGCTGTTTACAAGCCAGATTTAAACCAGCGTGTCATTTAGTTTGCTTCCTTTGACGGTAAATGTTTGTGTTTCCTCTGCAGGTACGGTCTGGAGTGTCTCTTCAGATACTACAGCTACGGTTTGGAGAAGAGATTCAGGTTAGATCTGTTCAAGGACTTTCAAGAAGAGACCCTCAGGGACTTTGAGAAAGGTAAGAAACATCAAAACCCACCAGACGCCCTCAAACTTCAACACTTTCACTAATCAAGCAAACAAACGGTCTGATTTCTATGCTTATCAAACATTAAATAACTGTTCCTATGCAGGTTAAAGGTGCTACATATGAAGAGTTGTTTGTATTAACAGAGATGCCCCTATTATCTGTTTACAGCCACATTATGTTGTAATATGAACCACATTCACTGCTAAATATTAGCCCTATTTATAGTGCAAACCTACTTAACCTGACTCTAAAGTTCACCGTGCAGTTTCCGCTTCGGAAACGGATTAAAGTCAGTTTCTCAACTCATTTCAACACCGCTGCTGTGTGACTCAGTGGAGCAGAACGAAGCTTCGCCTCCACTGGCTTCAGCCTCTTATTTCCAGCTCAGTTATTCTGGTGTTACAGTTAAACGTTTCCCAATCGAGCTGCCCCAGAGGCTGAAATGTCAGAGATGTTACCTGGAAAAAAAAACAGAATACACTGAAATATCTGACTTTATGTGGTCTGAACTCCCTTATTTAAAAATGATCGATTTCTGTTCATATTTATAGTAGATATAAAAATACAGATAAGAATTAAAGGAGAAAATATATGAAAAAAGTAAAACTGCTGAAAACCAGTAAATTAAAAACAAAATCGCAGTTTAAACATCTGAATCCTAAGTAGTTTCTTGGTGTTTTTTTGCTTTTGGCACGGTTTTACTCACTTTTGGCTCATTTTTCACTGCAAAACAGTACAACTCAGATGTTATAATGCACTAAATCATCACAAAAAGTTGAATTTCTCTGATTATTTATGTTGCAAACATTGAAGAAACCTGGAATCAACATGTGCAACGTATTTCCAATTACCCACAGATGTTACCAATGATGGAAAATATGCTGACCCGATGTTCTACTGCTTGCATTTTCCTGTCTCCTCCCTGTTATGTGTAAACAGCCTGCAGTTCTGCAGAAAACTCTGAATTTTCATCACATAAATGTTGATCACAGTTGAGTCATTAATACATTTTTTGTTGCACCGAGGACCACATAATTTTTTGTTTTTTTCCGAATTTGGTGAATTTTACAATGAGACGTGTAGAATAAAGTGATTTTATGGAAATACCACAATTTTAAGCCTAGATTTTTTTTTCCAACCGAGCAGCACATCCCAGATGAGTAGTTCAGGGACCTTTTAAAAAGTTAAAAATATGTCAATTTTTTCTCATTTTGTAGTTTGTTTTTCTGCCAAATGGTGTGATTTTGGCAAGGCGAACAGTGTCTACAAACATGCCTACATGGAGGCCGACGTGCAACATGATGGCAGCAGGAAATAAAAACTGTTCTGTCCTAAATTCAACCAACCGTCACATATCTGAAGGTCCCGTGTGAAAATGAGGTTTGAGTTGTTGACCACGAACCACAATGTGAGCATTTTCCCCCTCGATACTTCCTCTGATCTGTTGGAAAAAAACACAGAAAGTCTCTGTACTGTTAGTTTTTAACAAGTATTTGCCACAAAAAAGGTTAATAGGTTAATTTTGACTCACATTTTTTGGCCTTCATGAACTCAAAGTTAGTTTTTGAACTGACTACAAACTGAGAAAACATTCAGGCAAAACAACAGATGAGTCCTGTGAGGGAGGCCACCAAGACACCTGAGTCTTCTAAATGAGTTACAAGAAAGAAACTAGTGAGGGACGGCACCAGGACACCTCTGACTCTCTTCTTAAGTGTTTTCACTGTGAATAATATCGTCCCACAGACTGAATGAATAAATTTCTGCTCCGTCTCGTCTCCAGGTCAGCTGTACGGACTGGAGAAGTTCTGGGCCTTCCTGAAATACTCAAAGATGAAGAACCAGCCCATCGACCCGAAGCTGCAGGAACACCTCTCCCAGTTCAAGAACCTGGAGGACTTCAGGGTGGTGGTGAGTGTCTGTGGATGTGGAAACATTTCAAGTTAATGCAAACTTTTCTCCTCGTGAAAGTTCCACCAGTGATTGTCTGATGAGCATTTAGTTCGATGATAGCATATCGATTAGTCAACCTCTCAGCCAGTTAAGACTTTAGAAACTCTTAATCTCTCATTATTAATTTAATTCCTGCATGGCAGCAAAAACAAATTAAGAGGTTCCAGAAACTCCTGCAGGCTGAACAAACAAAACAAGGGTTCGTTAACTTTGCAAAACAGACTTGAAGAACATTCCTAGCATCGCTGGTTTAGTTTAGTCTGTGCAACAGAAATAACCGTCCTGGTGGAACACAGGCAGATATCTAGGAATTTTAGTAATCGAATTGCTTGAATAACTCAAGGAATTGTTTCAGCCCTAATAATTACAAAATGTAAAGTGTAAACTAAATAACAGGAAACAGATAAACAGGAAGTAAACAGGTGTATTGCACAGAAATATTGCACTTGATGATATTAATGCATAAAATTTACTAGCGCTGGACCCGAATATTCAGTCGTTACAGTGGTATCCGAATATTTATTTTCAGATCTGAATATTTGAATCGTCATTAATCCGGGCTGAATATCCAGAGCACAGAAATTGCTATTCGGGCCAACCCTAAAATTTACCATAAACACTACTGTTCAAAGTGTGGGGTCACTTAAAATTGTCCTTATTTTTGAAAGACAAGCAGTTTTTTTCAATGAAGATACCAATAAATGAATGATAAATCCACTGTAGACATTGCTAATGTGGTAAATGGCTATTCTAGCTGGAAATGTTTTAATGGAATATCTCCATAGGGGTACAGAGGAACATTTCCAGCAACCATCACTCTTGTGTTCTAATGCTACATTGTGTTAGCTAATGCTGTTGAAAGGCTCATTGATGATTAGACTTGTGTAGTTATGTTAGCTCATGAATAAAAGTGGGAATTTTCATGGGAAAAAAATTTGAAATTGTCAGAGTGACCCTAAAGTTTTGAACAGTAGTGTATGTGTGTTTCTTGATTACCAATCCTTAGTCGTGGCCTTAGACAATAGACGAAAACAGCTAATTGCTGCTGAAAACTAATTATTTTTCTGTGTTTCGTGTCTTCAGCCCCCGATGGGAGAGGAAGGAGGCAGGAGGAGACGTCCCTCGTCCTCGGCCGGGGATGAAGGGAGGCGTCGGCGACATCCTTCCAACTCTACCTCAAAGCCCACGCAGGCCAACAAATCCTCCAACACGGCCGCTCAGCCCGCCTCCTCCACCTCCTCCTCCAACGCTACGACGCCCAAAGACAGCGCCCAGAAAACAGCAGCCGCTCCATCCCAGGGGAAGAAGAGCGACGGCAAGGCTGGGAAGAAGGAGAGCGTCGCCCCCAACAAATGAAGCTCCTCCTGCTGGATGTGGGTTTGGATGAAGAGAAGCAGAGCGAGGCGGCGCTCAGCTCAGCGCTCAGAGGCCGAGCGTGGTCGACTTAATACCATTGTTTTTATCATTTCATTTTAAAAAGCAAGCAGGCAAGCGTAGGCAGCGAGCTCGAATGTGTTCGCCTGACAGCTCGAAACGTTTACAGTAAAAAATGCATTCCCTGCATTTTGCCTTTTGATCCTCTCAGATGCCAAAACTCTTCACCGTCGAGCGCTACAATCTGTAAGAAAAAACAACGATGCTCGGGTCCGTGAAGAGCCGTTCAACTGTGATTCTAGTTTGCCAAGATAAAGAGTCTTGTGTGCCTTAATCTGATCCACCAGGACGGCAGGAAAAATGTCTGCTCTTTTATTAAAAAGTCTTCCTACTAGTCGATCATTCGGAGCTTGAATGTGTTTAAAAACTGACACCAGGTTTTAGTTCTCTCCTCGGCTTCCGTTTTTTTCTCTGTTTTTTTTTTTTTTTTTTCACAGTGACAATCAAGCAGCCATACATTTAGTGAAGGAGCGACCCCGAGGCTGCTGCTCAGTACCAGAACGTTGCAGAAATAACGACAAATTCACCCGGGAAGCTTTACCTTCGAGTCCCGTTTTACACCCAGAGTTAGCATAATTTATTGTTTTGTTTTTATTTTTTTTTTCATTTTACTTGATTGATGGAATAGTCTTAGGTAATCATTGCAGTTTTTAATGGCTTTTGCTATTGAATATAAAAAAAAAAAAATAAAAATAAGTGAAATGTTTCTGCTGGAATTATGGGTGTGAGCTAGCGTCATGGAAACGACAGTATATTTTAGCTTGAAGTTTATTACGTTTGAGGCTTGGTGCTCTAGTGGCACTTTAATCGTTAACTTTCCTTTCATCGGTGGACTTAAAAGAGAGGTTTTAGAGTTGAATTTTAAAAGAAAAAAATGTAAATACTATAAAAAATCATTTGCTATTCAATTATTCATCTGATTTTAAGAAGTGATTTATCGGTAGCGTGGATTTGAGTGTGTTTTAGGTTAAAGCGATGCATGTTAATGAATTGTAAAATGCAAAAAAATATAAAATAACAGTTGATTGTACTGAAGTGGTGTTTGTGTCGTCTGTCCTGCATGAACTCCAGGTTCCTCTCACCTCGTAGCTTCAGTCGTCAAGCCTGAATGGCAGGTTTTTTGTTCCCAGCCGTGGATGGTTCGGGGTGAAATTTGTCAGCTGTCATCGCTCGGCTAATCATCTGTAATTTAAATTAAAGTCACATTTGTTCCAGCGGCTGCAAATCACACTTCATCTCCTCTGAAGAGGTGTGTACGATCAGCGGAGCAGATAACAGCAGAGTAAAAGCTGAAGAACTGGAATCCAAACAACAAATGACACCCACAAGAAAATAACAAAGAAGAAAAGACTCAAAAATGCACTTTTCCCTGCAATTTCACATCATTAAAAACACAGTAAACACATGAAAAAAACAGAAAAACATCTGAGCAAATATAAAAAGTAGTTTGAGCAAGAAAATATGCCAACTACTGTGTTATTTTAGTGCATTTATTGTGTGTTTACTACACTACGGGTCCCCATAGAAGGACAAATAGAACTGAGAATCCGCCGTCAACTTAAAACAGTGTTACTCTGCTGCCTTCAGGTGTCCCTCGTAAATTTTAGTACTCATTGGAAAAGTCGATCTGAGAGTTGGATGGTGTCAAAGGTTGCCATTCTTTCATACATTTACTTGCTTTTACTGGAAAAAAATACACAATTAAACGGGGCGTGTCAACAATAATAATTTTATTTTCTATTTTTTCTATTTGGGTTTTTTATATATATTTTTTAATATATATATATATATATATATATATATATATATATATATATATATATATATATATATATATATATATATATATATAAATGATTAAAAGTAATAATAAAATATAACTGATGTTGCATTTCTGCAAAGGTGGGGTTTACAGTATAGAAGTTTTTTTTTAATTTCTATTTTTTTTTTACCAGCATTACCTTTTACATTTCTGTTCTAGTTTTGTTTAAGCTGATTTATTTTGATTTTTGTGCTGTCTTTGTATTTATCTATGTATAAACTGCTATTCTGCATTTATTCTCATGTTATTGTCACTTTTTTGGCGATATTTGGCACAAGAATTTCTTTTAATCACACGAGCAACGTTCTATATTCATATATGTATATTTAATGAAGTTCTGTGTTATTTTTATATTTTATTTTCATCAGATTTAGTTAGAATTGGGAGTTGTGTGCAGTTTCTCCTCCTCGCCCAGGAGTCAACCGGTATCTCCGCGCTTCCCGAAGGGCCGTGAACGCAGCAGCATCCAGGGGCGGGTAGGCGCTAACCGAGCAGTATGGCGGACGATGGAGACAGTTCGAGCGGACCAGTTGACACAAGCGGCGGGCAGGGGGCAGCGGAGGAGTCGGACGGGCTCGGCCTCGGCGGGATGTTGCTGAATCTCAGTATTCTGGTGGCGGTGGTGGCCGTCTGCCTGGCGGTGTACCGGCGGTGGGGCAGGCGGCTCGGCTCCGACGCGGCCCAGGGCGACGAGGCCTCGGCGCTTCCCAAGATGAGGAGACGGGACTTCACTCTGGAGCAGCTGCGGGAGTACGACGGGCTGGAGAACCCCCGCATCCTCATGGCCGTCAACATGAAGATCTTCGACGTGACCAGCGGCAAAAAGTTTTACGGTAAAGGTGAGTGCTGGCGGCTGACAGCCCCGGGGAGCCCGCTGACACGTCCCCGCCGGTGGTGAGTTTGTCCCGGAGCAGAATTTGGGCGCAAACCGTTATGGGGGGTTAGCTTAGCTTAGCTTAGCCGCTCTGGCTTTTGTCTGTGTTTTTGAATGGGGGGCTGCTAGCTAGCTACTAGCTTGGCGGAGCGGCTGTGTGGGGGAGTTCGGGGTTGTTGTGTTGGCGCTTTAATGGCTTTAAACTTCCTTTTTGTGCCCGCTAAAGCTGTGACACTTTAAAGTTGTCCAGCTTCAGGGGGGGAATTTAACGAGCTAGCCTGCTAGCGTTAGTCTGCTAGCTTGTTGACGCGTCCAGACTGTCTGTCTGAGCTGCAGCTTGTTTACACTGATGGGACTCTGCATGCAGCAATATTAGGAACTTTATTCACTGATTCTAAGCACAAATCACATGAACTCTCCTCTGTCTGCTAAAACAAGAAGCTAGCTACATATAGGGAGGATTTTAGCATCTAAATGGAGCTCTGGGAGCAAAAATGTGAGCAAATATGAAAAGCAAACATCACACTGGTGTTTCACTTTCATGCTCTTTGAGGCCCCCCTTCACTGTACTGGAGGAACAAGCAGGACCAGCCTGCTGCTCAGCATTTTCTCTGACTTGGCACTCCTCCTTCAGCGCTGTAATAAACTATAATTATTCAAACAGCAGCCAGCTCATGTGTCAGTCTGCTATTCCACACCGACAGCAGCCGGCCAAGTAGACCTGAAAGTGTCCACCTCATCACCCCGAGCTTCCAGGTCACATCTCAGCCTGCACCCTCGCTTTAATCACACTGGACTTAGTGCTGGGACTGATAGCTGGTGAATGCATGTATAAGCTGAAAGAAAAATAGAGCTGCAACTCACTAAATGGGAAGTTTGGTTGATAAAATGGTGAAAAATGTTGATCAGTTTCCCAAAACTTGCCTCAGTGTTGTTAATGTGATGATATTTTTACTAAAAAGTTCCCCAGAGTTCCAGATTATGTCATCAAAAGCCTGGATTTGTTCCAATAACAGTCCAAACTCCACAAATAATCAGTTTATGATCACACAAGACAGCAGAAAGCAGCACATTATCGTGTTTAAGAACCTGGAACCAACAGTTTTTGACTTTTTTGCTAGAAAAATGTTTTGATATTTTGCAATTAAATGAGTGCTGAGACTAAATGCTGATGAACTCATGTGTCAACTGACAGAAAGGTAGCGCTGCAACTCACTAATGTAGCTGTTTGGTCCAGAAAATGGTGTAAAATATCAATCAGTTTCCTAAAACTTCAAAGGAGAAATGTGGAGTTGTGGTTATTTATCGGTTATTGTGCTGTGATTTTCCTGGTCACTGGAGATGAAACTGGTCTGAATCTGGTCCCTGAACTAAAATGAGTTTGACTCCTCTGCTCTAGAGCTTCCTGTTTAATCCCGTTTTGTGGTTTTATCTTGTTGTCAGTTGTGCAAGGTGAGAAAGAGCACATCTAATCTTTAGCTGATAGCAGCTGATTGGCTTCACGGACTCTTTAGCGGTGTTTCAACACCACGTCTAGAGTTTTAAAAAAAGCCCGCAGAGCTTTCACATGTTAGTCAGATGATGTTGGAAGATGTGAAAGTCGGAGGGAAGCTTCAGGCGTCGTCTGGGAACTTCTACGAGAGTTAATGCGAATCAGATAACTGGAATTTCCTGATCACTTCGTTGAAACACAGCACCCTCTGTGACGCTGGAAATGTAAAAACAACACAATGTTTTAACGTGAAAATGGATTTTAATGCTGGAAATTACACAGAAACCAGAGCCCTAAATCACAGTATTTCCTCTTGAATGCCTCAGTATTCTTAATATGATGATATTTTTGTTAGATTAGATAGGTCCAGAAAATGGTGAAAAATGTTGATAATTTTCCTAAAACTTAACAAATAAATGCTTCAGTGTTGTTAATGTGATGATATTTTTGCTAAAAAGCTTCTTAGAGTTCCAGATTATGTCATTAAAAGCCTGGATTTGTTCCAATAAGAGTCCAAACTCCACAAATAATCAGTTATTATCGTCTAAGACAACAGAAACTGCTTTATTAATAATTTGTCGTCACTTATTTCTTTTATTGAATGTATTTTAGTTGTAAAATATCAGAAAACAGCCACTAATGCATTGTAATATTCAGAAATTAGTCCAAAATCTGTAAAATAATGAATTTAATCTCATGTATGATGAAGAAAAGCAGCAGCTTGAATGAATGAATATTATTAATATTTGACCATTTTTGTTTGAAAAGTTGTGATTAATCTCCTGCAAATAAAGCATTAGCTGTTATTTAAACTGTTAAAAGGGATTAAATCAACTCATTTTCTGACCAGAATCTCAGATAATACTGACTTTAGAGTCTTACGGCTGTGAAAACAAACAAACAAACAAACAGTCGTACTGAAGGAGAGATTTTATCAGCAGACTGTTTTTATTTGAAAGAAAATCAGGTTTTGGTTTTTCTGTGAACAGATTCATTCTTAAAACAGTCACAAGATGCAACTTGTTGATTTACTGGAAGCAAATCTGAGGATTTCTCTCTTATTTCTTGTTGTTAAAAAATGCTGAAACTGAAACATTAATATAGTAATATATGATTAAACAGTAATAAAAAATTACATATTTGGTCCTAAATGTCCAAATCAACTGTGTGATTTTTATTAATTTGTTGAACAAAAAGCAAGACTGCAACTGATATTTGTTTAATTTTATTGTTTAATCTGTAGTTTAGTCTTTTTTGTCCTTCAAAGCCTTTTATTTGCTAAAAAACAGTCCAGATTTTAAAGGTTTTGAATTTAGAGCTGAAAAAAATAAAACTTGCAGCCAGTTTAGATAACTTATTACTTCGTTCTGTAATTTCTTAAGTAAAAAAAGTAACAAAAATTCTTCAAAAAATCAGAGATTATTATTATATACATTATTATCTTGACGTCTATTTTGTGTCTAAAACAAAAAAAGAATACAAATATGTGTGATTTGTTTCACCAGCTGTCCAAAGTTGTTCTCTGCTTTGAAATCCTGATTTAAATCCGTAAATGCAGCTGATTTTGAGAAGTTGTTGAACTTATTTCAGTCATTTTTTAATGAAAAATTACAGAAAATTCTTTGCATTTGTTGGATCAGCTGGTTAATGGATGGTCTGATGGATCTTTAACTCTGACCGTCCTTCTTCCTCCAGACGGTCCGTACGGGATCTTCGCCGGCCGCGACGCCTCCAGAGGTTTGGCCACCTTCTGCCTGGAGAAAGACGCCCTGAGGGACGAATACGACGACCTGTCGGACCTCAACGCCGTTCAGATGGAGAGCGTCCGGGAGTGGGAGATGCAGTTCATGGGTAGGAAAAGAAGCGCTTCCACCTGACAAAATAGATCCTCGCATGTCCATTAGACTCAGGTTTCACACCACGTTCAACACTTTTACCACAGAAACTCTGATTTTAAATGTTTTATTACACATAGATGTTAAGTTTCACTTCAGTAAGTCGTAGTAGCTGAAGTGTTTTCCACTAAAAATGGTTATTAATGGTGAATTAACCTCATATTAGGACCATATAATAAGTTACATATTAGGGATTAAAACGCTAAAGAAATTCTATAAAATACGACTTTACTGAAGTAAATATAATATGATTATTATAGTTTGTGTTTCTTTAAATTTTATTCTCAAATTGCCCCCAAGAATCACTCTTTCAACCTTTCAAATGATAATATTTGATGATTTTCTCTGTTAATAGGACACTTTTACAAATAATTACTTTGTCAACTTGCACATTTTTCATAATTTCTTGATTACACAAGACAAAAAAAGACAGCAAATCTTGATATTTAACAGGCTGGAGCCAGGAAATGTTTGACATTTTTACCTAAAAAATAATCCAAATATTAACTCTCTTATTACCAAAAATCTGCTGACAGGTTTGAAGGTGTTTTCTTTTTAAAAATCCTCAAAATGAACCCATTTATCATTTTTCACGCTTTAAATATTCCAAGTATGACATAAATATATGTTGTGTTTCTTCAAATTTCAAGCTGAAATTGAACCCAAAAATCACCTTTTTAGTCTTTCAAATGAGAATATTTGCTGCTTTTCTGTGTTTTTAGGACAGTTTTTCAGACAAAACAGAGAATTATAATATTTTTGTATATTTTCCTTTAAGAAATACTCAAAACCAACCCATTTATTACAGATTAGTCCCTATAATGTTATTTAATTTCTTATATATTTGAGAATAAAACTCTACGGAAATTCTATAAAATAATAATTAGCAGCTTTTTTAATAAATAAAATATCAATATATGCATTTCTCTCTCAAATTTGATGTTAAACAGACTTTTTTTTCTGGAGTTTACTGATGTTTTACGGATAAAACAAAGGATATATCAGTAATTTAAATATCTGTCTGCTTTTAAAGACTATTTATTCTTTCGTAGTAATATTTGGAGCTAAATAAGAAAGTCCATTATATTATATCATCTCTAGCTAACTAAATAACTGAATATTTGTTTTATTTATTGATGAATCAACCGATTGTCTCTAAAATATCAGGAAACTGAGGCGTCTGTTTTTTACAGCGACTGATTGTTTCACCAGCAGTCCAAAATCCAAAGATTTGAAGTTAAGAACTTGAACAAATAATCAATAATTTGATAACTAATTGCTTATTTCTGCCATTTATTAATGAAAACTCTTGTTGTTGTGATTGTTTACTGTTTTTTTAAAGTTGTTCGACTAAAACAAGCCATTTGAAGACTTAATGTTGGATTTTTAAATCATTTTATTGATCTCAGGGTCATTTGATTAACTTAAAAAAGAAACTGAAGAATGATTAGTAAAGAAAAACAACATATTTATTCTTAAAATTCTTAAATTCATGGATGTCTTGACTTAAACAAGAAGGATTTATGCGGTTAATAGATTTATTGGTGACGCCTGCAGTTGAACCAAACTTTAAAACCTCCTGAAACCACATCTGCTGCTGAACGGTTACGACCGGAAACCAAAACTGGAAGGAAACAAAAAGGCTTCGTTTCATTTCATAATCCGGGATTATTCTGTAATCAGTGGAGCTGCAACAGTTTCAGGTCATTATTTCTGTGATTTACCTCCGATCGGTGATTTAGTGTCTAATTTTAAACTCAAACGAGTCGCTGGAGACTCAGAAAAACACTTTAAAGCTGCATGAACTGCCACTGATTGAATGTTTTTTACCACGTTGGGGGTTACTTTGGTTCCAGCTCCTGAAATGAAGGGACTTTCCTTCTTTTCTTGACATTTTTGGTTTCAGTTTCAGGTTATACGAAACCGTTAAGAACTTTCCCTCATTGCTGTCTTCATTGGAGCCTTGTGTTTTTTTTTTTTGCTTGTAACACTTATTGGTACATTTTTGCAAAATAAATACTAAATTTAGCTTTTATTCTCTCTTTTTTTAAGCAGGGATAGATTGATTATCAAGCCTGTAATTTGGCTTTTTTCCCCGCCAATTTATCGCTTTTCCTGTTTAAATGAACGATAAATTAAATGCACTAATCCATTGGCTCTGATGCAGCTGAAATCCAGTGACATGCAACCAAGTGTTCAGTTTCCTGAGACTTTCTTTCCCAAAATTTCTGATTGTATTCTCTTATAAGTGTAATATTCTGGCATCAAACTTTATCAGTGACTTATAGTGGATTGGAAAGATTTTTAAAATGCTGAAAATAAAAATAAAAACACAGGCTTATTTATTCAGCCCCAAATCACAAGTTTCTGTCTGCAGGTTGCATGTGCTTAAAATGACAAAGGGCTCCATTTGTCAATGGAAATTTCAGAGAGAAACTGTTCTTTTAGGGATTTTCCAGGCAGTAAAATTACAGCATTGAACAGAAAAAAACACTGAAACGTCTTGGGATTAAGAGAGTTAATCTATTGTCCAGTTATTTGTTGATGTTTGGCATTTTTCTGATTATCCATATCGTTCTTTTTATCGGCCGATTATCGATAAATTAATGTGTAGGTAGATGGATGGATGGATGGATGGGTCGGTGGATGGAGGATGGATGGATGGATGGATAGGTAGGTGGATGGATGGATAGGTAGGTGGATGGATGGATGGATGGAGGATGGATGGGTAGATGGATGGATGGATGTATAGATGGGTGGCTGGATGGATGGGTAGATGGATGGGTAGATGGATGGATGGGTGGATGGATAGGTAGGTGGATGGATGAATGGATGGTGGATGGATGGAGGATGGATGGATAGATGGATGATGATGGATGGTAGGTAGGTAGATAATCTGTAAACAACAAACTTCCTAACCCTGTTGCTGTCTGGTTGTCCGACTAACTTGTCCTGAGTTCTGTAAGGTTCAGTTACCCAGAAAAATTCCATGTGTGTCCGAGGTCTCTTGTCCTTTTCTGATTCTGACTCTGAATGTTCTTCAGCTCTGCGCTGATTCCACCTGTCCTTCTTCCTGTCCAGAAAAATACGACTATGTCGGGAGGTTGCTGAAGCCCGGAGACGAGCCGTCGGAGTACACGGACGAGGAGGACATCAAGGACCACCTGAAGCACGACTGAGCGGTTCCATCTTTCACCGACCAAAGCCAGGAGCCCCAAACAGCTGCGACGGACCTCCTCCTCCTGCCCCCTTTACCCCACCTCCCTCCCCGAAACCATCCCACCACCACCACCACCGACGACGACGAGGAGCTTCTTTTAAAAAAACAGCGTGCGGGGCGGCGGAGAGGGCCGTTTAAAATATTTTAGTCCAGGCGACGTTCGGGGGCGGGGGTGGGGAGGAGGGGAAGCGTGGTCGCCGCGGAGTCGCCGCCCGGTGGTCGGAGGCAGTCGGAGAAACTTTGGTCTGAGAGGATCAGCAGGATCGGGACGGGGGAGGCAGATGTTTTCCTTTTTTTGTTGTTTCTTTATCTTCGGTTTCGTCACATCGAACTGCTTCAGCTTCGGACAGCTTATCAGTCAATCATTTCTGTTTCTTGTTCAAATCATTCTCCAAAAACAAACAAAAAAGTCCAATAAAAACCCCCCAAGGAGCTTGTGGAGAGAGGGCGGCCGGAACCAAAGGCGACGACCGGGTGGGCGAGGCATCTTCCTGTTGTGTTTGTAGTGAACGCACTACTAGTTCTCCTTGTTTGTCACCATGTGATTGTATTTGTTGAGTAGCGTAGCGGGAGGGGAGTGTTGTTGTTTGTTTGTTTGTTTTTTTCTTTTATTTTGAAAAAGGGTGGGTCAGAGGTCCTCGCCATAATGAATTTCTTTGAATCACATCAGACGGACTGAATCACTGATCGGGAACACAAAAGGGAAAGGTGATAAAGGCAGTCCTAATCAATCGACTCAATTGTTTACATGCCTCACAAGCCAGCTGCAAGTCTGTAGATTCCCCTGAAAAATGGTCCAAGTATTAATTGTGCCTTATTTTGTTCGTCGCGTCAGTCCTGAGCCGGTCTAACGGAGGAGGCGAGCGGAAGGGACGTCGGTTTTTTCTCCTCGACTTTAAAAAGAAGGCATGTCAGTCGTCCACGCACAGACTGTAAGATTCCCCCACTTCACAAACTCTGTAAATAGACCGTATGAATTACTCAGTGTTACTGCCATATTTATGTAGTTGATGAACTCCATATATGCTATGTCGTATTGGCCAAAACCCCCATTGTTTGTGTTTTTTTTCCTTTCTTTTTCTTTTTTTTTTCTTTTTAAATGTGGGTGAATTTCCAAAAATACAAAAATAAAAAAAACGTAGAAGCGTCGCAAAGTGCTGCAGGGCGGGACCGGGAGCTGTTCTTGCGGAATCTCTGTTTTTTTTTCGTTGTTGTTGTTGTTTTTCTTCGGAGACGTTGCTTATCCTGTAAATATATCTATCATTTTATTAAAGCATGTGCAACAACGACGTGGAGCCGATGCTGAATTTCCCACCACATCATGTATTTAAATGTCGGGTGTGTGCGTGCGTGTCTGCGTGACCGAGGCAGGAAGGGATTTGTTCATGCATAATAAATCGATTTGGTTAATAATTGAAGACGTCTGGAGTTTATTTGCCGTCGGAGGCGGCCGCGGTGGGATCCGGGTAGCGGTTGATAGGTGATGAAAATATGTCACCGGTGAGTGAGTTTCCATTAAAAGCCTGAGGAGACGCAAGAGCACGAAATTCATCATCAGACTCACTAAGGTCTGAGGTGGAAGGAACCTGTTGTAGTGCATGGGTTCTTCCTTAGACTTCCTTCTATGGACAAAAGAAATGCATTTTTGAGGCCCTAAAAATACTTGATAGACAGGTGGAGAGGTACATGGGTAGGTAGGTAGGCCGGTGGGTAGATCGATGAATAGATAGATGGGAAGACAGACGGATGGATAGATAGGTAGGTAGGTAGATAGATGGATGGGTGGGTGGATGGATGGATGGATGGATGGATGGATGGGAAGACAGATAGATGGGTAGATAGATAAGTAGATAGGTAGATAGACAGATGATAGATGGGTAGCATAGTAGGAAGTAATACTTAATAATACTAAAATAATATTTCTTGTAATTAAAAATCGTGTATACCTCAAATATTATGTAGGGATATAATATAGTAAAAATTATTTTTAAATTAAAAAAAAATTCATATATACAAAATACTAAAGCATAATGACAGTTTGATAATATTTTAGAGAGATATGAGGAGGAACATTATAAGAATATTATATTAGTACATATGATATATAGGCCTAAATAACACCAAATTTTATGTTGTTGGTGTTTTAAAGCATAATAAATATGCAGGGAAATAATACACTGAGACATATACAAATATGGATTTGTTTTTATTTTATATAAAAAACTATGTAGAGATATATAATCTAAAAATAATTAGGTATTTATTTTAATTTATTCATTTTTAATATGTGATCAGAACGAGTGATATCAGAACAAAATTTAATGTGAACAGTTAAAAAAAATCATATATAGCTAAAATAGTATGTAAGGATATATTTTTTTAATTTAAAAAGAAAATTCCTATATATGAAATATTAAAAATAAAACGACATAGTTGAATGATATTTTAGCGAAATATAAGGAATAAAACATATAATTTTGCTATATTATCAGTGCTAAATAGGGCGAGAAAAGAACAGATAGAGAAATAAATAAGGTTTGTTTATGTTTTGTTTGTCCTTTGCCGGCCACCGTACTTGAACAAATCCTCAGAATGTTTAAGTCGTTGAATCAATACGTAAAAAAGCGTTTCAGTATTATTTCTTACCGGGACATGAGCATGTTTTTGATCACTGATGGATGTTATTGATCACTGATCTGCTCCACAGAGGGACTGTGACGTGGAGAAACGAAGAAGTTTGAATGAAACCTGCGCGGCTCCACAGCGCCGCCGCTGCTGCTGCGGTTCAACTCGGAACTGCAGCTCCACTCTGTTCAAACTGCGAGATTCTCCTGCTGCTCATCGACCGCCTCTGCTGCCTCCAACCGGCTCGGATCCAGACCAGAACCGAGTCCGAGCCGTCCATAGCCCCTCTTCCTCCCTCCAGGCTGCAGCTGCATCAAACTGCATCGACATTTTGGCTGTTTGGGCTGAAAAAAGTTGAATCTGAAGCCTCGTCTCTGAAAGAATCCGCGTGTTTTCTCTCCGCTGCTGCTTCTCCCCGGATCGGATCTTCAGGCCACAGCAGCGGAGAACATCCAGAGAAGCCGGATCCACAGAGACCCGCTTAGAAAGAGGTTTTAGTGGGCTGCTGTTGGAATGCAGTGATGGCAGAACATCTGTCCCAGAGCGAGCTGGATTATCCCTTCAAACTTCTGGAGTATTTCAACGGCTTCAGGGTGTCAAAGGTAACACTTCTGCCTTCATTTAACCTTTATTTACTTCATGCACAAGAGTTCATGTTGCAGTAGTTCATGCAGGAATGATTCTAACTGACAGAACAGGTTGAAAATTAAACATAATCCTGCAGAAAATGTCTTAATTAAGTGCAGACCACGTGATAGTTGATTAAGTGACTGTTTCCGCCCAGTCGTTCAGGGTTTTCCTTTAATCTGTCACCAGTCTGTGGCATTATTGTTTCATCTGAGACTGTATTTACATAAATGCTGTACAATTATGAGCAATTTGTACTTTTTAAAAATGCATTTCTGCCACACTAATACAGGCAAATGCTACACTTTCCACAAATGCATCATGCAGTTAACTTTTTTTTGTAGATTTATTAAAGGTCTCCTGGAAATATAATGACATCTGTTGGTCATGATCATGCTCTGGGTGCTTCACACAAAGTAAATGGAATAATGAAGAAGGAGCATTACCTCCACATTCTTCAGGAAAACCTAAAACCATCAACAGAAGGTTGATCTTGGACACAGTTGGACGTTTCAACCAGACAATGAGTCCAAACACACATCAGACGTGGTAAAGAAATGGTTCAATCAGGTTAGAATGAAGGTTCTAGACTGGTCTCCCCAAAGTCCTGACTTAAACCCATCAAGAACCTGAAGAGACAAGTTAAATTTAGTTGAATTGAACCAATTCTGTCCAGAGGAGTCAAAGATAAACCAGAAGAGCGTAGCTGAGGTGAAAATGGCCAAAGGACGTTTAACCAAATATTACCATTACTGTATGTATATTTTTGACCCAGCAGATTTTATTGAATTTCCAGAAAACCTTTAATAAATCTATAGAATAACTAAAATGCAGCAATGTTTTTGATGTGTGTTTCATCTTATAGTTATAGGAATCACTGGAAACTCTAGACTGAATGATGCTCATGGTCTTTCGAAGTGGATGTAAACTTTTGTTCCTGACTGAATGTATTATAAACTAGTCAGAAGTATGTAAAGTGACTAAAACCATTGTGTCAGGTGATATTTTCAGCCTGTGAACTGGGGGTGTTCGACCTCCTGCTGAGGTCCCAGGAGCCCCTCAGTGCCCAACATGTGGCCCAGGAGCTGAAGACCAGCGTGGACGGGATGGAGAGGCTGCTGGACGCCCTGGTGGGCATCGAGATCCTGGAGGTGGAGAAGACAGCCGGGACAGGTGAGGAGGAGGAGAGGGACTAAACCAAACTACTAGCTCTGTTTCAGTATCAGTATACAGTGGTAGTATGTAGACCAGGGTTTCCTCTACATTCATCCCAGCCGCCGCTCCTTCAAATTTCTTTTTATTTTTTTTATTTTGTGTCGGGTACTCGTTAGTACCAAGGTAAACTGCAGACAACTGGCTCAGTATCTGCTCTTTGAGGGGTTAATACGACATTAATTACTCTCGAGAGCGTGACCTTGACAGTGACGTCATGTCAGGGAGCAGGAAGCCTGTCGCTGCCGCTGCTGCTGCTGCAAATAATCCTGGAGGAAACACTGTAGACACACGAGCAACAGGCACTAATCAACCTCCAAGCTTCTGGGAACGTTTTCCACCAGATGTTATTGATTGACATGAACCGATTGACATGTAGAAACAGGAAATGATCTTCCTCAAACTGTGGCCACAAATTTTGTCAGTACACTGTAAAAAATATAAGTGATAAAAACAGTTAAAATTTGGCAGCAAGACTGCCAGAAAAATATGTTTAAAAAAAAAAAAATGTTGTAATACTACGGATATTTATATTTTTTTGACCTGCTACCTTTTAAATACATACTTTTTTAAATGTGATTTTACCAATTATTATCTGCAGAAATCTGTAAAATAACTGTTTAAATAATGATTTACAGTGTTTCAAGCTTTAATATGCATGTTTTTTGTGATAGGCAGATATCTGTAAATATATATAATGCAATATATATATATTGCATTATATATATTTATTAATTTAATTTAAAATTAAAAAAATAAATGAATAATAAAATGATTTAATTTTAAAAAATATGTATGATGGGTAGCAGACCTCTCTTGCCCTTGTAATAAAAATATATTAATTAAAAAAATAAATAAAAAAAGATTCCTCCTTGTTGTTGGGTGTTTCACCAGAGGGGATCTTTAAATTTGACTTCCGGCAGCTGTTCCTGAGCTTCCGGTTTGATTTATCGCTGTTTCCTGTGGATGTTTTGTGTTCTGACAGCGGTTTACAGCAGCTCTGACGTGGCCAATCTCTACCTGGCCAGAGGCAGCGTGAAGTCTCTCCACGACATGATCGTCTACCAATCACAGACCATCTACCCGCTGTGGAACAACCTGGTGGACGCCGTCAGGTCAGTGGGAGGCTTCAGCTCGTTTAAATAAAAACACATTTACATCAGCTGTTACATAAGTCACCATTCTGATGACAAATCAACTGGTTTGAGTAGTTTTTTTTTAAAGGAAAATAAATTCCACTTTGTAGAAGATGAGCTTGTTTTACCCGAAATTCATTATTTCAATTTATACATTTGACCTGTTTTGTTAAATTACAGATAATCTCAGATAATGAAAAAACACAGAAAAAACTATTTATTTACATGTTAACCTTAGAAAATGATTAAAAAAAACAAACCAAATCTGTCAATAATGCATCAGAAATCTGTATTTTTATAAATGATAATTCTATCTTTTACAATGTTTGACCTTAGAAATATAAAATTTTAATGTATCATTATTTAATTTATTTAATTTTTAATGAATACAATTTTTGTAAAAATTTGATCAGCAAAAATTATAATTATTTTACAGATATTTGCCATTATTTGTAAGGAAAATGATAAATCATTTTTCAGCTATTGTTTCAGGGATTTTCTGTTTTCTTAAATCACAGAGAAAAGTTCTAATTTTACTGTGTGACCATAAGTTGCTGCTTTACTGAATGTAAATCAGCAAAAAATGTCATAATTAGTTTTTGCTGCTATTTTCTGCTGTTTGCAAAAATAAAACAAAATCCCCAGAAGGAAGCTAAGAACAGTTTGTGGTTCCTGCAGGGAGGGAAAGAACCAGAACGAGAAGACGTTCGGCCTTCCATCGGAGGAGGTTTTTCAGGTTATTTACAGGTCGGTGCTGCTGTTGTTGATTTATATGCTTCATATAGAATCCAGGAGTTGATTTAAGAGTCTTATTGTGAATTATTCTGCTCAGATCTGAGGAGGAGATGCTGAAATTTATGGGTCTCATGAACTCCTCGTGGGTTCTGGACGGACACGACATCGTGACGGCGTTCAACCTCTCCTGCTTTCAGAACATCATCGATCTGGGAGGTAAAGTTGTTGGAAGCTAAGCTAAGCTAAGCTAAGCTAAGCTAAGCTAAGCTAACAGGCTCTAAACTCCAGCTCCAAACTTCAGGAATATCTGAGTATTTCACTAAAGTCTCATATATTTTCCTGCATCATTTCTCCTGCTTCTTTCTCCAGTAAACTGATGGTTCTTTGTGAATATTTCCCAGGTTGCACTGGTGCTTTGGCCCGTGAGATGGCGAAGGCGTATCCCTCATCAACGGTCACAGTTTTTGATCTACCGCAAGTCGTAGAAACGGCTCAGAAACATTTCTCTCAGGAGAACGATGTTGTTTTATTTCAAACTGGTGAGTTTTATCAGTTCTCATTCTAAAATCAGATCAATAAAACCTGTTGCAGCATCTGTAGTGTGACTTTAGAGGGAGAAAACCAGCAGAAAGAAGCCAAAGAAAATGAATCCTGTGTGTTTTTAGATTTTTGATTCCTTCATAAAGTGAAAGTCCCATATTTTGAATAGCGAGTGTAATTCTTCAAATAGAAACTTGCAGAATTAATATTTCAGATTAATTCTGGTGAATTGTTTAATTAAAAAGCCTCTCATGTTTTCCAGGAGATTTCTTCAGCGGTGAAATTCCTGCTGCTGATTTGTACGTTCTGGCCAGAATCATTCACGACTGGCCTGAGGAGAAATGTGTGACGCTGCTGAAGAAGATCTACGACGTCTGTAGACCCGGTGAGGTTATTTTAAGAGTTTATGTGTTTTACCAGTCTCATATTAACCCTCTGAACCTCCAAACCCACTGCTGGATTTGAAAAGCATGTTTTCTTTCCAAAAAATCCCAAAAGGACACTTTTTTTTTTAACCTGATTTGGAAACTGTAAAAACAGAAAAAAATGTTTAGATTTCCAACTTTTAGATGTTCCTTGATTTTATCATATGCAATGTATGGTTTAGTCGCTAAAAATAACCAAATCTAAGTTTATAAATGTCGTATTTAATCAAAGGAACTTTCCATTCAGAGGAAGTTGGACAACCTAATATAGTAGTTGTGTATATTTTTGGTTTATTTTCTATTTTTCTACTGATATTTCTTAACCTCTTAAGACCTGAGCTTTGGTTGGATTTTAGATTTGTTCTAGTGATTTGGGATAAGGACTGACCAATAAATTTAATAATTGGATAATATCTAATGTCTTATTATTATCTTTATTATATTGTTATTATTATTGTTGTTGTTATTAATATTATTATTATTGTTATTATTATCAGTATTCGTATTATTGTTATGAACAATACGCTCTTTTCAAAAACAAACAAACAAACAAAAAAGCTGTCCACCTCTGTAGACACAATGTCTTAGGAGGTTGAATATCAGCATATTATACCTAATAATGGTGTTTGGGTTTAAATGGAGATTTTTTTTATCAGAAACCTTCCTGGAAGTAAAGAAACTCAAGCAACTGCCTCCATTTTCTGTATAATTAGTACAAAATTATGTGTTTTAGTTGTAGAAAACCTAAAATAAAGAAAGTAACCAGCATGAAGTTGCATCCAGAGAGATGGTTTTCCACATCCCTCTGAGCTGCTGAAATAATGCAAGTTTTCCCATTATGGGATTAATGATTATCATATATGTCCCAATCAAGAATTTGTCAAAAATAAAAACAAACAAACAAAGAAAAGCAATAACTATATTTTTAAAATCTTCAAGTAGGAATCCATGAATATTTGTCTCATGTTCAAGAGATATCGTGATCGTTTGTCTGAATCTGTTGTCTACATGAAGTCATACAGATGCTGCAGATGCACATTTCCTGCTCCTGAAACCTTTTTTCTTCCTGTCAAACGTTGGTGTCGTCCATCCTGTCAGGCGGCGGCGTCCTGCTGGTCGAAGCGATGCTGTTCGAGAACAGACGAGGACCCGTCATGGCTCAGATCTTCTCCCTCAACATGCTGGTTCAGGCCGAAGGTCGCGAGCGTCCGCCGTCCGAGTACACAAACATGTTGAAGAAGACCGGCTTCCAGAACGTTCAGGTGTGTCGCACCGGGAAGTCCTACGACGCCATCCTGGCCGTCAGATGAGCTGCAGGAGAAACTCGCAGACAGATGGACTGAAACAGCAGATTTCAAGGCCTTGAGAAGGTTTGGAGACGGACAGAAACACAGATGGAGTGTTTTCAGATACTGTGTTTGAAGCTCAGAAATACAACCGTTCTACTGGAGGAGATCTTTCATCAGTATTTACCTCTAATCTAATATTAGCAAAACATTCCTGCATCACAATCAGGTTCCTTCATTATTATTCTGTCGTTTCTCTGCCAGCAGCAGGAATCCAACTAAAACCTGAAAGTGCAGCTAAATTTAGAGAAAAACAAACCCTTTAAGCTTGAAGAAAACCTGAGTGTTGTGACGTTGTGCTGTGTGTAGATGTGTGTGTTTCACTGTGATGCGTTCAGGTTCCCTCAGAATCCGCTGGAATCTTCATTACAACTTCATTTTACCTCCATTTTTCCTCTGCTGGTATTAAAATGTTCTCATTTTTTGATGTTTTACACTTTCAGTGACACTGTGAATGAAAGGTTGAAGGAAAATCACTGTGTTTGATGCATTTCTGGCTCTTTTGTGTGTTTTCTTTTTACTCATGATGTTACTGGACTTTCTGTTTACACCTGAAATCACTGATTCAACAGTACTGTTAGAGGAGCGCTGTGAATTTATTTCTACTTTGCATGTGTGTCATTAATGAATGCAAAATATCGATCCGTGCAGCAGAAATTGTCCTTTTTCAATCCTGTCCTCCTGTAACTCCACTAAACATGTCGGCAGCATGAATCCCTCAGATTCAATCACAAACATATCTTGTTGATTCTCTGTAAAAAGGTCTTTTTTTTTAATATTTACATGCATTTGTTCAGTCACACATTCCTTTGTTATATAGCAACGAACTGAAGAAGTCAACACTAAGTATTTTGTGTACATATTATTTTCTCTTCTCTTTTTTTTACCCCTTGACTTTTTATGCGCCAATCTTTTACCTTTTAGTAAAGTTTATCGTACAGATTAACTTCTTTTTGTATATTTTGGGTATTTTTTCTTATTGAAACTGAAGTTTTAAGAATTAAAAATGTCAAAAACTAAACAAAATGTACAAATTTGTCTTTCTTTGCATGGAAAAATGGGCAAAAAATGTACAATGATGTTGTAGACGACATGTTATTACGGTGCAGCCATTGAGAAATTACTGAATAACACTGGGACTGGGAACAGGTCCCTGGCATTATCTCAGAATTATAATTTATATTCCAGAAAGAGGCACAAAACAACCAAAATGAGATGCAAAAGAGACTTAAGAGAAAAAGAAATGTCCAAAAAGAGACACAGAATGGCTACAAAGAGATGCAAAACCTTTAAAATGATACAGAAAAATACCAAATAGTACAAAAATAACCATCAAGACATGCAAAAATACCACCACAAATAAATCATATATATATATATATATATATATATATATATATATATATATATATATATATATGTATATATGGAATACTTTAATATAATAAGACTTTTTACTGGGCGAATAGAGCATTTTTGGTGCAGGAAGCTTTTATTTAGTGAACAAAATGCAGAAAAAAAATGTGTTTCTGTGTACCAGTCAGTGGAAGAATGCTCCTGCACATTTATTAGGAAAAAAAATGTTGTCATGAGTGTGTTTGTTGACATTTTAACTGCATCCAGGGAAACGTGTTTTTTTTCTTCATGACTCCCCAGTCTTGGCTCTCCGGTTCTCCGGCTCCTGCTGCCTTCTAGCGGCCGAGCGGCGCAGCTGCAGTCCGGCCAGGGGACCCTCCTCCCGGCCGCCGCTCCGCTCCGTGTTTGTGTATGTGGAATGCGGGTCAAGCGGAACTCACGGCACAAACTGCGCCTCTCGTCAAACTCAAACACCGGCCCGCCGCCGCCCGACGCGCTCAGTACGTACCGAGTGGTTTACTTTCTACCTTTCAGCGTGTTGTGGTTTCTTCCAGAAGGTTCTTGTGCTGCTATTTGACAGAGTTTGTGTTTCCAGTATGGCAGCAGTCCGCTAGGAAACATCGTCATTTAAAATGGCGCCAAAGATTAACCTCAGCCACTGGCTCGCTGGTGGAGCTGCCACACTCTGCCCCGCCGGCTAGCCGCGCCGGGAGCAAAACTGCACTTTATTATTAATCATCACTTTTGAACTCACGTGTACGTGTTGATATCGGCTAGTTTGTTCGGATCAATAATTGACCCCTAACCTTTGACAGTTAGCAGGCTGGTGACTGGGTTGTAACGATGCGAGCCAACGTTGTTAGCAGCGGTGGCTAATGCTAAACACAAACTAACTTAACGGCAAGCTAACGGGCTAGCTGACGCTGCTAGCCGCTAACGTTTGGCTGCAAATTCAAACATTTCCAGCATGAAGCGGGTTTTAGAGTTCATCAGAATGGCGTGTTTTAATCTCACGCACGTATCTGTGTAGTTTGAAGCCCTCGCCACGCTCATAAACAACATTTCCACTCGGGGCGCCGGGTGTGGGTGGGCCCGCATGTTGCATAACGGCACTGGCACGTTAGCGAACATGCTAACGCTAGCCGGCTAGAGTTTTCAGCCTGATTTATTTTTAAAAACGCAACGCTTTGTGGCGTGTTTAAAAGTCGCCATCACGACAGCTAAAACACAACGCCGCTTTGTGTGTATGCCACCGTCTTGGTAGAGTAAACAGCAGCAACTTATAGGTAGCAGTTAGCCGCTAGCTAGCCGCTACTTTCTGTTTTGAAGAAGGGGCGTCACACACACCGTTAGCCTAGCCTGCTAAGTTAGGGTTAGCACCTTTCCACCCCTTCCGTGCATGCTGCCAGCAGACCCCGAGATATTTCCGCCTGTCAGGAGTTTGGAGTCCTTGCTGGTGTATTTTTTTTCTTTTTTTGCACGTCGCAGCCTGAGTTCATAACCCTGCACGGCGGTGTTTCCTGCATGTGGTAACTTGTTGTTGTCGTCGCTGAACAGTGAGTGTGGTGGTGTGTACACATCCCTGCTGGGCTGCTGAGCTGTCAGATCTGCAGAGAAACTAGTGGGATAGAGACACGTTTTTACTGTTTGCTCCCTGTTGTGCTTCATATCAACTAGTTTGCTTTTAATAGCTGATATTTTAGCAATTTTAGCTTGCGAATAATGTAAATATTGAGTGAGATATGATCAATTTTTTAGTTTTTTTGGTGCAAAGTCAGGAGTTGCAATGACTAAAATAAATAACCATCCAAGGTGAAGGTGTGGAATCTTAAATCAATATATCGGCTGTTTTTAGTTGCAATTAACCTACAAGATGTTGCAAAAACCCAGATGACTATTCTTTTTTGATGGTAAAAACTTGTTTTATGGTTAATAGTGTAATGATGCATCATTTGCATTTATTCTAATGTTTCCTAAACTCACTCAGTGTGTTTGGCAGTAATTAATGTAGTCAAACATCAGTAGCGATTTTAAAGGTTTCAGTTTAATATTATAGTGTTTTGATGTTCAAAAAACAGTGTATCTGGAGAGTTCTATGTATTTTTTCTTCATAAATTTGCAGATTTCCCATAGGTTCTTTTTTTAATTTGGATTATGGACTTCCAAGTGAGATGTTTTTCCAATTCACATTGTGTTTTTTCATTTTTCATTTAGTTGGCACTGATTGTAAACATGAAAATATCTTCAATGATGAACTGCAGCTGGTTGAATATATGTATTTGTATGCAATGCTATGGGACAACATGGAAAAAGATGTTTTTTCCAACCTTAAACATAAATAATTGGGTATAAAGAGGGTTTTCTTTATCACTGTATATTTTGCAGCTTCAGTTTAATCCCCCCAGTGGCTTAACATGTCGTTTTATTTGTGCAGCGTCCTGAAGCCGGAGCTCCGCAGGCAGACGACAATGAAGAGAAGCAGGCACCCGAGCAGCAGCGATGACTCGGACAATGGAAGTAAGCAAATTATTGCCTCTGCTGACTCATTCCTGCCAGCTCCAAATATAGACGTGAATGAGGTCGGTACAGTTCTGCCACCTTCCCGATAGGAAAAGCGCCAAGAAGACGCATTAGTTCAGCAAAAGCCAAACGTTATTTAAAGTGTGCTTCGGTAGAAAGTTGTCTTGAGAATGCATGTTTTGTCGTTGTGAGAAAGTCTACATTGCATGTTCAGGAAGGAGACAAAATAAGGCAAAGAAGGGCAGCAGATGGACAAAGATTAAAGAAAAGCAATAGAGTCTTCAGTCAGAGAATCAGGAGAAAGAGTAGAGACAGGAGGCACATTTGGACCTTAAAAGACGTCCTGGCAGGTCAGGCAGAAGCAATCTCAAATGTAAAAAGCACAGCTTGTGGTTGTTTGTTTAATCCTCTGTAACTTCTCTGAGGTTTTTCCCCACTTAAGTCAAACAGAAGCACACAAACACACTCTCCACTGCGACTGAAACTTCTTATCTTATTGTGCCATCTGGAATAAAAACAAACCCAGAGCACTTACTGTAAATTGCCCTCAGCCTCGCCTCTTAACCAGGTTAACCAGCGCATTAAAGAGAACATAAACACGACGACGCTGTAGTTCCTCACGTGCCATACGAGCATCGTGTGAGTGATTTTTTTTTAATGGTGTTTTAATGCTGCTGGTAGTTTCATACGAGCTGAAATTGGAAACAGAAAAAGTCAGTTGCACCACTTTAAATATCCAAATGAGCCGTGCATGTTTTTCCTCTAAGTTTCACCTCTTGGGGGAAATCCATCGAGGATGTTGTTAGTTAGAGCAGCAGCAGACGAAGAAATGCTGAAAGCTGTAACACTCTGTTGTGTTTCCTCTCCAGGTAGTTCCACATGTTGGTCTCAACATTCATCACAGCCCCGGAGAGGGACCGGGCAGAAACCCTCAGAGGTAAGGACCATCAGGATGATTTCAGATGGATAGCTGAACCACAAAACTTGCTAGTGGGTGTGAAAAAATTGCCCAAATTAGACCAGTTATCAACCAGAAACTGTAAAAAATAGACAGAATTGTCAGATTTTCAGCCACAGAACCCACTGAGCTTAAATTCATTTATATTTAATCAAAATCGCTTTAGTTTACGTTTAAAAAAAATGCCAAAAATTTACCTTTCACTCTAACCAGATTCTGTAAAAAGCAAAAATATCTGTGCTTCTTGATGCAAACGAAGGCTTTAGTGACTCAGCTGCAACAAACAGTCGTGACAAACATTCAGGGACTTTCCAGTTGAATTGCAGGCAGTGTTTACACAGAACAGATAGGAAACACGTACGTAAACAAATTAAAAATGCATGCAGTAAAATATCTATAATATGTGAACACCCAGTGAATGTTTTCTAGCGTTAGTCACACTTGTAGAAACTTTGGAATTGTAAAATTTAAAATGTACACGTTATTTCCAAGTTTTTTTCAGTTTTTCCAAAATAAATGATCACAGAAATGTAACTTAAGTTTTGTCGTTTATTGTGATTGATTGCGTTCTAACTGTGTCATACCGAACAGAATATATTTCTGAGTTCTCTCTACTTCTAGCTAGTGTCGTTCTGTTTCTATAGAGGTGCAGGACTTTAGATTGCAGTGAAAAATGAGCCCCACAGTGAGGAAAAATGTGGCAAAAATCGCCCAGAAACTGCTTGGAGTTCACCGGGTTAATGACCTATATTTTGTTGTCAGTCTCCACTCTCACTTCTGTTTATTGCTTTGTTTTTGTGATCTTTGAGGATAAAATACTATAAATATATGAATCAAAATAAGACACATCTATCAGAATACATGTACATAAGTGAGCTGTTTATTTATGTATATAGAAGACTTATTATCAAGAACCTACAGTGGATTTTGGGACCTGGAGGTGGAAACATTTCTGCTGTTATCTCCTCTACAGCCTGTGGACTTGGTCCCTGCAGGCCACTGTACACTCCCTGTTGCCAGGCAGCCAATCAGATTGAAGCAAAACAGCGACGGTGCCCGAGCGAGGATCCTGATTGGCCAGTTTATAGCTGCGTGTTTTAACCTGTGCAAACACTGATATACAGTCTGTCAGCCTGGGAGATGTGCACGCCTTTAAAGTTAGCTGTATTTACTGGCAGCTTCAGCGGTTTGAAACACATTATTTAGCATTTAATCTACATTTTGTGGACATTTTTTGGTTTATCTGAATGAAATAGTTGTTGTAATACTTTTGCAGAGGCTAAAATAGGGACGTATAATTTATGAGATTCAGGATCGGCTCGTTATTAAACCTAATATTTAGCAACTTTTGAAATAAATTAATTCAAAATTGTGTTCTGATGCAACCGCCTCTTTATCTGTAGTGACCACACTGTTGTCTGTAGTAATGTCCCACCCAAAACTCTATCTGATCAGTTATAGCTCCAGTAAAAAGCTGCTTTCAACACTGAAGAATAAATGGTGAAAAGTTCCCCTTTAATTAAATTTAATTTAAAAATAAATTAACAAGTTTCTTTTGTTCTAAGCCATTCTGCACATAAGACATTTCTCAGTTCCCTCTACTTCTAATCCTGGTTCTTCTGTTTCTATAGATGTGTAGGACTTTATATTGCAGTGAAAAATGAGCCCACAGTCGTAAAAAATGTGACAAAAAAGGCCCATAAACCGCTCACAGTTCACAGGGATAATCATCTGTATTTAATTGTCAGTCTCTGTTGTTTTGCTTTTCTTTTATTCTGTAAATTCTGTCTTTAAGTGCAGGTAAATATTGAATCGCCTCTCGTTGTTCTGTGCTGCAGGTTTTCAGGACGGACCTCATCACAGCCATGAAGGTTCACGACTCGTACCAGCTGAACCCGGAGGATTATTACGTCCTGGCCGACCCCTGGAGGCAGGAGTGGGAGAAGGGAGTCCAGGTGCCAGTCAGCCCCCAGTCCATCCCTCAGCCGGTCGCCAGGTACACATTTCTCTGTTCTGGTTCCATTGTTATGGCTAGCAAAACCTGTGTGTGTCTGAGTTTTCCACATCGATTGATAAAGCTTTGTTGCAGATGTCGCTGTCGGCCTTTAGCGTTCATTTAAACCAGAGCCGGATCAATGAATCAGCTAATATTAGCTCGCTATCTATCGATCTGTATGTTTTGGTTTGAGGCGCTTTAGAAATGGTGTCACCACTGGAAAGCACTGATGAGTTGATTTATACGCTCTAGAGCAGAGGTGTTAAATTTATTTTAGTTCAGGTTCCACATTCAGCCCAGTTTGATCTCAACCAGTAAAATCACAGCATAACAACCTAGAAATAACTACAACTCCAAGTGTTACCTTTGCTTTAGTGCAAAAAAGTACATTCTGAAAGTGTTCACATTTAAATTTATTTATATTTATATTTGTATCTTAAGATATTTATGACTCATGTTGATGTGAGAAAAACTGATAACATCCTTATTTATGACGCATTATGTTATATAAATCATCCTCGGCACATGAAGAACATCTAACGCAGAACCTTGCTGTGCTTTATTTTGAAAATCTGCCGCGCAGGGTGCTGGCGGAGAAAGGAAAGGAAGTCATGTTCATCAGGCCAAAGAAGCTGATCCGGACGTCGGGCGCCGAAGCCCTGGGATACGTGGACATCCGGACGCTGGCGGAGGGGATGTGTCGCTACGACCTGAACGAGGAGGACGTCGCCTGGCTGCAGATCATCAACCAGGAGTTTGCAGAGATGGGTGAGTCACCGAGGCCACGTTTCAGTCTTAGTTTCATGCTTCTAATCACCAGGTTAGTTGAAAAAACACGTTTAACCAACTGTTAGAAGTGTGAATTTAGAAGTTTTGTAGCTGCAGCTGGATGAAAGTTGGTTTAAACTGTGTTGACATCACAGCAGCTATTTGTACCAATAGATCAGAGGAGTCAAACTCATTTTAGTTCAGGAGTCACATTCAGCCCAATTTGATCTCAAATGACCAATAAAATTCATCCTGATCCTGCTGCTGTTCCGTCTCTGATTCATTTCAAACCTTTTATTCATAAACTGTAGATTTTTAAAGTGTTATCTGTGAAATTACAGCTAGATACATCAAATACGCGTTGGGATATTGTTTTGACAATCTGCCCGTCAGCCCACTTTTAAAGCCGTTTTTCTTACAGTAACATTGAGGTCGTTTGAACAACATCATCTCAGGAACTATTAAGGAAAAAAACCTGACTTTTTTACTGTTATTCCTCATCATGTCATTGAGTCAAAATCTGTAATATTGAACAATTAGATCAAATAATTGTCATGAAAAGCGCCACCTTTGAGCACAAATTAACAAAAAAAATGCGTGATATTTTCTGAACCATATGTCTCAATAATAGAAAAAACATAGAATAAATTTTTAATATGAAATATTTGGTCACAAACAAGTTATTTTTGTTGATGTTCCATAAGTGGTTGAGCAGGTTTGACAAACTGTACCACAAAAACAGAAATATTTGCAGAGAAGTCCAAGTCAAACAGTTCTGGAAGTCAAACTTGTTTGTTTCTCCTGTGCCGCTCGTTTCAATAGTTTATTATGAACAGTTTTTACCACTAGAAGGTTTGAACACTGCTGGAAAAAATAATCATGAAACTGTTTCTTTATCACTGCAGCAATAAAACAACTTCTTTTCAGTCTGATTTCCTTGTTTCATAGAGGAAACAGACAAAATACACATTTAGATTTAGTTTTTTCGACACTTTCACATCCTCCAAAAACAAAAATTCAACTTAATTTACTTTTATTATCTTCCCTCGCTGTAGAAACAGACACTAGAGGTTTACGTTCCCATCAGGGCTGACAGCCAATAAGATCGTTTTTGTTTCTTTTGACTCTTCCTGTTTATCTTTCTCCTCCTTAACTTCACTTTATCTCCTCGTTTAGCTCGGGTCTCTGTATTTCTGTCGACTTTCTCGGGTTCAAGTTTGCGTATTTTCGGTTGCTCGTCCTGCTTCGACCTCATCTTTGTTTAGATTTTCACGGCTGTCTACAGTGTTTGTTTCCATGATTCACAGGATGAACTAGAACCTGTAATTTAAGCAGTTTGTGGCCGTCGGGTTGAACGAGTTCATCTGCAAACTCTGCTGCATTTGGAATTCGTTTTTACCCCAGACCCATTCAATGTTTAACATCTCTAAATAAATGATTTACGTCATTCTTTTCTTCATCTTTAGTGACTTTTCCTAATTTAATGGGGGCAACTGGGTAAATATATAATTAACATGATGATATGTTTTCAGTGTCCTGTACACATGAGTGTTCTTTGGGGTCAGTTTAACCCCAGGCTTTAAGCTGTATAAAACATATAAGAAAGTAAACTTTTGTTCATACCTATACGTAACATATTTAACATCCTTAAACTTAAAAATTATCCCAAATGGCAAAACGCATCCAAAATGACTAAGAAGTGGTACAAAATAGTTTAAAAGTTTCCCAAAATTATCCAAAATTTGTCAAAAATGAAAAAGTAGTCCAAAATGACAAAAAATGGTTCAAAATGACTTAAAATTGGTCTAAAATGGTTTTAAATTTGCCCATAATGATTCAAACTTGTCCAAAATGACTAAAATTGTCTAGAATGAGTAAAAATTGTCCAAAATGACTAAAAATTTGTCCAAAATGACAACAAATTGGTCCAAAATGACAAAACCTGTCCAAATTGACTCAAAAATGACTTGAAACGTGTCCAAAATGACTAACAATGGTTAAGAAATGACTGTAAACGGTTCAGT
Organism: Amphiprion clarkii; assembly: GCA_027123335.1. Lineage (NCBI taxonomy): Eukaryota > Metazoa > Chordata > Actinopteri > Pomacentridae > Amphiprion > Amphiprion clarkii. The sequence goes on along the minus strand of CM049584.1, from coordinate 28,818,941 downwards.
CAGGCTGGAATGAAGGTTGTAGACTCGTCTCCCCAAAGTCCCGACTTAAACCCATCAAGTGCATTACTGAGCTACAATGTGAGGCTAAACTGTCTGCATGAAGTTAGCTAAGATCAACATTTTACACAGTTTAGTTTTGGATGATATTGAGGTCACCCTAACATGCAAGTTTATAATCTTCAAGAAACTTTGGGGCCCTAAACTTCTTGAAATTGTGTTCGAATTTCCTGGGATATTCCCCAAGAATAAAATATGTGAACTTGAAGGTAACTGGAGGGTTAAGCCCAAAAATGACACGATGGACGTTTAAACTGAGCTTCACCCTCATCTTTTCAGCCATTTCGCCGCTGGATGAGATCACCATGGAGCGGGTGATGGAGGAGTTCGAACGCTGCTGCCATGACAACATGACGCACGCCGTGGAGACGGAGGAAGGTCTGGGCATCGAGTACGACGAGGACGTGGTGTGTGACGTCTGCCAGTCGCCCGACGGGGAGGACAACAACGAGATGGTGTTCTGCGACAAGTGCAACATCTGCGTCCACCAGGTGAGAAACCAGCACAGCGACTGGCTTCAAATCAGGGAAAACACGACGGAAGTAGGAACTAATCTACAACTAGAAGAAACTTAAAATGAACAGAATTAAACCCTTAATTGTTTTTATGGCAATTAATCACCAAATAAAAGGTCATAATTGTCTTTATTTTAAAATCTTAAAGTTATTAATGCTTTACTGTGTGATATACAGAATTAAATCTCCGGATACAGAGACTAATAGCATTCAATATGCTTTTTATTCCTACTTTTTGATTTATTGATTCTTTTATCCTCTTACACTTTATTCCTATTATTATTATTACTACATGAGTTGAAGCCGTTTCTACTTTTGTCCCATTTTAATTACTTTATACAAGAGTATTAGCTCAATATGTAGTCTTTTATTCGATTATTTTATCTGTTTTAGTCCAGTTCTACTACATTTTAAAGCTAAATGCAAACATGAATTGAACTGAATTGTTCGCCGGTTTCGATTTCTGCGTTTGTGCTTACGGTCTGGAAGCTGAGCCGCCGTCTGTTTTCTCCCCAGGCCTGTTACGGCATCCAGAAAGTCCCGAAGGGCAGCTGGTTGTGTCGGATCTGCGCCCTCGGAATCCTGCCAAAGTGCCAGCTGTGTCCCAAGAAGGGCGGAGCCATGAAGCCGACCCGGAGCGGAACCAAGTGGGTCCACGTCAGCTGTGCCTTGTGGATTCCAGAGGTGAACATCAGCTTTAGCTCTTTTATTCCACTCTTACACGCCTCTCTTCTTGTTTTAAAGCTCTGGTATTGTGTGAAAATACACTTTTAAGCTCTAAAATGGTTCCTAATTTCTAATGTTGCTCACCTGAATCATGATTTAATGTGTTTTAAAATGTCCAAACAACATGGCAACAGATTTATTCTAACCTTGCTAGTGAAGGTGATGCATTGCTGCTAATAAAAAGCAATCAGGCTTTGCAAAATTACATCATGTTCCCATCACTATTTCATATAAACGTTCATATCATAGAATTTCTGCTTCATTCTGCTCGTAAGCAAATAATTTTCACTGGACAAAATAAGTTTTTTTAACCAGAAACCAGTGAGGTTTTTTTTATACACCAGCATCTACTGTCATGTTAAGCTTAATCAAATCAACTTCAGTCTTTTTTGTTTTCATGTCTGCAGCCTAATAAAATTATTTAATATATTATTTTATATAAAATAATGAAAATAATAAGATAAAATAAATAATAAAATCATTTTTAAAATTTAAAAAAATACATTAAAAATTTTATAGAACTAATTAAAAATAAGGAGATTTAGAGAACAAAATTTTCAACTAAATGAAAAATAAATAAAGGAGAAAAAGGAGGGGGTTGAAGTAGAATGTCAACCACATTCAATTATAACTGTATGCATATAAACTTATGTGAACATGAAAAAAATAATATTTTTAAACACAAACTAGTGACTTTTTTTGTACACCAGCGTGTGCTGACATTTGCAACAATCTAATTAACTAATAAACCTTTATAAACTGTAGTTTTCTTCTTGTTTTTGACATCACTTATTCTAGTATATTTACTTTCTGAAAAGATTACATGACCAAAAAAACTCTGAAAATGTTTTCACCTTTAAGGAACTTAAACCTGGCAGCTGTTTGTGTTGTAAAAAGAACAGAAAGAACCAAAAGTTGAATCTTTTATTACCATTTAATCATCAGTTTCTGCACATTTCTGCCCCCTCCGTGGTGATTTAAGTGTCCACTGGCATCTCAACATTTGGTTTTTTCAACGAGCGTTAAATCTGCCGTGCAGGTGAGCATCGGGAATCCAGAGAAGATGGAGCCGATCACCAACGTGTCCCACATCCCCAGTAACAGATGGGCTCTGATCTGCTGCCTGTGCAAAGAGAAGACCGGAGCCTGCATTCAGGTAGGAACAGCCATCACATTTTAACACGCCGTCGGCTAATGAGACGTGAAAAGCAAAGCGCGACTCGGCGTGTTGGAGTTCCTCTGACTCTGCAGCAGGAGGTGTTTAACGTGGAAGTTCAGCTCGGATTGATTTCACAGCTCAGCAGGACGGAGGAGCTCATTAATCAGCACTGAAGGGCTTGGTTGGGCTGCAGCTACTTTTCATTTGCATTATGTTTAATGTCATTAGTGAGCAAATAAATAAAAACAGTCAAAAAAGAGCAGGTATAAAAGCACAAAACAGCTAAACATTAAAATCGATCTTAAAAAGGTGAGTTTTTTTAAATGTATGGAGGTCGGAACGGTCACTTCCTGCTACGTCTGTTTACTTTTGCAAACTGAACACGTGTCTGCAGGACATTTATAACTTCACTGAATGTTTTTAACGTTTAATAACATGTTTGCTTCTTCAGTGCTCAGCAAAAAACTGCCGGACTGCCTTCCACGTGACGTGCGGCCTCCACGCCAGCCTGGAGATGAACACCATCCTGACGGAGGACGACGAGGTCAAGTTCAAGTCCTACTGCCCCAAACACTCGGGCCTGGAGGGCGCCGAGTCCAGGGAGCGAGACTCCGGAGGCGAGGAGGACAAGGAGGCGACCGGAGACAAGAAGGGCCGGAGGAGAGGCCGGGTCAGAGGGGAGGAAGACGCCTCCTCCTCCTCCTCCTTGCCTCCCCGCGTCGGCCCTCAGCTCCTGGACCGGACGCCCGGCCAGCCGGAGGAGCTCAGCAGCCGCCAGCAGGAGAGCCGAGTCAACCTCCGCAAGCTGAAGCTGCAGGAGATGGAGGAGTACTTCTACCACTTCGTGGAGGTGGACGAGGTGGCCGGCAACCTGAAGCTGCCGCCGGAGGTGGTGGACTTCCTCTACCAGTACTGGAAGCTGAGGCGCAAAGCCAACCACAACCAGCCGCTGCTCACGCCCAAGAAGGACGAGGAGGAGAGTCTGGCCCGCCGGGAGCAGGAGGTGCTGCTGAGGCGCCTCCAGCTCTTCACCCACCTCCGACAGGACCTGGAGAGGGTAGGTTTCTGTTCACCAGCAGCAGGAAGGAGTGATGAGGAGAAAACTGGTAAATAAAGGTCAATAAACAGAGTAGAAAGTCTTTCTGCTTGTAGATAAGATTTAAAATGTGCGTGTTACAGCAGAACAACAGAAAGGTGGACTATTCTAGATAACAGAAATTGAAACTTTTGTTTTTTAAAATTATTATCATTATTATTATCATTATTACTTTCTAAGATTTTGTTTCTTCTTCTTATAATTTTTTTTAAACACACATATAGACATATATTTTACACAAATCCTTGTCAGTTTCCAAAGTATTTGGCTGAAAATAATAAAGTCAATCAAAAAACAGCTGCATGAATTATAAGACCTCATAACTAGGATTCTGCATAACTCCAGCTTTGATTTCAGGTTTTGTAAAAGACGTTTTCACTCAGTTGTTCCTGCAGATTAACACCAAAACCTGGCATCAAACAGGCTAAAATATCAAAGACTGAAGTGTGAATAAGCTCCAACATTCTCAGTTCTGCTCTAGCTGTCTGAGAAATTAAGAAAATATAAATATTATCCTGCACATTTTATCTCATTAACTCTGTTTCTAATTCCTCTATGATGCGTTTTAAGTGTTTCCAAAACAAGAAGAGAGTTTTCTTTCTCTTTCTATCAAATTATAGAATTAAATAACCTAAAAACATATAAAGACGGGAAAAGGTTCTCTTATAGGTTCTGGAGAAATTAAGAAAGTAGATTTCCTATTTATTACTGATACATAATCTTGCAAATTTTTCCTCACTGTTATTTTTCTGTTTTTCTGAAATGTTTATAGCATCTTATAAACTTTAATTCAGTATAATCCAGTTTTGTTTGCAGAATAAATACATAAACTAACGTAAAAACGTCTAAAAAAGACCAGAAGATCAATCAAGCTCTAAGAAAATAGATTTCTTATTTAATTTTGCTACACAAATGCACATTTTTTCCCACCAACTTGTTTTTATATTCCTCTGTAATGTGTTTTTGCTTTTCTAAATCCAGAAGAGAGTTCTTTTTCTCTGAAACTATCAGAGCATCATTTGACTGTTTATTCAGAAATTAACAAGAATTCAGTGATTTAAAGGCTGCAGGAAAACTGTCTTGATTTATTTTCAACTTTTCTCCAATTAAATGTCAATAGAAAATTTGCACAAAACTATTTTTTAATTTAAACTGTTAATACAACACAGTAAAAATAGTGTCAAAGAAAAAGTCCTTAAATTTCGATTTTTTTTAACTTAAATTTTGTCTCATTCATTCTTTAGTTTTACCAAAAAGAGAAAATATAACAATGTTAATTCTGCTTGTAATTTGTTTGATTTAAATCTCTTAAAAATAACAATGAAAAGCTGGATCGGTGACAGTAATGGCATTGTTAAAGTCCTGTCTGTAGCCGTGTTGTGGTAATCTAAGTGCTGCTAATTATAGCTTAAATGTTCATTTTAACAATTAGTGCAGCTTCTGAAGTCAGTTTTTATGCTCAGATTTTGCAGCCTTGTTAGAGAATCTTAAAAAACTGCTACAAAATGCATCCGAAAACTATTTGAGGTCCCTGATGTCTGATTATTTATCATTATGCAAGTCTATTACATAACTGGAGTGACTTTTAAAGAGTAATACATACATAATATACATACAGAAGCAAGAATGAGTGTTTATTACAGTAAGAACAGGACAGAATATGATTATATAATCTAAACCGGGGTGTGAATGAGCACTTTGACATGACATGAGCCTCCCAGTCATGACGTTTATGAGGTGATAAATACTATTATCCCGGTTACCGATTACTACATACTGTATGAACAGCTGTTAAATGGATCTGTTCCACTACGTGTTGGGTAACATGTCAGTTATCGACTAAAAATAGCTCAGAAATTCTACACTTTCTGCTGTCTAGATGAACCCTTTCATTACCGAAAGACAAAATTCACGCTGCTGTGCTCTTGCTGCTGCAGTTTCTTTGCATTAAATCACTTGACTGAACCCATATAAAAGTGTTAAATCAGCTGTACAAGAATTGAAGTAGAATATATCAGACGTTTAACAGAAATTTAAGGAACCGAAGAACCTTGTTAAGTAGTCTAACAATTCAAGTTTTATAGAAAACTGAATGTCTTTAGGTTTTGGACTCTTGGTCAGACCAAAGAAAGCTTCTTGAGGATGAAAACATCAATTTAAGACATTTTAGCTGTACGAAACTTGGATAAGATGTAAAAGTCCAACAGTATTCTTGTATATTCAAGTTTTTCAAAGTTGGGTTGAAGGATTTGTCAACTTTCTGAAATCGGGATGTGATGCGACCATAAAGGCAAAACTGGAATGCTTCAAAATCCTGCTTTAACCTGAGATTCTCGTGTCCGTGCAAACACTTTCATTTCAACAGTTTACTATTTAAAATATCAGAAAATGCCTATAGCTCAAGGTGATGTGTCTCAATAGCTTCTTTTGTCTCTCTGCAGTCCAAAGATTTTCATTTACCACTGATGGAAAACAGAAAAAAACATCCGTTTTGCACATTTAAAGTCATGGTTTCGCTCTAAAACAATGCTAATCTACATTCAGCGTGTCTAAGTAAGCTTCTTGTCATCCTTCAGGTCCGTAACTTGACCTACATGGTGACCAGGAGGGAGAAGATGAAGCGTTCGCTGTGGAGAGTCCAGGAGCAGATCTTCCAGCACCAAGTCCGACTGCTGGACCACGAGCTGCTCAGCGGTGAGTTCAGTTTATTATTTTTAACATTTTAAAGCTCCACAAATTCATTGTAAAGCAAATCTGTGCGTTGGTTTTGGAAAGAAATACCAAACTGACGCAATTTTATGTCACTCAAACCTGGAAAATCTTCCAGTAGCTTCATGTGGTGCACTGTGGCCTTAAAAAAAAACGCTAAAATTCAGAGATCTGCCCTTTGGTGTTGGACATGCATTTGATCTTAACTTGACATTCGTTCTATATTATCCTACACCTCTGACTTTGTGTTGAACTGTCACCGTGTCCGTTTCAGGCGACCCTTCATCCAAGGACCTGGAGAAGCTCTTCTCTCTGGGCTGGTTATCGTCTCAGGGCTCCCAGTCTGGCTCCTCCTCCTGGAGCCACTCTGGACTCAAGACCAAACGAGGCTCTTCGAAGCAGGAAAGCAGGAAAAGCGGCGACAGAAGAAGCCACGCCGACTCATCGCACACTTACAGGAAGGACAATCCAAGCGAGAAGGACGGCAGAAGCTCCCGACTTGCCGACGTTGAGTTCGCCGATGTCGTGGGCGACGCCAAAACCCAAAACTCTGACATCAAGCCAGAGATCCTTCAGGAAACAAAGCTGCATAAAGCTGAGAGCAGGAAAGGTCTGAGGAGGGAGGCCGAACAGGAAGTGCTGTCGAGACGGAAACGAGAGAGGCGAAGCGACGAAGGCTTCTCCGGTCAGTCGAAGGGCAGGTTCGGGTCGAAGCATCTGGACAAGACGGTGTCTATCCGACTGGTGGACATCAGGAGCTCGGACTCAGACGACTACTTCATGGACGAGGGGAGAAGCCATGTTTCTCTGGATGTGACGACCAACAACACTAAGCTCAACAAAGACGCAACCACAAAAACCAACGGCTGGCTGAGAAAAGCCCAAACGAACAGCTCGCACTCGCCCAACGGACACCTGAAGAGCTGGGGGAAGTTCAGGATCCCCAAGAGGAGCGACAAGCCTTCGACCATGAAGGATGACGAAGATGAGGAGGAAGAGGAGGAACAATGTAAACCTCTTCTCAGGCCACTGACCAACACGCCAGAGTCGACTTACCCCAGAACGCGACTTCGAACTGGGACGGAAAGTGACGAATTTGAATCCAAATCTGGTGACGGTGAACTGGAGCCCTGCTTGAAGAGATGCCACTCCCACCAGCTCAGGGGCGACTCATCTCTTGGGCGCCGCTACGGGTCCGACATCATCCGGCGAGGAGTCCTGGCATCATGATGGCGGCGCTACGGGTACGACCCCATCCAGCAAGGACTCCTGACTTCCTGGTGGCGGCACTACGGGTCTGACATCAGCCAGTGAGAATTCCTGGCTTGCTGATGGCAACACTACGGGTCTGACACCTTCTGGTGAGGAGTCCCGTCATCAGGCAAGGAGTCCTGGCCTCGTGGTGGCGGCGCTATGGGTCCAGTGTCACCTGGCAAGGACTCCTAGCTTCCTTGTGGCGGCACTAATGGTCCCGATACTATCCGGCGAGGAGTCCCATCATTTGGCAAGGAGTCCTGGCTTCCTGACAGCGACGCTACGGGTCTGACATTAACCGGCGAGGAGTCCTGGCCACATGATGAAGGCGCTGAAGGTTCGACACCATCCGGCGAGGAGTCCCAGCCTCCTGGTCTCGGTTCTGGATAAAATAAGCTGCACTGTGTAGTCGGAAATGAACGTTGGTCCCTCTTTGTACCTTTATTTTTCTTGATGAATCATTTAAAAAAAAATGGCTAGATTAGTAAAAAAAAAAAACAGAGCAGATATTTATTTTTTATTTGTAACATATGTAAAACTGGGAAATATTTTACTTTAAGCTAGTTTTTATTTTTGTTTTTTCTTCCCTCAGAGTAGAAAGATGTCAAGTTGCCACTTAAATCTCGCTCAGATATTTACAAGCAGCAACTAGGGAGAAGTTGTGATTGTTGCTTGGGACCATAAGCTTGCAATGTCTTTTGTTTTTTTAAATAGTATTAAACTCGACTCATGAGTCAGTTGCACTTAGTTGGAAAAACAGATAATCCTCATCCTGTCAGCCAATAGGACTGTATAGGTTTATTTTTGTTTTTTATTTTAAATGATGCTTCATTGGATGTTAACAGCTACAAACATCAAGCTGCCCTTTTTATCGCTATTTAAACCCATCAGTCTGCGATTGTCAAACGGAACGAACTGAGAAAAAGATGTTTTACTCGTCATCAGCACTTAAGTGTAATTGAACTGCGATCGTATCCATCATGTGCCTAACTTTTATTTGAAGCGTTTGCACTACGAGAGGACGGCACAGGAGAGAGGTCTGAGTAGTTATTTTTACACTGAAAAATAAAAAAGCGTTTTTTGTACCCTCGGCCGCTGCTGTACTACTGTTATGCAAAATAATGAATTTTTTGTCTTTTTTTTGTTTTGGTGTCTTAAAGAGGAAATTAAAAAATACTCTGGAAGACTTAAATCTGGATTCTGTCTGATTTTTCTTCAAGGGTTTTTATCTGGATGTAGCTGCTTTGTAATAATTCAAACTGCATATTGTTAGAAAACTGGACATTAAATTAGATTAAAATACAAAATTTTTGAGCAGAAATGAGGAATTAATGAAATTAACAATTCGTTAGGAAATACATTAATCATCCAAGTAAAATTTCAAGCAAAAATATTCAATTTGGGTGCCTCTACATCTGAGAACTCTGCCTTTATGCAGAAAAAAAATACAATTAACTGAGATGAAAAACAAAAAAACAAGCTGCAGTTTGAAAGTAGTTCCAGCTCTACATTTTTCTACTAGAATACTTTAACAAAAGAAGGTGAAATTGTGAATTTTTAAAATGTGTTTGTACAAATACTGAATTAAGTTAAAAAAATTGGAAATCAACAAATATATGATCCAAAAACAAACAAATATGTAGATACAGCCATAGTACCACTAATCAGCTGTTTGCAGAGCTGCAGGTATAGTATGTCATCAAAAACAATTGTTATAGTTTAGTATGTTGTCCAAAATCTACTGAACTGACAATTTTGCAAGATTTTGCACGACATACTATACTAGGACATTTTGGTGACTTTTGGACGACATGCTGTTCCAGCCTTTGGCCGTGGAGTGGATTGATTACACCTGGCTGAAGACTGCGCTCCAGATGCCCACCTGGTACTCATGAGGAGTACATTAGCCTGGAGCTCCAGACCTCCTCCCAGCCCTGGTCCTCCACACCTTGGATTGGTCCACCACCACAAGTCCTCCTCCTGCAACATCCCAGCAATCACCACACGAGTACATATCTGCAACCAAAACTCTGTCGCGGCAGGTGGTATTTCTAACCAGTTCACCCTGGTGCCTCTTTGTGTTGTGTGTGGTCACTGAGGGGTGACTACAGACATTTAGAGCTTCTGTTGGCGGCTGCTACTTCGGTGTGGAGCCCCCAGACTCAGTGGAGAGTGTGGCTCCTGTTAGCAGTCTGCCAACTTAGTGAAGAAGCTATTTTGCAGTTTGAGTCTTCGTGTACTGTGTGTTAAATGTCGGTGTTCACAGGCACCAGTCTTGTTTAGTTAGTTCTGTGCACTATTCACTGGTTTGTTAGTTTCTGTTACTTGTGGTGGGTGTTGCTACTGTGTTTATGTTTGGCTGGGAAGTTTAGTTGTTTTGATAGTTTGGCGCAAAAAAAAACGCCTTACTATACTATGTCGAAAAAAAAATGCGATTTTTCAACATGTTGTAAAAACGTGCCATATGATGAAATAATGTAAAGGAGGCCGTGAAAAACACTCCAGAAAGGTTTTCTTTGAAAAAAAAAATCATGTTTTTGGGGCAAAAAAAACGCCTTACTAAACTATGTCGAAAAAAAAATGCGATTTTTCAACATGTTGCAAAAACATGCCATATGATGAAATAATGTAAAGGAGGCCGTGAAAAACACTCCAGAAGGGTTTTCTTTGAAAAAAAAATCATCATGAATTTTGCCGCAAAAAAAACGCCTTACTATACTATGTCGAAAAAAAAATGCAATTTTTCAACATGTTGTAAAAACGTGCCATATGATGAAATGATGTAAAGGAGGCCGTGAAAAACACTCCAGAAAGGTTTTCTTTGAAAAAAAAGTCATCATGAATTTTGCCGCAAAAAAAACGCCTTACTATACTATGTCGAAAAAAAATGCGATTTTTCAACATGTTGTAAAAACGTGCCATATGATGAAATAATGTAAAGGAGGCCGTGAAAAACACTCCAGAAAGGTTTTCTTTGAAAAAAAATTCATCATGAATTTTGCCGCAAAAAAAACGGCTTACTATACTATGTCGAAAAAAAATGCGATTTTTCAAACATGTTGTAAAAACGTGCCATATGATGAAATGATGTAAAGGAGGCCGTGAAAAACACTTTAGAAAGGTGTTCTTTGAAAAAAAAGTCATCATGAATTTTGCCGCAAAAAAACGCCTTACTATACTATGTCGAAAAAAAAAATGCGATTTTTCAAACATGATGTAAAAACGTGCCATATGATGAAATAATGTAAAGGACGGCGTGAAAAACACTCCAGAAAGGTTTTCTTTGAAAAAAAAATCATCATGAATTTTGCCGCAAAAAAAACGCCTTACTATACTATGTCGAAAAAAAATGCGATTTTTCAAACATGTTGTAAAAACGTGCCATATGATGAAATGATGTAAAGGAGGCCGTGAAAAACACTCTAGAAAGGTTTTCTTTGAAAAAAAGTCATCATGAATTTTGCCGCAAAAAAAACGCCTTACTATACTATGTCGAAAAAAAAATGCGATTTTTCAAACATGTTGTAAAAACGTGCCATATGATGAAATGATGTAAAGGAGGCCGTGAAAAACACTCTAGAAAGGTTTTCTTTGAAAAAAAAGTCATCATGAATTTTGCCGCAAAAAAAACGCCTTACTATACTATGTCGAAAAAAAAATGCGATTTTTCAAACATGTTGTAAAAACGTGCCATATGATGAAATGATGTAAAGGAGGCCGTGAAAAACACTCTAGAAAGGTTTTCTTTGAAAAAAAAGTCATCATGAATTTTGCCGCAAAAAAAACGCCTTACTATACTATGTCGAAAAAAAAATGCGATTTTTCAAACATGTTGTAAAAACGTGCCATATGATGAAATGATGTAAAGGAGGCCGTGAAAAACACTCCAGAAAGGTTTTCTTTGAAAAAAAAATCATCATGAATTTTGCCGCAAAAAAAACGCCTTACTATACTATGTCGAAAAAAAATGCGATTTTTCAAACATGTTGTAAAAACGTGCCATATGATAAAATGATGTAAAGGAGGCCGTGAAAAACACTCCAGAAAGGTTTTCTTTGAAAAAAAAATCATCATGAATTTTGGCGCAAAAAAAACGCCTTACTATACTATGTCGAAAAAAAATGCAATTTTTCAAACATGTTGTAAAAACGTGCCATATGATGAAATGATGTAAAGGAGGCCGTGAAAAACACTCCAGAAAGGTTTTCTTTGAAAAAAAAGTCATCATGAATTTTGCCGCAAAAAAAACGCCTTACTATACTATGTCGAAAAAAAATGCGATTTTTCAAACATGTTGTAAAAACGTGCCATATGATGAAATGATGTAAAGGAGGCCGTGAAAAACACTCCAGAAAGGTTTTCTTTGAAAAAAAAGTCATCATGAATTTTGCCGCAAAAAAAACGCCTTACTATACTATGTCGAAAAAAAATGCGATTTTTCAAACATGTTGTAAAAACGTGCCATATGATAAAATGATGTAAAGGAGGCCGTGAAAAACACTCTAGAAAGGTTTTCTTTGAAAAAAAAGTCATCATGAATTTTGCCGCAAAAAAAACGCCTTACTATACTATGTCGAAAAAAAAATGCGATTTTTCAAACATGTTGTAAAAACGTGCCATATGATGAAATGATGTAAAGGAGGCCGTGAAAAACACTCCAGAAAGGTTTTCTTTGAAAAAAAAGTCATCATGAATTTTGCCGCAAAAAAAACGCCTTACTATACTATGTCGAAAAAAAATGCGATTTTTCAAACATGTTGTAAAAACGTGCCATATGATGAAATGATGTAAAGGAGGCCGTGAAAAACACTCCAGAAAGGTTTTCTTTGAAAAAAAAATCATCATGAATTTTGCCGCAAAAAAAACGCCTTACTATACTATGTCGAAAAAAAAATGCGATTTTTCAAACATGTTGTAAAAACGTGCCATATGATGAAATAATGTAAAGGACGGCGTGAAAAACACTCCAGAAAGGTTTTCTTTGAAAAAAAAATCATCATGAATTTTGCCGCAAAAAAAACGCCTTACTATACTATGTCGAAAAAAAAATGCGATTTTTCAAACATGTTGTAAAAACGTGCCATATGATGAAATGATGTAAAGGAGGCCGTGAAAAACACTCCAGAAAGGTTTTCTTTGAAAAAAAAGTCATCATGAATTTTGCCGCAAAAAAAACGCCTTACTATACTATGTCGAAAAAAAAATGCGATTTTTCAAACATGTTGTAAAAACGTGCCATATGATGAAATGATGTAAAGGAGGCCGTGAAAAACACTCCAGAAAGGTTTTCTTTGAAAAAAAAATCATCATGAATTTTGCCGCAAAAAAAACGCCTTACTATACTATGTCGAAAAAAAAATGCGATTTTTCAAACATGTTGTAAAAACGTGCCATATGATGAAATGATGTAAAGGAGGCCGTGAAAAACACTCCAGAAAGGTTTTCTTTGAAAAAAAAGTCATCATGAATTTTGCCGCAAAAAAAACGCCTTACTATACTATGTCGAAAAAAAATGCGATTTTTCAAACATGTTGTAAAAACGTGCCATATGATGAAATAATGTAAAGGAGGCCGTGAAAAACACTCCAGAAAGGTTTTCTTTGAAAAAAAAATCATCATGAATTTTGCCGCAAAAAAAACGCCTTACTATACTATGTCGAAAAAAAATGCGATTTTTCAAACATGTTGTAAAAACGTGCCATATGATGAAATGATGTAAAGGAGGCCGTGAAAAACACTCCAGAAAGGTTTTCTTTGAAAAAAAAATCATCATGAATTTTGCCGCAAAAAAAACGCCTTACTATACTATGTCGAAAAAAAATGCGATTTTTCAAACATGTTGTAAAAACGTGCCATATGATGAAATGATGTAAAGGAGGCCGTGAAAAACACTCTAGAAAGGTTTTCTTTGAAAAAAAAGTCATCATGAATTTTGCCGCAAAAAAAACGCCTTACTATACTATGTCGAAAAAAAATGCGATTTTTCAAACATGTTGTAAAAACGTGCCATATGATGAAATGATGTAAAGGAGGCCGTGAAAAACACTCCAGAAAGGTTTTCTTTGAAAAAAAAGTCATCATGAATTTTGCCGCAAAAAAAACGCCTTACTATACTATGTCGAAAAAAAAATGCAATTTTTCAACATGTTGTAAAAACGTGCCATATGATGAAATGATGTAAAGGAGGCCGTGAAAAACACTCCAGAAAGGTTTTCTTTGAAAAAAAAGTCATCATGAATTTTGCCGCAAAAAAAACGCCTTACTATACTATGTCGAAAAAAAATGCGATTTTTCAAACATGTTGTAAAAACGTGCCATATGATGAAATGATGTAAAGGAGGCCGTGAAAAACACTCCAGAAAGGTTTTCTTTGAAAAAAAAGTCATCATGAATTTTGCCGCAAAAAAAACGCCTTACTATACTATGTCGAAAAAAAAATGCGATTTTTCAAACATGTTGTAAAAACGTGCCATATGATGAAATGATGTAAAGGAGGCCGTGAAAAACACTCCAGAAAGGTTTTCTTTGAAAAAAAAATCATCATGAATTTTGCCGCAAAAAAAACGCCTTACTATACTATGTCGAAAAAAAATGCGATTTTTCAAACATGTTGTAAAAACGTGCCATATGATGAAATGATGTAAAGGAGGCCGTGAAAAACACTCCAGAAAGGTTTTCTTTGAAAAAAAAGTCATCATGAATTTTGCCGCAAAAAAAACGCCTTACTATACTATGTCGAAAAAAAATGCGATTTTTCAAACATGTTGTAAAAACGTGCCATATGATGAAATGATGTAAAGGAGGCCGTGAAAAACACTCTAGAAAGGTTTTCTTTGAAAAAAAAGTCATCATGAATTTTGCCGCAAAAAAAACGCCTTACTATACTATGTCGAAAAAAAAATGCGATTTTTCAAACATGTTGTAAAAACGTGCCATATGATGAAATAATGTAAAGGACGGCGTGAAAAACACTCCAGAAAGGTTTTCTTTGAAAAAAAAATCATCATGAATTTTGGCGCAAAAAAAACGCCTTACTATACTATGTCGAAAAAAAATGCGATTTTTCAAACATGTTGTAAAAACGTGCCATATGATGAAATGATGTAAAGGAGGCCGTGAAAAACACTCCAGAAAGGTTTTCTTTGAAAAAAAAGTCATCATGAATTTTGCCGCAAAAAAAACGCCTTACTATACTATGTCGAAAAAAAATGCGATTTTTCAAACATGTTGTAAAAACGTGCCATATGATGAAATGATGTAAAGGAGGCCGTGAAAAACACTCCAGAAAGGTTTTCTTTGAAAAAAAAATCATCATGAATTTTGGCGCAAAAAAAACGCCTTACTATACTATGTCGAAAAAAAAATGCAATTTTTCAAACATGTTGTAAAAACGTGCCATATGATGAAATGATGTAAAGGAGGCCGTGAAAAACACTCCAGAAAGGTTTTCTTTGAAAAAAAAGTCATCATGAATTTTGCCGCAAAAAAAACGCCTTACTATACTATGTCGAAAAAAAATGCGATTTTTCAAACATGTTGTAAAAACGTGCCATATGATGAAATGATGTAAAGGAGGCCGTGAAAAACACTCCAGAAAGGTTTTCTTTGAAAAAAAAGTCATCATGAATTTTGCCGCAAAAAAAACGCCTTACTATACTATGTCGAAAAAAAATGCGATTTTTCAAACATGTTGTAAAAACGTGCCATATGATGAAATAATGTAAAGGAGGCCGTGAAAAACACTCCAGAAAGGTTTTCTTTGAAAAAAAATTCATCATGAATTTTGCCGCAAAAAAAACGCCTTACTATACTATGTCGAAAAAAAATGCGATTTTTCAAACATGTTGTAAAAACGTGCCATATGATGAAATGATGTAAAGGAGGCCGTGAAAAACACTCCAGAAAGGTTTTCTTTGAAAAAAAATTCATCATGAATTTTGCCGCAAAAAAAACGCCTTACTATACTATGTCGAAAAAAAAATGCAATTTTTCAAACATGTTGTAAAAACGTGCCATATGATGAAATGATGTAAAGGAGGCCGTGAAAAACACTCTAGAAAGGTTTTCTTTGAAAAAAAAGTCATCATGAATTTTGCCGCAAAAAAAACGCCTTACTATACTATGTCGAAAAAAAATGCGATTTTTCAAACATGTTGTAAAAACGTGCCATATGATGAAATGATGTAAAGGAGGCCGTGAAAAACACTCCAGAAAGGTTTTCTTTGAAAAAAAAAGTCATCATGAATTTTGCCGCAAAAAAAACGCCTTACTATACTATGTCGAAAAAAAAATGCGATTTTTCAAACATGTTGTAAAAACGTGCCATATGATGAAATGATGTAAAGGAGGCCGTGAAAAACACTCCAGAAAGGTTTTCTTTGAAAAAAAAATCATCATGAATTTTGCCGCAAAAAAAACGCCTTACTATACTATGTCGAAAAAAAATGCGATTTTTCAAACATGTTGTAAAAACGTGCCATATGATGAAATGATGTAAAGGAGGCCGTGAAAAACACTCCAGAAAGGTTTTCTTTGAAAAAAAATCATCATGAATTTTGCCGCAAAAAAAACGCCTTACTATACTATGTCGAAAAAAAATGCGATTTTTCAAACATGTTGTAAAAACGTGCCATATGATGAAATGATGTAAAGGAGGCCGTGAAAAACACTCCAGAAAGGTTTTCTTTGAAAAAAAATTCATCATGAATTTTGCCGCAAAAAAAACGCCTTACTATACTATGTCGAAAAAAAAATGCATTTTTCAAACATGTTGTAAAAACGTGCCATATGATGAAATGATGTAAAGGAGGCCGTGAAAAACACTCCAGAAAGGTTTTCTTTGAAAAAAAAGTCATCATGAATTTTGCCGCAAAAAAAACGCCTTACTATACTATGTCGAAAAAAAATGCGATTTTTCAAACATGTTGTAAAAACGTGCCATATGATGAAATGATGTAAAGGAGGCCGTGAAAAACACTCCAGAAAGGTTTTCTTTGAAAAAAAAGTCATCATGAATTTTGCCGCAAAAAAAACGCCTTACTATACTATGTCGAAAAAAAAATGCAATTTTTCAAACATGTTGTAAAAACGTGCCATATGATAAAATGATGTAAAGGAGGCCGTGAAAAACACTCCAGAAGGGTTTTCTTTGAAAAAAAAATCATCATGAATTTTGCCGCAAAAAAAACGCCTTACTATACTATGTCGAAAAAAAAATGCAATTTTTCAAACATGTTGTAAAAACGTGCCATATGATGAAATGATGTAAAGGAGGCCGTGAAAAACACTCCAGAAAGGTTTTCTTTGAAAAAAAAGTCATCATGAATTTTGCCGCAAAAAAAACGCCTTACTATACTATGTCGAAAAAAAATGCGATTTTTCAAACATGTTGTAAAAACGTGCCATATGATGAAATGATGTAAAGGAGGCCGTGAAAAACACTCCAGAAAGGTTTTCTTTGAAAAAAAAGTCATCATGAATTTTGCCGCAAAAAAAACGCCTTACTATACTATGTCGAAAAAAAATGCAATTTTTCAAACATGTTGTAAAAACGTGCCATATGATAAAATGATGTAAAGGAGGCCGTGAAAAACACTCCAGAAAGGTTTTCTTTGAAAAAAAAGTCATCATGAATTTTGCCGCAAAAAAAACGCCTTACTATACTATGTCGAAAAAAAAATGCAATTTTTCAAACATGTTGTAAAAACGTGCCATATGATGAAATGATGTAAAGGAGGCCGTGAAAAACACTCCAGAAAGGTTTTCTTTGAAAAAAAATCATCATGAATTTTGCCGCAAAAAAAACGCCTTACTATACTATGTCGAAAAAAAATGCGATTTTTCAAACATGTTGTAAAAACGTGCCATATGATGAAATGATGTAAAGGAGGCCGTGAAAAACACTCCAGAAAGGTTTTCTTTGAAAAAAAAGTCATCATGAATTTTGCCGCAAAAAAAACGCCTTACTATACTATGTCGAAAAAAAAATGCGATTTTTCAAACATGTTGTAAAAACGTGCCATATGATGAAATGATGTAAAGGAGGCCGTGAAAAACACTCCAGAAAGGTTTTCTTTGAAAAAAAAATCATCATGAATTTTGCCGCAAAAAAAACGCCTTACTATACTATGTCGAAAAAAAAATGCAATTTTTCAAACATGTTGTAAAAACGTGCCATATGATGAAATGATGTAAAGGAGGCCGTGAAAAACACTCCAGAAAGGTTTTCTTTGAAAAAAAAATCATCATGAATTTTGCCGCAAAAAAAACGCCTTACTATACTATGTCGAAAAAAAATGCGATTTTTCAAACATGTTGTAAAAACGTGCCATATGATGAAATGATGTAAAGGAGGCCGTGAAAAACACTCCAGAAAGGTTTTCTTTGAAAAAAAAATCATCATGAATTTTGCCGCAAAAAAAACGCCTTACTATACTATGTCGAAAAAAAATGCGATTTTTCAAACATGTTGTAAAAACGTGCCATATGATGAAATGATGTAAAGGAGGCCGTGAAAAACACTCCAGAAAGGTTTTCTTTGAAAAAAAAGTCATCATGAATTTTGCCGCAAAAAAAACGCCTTACTATACTATGTCGAAAAAAAAATGCGATTTTTCAAACATGTTGTAAAAACGTGCCATATGATGAAATGATGTAAAGGAGGCGTGAAAAACACTCCAGAAAGGTTTTCTTTGAAAAAAAAATCATCATGAATTTTGGCGCAAAAAAAACGCCTTACTATACTATGTCGAAAAAAAAATGCGATTTTTCAAACATGTTGTAAAAACGTGCCATATGATGAAATGATGTAAAGGAGGCCGTGAAAAACACTCCAGAAAGGTTTTCTTTGAAAAAAAAGTCATCATGAATTTTGCCGCAAAAAAAACGCCTTACTATACTATGTCGAAAAAAAAATGCGATTTTTCAAACATGTTGTAAAAACGTGCCATATGATGAAATGATGTAAAGGAGGCCGTGAAAAACACTC